>OX421464.1:6633069-7883069 GCA_949126895.1 Eilema caniola | reverse complement strand
TAATTATCAGGGTACGTTTCGTATCTAATCTGGACTCTTATGCGCATACGCAGGGTGTGCTCAGTTTTATCGATATCGATTACTTGCAAGGGCAGCACTTACAACCATAAACGGTATATTGTGAAATTTCACCTTACAGAGGAATTATATTAGACTATTGGAAATTTAATCGAATTTTAAATGTAATAAATAGCAGTGATTGTTTGAACATATTTTGTGTTAAGTGTACCTCTAATAATAACATTATTTTTTGTTTTGTTTTGTTTGTCAAAAGAACGATCGTTTTCATAGTTGGGCTCATGATTTGAGTTGTTGTGTTAAGTAAGTACTTGGAGTTCTGAATTTGATTCCAGTTCGAGAATAATATATCATTCATCAGATTTTTCTTGTAATTCTCAGTAGTAGCATCAATTCATACAATCTACAAAATGCACTAAGTCTCAGAAACGATTGTGCATCACCAAATAAAGCGTCACTACATATTTATAGCTATTCGATATACTGGACAGCTTGTGGTTAATCCAGGTATAAACAATAGCCACAAAAAATATTTTAAAAGTCAAACAAATTCTTCACTTTGTGACCAGTAATCGACGTCTCAAGTATAAAATTGTCAGGAGATTCAACCCCATCACTAGCTACTAAGGAACTCACAGGAACCGACTTTTGTGATACAAAAACCACTCGCTCTTACGCATGCAGCGAGATATATGTCTGTCTCTTTCATAACTGAATGGTGAGTTGCGCCACTTTATTTTTTCTTCCACAACGACGAGCTGTCCGTCAGGCTGACAGGCCGCGCTTGTCACCAGCGCCCATTGCCAAATTAAACGAAATACCAACTCCTACATACATAGGTGTAGGGAGCCGTGCGATAACTTACTTTTTTCAAAGCGTTCCTTTTAAGGATATATAATACCGTTTCTGAGATAACTTTGTGGTAAAGTGTGTGTGGTATTTCGGTTGAATTTAATGAGGGAAAAATGAAGAGCGTCGTTTGTAGCTGTGGTAATCGGGCTTGTCGATGACCATATCAACGTGAGATACTTATACGTTTACGGCACGCAGTTTCTGAGTGATTGCGAAGTGTCGCGTGCACTTATTGCCCGATACGGATCACGGTACGTGCGTCCGCATATGACACACAATAGTAATGCCTCCTCGAATGTGACGCAACGCCAGCTAGACCGTCCATAAATGCGTTAATTAAGCGTTAACTGGTAGAACAAAAGTTAACAGCACAAAGTAGGTACACACACGATCTAACAAAGATATTCCTCTGAGCTGGACCGACCGGCGCGCGCATTAACAGAGCTAATTATTCCCATTAAACGGGCACAATCCATTCAAATTAGCCATCGGACGTCGTTGAATAAAGTATTCGCGTTTTGTGCGCGGCTGAATGACGCTCGGCCCCTTCCGGTGGGTGGTTGCTGTCACAACACGCAATGCGCGTCGCGGACGCACCGCACCGCATAATGAGACGCTTACTCGCATTAGCTAAAGAAATTGACAAGTGAACAATAGCGGGCCGAGGGAAAAAACGACCGCGAAAACTGCAGAAAGAGCCGGACAGTGTCGTATCGTATTACCCGACGTAAAATATCTGGGGGAAAGGAATGAGAAACGATCGTTCCATTTAAATACGGGGTACGAGACGGGTGAGTTCGCGTGCGTTCAGTAGCGTGAGAATGCGCTTTATTCGGCGGCGACAGCGCGTCCCGCGTCGAGCGGCGGGTCGGCCGGCGCGGGACGTCGATAAATCAGGTGCGCGGCCGCAGCGAGCGCGCCACGCTCATATATCGGCCACAAGGCCCACAATGGTCCGCCAGTGACAAGCTGACACTGACGCAATTGCTCGCATGCGCCGTCCACCGTCACGCCGACAGCCGCGCACGTCATCCCGCCCCAACCCTGCATCACCCCGCCAACCCGTATTTATTGCGCTAAATATTTGAATTAATCAGATGAGATAAAATGGTCGCGTTCGTTTAAACATTCCGATGCGGTCGCGGTGACAACTCGATGTATTGTCTTCGCATGAAGCTGATCCGCACTCAAACAAGGCTATCGGGGTATTTTTATCCGGACGATTTACTTTGTCCGTTCATATGAGCAACGCGCTAGTGAATTTATAGAAAGTGAAATCGCAGAGTATCAGGGGTCTAATCAATTTGCAGCGTTAATCTTGGTTTCCCATCTTTGTAAGGTACTAAATGGTAATAAAGGTTGTTATGATCGTTTTACGAGCGGCCGGTGGTTGGCACACGTAGGTAGTGGGTATGACATACAAGTTTACGACGCCAGAGTTCACCCGACACACGATACTTGACGTTTCGCTAAGGAAACTTCACGCCGCGAGACGTATGTTCCACTCGTGGATGTAAGAAATGGGGATGCAGATATTACGCGTAGGAATTTTGCGAGGTATACCCTGACTAAGCTTATACTCAATATAATTATGAAGTTGGGTAGAATAACTATTTCACGTGTGTTGTGCTGATAAAAATTAGTACATCGCGCATCGCACTTAAAATCGTTCAGAATGACACAAACGCAGTGACGCTATTAGCGGCTTTTAAGTTTTTAGAGTTATTATGGAAACAATCCAGCCAATATTGTTGGAAAGATATGATGATGTGATTGATGATGTAGCCTGTAAGTACACTTTAGAATTGAGATCTAGATCTAGAGTTGTTATCATTCTAGGAAGCCTCAGACAAGGTTTTCCAATCCTAACATTAGGCTACGCACAACTTTCTACATCTTGTTTTCACACCTATACCGAGCACATAAAGAACATATTTTTTACCTACAATAAAGTTACATTAGATCCCCACTCCATCCCTGTAATATCTACTAGAAAAGTACTCATGTCCTATATTTCATTTGTTGTAAATAACGTGATAGCTATGCACACATTTTATAATAAATCCATTAGCACCTACAATCCACCTAAAGCATACGTTATCAGTAAGTAGGTGACAGAATTTCATGACTAGCGGCAAATAGCGGCATAACGTTTTCTTTGACGTAATATCAACAAAAAGATAATTTATATCAGTAATGTGGTTATAAAACCCCTACCATGAAACATATCTACATAACCATGAAACAAGGACCGAATTTTCGAGTAATCAGTACCATTACATGTAAATCCCGCAACCGGAGCCGAAGACGGAATATGACACTTCATTCAGCCTAAAACCTAACGAAAAAAATGTAAAGTAACTTTCAGGTGCCAATGCTGCTATGTGCATGTTCGCTTAAGTATTGGGTTCATGTTTCCGTCCTGATCTATGTCAACACTAATTAGTATCTATGAAGATCAAGCCTCATCTCCCTAAAATGTAAGAGATTTTATGGTACCCAACATTTTCTTACGCGCCAATCTAAATTGAATCACAGTAACCACTCTGACATTAAGCAAGGCAGCCATGTTTTGTCTAGCACCTATGTAGGTATGTTTATTCAATTAAGGAAATACCACCGTTCCATCCATCTAACTTTTATGAATGTTATGGTAGGTCGTGTTCATTAATCAGTCAATTACCTAGTTAATTGCAATGCACTGTCCCAATATGCGCCATAGCACCAGTGTGTGCACTTCACTCTGTGATTGTTTATTTTATTATTATTCTATGTAAATGACTATTTTTTTATTTTATTTAGTTGGTATAATGATAATAATGATAATTGAAGTAGAATAGCTTGATCTGAATCTATCCAAATACTTAATTATATTTCTCAATTATTATTTTTAATTTATTTAATGTGATTAATAAATCTTATTGTACGTCTTATCAGACATGCTACAGTGATACCTACTTATAAATGTAATTTACAACATCTTCTATTAACTGTGACAAACAATAAATTGATTTTGATTTGATTTTGATTTTGATTTTGATTTTGATTTTGATTGTTTACCATTTTAGGACTACAAAAGAAATAGTAGGTAGACGCTCCCGTAAAGTTTAATTCAACGTTAACAAGTTGTTGAAATGTTTCATCATCAATATCATCATACTCAACCTAGGTTTAAAACTTGTACTTTGGAGGCTGGGTTCCGTCCGTTTACGCCATCTTTCGATAATTTGATTCAAGTATATTGACTTTAGCATTTGCGTCTGATTTCGCAACCCTAAAAGGAAAGCACGCAGAGTCTCGTCCGTCTATCATGCCTACTCTGCACGTAGATGCTATTTCTTGTCACCGGCGAAAAGTTTTTGTATTTTGTTGATATGTACCTAATCACCATTGTTCATGTAAATCAAAATAAAACAATGTTACCTAAATGAACACGCACACCCAAGATAAACCCATACGGGTTTTATGAGACTATAATTTACTAACTATTGTTATCTTATTTATATAAAAACAAAAATAAAATCAACAGATTACAGATGATTACAGATTTGGACCTCATAGATCTTGGTGGGGCCGTAAAGATACACCTCTATGACATGACAAAATCAAGTTTTCGATGTTTATAATAGCGCAACCGCCTCACTAGAGCACTATCCAACACGATCAACAAAAAAACAAATAAATGATTCCTGTAACGTCTCACGCGTGTTATAATCAGCTGTTTATTAACACTTTGTGAGCTGCAAGTGCTCCGATCTTTGCTGCGTCCATCTCAAATCTAAAATTCCTGAACGGGAGTGCGTGAACGGTTAATTTAAAGTGGACTGAGCGAATGCGACTGCGATCTGTATCGGGGAGCGAGTTTCAGTTTATCAGTTTCTAGCGGGAACGTCCGGCCGATTTGAGCGATGGTCCCTAGTGGAAAATACAGCGGTCATACTTGTATTATATTAATTGAAATATAATACGTATTTATGGTTGTATATAGGGCCCTAATAATCTTTTTCGCTTAAACTATTAACGCGTGTGAAATTCTAATCCCATCCTGCGGGGACGGGGATGGCAATTTATTTCATAGATAAAAAGGAGCCTATGTGTTGTCAGACTATGCTACACTTGTAACATATTTCAGCTACATACGTTCAGCCGTTAGAGCGTGATTGAGTAACAAAATATCCGAACATCGTCAGAAACTTTCACACTTTCAGGTAAAATAAGTAGGATTACCTCAATCATTAGGTAAATGCCATTGTAGGGTACAGTATCCATCTTACTTCTATATTTAACTTACTTCAAAATATATCTATAACGAAAACATTACACGATTATCTCTTGTAATCTAATGTTAGTATACAAAAAGAGTTGCCTATCTGTCTATCTACACTATTATTAAGGAAACAGTTATAAAATCAATCATAAGTACTCTTACTTAGTAACCATTTAATCACAGTGCTTAAGTTCATAATATAATCGCTGACGCCTATGCTTTACACTCTCTAGCTATAAATAAAATTAAAATTGCAAAATTCTCAGCAATTTCACATATGGGCTGCGTCTGAGATCATCTCGAGACGTCTTTCCGCGCGTTATCTCCTCAATTTGACGTTACCCCGAGGCATTCAATGTTCTATATCAACATAATTTATGTTCTTATTACAAGTGATTAATGTTGTAATTTGCGATTTATTATATAAAGCCCATTATATGTTACCACAGTAATTATCTGTTTTTAATATTATGTGCAACCTTACTTTTGTTGTCTGCTGTATAATGTTAAAGTTCAAGATTGTAAATTTTGTGCATCGTAATAATAGGTTCCGTGTTCATTACAATTATGTTTGATGAAACTTGGAACTAGATATTAACATACAAGTACGTCTTTAATTTACATTCTATTTCTTCTTATCTCTCTATTTCAATTGATATTTAATCATTTTTAGTCCTGGATAAGTATGCCAGTATTGTTATCATTTAACTGGGTGACTTCCCACAAAGCATTATACATCACTATTGCACAAATGAAGTAATGCCACATTACCACTGCATCCATTTTAATGCGATATCGTAGTTTAAATTCATCATATTTTAATAATAAGTCAATTTATTGCAATTTAGTTAGTGAAGACATCAAACTTCATATCTTTGTGACAGTCTTGACAACCATTAGTGATTTATGACCACTGACTAGCAAAAAGGTTTTATATTACAACTAAAACAAGTTCCATGTCCAACTGATATTAATTACACACTTCCTACAAGAACTGGTTAAGCAGTTATAGATAAGCTTAAACCGCGTTCATATGCTCCCAATTATCCAGTACCAGGGAACTTATTGCAGAATTATCATAAGCAGTCCGCACGTGCGACTGATTGACTCGATGTGAATGGCGGAACGGCTTCCAAGTATTTCGAAGATACAAAAACATTTACGATATTGAAGCCATACAACCTGCAAGTGTGAATCGATTTGATTCCATCGGTTTTATTGATCGATTGGCAATTTCGCTGAATTATTCAGTGGACACAAATACCGACATTCCGCAGGCGCTCGTGGCAGCACACGTAAAAAGCTAAGTTGCGAGGTACCCGAATATAATCGGCGGCAGACGTCGTGGGAGTGGCTCGACGCTGGGCATATTTCCAAGTCGGAGACACTCGAAAAAAGGCAGCGTTTGGTGATGAGAATGTCATGTCCACCGTTCCCAACGACATATTTGCGAGTCGAGGCCGCGTTTTGTGATAATTACAGCGCATAACGCGGGTGGTGCGCCCGGAATGCGCGGCTCTGAGCTCACCGCCACGGATTTATAATGACGGGTGAGTGTTGCGACCGCGCTGTCCTATCGACAGCGTAGCGCGCGCTGTACAAAAACCATGGCGTCTACGGCATCCGCGCGGGGCGGACCAGTTCCCATGCAGTGGCCGCGTTGCCACCCCCCGCACTACCACGGCTCCACTTTTTCCACGCTAAACGACTAGTGAAATATCTCGAAATTGACATTCTTCTCATAACTCCAGAGGACGCATCCTTGGAGCAGCCGAGTGAAATTTAATCAGAGATGCCTATGAAAATTGAACGTTGACAGAGTGACGCAGTGTAATTACGGTTTGAATTCTGCATCGGATGGGTGTGCACTCTCGCTTTTTTGTCGCACGTCAATTATATAAATTGTTGATGCAATAAATTTTGCTGTATCTCTGGGGACGGGTGGTGCCACGGCGGGAATGCGGCGACGATACGGCTCGTCCCGCGCTGGGCCCAATTAGCATGGGATCGATAGGCGCTGCGATGCCGATCTGCTGTCAACTGCACCGCATTGCGCAAGCACCGCACTTATCTAATCTGAACTTAATGAATGCTGCAATACTATCGCCGACCTTAGCCCAGGTGAACTAAATTCAGGTGTAAGTAGATTTGTTATTCTTAGAGATACCTACCTTACTAATAATCTTTTGCTCTTGTACTATGGAGTTACTCCGCCTGTAGGCATAAATTAGATGAGGTGAAGTCATATTCTATACCCCTACATTTAGGATATACGGACACAGTTATAGGATAGTTCCTACTCAAGAATCAAAGAATCAATCAAAGTAATGAAGAAGTCTGACTGAAATTTGATACAGCGAATTGGACTATAACATATTGGCTACTTTTCATACCGTCATACCTAAAGTACGTTCTCATGGGTTACGAGTACAGCCCCTCTAGGCAAGTGGCAATTCGCTAGCCGGCGTTCGGTGGAGTACAATGACGAATCAATGGGATTTGACGTAGAATGACAGTCGTTAACGCATGTCAAATACGTCAAATCCTATACATTCGTCATTCTATTCCATCAAACGCCTACTAGCGAATTGCCACTTGTCTAGAGGGGCAGGAATTTTATTCTAATAGATGCAAAAAAAGAAAAAAGTATTGAGTGTGACACTCCAACTCAGCGGTAATAAAAATAAAAGTAGGTCAATACTCAGTCACTTTTACTATATTTCTACAACAACAAACAACATAATTAAGTACTTTTACATTCTGTATTATCACCTCATCCAACTACAGAATGACAATGATACAATAGCCCATAGAAATTGACACAGTTGATCGCTAATGGCTAATACACGCCTATAGAAGGTGCACTATGTAATTATCGTAGCAACCGAACCATGAAGAGAAGCCACAATTGCATCTAGATGATTGACTTGTATGATAACGATTGCAATTACGGTTAAAATGGAATTGAGATGAGGACGATTGTGATTTGATCAATAACTTCGATGTTTGTACACATTTAGAACAGAAATTGTGTCACTGTTCTGGGGTTTAGGCGAAAATGACTTTTCTTTTAAAGAATATTATCAACCGAAATTATCGAAATTACTTATATTCCCTCTAACTAACTAAGCAGCAGTTATTGTAATGGCCAAGATTCGAACCCGGGACCTCTCGATCGTCAGGCCGACTCGTTAACCACTATGCTATATGCTTCAAATCTTAATACATTTGAATAGTTTAGCCTAACTAGTTAGTTCTTAATTCTTTATTGTACACACACATAAAATAATACAGTAACAGGCATAAATACATTTTGATGTACAAAGGCGAGCTTAACTCAGTATTGAGATTTCTCCCAGCAAACCTTTGGGGGATAGGAGAAACAGCAACAAAAGGGTAGAAAAACAAGTGTACAAATTGCAGAGAATGTACATAAATAATAGAATACAAAAGTACTAAGAATATACATACCGTACATACCATACTACTTACATACAGACAAATTATATGTATAGTTCGAACCCTAAGATGGTAGTAATATTTTTACAGAATTTGGAATGCTCAAAGCGTGGCTTAGTAGCACAGGGATCAGAGATTTTCCCTGTAAGAGACTCGCCGCGAGTTCAAGTCCTGTCTGAACATTTTCACTTTTTCCATTCTTAATCGATAACAAATCTTTTTGCGATATGGCAGCAAGTAAAAATGAGCATTGTAGATGGTTCATTGGTACTTGGGCAGACTTGGAACTTATTAAGTACAGTACTACACTTTATTAAGTAAATAAAGCCAGTCATCATTTGTCTGCCCTTGTACCAATTATTTGGTGTCGCTGCAACATAATATCAAACATTCCTTCAAACATTCCTGTCAGATATCATCTTCTGAGTCGCCTCAGTTGACGGACGAGCTTCTGCTGCTGGCTTCTTCTCGGGATTTTTCTGGTGTGAAGCAGTAGGTTTCATAAAAGAAGAAAAGACGGGTTGCACTCTGGGAGTGCCGGCAGAAGTGAAAACATTTTCTTTCTTTGTTATATACATAGAAAAAGATAAAAAGAACATACCATTTCATACCATACATAGGTCACATAGGATCTATCACTAATTTTCTGCTAATTTTCTGTCAGAAGAAATTAATAAATTACAAAAGGAAAAATAATCACAAAAAGTAATAAATTACAAAAACAAAAAATAATCACAAAAAGTAATAAATTACAAAAATAAAAAAATAATCACAAAAAGCGTCAGAAGGCCAGGTTTGAACCCGGAACTATCTAAAACCATAATGGCTTACAGTCGAAGCGTTTACCGCTAAACTACAACTCTATTTATCGAAACTTGTAAAATAGGCAGTCTATAGCTAATATTGTATGACGTCAGTCGTCGGTTACGGTTCAAAGGTCAAGCGATCCTGACGCGCGAGTTTAACAATTTTTACCCATCCAACGCCGCTAAAGAAGTTTTCACTTCAAAAATTGAGTCAGATCAAAGAGTAGAAGCGTAAAGACTAGGGTCCAAAATGCAAAGTTTGGTTCGACCAGGATTAACGCTAGTATTATGATGTCTTTCTGCTGATAAATGCCATCGCTAGAACCCCGTGAAGAAGAGAGAGGGGGAGGTTGATTGGGTTGCTGTAGGTGGAATGCACACCAGTGACGTGACATCTCTTTGTCTAATCAGCATTTTATTCGTAACAATATTGATTCAAAGTAACATTTTTAATAAGGAAAAGAAAGACCAACCAGATCGGTTATTATAGAAAGATAATGTGGCCAAAAAGGAGAAATGATAAACATGAAACACGAAAAAATTTGGAAGAAGAATTTATTCCAATTCAATGGGGCGTAGAAAGCCTTTATGGCTTAGTGCTACCAACACATACTGTGAACAAGTCTTTTTACAACTTTTATACCTCACTATATCTATTGCCTCCTAGTATAGTCATGAATCGTCGTGTCAAACACATTGCCTAATGCACTACATATATTATGTGAATTTAATCTCAATCAGTAATGCGGATCAGAAATTACAAAAACAAATAAAAATACCATTCATGCTTCAGATGATACCAAGCATGCAAGGTACTCTGTTCTCAAGAACAAATTGCATTACAAAGTCAATCCAATCCCATTATACAAGAAACCTTATCGTGCCTGAACATCTAAACAAAAACTTTTTATTTGATGTACTAGGAATATTCAATGGGTGTCTGCCGCAGCAATTTCCACATTATTCATTCCAACTGAATATTCATCCAGCATTGGTTGACCTGCCATTAATTGTTATTGCCAGGTACCTGTTAGCCTGAGACATACCGGCATGAAAGTAGACAAGCGCTTGACAAAGACGCTTGAAAAATAGTACACTTATAATGACAAATACACCTAGATGTGGTTTATCA
Organism: Eilema caniola; assembly: GCA_949126895.1. Classification (NCBI taxonomy): domain Eukaryota; kingdom Metazoa; phylum Arthropoda; class Insecta; order Lepidoptera; family Erebidae; genus Eilema; species Eilema caniola. The sequence continues at coordinate 7,872,535 of OX421464.1, read as the reverse complement.
GCTACCTTTACATTTTAAAACTCTTAAGGTGCGTGAACTGCCACTGCCTCCTTCTGCGAGAGCAAGTAATGGTTCAAAAAGAGACGGTGGAGTGAGCCTGGTAGAGACTTATGTGTAGGAACAACAGTTCTCACATCCGAGGGAGCATTAGTCGGAGTGCGAGAAATCTTGCATATAAAGACTAATTAAAATACGACTTTGTAAGCAATTATCTATATGAATTTCTGCATAAAAGAAAAATTGCACCTATCTTCTAGCAATGTCATACCAAATATTTACCACTAGCCACTACGTATCTATCTGAAAGCGAATCCAATCTGACGTTGAGTGTACAGTCATGTGTAAATTCGTACTGCTAAATTGATGTACGAATTTGCACTAGCTATATGCAAAAAACAGTCATTAAGCTAGGTAGCTTATCCCACTGACCGAACAGTGAGTGCTTCTTTAGTTTTATTTAGTGATTGTCAGATGACTTTCCTACATTCGATCTTGAGACTAGGACAACTACGATTATATCAAGAACAAGGGTATAATATCGACAATTATTTTCGTTTGGTTGTTTCATAACCTATTTTACTCTGTATCCTCTTTAATGTTTTATGGAACGGACCTTCAATTTGTAAAGCTCATTGACTTTTATTACAAGTCTCTCGTGAATATTGATTTTTGGGTCAACAACTTCACTTTGTATCATTTGTGAGGTTTTATGTTTCTCTTTGTTTCTATGGTTCACGATGTCCGAAACTAAAGGAACACAGATAAAATTCTCGTCACACGCGAAAATGACTAGCATTGTTTTGCAAATTGTGTGTCATATTAAATATGCATAATGTTTGTAGATAAAGTCAGCGACTACAATGCTTTTGTTTGTTTTTATTATTGATGGAATAATACTTTGTTTCATAACTTTAATCCATTAGCAGTAAAGGAAAGATCAATAAGTATCTTGGCTAGAAAAAAGGCTTATTCTCCTAATATTTTTAATTTAAATATTTTAATACATGTATTCAACCACCGGCCACATAATTTCTCACAAAGCTTACTTAATAACTAATGTAAAAACTTACATACGTATTCATATGTGCGTAAGGTTGTAATAACCGACTGGAACAAAAGGAAAACTACCTACAAAAATAAGAAAAGCTCTTAAGACAGAGGCTTTAAGAAAATTCGCTGTTAGTATATACAAGAAGTAGAAGGTACCGGATAGGAACAAAGTAGAACTAGATATAAAAAGAAATGAGATCCCATAAAAATAACAATACTTGTCAAAAATAACAAGTCTCACCTCAGTCGTTTTACCGAGTAAAGTTATAAGATACATGTAATACCAAGTTGGTTATTAATTTATTCAGTCCCTACTTATGGGACCTACTGTCTTAAGTTGTTACGTCATTATCAACCTAACATCTTATAGTAACTATATCAATATGAAATAATTAAATACTTACATTGACTTGGCAATCGCACTAAATAAGTTATATTATGTATTACTTGTGAGATATATTGTGTTTTCGTGCGATGGCCGAGTCAATATATTTATTTAAAACGTAAAATATTTTTCATTTGAAATGGTCACTATAAGATGTTAGGTAAGATAACTACGTTACAACTTGAGACAGAAAGTCAGTTAAGGGACTGAATTCATCAATAACCGAATTGTTATTACATGGATATCACAACTTATCCACTAGAATAACTGTTGCGAGGCTTGTTATTTTTCACAAGTATTGTTGTTTTTATTGGATAACGTATTTGATAGCAACATCTGAACGATTCTGAATATGCATATACTTTGCCCTTAGCAGGTATACCTATCTACAATTCATAAATTGACAATGTATCTACCAAGTTATATAATGCGATTGAGAAACTTTAAATATTAGGTTGGAGTATGTTTACATGTTTACGTATTCGTATATTTACTGCTTGTTAATTGATTTTAGGTTAGGTCTAGGTTCGTCTTTAAACCTTAACATTCACTTCTATATGATCGAAACCAACACGGAAGTTACGCTACTAACATCAAGCATCTATCTGAAACATCTTAGCGAGCGTTATGGAAAAATCCTCATATAAAATTGAGTCTAATTGTCGACAGATACTAGAGAAACTGGTTTCGTGAACGCGATCACGGCGGCTGGAGTAACTTACTCCATCACCCGAGCGTGCACGGCGGGATCCCTACTCGAATGCTCCTGTGAAAAGGTACTCTACGAAATTAATTATAAAAGTTCCTTGTAATGAAACGAATTTTGACAAATTCTGTTGTAATTTACATTAAAACAATTGCGATAGGATCGGTAAATAATAGTTTCACTTTAATGATGATAATGATGTTATTTCAATAAATAATAAAATTATACGGTACTTTGGATTAAAAAGTGTAAGTACATCCATTTGACCAGACCTGTCCCTGTTTGAAATTCTCTTTTACTTTTTAAGGTCTTGGGTAAGAAGGTCCTTGTGGTGGGTTTAAATCACGTATTATATGTTCACTTTTTCCGATTTAAATCTTTAGGAAAAGTTAGCATAATATAACTGCTTTAATGTTTCATCAAATCGCCTCTTTGCTTCGACAATGTGTTATCTTGAAAACTGCAATTTTACAGGAGACTGATTTTTAACTTACAAAACACAATTGTGACGAAACAAAGAACTTTTTTACTGTAGATCATTAATTTATTATTTAATACAACAAATATAGTATTTGAAAAGTTGTTAAAATCTTGGCTATTTGAAAGCTTAGCAAGAAATTGACTTCAATTTCAAAAAGGGGGAAAATATATCACGTTATTCTTGCAAAAAATTAATAACATAAGTGTTACAACCTAAGTAGTCACGGTGTTGATGATATTACTTTTGTTATGACACTGAGTTATGTCATAAATAAACATTGAAGAAATAAAAACTATTGGATTTAAGAATCAATTTTTATTGAAAAAAAGAGGAACCGATACCTCACTTATTGTAATTTATATTATGACAAAACCAACTTAATACCTGCTACAAAAATAATCACAATTTGTATCGCTTACTTACTGAGATTACAGAGTCCACGTCATAATTTCGAAATAATCTGGCCGACCGTCAAAATTCTGAACGCTCATTTCGCCGATGATGAATTCAACGAATGGTTGTATGGTCGACTGTTAAAACTCCGAATGGTCATTCCGCCGATAATCAGTTCTACTAATTATTGTATGGTCGACTATTAAAACTTCGAATGCACATTACGCATTTTTTTTATAACTATGCAGAAATAAATATTTTTTCTAACTGTTGTTTGGGTCGGGTAGTAGATGCAGCGTAATATTGGTTTACTGACGACGATATAGTTTACTGACGATGTAGCATACCATCGTTTTAGTGTACTAACGATGTAGTGTACCAACGATTTGGCGTACTGTCGATGTAGCGTACCATCGATTTGGGGTACTGTCGATACATTAGCCTGTCGATGGAATTTTCGATACAGCGATCATCGATATAGTGACTGTTGATATTATGAACTAGACCCATTGAACTGTGCCACATCAGCGTAACGCTGCACTGTGTCTCTACACTGTGATTAAACGGATTTCTTCATCACAACATAATACCACAAATAATGATAAAGTTCATCATCGGCGTAATAAGCTTTCGAAGTTTTAACAGTCGACCATACAATCATTCGTAAAACTGATCATCAGCGAAATGACCATTCGGAGTTTTAACAGTCGACCATACAACCATTCGTTGAATTAATTATCGGCGAAATGAGCGTTCGGAATTTTGAAGGTCGGCCAGATTATTTCGAAATTATGACGTGGAGCCGAGATCACATTTTACTAGACAAGTTAAAGCATCTTTAGCTAAAATCTGCTTGATGACGATGAGGAGTCAGTCGACGAACTACTGCTACTACTAGTTGAATCACAACGATGGCAATTAGATTTTTTTTATAAATAGGACATGTCAATTTGACTTTACCTCGCCTGATGGTAAGCTGAAGGTAAAGTCTCAAGAACAGTTGTCTCAGTTTTTTTTCTGCTACAGTATCTACAACTTCATTTACGTCCATTACATCCTCTATATTTGCATCCTCCACGCTTAGCATTGTGTAATTTTGTAAAACAAAAGACGTTCTGTTGCTTTAAATCTTTTAAATATTTTAGTAGGTACCTTCTTTGATTTATAATGTACCTTTTTTAACCTACTATGCACGCCTGATAACGTGTTCGAGAATGATAGCGTGTAATAATCACTTGAATAACTACTATAGTAGGCGTGACAGCGTAACAAACTAACTAACGAACTCGCAGACGTTATTAATTAGTTTTATTATGAGGCATAGATTAGGATTTGTACGAATCAAACATTATTACTAAAATATTAATAGTACCCATATTTCTGTGCATTATTTAAATAGTAGATAGAACTAGTATTTAAGTCAGACGCGCGTTGGTATCTCGCACAGCGAAGTAGGTATACTAAGATTTATGGTTATACCTACACACAAATACGTAGTTACCTACACTTGTGTTTATTTCAGGAGTATTTGCATGTTCCATTGTTATTGCCAGTTTAACTAGTTTTTTACTTCAAGGTTCCATCTGAAAAATTAAGTACCAATGGCTATTAGTTTTAGCATTAACAAAATACTATTTGGAAATAATTCCAAGAAAACAAATTTATTTTTGTTCTAAAACGAGACATAAACAATTATCTATTGCTTAAATTTTATATTAGAAAAAGTTTTATTACCTACAATGTTACATCGTAAGTTAAGACAAAGCAAAACTAACAGCCTTTCGGCAGCAGTGTGACATAAACATAATATAACAATCGACTTTCCGCATTATTTTTCAATATCAATGTGTCAAAGTTACATATCACATTATAAAATTAAAAATCGTATTTAAAATGAACCTTACCTTTGCAATTAAAACACGATATGGTCGATAAGTCACGTTTTTGCAGAAATTCTTTAACACCTTCCGCTGCAAGCGCGCGGTGGCTACTATTATGTTGCGTTGTCGCATCAAACCTCTCCGCAGTAAGAGACAACGTGATATTGTGATCTATCACAGTGGCGCTGTCTTTTTCACCCACAGATTAGCTATTTCGCGCGTAAAAAATACCACGTTTTGTGAGAAAATAAAATCGGATACGGCGGTTTTAATTATCAAACAATAAAAAAAACGATTTTGCGGATATGTCACGTTATTGAAGCAAAGAGGCGAAATGTTAATGCAAATACAAACAACTTCAAAATTATATACACCTTATATATCACGTTCTTTTTTTCTCAGGGAGCACCTAAACCACGTCGCGGGCGTGAATCAATCTCGCTCCCTCCCTCACAAGTGCCAACAGAAAGGTGGCAGTGGGGGGGATGCAGTGACAATGTGCGCTTTGGTCTGAAGAAGTCCAGGGAATTTATGGACAGTCGATACAGAAAACGGAGCGACATTAAAACATTGATCAAACTCCATAACCATAACGCTGGGAGGTTGGTTAGTAAGATTTTCCTTTGGATGTGAAATTAAACTTCGATCAATTATTAGAGACAACAGGATATTTATAAGGGTTGTTGGGAGTATTCGATATTTCCGCGCTGTTGCAACCGCCACGATCACGAAGGGACGCTCGCAACAGTGCCGAAATATCGAATGTGAGTCAAAACAACACATGGGATATATCCCGCAGCCTCTAATACTAGTAATAGTTACTATGATAGTCTAAATAAACAGGTAGGTATATTTGATCAAATATTTTTATAATCCAAATTTATTTTGTGGAAGTAATCAAAATTTGCTACCCCGGGGTAATTATTTATAACAAGGACTTAAAGATATAATATAAACTAACTATAAAATTACTTATAAGTGCATCAAATTGAAAGAAAAAATGTTTGCAAATATTTTAGTTTATTACTTTTAGAGTTAACTGTATCAACAAGATTTTTTTTCTGATTCTGTTTATTTCACAATGACCTTTTCTAGGCGGTCAAGAATAATATGAAGATAGAATGTAAGTGCCATGGGCTGTCAGGCTCCTGTACCTTAAGGACTTGTTGGTGGAGAATGCCGACCTTCAGAGAGGTCGGAGACAAACTACGAGATAGATTTGAAGGTGCTGCAAAGGTAAAACTATCCATATAACATGCAATACTACTCAATTAGCCCACCGCAGTCCACAGCTGGAGGAAGGGCTCTTCCAATTTGCGCCATTTCGTCCGATCCTACGCCTAACGCATCTAGTCTGTCCAATACACTACAAAGGAATAAAATTTGAATTTCTGTTTCCAACGTTAAAATAACAGCCTTTTTAGATAAGTGTGTGGGACAATACTCAAGAAAAGAAACACTATTTAAAAAAATAAGTTCTGTCTATTTGTCTTTGTGTCTGTTAATTACGCCTAATTTAAAAATGGCTGGATTGATTTTGACTGTTAATTAACTGATGTTATAAGGCATAGGAACTTGCATCTTTATGTAAGTTCATATAGTCAAGTCAAAGTCAAGTAAATTCTGAAATGATGATGATTAATCATCACCCGAGTCCCAATTCTGATTACATTCACAGATTTCATCATAGCTTGGTTTTTATCTCTTTCGCTCTAAGTGACTGCCATCAGATCTCAAAAGAAAAGCCTGCGTTTGAGTCTCGTCGGTCAATCAGGTCCATCAACTTGCAGGTGATGTTGCTTTAGATCCAGAAGATTTGGAGGATAGAATGTAAATTATAATTGTTACTATTTACGAATCTTGGTAAATTAAATAAGAATAATTTCTCTTTCTACCAGGTGATAGCCAGTAACGACGGTGATAGCTTCATGCCAGAAAGCCCAAGTATTAAAAAACCTGGCAAGAAAGATATTATCTACTCTGAAGAATCACCAGATTTTTGTACACCTAACTTGAAGACTGGTTCGTTGGGAACACTAGGACGCCAATGCAATGTCAGTTCAGCTGGAACCGATAGTTGTGACCAGCTTTGCTGCAGGAGAGGTTACAAGGAAACCTCTGTTAGAGACACTGAGAATTGTAATTGCCAATTCAAGTGGTGTTGCGAAGTAATATGTGAAACATGCTACGTGAAACGAAACATACAAACGTGCCTATAATGTGATAGATGATTATAATAAATGTTTACTATTAAAATAAAAATGTGTGTAATCATTTTATTTCATTAGTTTAAATTAGCCAGTTTACCGAAAGTTTTATAATTTTGATTTCGCCAAACACTTCTTTGTAAGCGTTCATCTCCTGTTTGATAATCAGATAAATAGGTTAAAGGATCTTTATATGAATTGAGGGGCTTTCGTGTAGTTTTTCGTGGTGACAGGTTACGTCCATTAGTCTTTTCAGACGTATCAGTCTCAGAATAAGATTGATCAAAACTATTTTGAGAAGCTTTTTCATCGTTTTGGTTATCATTGATTTTGTTATCATCAGTTTCATAATTATCATTTTCATAATTATCATTTTCATAATTATCATTTTCGTTATTAACATTTTCGTTATTGTCCTTTTCTTTATTATCACTTTTGTTACTATCGTTTTCGTTATTTTCGCTTACATAACCATCACCCTTGATTCCATATTTTTTAGTAACGTCTTTCTCAACACTCGCTATGCCAAGATATTTTTTTGGCTTTGGTCTGGGCCCTGGAGTCAGTTTAAACTCATTTCTTGGTTCTTTAGTTTGATTCACAACTCGTGCAAAAAGTTTTCTGCAGGTTGGCAAATCTGTCTTACTTTCTTTGACTATGTACTGGTAAAGCATATTTATTTTCAAAATATCAGTCTTACTAAATCCTTCATCTTGGCCTAAAGGTGTTTCTTCTGAGCATTGTCCCTGCGGAACGGATACAATAAATAAATACGAAAAACTTTATTCATCATCATCATCAGAAGTTACATAATCCAATTTCAAGTTACCGAACCATAACAATTTCGAATTAATAATAATCCAAAATATCATAAATACGAATTCCGATTATCAAAATTTCGAAACAACACAAACCCGATAATCTAACGCCTTATTAACTCGTAAGTTGTTTTAAAAAGGGACTGTTGCCATTCTGCCCTAAAAACAAAAAAAAAATTATGTAAATATTGTTTTCGTCTAAATTATCGCTGCGCTTGCCAGCATGCAAGCCTACTGGCAAGCAAGCAGACAAACATGCATGCATGCATTTTTGCTCTTCTCCAGCTCTACGAAAAGTGTAGTCATTCCGCCCTTGCGTAACGAAGTTCGGGCACCCATGCTCGCTTCCGCAAGCTTGCCGGTCGCCTTTGCTGAACAGGTTCAGCTCGCCCGGGCGCCTGAGCGTCGTTACTGCGGGCGAGGACTGCACTCCCTCCGTGCCTTTGGTTTTTAAATAACACTCTAGCGTAGGGCAGACCAGTACCACAGCAGTAGAAACACGACCAGTCGCGTTTAGCTGAATTTTTATATGAAGTAGTTGTAGAGTTATTAATTACTTCATTTCAAAAATCATTGATTACCTGCTTCTTCATGCGTGACATGGCAAATCAATTTAAACTTTTATCTATTTTTTTAAACTATTTTTCAATTTGAGCAATGAATTTTCGGAAATTTGTAATTAGGAATGTTTGTCGGGCTAATAACACTACGGATTTTTAATAATTCGTACAAATAAAATTCGGAAGAATGAACATTTTTATTTCTGACTTTCGGAAAAATAACTATCGTGTTTTTGAGTAGTTGGAGTTTTGTTTCTTAGGAATTATAAATATTCGGAATTTTGAAAATCAGAATATTGAAATTAGGAATAAAATAAGAATATAAATAACGAATGATCGAGTAATTATTCTATTTTTAATCATTTATTTTTTAAATAAGATAATAAATTAGTGTAAATTAATCTAACACTTGGTAAAATTTCTTTTATTACGTTTATAAAGTAGCGAACATGCATACAGCTTACCTGATGGTAAAGGGTTAGCTATCTGTGTAACATGCCCTTAATTAAATAAACCTAGTATTCATTGATTTATAGGTACTTGTTTTTGAAACTATTTCCCTGTTCGGCAGCTGCTTCTTTTCGATATGAAAGAGGCTTACTCATTACTCTCACCGAATCTCAAACCGAAAGCCTAGTTCGAATTAGCAATCCTTCAATGTTATATAGATATGTAAGTTTCTTCACGAGGTTTTTTGAATACTTACTTTCCATCTAAGAGTGGCCGCACCGTTAGCTGAATGTTTATGTTCATTAAAATGACCAGCACTTTCATGGTCGTACCCAATATCGTGAAATAGCCAATCGTGGTTGTCCAGTTTCTGAAATAAGTACTGTTTTCCTGAAACAAAAGTATACCATAAGCACTGAAGTTATAGTACATGCAGCTGCATATAAAATTAGGGCTGTAAGGATTATAAAAACAAACGAAGACAATTGATCAGTAGCAACTTGAGCTACGTCTTCACCACTTATTCGTGTATTGAATTTGCAAATGTTGTGAGGCCATAGCATATCCAGTGTATCACATAATTTAACCCGTTCTGAACAAGGTAACAGTGATCGTTTATATAAATACATTGTTTGCAAAGTGCCAAATACTTGCCAGAAATATTACTGGTGATTGGTGATAGGTTATTACCTAATGCAATTATTTTGCAGCAGAAAAATATTGCTTGGTTAAAAACAAGGTTCTTACTGTACCTGGTATTATGTTTTCTTCGAAAACACGTATGTATTTATCTCTATTGGGCGCATTGTGCTGTGGTGGAACCCCAGCCAGGGCTAGCACTATTTCTGCAAGTCCTCCTCCCCTCGACAAACAGTCGTAACCTAGAACTACTCTCTAAGGTAGTAAAAAACAAATTATTAAAATAATTGCAAGGATATGAAAAAATGTACCTACAATTATTTGACAGTTGCTAGTTTAGCTTACAGACTATACTGTTAAGAAATAATATCGGCTATAGAAACGGAATTAAAATTTGACGTGAATGTAATCAATTAACAAATTCATATTACTCGTACCTGTACTCCTCTAGTGGTGAAGTTGTTAATAGAGATATCATGACAACCCAGGTAAGATCCGCGGTTCAAGAAGTACACCCAACGTTCTTCCTGATAATTGACCGGTGGACGAGGCAACTCGATGAAGTTAAGAAATGTTAAGGAATTTACTTCATTGAGATACCAACGGATTCTGTCACGAAGGGATTTATCTGAATATTTAAAAGAGAAGTTTTTTAAGTTAAATGAGTCATCATTCTCTGAGCCTTTTCATAACTCAGTTGGGGTCAGCTTCCCTATCTGTGAAGCGACTGCGATCTGACCCACACAACCACTCGGCGATATTGAAGTTTTTAGTTATATTAGTCGAACCTCTACCCATAACGACCGCCATAGATCTCCATTTAGTAACAGAGTACGACGGCTTAGCGAAGCAATAAGTAAGTTTCTTTGATATTAATATTAGGGGGTGACAGGTGGAGCCGCCTATCACCCTAGCAGAAGCAGGCCGCTGCGGTGGCGTGATAAGCGCCTCCCGCCTCTCTATCCAGGAAAAGATGGGGACATAGTCCTGCACCCTGCGGGCCTGCGATGGCCCTGTGTTAGCCGGAGAGTTAAGGATATCAATAACTCCTTGGCCAGAGGTTACCTCACCTCGGCAACTGAGGACCGAGACAGGGTGACGTTGTTGTCGTTTCGAGTTCGACATAACCACCCCCGCTGGCTATGGGTGTTTTCCGAGGGGAATTTCTACATACTTCTTCTATCAGATACTTACCAGAAAATGAAGGGATATCAATGTAAAATGGGATTGTTCCTTTCTGCCAAATTTTGAACTTTTCAATTTCATCAGAGTTCAGATCAAAACCCATTGGCGGTTTCACTGTTCCAGGCGCTGGTATGTATTGCGGAGCTTCCTGGCATTTCGGGATTGCAGACGGTCTATCATAATCGCGTTTCACTATACTAAACATTGGTACAATGCTTGGCACGGTTGCTGAGAAAATAAAAGAACGTCAAAGTGAGGCCCACGCGCTTATGGTTCCGTATTGTATTTAGGAACGAGCTTCTAATTATATTACATAAGCGGCGTATTTTTTTGCCTTGTCCTAGAAGTTTGATATTTTCACAACTGTAAAAGGTTAGAAACCTGAGTATTTGATTTGATATTAATTTCATAGTGATTTGCCACATAAACAGCTGTATCTTTTAATGGAATGGAGTTAGGAGTTGCAGACCTCAATATTCATACAAATTTCATTTTGATACCTCCATGAATGGAAAAGTAGTTGGTTAGGGACATTATTTTTGGAAATTAATTGCAATGCAATGCAGCACAGAATAGATGCAGAGTGGATAAAATGGCGGCAGGTCAAACTCACAATGTGTGATCCCCAATTAAACCTACCGTAATGTACGGATCGTCATGCTTGGCCTTGAAAGCGACGAATGAAAGACCACGGCATGTGGCGGAGATGCGAATGTTAACGTGGATGTGTAGTGTGGCGAGAATGGACAGAATAAGGAATGATTACATTAGAAGAAGTTTGAAAGTGGCACCAGTGAATGAAAACTTGAGAAGCGAGCGACTTTTACTGCATATATCCTATATTATGAGAAGAGATGAAAGTAATGTAGTAAGGAAGGTTCAAAGTATGAATGTAGAGAGCTTAGGGAGCAGAAGTAAGCCAAAGAAAAGATGGATGGATTGCTTGAAAAATGATACGGCAAAGAATGACTGAGGAAATGACATTTGACAAGAATTTATGAAGGAAAATGACATGCTGCGCCGTCCCCAAATAATTGGAACCAGGGCAGGTTAATGATGATTTATTTATTTATATATTTGATGAGCAGTGAGCAGGTATCGAATCTAAGTTGCATCTAGTATGGTTACTACATGCAACTTTTGAAGCATGAGGTTGGCTCATTGTTTCTTCTTCTTCTTCATCATCCTAGCGTTAATTCCATCCGAACCATTCCACCCCAAAGGTGATATCGAATCATTGCAGTTAGACATTTTTTTACATTTTTGAGGGCTCCAACGACCGACGGCTTAACGACCAGACCAAGGCAAATATCCATATTCATCCATACAAATATTGTCACTGAGCGGGTATCGAAACCGCGCCTCCTGCGTAGCGGCCACGTTCATTACTGCTGCGCCACCGGGGCTCTCTAATCTGCTGCTCATTGTTTGTGAATGGTTTTTTTTTTTTTTTTTTTTTTTTTAACGTGAGGGAAAATCCTTCATGGATGCTATGCCGGACTCCTACCGACTAAAAAACCCTCACGTACCGCCTAATAGTCTGCGGTTGGTAGCCCCGGGTAAGCCCTCGGAAGGATGTCCCAGGACCACCAACAGACCTACGGCTGCGGCCTCACCTAGGTGGTTCGGGTGTTATCCCGCGTCTATGGGGGGGAGGGTTCGGGTGTCACCCCGCCTCTTCTTTCGTGCGTGATCTCACGTCACGCTGCCGTCATGGGCCTGCTTCTGTAAGAACGGTGAGCAGCCCACTCGCCGTCCTCAGGACCCCGGTCACGGAGGCCTATGGTCTTCGGCGAAGACACGTCGGCGGCGCCCAAGCCGCCGACTGCGGAACTCGGGTGGGAGAGTTCTCTCCCGCTCCCGCCCCGCCGCCTCTTTCGCGAGCATGACCTGTTCGCAGAAAGAGACAGCGCAGTCCCACTTAGTCCCGCTGGAGACCATGGCTCGCACCATGGTCTCCAGCGAGAGAGTGTCCACGTCCAGACCCACCACGAGGACCTGGCGCTGTTCCGCCCACGCTGTGCACTCCACCAGCGTATGGAGCGATGTGTCGTCGCTGCGGTCCTCGCAGTGCTGACACTCGGCCGTGGTTTCCCGGTGTCTTCGCCACAGATATCTACCGAAGCTACCATGCCCGGTAAGTATCTGTGACAACCGGTAGGAGAGAGCACCATGTCTCCTCTCCAGCCACTCGTCCATGACCGGTCTGACGGCCGCGATTGTGGCGAATCCCCCCTTTTTTTGCTCAAGTCGCACCTTCCATGTCTCCACGGTTTCCTGGTGGAGCTGGGACCGCTGGGCCTCGATTTCTCGAGCCGTAGGCCTTTGGCCCCGCTCCAGCGCCTCCTTGCGCCATTTAAACAGAGACGCAAGGGCTCTCGCTTCCTGGTCCCATGGAGGGGTCCCGGCTAGGAGACATGCCGCTTCACCTGAGATCGTGCGGTATCCCCTTATCACCCTGACGGCCATCGCCCTCTGCGGGCTCAGCAATCTAGCCAGATTGGTGGCCGTCAGGGTTTCCGCCCATACGGGGGCCCCGTATAGGGCCATACTTCGCACGATCCCTAGGTACAGTCTCCTGTAGGGAGCGTTGGGTCCCCTGATGTTGGGCATCAGTCGCGCGAGTGCGGCCGATGCTCCCCTCAGTTTTGGGACCAAACTTCGGAAGTGATGTCCGAAGTTCCACCGGCCATCGAGTACGAGTCCCAGATACTTCATCGAAGGCTCGATGCCGATGCTTGTTTGTGAATGGTATCTCAGCTTTTCCTAGAGAACAAATACCGTCTAACCTTCCAAACCTAAAACCAAGTCCTGCGCCAGAGCTTCGTAAGTTACTTGGCAGGTGGACCGACTACCAGATAAGGTTCGCAGGTTAAGATGTTGGTACGGCCCTATACTGTACCCCTTTTTAAATATAAAATTAATATAATAATAACAAAATCATTACCGATCGGGTATATCGAAATCACAATAAAAAGAACACTCAAACATTGTGTCAATGACTGCTCAATCATGTTTATTTTAAAAGAATATAAAATCAGTACAAATTATTCTCGGCTATAACTCAGAAATTCAATAATCAATAAAAATATTATTACTACATATAGTTGAGATTTATTTTTACTATCCTACTACCTATTTCAGAAAAATAATATAAATGTAAATTTAGTGTCGCGTTGCGTGGTGACGGAGAAAAAATACAAGTATCACCACCCCATCTCATGCGTAGAATGTCTTCAGAGGCGATTAACGGAAAAATACGCAGACGGTATCACTGCGAGAGAAGAAAAACTCGAAATTAGAAAATAACCCTGTACTAACCCGTCTAGCAAGCGTGGGAACAGTAAGCCAAAGCCTCCCAACATTGGGTGAGGCCTATGTCCAGCAGTGGACTACGATAGGCTAAATGACTGATTGAAAGTTAGTGAAGATGTTTGAAAACAGCCTTCCATTACTTCACTAGCTGACCCGGCGAACTTCGTACCGCCAATATTTTACCGCCCGCGTGGCGTCAGATCCCGTTACCGCTGCACACTCTACTATATTAAACATATATTATACATATAAACCTTCCTCTTGAATCACTTTATCTATTAAAAAACAGCATCAAAATATTTAAGCATACAAAGGGATATAGGGACAGAGAAAGCGGCTTTGTTTTATACTATGTAGTGATGAGTTTCCTCTACTAAAGTAAATACCGTAAAGAAATAATAATAACGAAAACTTAAAGACTCAAAATCCCGAGAATCGGTTCCTATGGGTAGCGAGAATGGAATTTCACGTGGGTGGAACCGCGGGCATCAGCTATTTATGTAAATATGTGGGTAGAATATAAATTTATAATTATTACTATTCACGAACCTTACCGTTCTGCCAGTATCGACGATGATAACCTCATGTCGAAAAGCCCAAGTATTAAAAAACCTGGTGAGAAAGACATCATCTACTCTGGAGAATCACCAGATTTTTGTACACCTAACTTGAAGACTGGTTCGTTGGGAACGATAGGACACCAATGCAATGTCATTTCAGCTGGAACCGGTAGTTGTGACCAGCTTTGCTGCAGGAGAGGTTACAAGGAAACCTCTGTTAGAAACACTAAGAGCTGTTATTGCCAATTCAAATAGTGTTGCGAAGTAATTTGTAATCATGATACGTGAAACGAAACGTGCAAACGTTCCTATAATGTAATAGATGATTATAAGAAATGTTTACAATTAAAATAACAACATGTGCAATAATTTTATTCCATTAGTTTAAATTAGCCAGTTTACCGAAAGTTTTATAATTTTTGTAAGCGTGTATCTCCTGCTTGATAATCAGATAAATAGGATAAAAGATCTTTATAAAAATTAAGGGGCTTTCGTGTAGGTTGTCTTGGTGACAAGTTACGTCCATTAGCCTTTTCAGACATATCATCCTTAGAATAAGACTGTTCAACACTATTTTGAGTATCTTTTTCACAGTTTTTGTTAATATAGATTTTGTTATCATCAGTTTCATAATTATCATTTTCGTTATAATCACTTTTATTACTTTCGCTTTCGTAATTTTCGCTTACATAACCATCACTTTTATTCGAATATACAGTTTCACCCTTGATTCTATATTTTTCAGTAACGTCTTTCTCAACACTCGCTATGCCAAGATATCTCTTTGGTTTTTGCCTGGGCCCTGGAGATACTGTAAAGACATACTGATTTCTTGGTTCTTTAGTTTGATTCACAACTCGTGCAAAAAAAAATCTGCACGTTGGCAAATCTATCTTACTTTCTGTAACTATGTACTGTTAGAGCATATTTAGTCGTACTAAATCCTTCATCTTGGCCTATAGGTGTTTCTTCTGAACAGTATCCCTGTGAAATAAAGGATTAAACGATGAATCAATTTATTTATCGCTTAGAAGCGGTTGACGAGTACGTCAACTGGGGTCAACTGATCCAGGTAGGCAATTCCAGCTTCAACGACGAGGTAAATCGACAAATCCGACTCGGCTGGGCAGCGTCCGGGAAGCTACAGGATGTTTTCTTGTCCAACATACCTCAGTGCCTGAAGACGAAAGTCTTTAATCAATGTGTGTTACCAGTAATGAATTACGGATCTGAAAAGTGGTCCCTCACTATAGGTCGCTTATTTTTAAGCGACCTATAGTGAGGGGCCACTTCAACGAGCTATGGAGAGGGCTATGCTCGGTATTTCCCAACGTGATCGCGTCAGAAATGATGATATCGGTAGGATCTAGAATTTCTTCAGTTACGTTAATAAGGTAGCGGGCAAGCACACAACCTACCAGATGGTAAAGGGTTAGCTATCTGTGTAACTTACCCTCAATTAAATAAACCTAGTAGTCAATGATTGATTCGTGTTACTTTTCAAACTATTTCCCTATTCAGCAGCGGCCTCTTTTCGGTATGAGAGAGGCACACTCATAGTAAGCCTAGTTCGAATTGCCAGACTTTTTAAACCTTCGATATGATATAGATATGCAGGTTTCTTCGCGATGTTTTTTGAATACTTACTTTCCATCTAAGGGTGGCTGCACCGTTAGCTGAATGTTTGTCTTCATGAAAATGACCAGCACTTTCTTGGTCATAACTAATGTTGTGAAATAACCAATCTCGGTTGTCCAGTTTCTGAAACAAGTACTTTTTTCTGAAACAAGAGAATATCATAGCACTGTTGTTATAGTACAAGCATTGTTATAGTACAAACATTGTTTTATTGAATTAGCCAATATTGTGAGGCCATACCGTATCCTGTACATCACATAAGTTAAGCCGTTTTGAACAATGTCACTTAGTGGTTAGTTTTATAAATACAGTAGATGTAAAAAAATGCGTAACTAATTACTTCCCAGAAATAGTAATGGTACAATAAAAATAGTTCGATTAAGGGGCGAACCTAGAATAAATTCCTAATAGCAATTTTCTTTCGGAATTCTTTAGGGTAGGTCACCTAGGTTAGGCTGGGTAGGCTATATAAATTCAGATTTGCGTGGCATTCGGTTCTTTGAGTTCTCCGCCATCTTGAATTTAAGGGTAAATTTTAGTTTTTTGAATAATTTGTTTATTTTTAATCTTACACGAAAATGGTAACTACCATGTTATTCAGAATTAAATTTTCTATATTTTTTCCTAAAATCGATACTTTTCATTTTATATCCCGAAAGGTGGTAAAATTTAGTTGGAATTTCCTGATATATGAAAAATTCTCAGTAGCTCTTTTCTTTCATATGAGGTTATCACCGAATGCAGTTATTCTGCAGCAGAAAAATATTGTTATGTTAAAAACGAGGTTCTTACTGTACCTGGTATTATATTTTCTTCGAAAACACGTATGTATTCATCTCTATTGGGTGCATTGTGTTGTGGTGGGACTCCAGCCAGGGCTAGCACTATTTTTGCAAGTCCTCCTCCCCTCGACAAATAGTCGTATCCCAGGACTACTCGCCAAAGTAGTTATAAAAAAAAACAAATTAATAAACAAACTCAATTGCAAGGATA
This sequence comes from Eilema caniola, assembly GCA_949126895.1. Classification (NCBI taxonomy): domain Eukaryota; kingdom Metazoa; phylum Arthropoda; class Insecta; order Lepidoptera; family Erebidae; genus Eilema; species Eilema caniola. Next base: position 7,855,275 of record OX421464.1, on the reverse strand, counting down.
TGAAAAAAATGTATCTACAGTTGGACTAGGTAATTGACTGAAATACTTGTGGTGATTGGCAGTCATTACTTCGAGCTTATGGTATAGTCTGTTAAAAAAAAAATTCAGAAGAAGACGTGAATACACCCATCCTATTATCCATACTAATATTAAAAATGGGAAAGTGTATGTGTGTGTCTGTTTGTTTGTCCATCTGTCACACCTAAACCACTGAACTGATTTAGATGCAATTTGGTATAGGAGTAGATTAGACCTTGAGTAAGGACATAGGCATGTATCGACGCGATACAAAAGCTAGTAAACTATAAATGTGACATATTGTGAAGATGTTTGGTTGCTTTTAATCAGTGTTAGTAACGATTTAGATTGAATAAAGGGAATGATCAAGAAGGAACTTGAACACGCGACCAGACCCCCGATTCTGCTAATTTTATGACATAACCAAACCACTGTCAAACCGCTAACATCGCATAAAATGTCATTAAATTTTAGACTTTGTGCCTGAGCTTTAAAGTCCAAAATGAAAAGTGAAAGAGTTTATAAGATTCACTACAAGATTTTCATTTAATTTTAGACTATAACTGTATTGCAATAAAGTCTAAAGTTAAATGGCATTGGTTACAGGGTCTGTGGTGCCGCAGTGGTTTTGTCATAAAAAAAGCAGAATCATGGCCCTTACAGGCTCTAAGCTACGTGTGCCACGTCTTAAACTAGGCTAGATTAGGACTTCTCCATGTTCTATGTACATAAATGTGTTCGTAAATCACGTTCAAGCGGCTGAAAAGATCGAGCTGGTATTTGGTGCAGGGATGGATTGATAATCTGGAATATCACATAGATGTTTTAATCCTGGATTAGATGCAATTATAATGCTGTTTCTATGGATTACATCCTGTACTCCTGCAGTAGTGAAGTTGTTAATAGATATATCATGACAACCCAGGTAAGATCCGCGGTTCAAGAAGTACACCCAACGCTCTTTATTTTATTTTTATTTTATTTTATTTTATTCGGTTGAGTTGACCGGTGGACGAGGCAACTCGATGAAGTTGAGAAATGTTAAAGAATTTACTTCGTAGAGATAGGTTTCATCTGAATATTAAAAAAAATGTTTCATGTCAGTATTTCTCAACTCATTTGGGGCTGTTTCCCCGTTTAACTGTGTGTCCAATTTTTAATGGCTCCAACTACCCGTAACGACTACCATAGATGTTCACATGGCAACTGTGACGTAGGCCGTCGCCTAACTTGCTCTCTTCTCCTAACTGAGGAAAAAATAATTCCAAAGAAAGTTATCTATACCTACTAGTATTTTGAAGCAAAAGAATTATTTCTCCGTTATTCAGAATTAATATAGGCTCCATTTTAATGCGATATTCCAGGGGCTTTCAGCACTTGAAAAAGTTTTTCTAGTATCAGATACTTACCAGAAAATGAAAGGATATCGTTGCAAAATCCTTTATGCCAACTTCTGAATTTTTCAATTTCTTCACAATTCAGATCAAAGCCATCATCAATCGCTTTTCATTACACATACTTAAACTAGAAATCTGTTTTTTTCACAGTGGTGAAGAGGTCGCAGACCTAAGTATTTTATCTGAAAAATCTTGGAAGGGACATTTACCCCTTTTTACAATAATTATAATTTTAATATAGATATAAAAATAAAATCATTACCGGTCGGGTAAATTGTAACCACAATTTAAATAATACTCAAACATTGTGTCAATGCCTGGTCAATCATGTTTATTCAAAAGAATATAAACTCAGTACATATTATTCTCGGCTATAACTCAGAAATTCAATAGTCTATAAAAATATAATTACAATAGTTGAGGTTTTTTATTATTCTACTTCTTATTTTAATAATATAAATCTGAAAGTATGTAAAGATGTTAAAATGTTTATTGTTCAAACACGCTCTAACGGTTGTACTAATCTGGCTGAAATTTGTTACATTAATAGATTATATAGTTATAGTCTGCATATATTTAGGCTACTTTTTTTTTTTTTTATTTAAAAAAAAAAACTTATATCCCGGTAAAGGGTACCGATGGGTAGCGGGAACGGGATTTCACACGGGCCGAACCGCGGTCATCAGCTAGTTGTAGTACGAAACTAGGAACTAAGAAGTACCTCCGCCCTACAGAAAACCGCAGCCATAATAACCTCGTGTTGTGTTCGCGGCAGCGAGTAGGGTAGCCAGAGCTCACTGGGAAGTTTTTGTGCTGTCAGTGGGAAGAACAAAGGCTTGTCCTGCTTTCTCTTCTACGCTGACGGCACAGACACTCTATTTGTTTACAAAGTCGGCGACACGGGTGTGACTCACGTGTGCACATGTCCATAGGCCACGGTAACCACTTTCCATCGGGTGGGCAGTGTGCTTGTCTGCCACCTCAGTGGTATAAAAAACTGACTGTGTATCCATTGAGGTGGAGATGGGCAGAGCAAAGGCGTTCAGGTATTGACTAAGCACATTGGGTGTACCAACATCTTTAGGGCCTAAGCGAACTTCAACTGCAGAAGGTGCGCCTGCTGAACAATAGGCCTCGGTTTGAAAGATCTGACAGTAATCGCTCCCGGAAAAGATCACGTACCAATTTATATAATATGTGAACCCCTGGCACCCAGCAGATAAAGATGGTAACATGGTAACATGGGAACATGGTAACGTGGTAACATGGTAACATGGAAGCATTGATAGTAGTAACACTTGTGTTTTCTCCTCAATATTTATGTGTTTGGTCCATTATAGCGCATCACCATTACCGCTCACATCCAAATCCTTGAAAAAAAACACGGGTTGCACTCCGGGAGTGCCGGTAGAAGTGAAAACTTTTTCTTTATTTATTTCTTTGTTATATACATAGAAAAAGATAAAAAGAACATACCATACCATACCTATAATATAGCGCCAATCATAGAAACAATGACTAATTTTCTGCAAATTTTCTGTCAGAAGAAATTAATAAATTACAAACAGAAATAAATTACAAACAAAAAAAGTAATCACAAAAAGTAATAAATTACAAAAAGAAAAATAATCACAAAAAGTGTCAGAAGCCCAGGTTCGAACCCGGTACTATCTGAAACCATAAGTACTTACAGTTGAAACGCTCACCGTTATGCTACGAAGCTTCTTATCGTACCTTCCAAAATGAACAGTCTGATAACGTTGTATGACGTCAGTCGTCGGTTACAGTTCAAAGGTCAAGTGATCCTGACGCGCGAGTTTAACAATTTTTACCCATCCAACGCCGCTAAAGAAGTTTTCACTTCAAAAAACAATCGTACAAAGAATTAAAAACCATCATTATCGTTGCAGCATTAATCATTCTTTCTGATCATCAGCACCGTCAAGTAGCCCTTAAATTGAAACATCAACGTCAGCAAGCGAAATTTCTTGCGGTCCTATAACTTTTTCAAATCTATCTGATTTTATCTCCCCATCGCAGGATACCCAATGCATTTAATAAACCACAAAACGAAACTCGCTCGCCTATAAATATTTTTGCATGAAAATTATTCACGGTATTTCAGGTTCAGCCACGCCGTCTGTATCTCTTATGACAGATTTCTCAGTTCATAAACATAAATTTTCCAGTGGGCTCGATATCCGAGAGAATACACCTCGGGGCGCGCGCACGACCACCAACGTAAAACCGCTTTTCACTTTCTTAATCAACACTCAAGTAAAAATACACCGTAACTCATATTATTACAGTTTCTTTTGTAATTTATTTGGATGTTTACTAGAAAATAAAGCTGTTTCAGAAAATTGCACGCCATCAAAACTACAACCGTTGCGTTAATAATAAACCAAAATGGTGTAATTCAGGGTTGGTGATTTTCTTTTTACTCAATACTTACGTAAAAATACTAAGTATTGAATATTTTATTTCACTAATTGTTGCACCCGGCAGAAATTTCATCCCGGAACTCATCGGAATCTCTTCCTGATAATCATGTTCCTCCGGTTGCATTCAGGGCCTTCAAGGGTTCGTTCACTTCTTCACATAAAACTTGCCATCTGACCTCCCAATCTCGAGAGGACCGCCTGTGCCAGACCCTCGCCTAAGTATCGGTAAAGAATAATTTCTCCTATTGACGATATTGCCGTCTTATTAAAGCATAAGGTATGGGCAATGTGACAAACATGTTAAACACTAGGTTAAGAGTAAACAAACCATAGTTTTCGTAACGTTTTAGTCATCTTATTTAATAATAAACTATTTCTATTAACAGCAAAAGTAGTAAGAAACATTAGACAACCCTACTTGACAGTTGTTTAAATAAATGCGCGCACATAAATTTCAAAACAAGACATCATTTATCTAGGAGACATCTTTAGGGGACATCTTTGGGGATATACTAGGTATATTTCAAATTTAACGCATTTTACCTTTGCTCTCTTTGACTGGAGAATATTATAGGCTGTAGTCTGGTTGAAATATAATATTATTTTAGTACGGACGTACACATCTGGTTGTGCATAAACTGATATAGAATCTTCTTCTACATAGCGGCAATTGCAGTTACATCCAATGCTTACTCATTGGAATCAGGACCTCTCCGACTTTTGACCTAATGATAAAATAGCGTAAGCGGACTCCTATGACCAAATTCTACAGTATGTATTGGATTACAAAGATGTATTACAAACTGTAGATGCGTTGTCCGGACTTTAAAATGCGACAAAAAATTATGTCTCTGGTCATCATTTTATGCACCAATCAGCGACGCGACAGTGCGCTAGGGAACAAATTACGTCTTCAATAAATAATAATAAATAAATAAATAAATATTCCACAACATTTCACACAACGCTATCTAGACCCATGGTAAGTATAGCTTAACTAGCTTGTGTTATGACATCTAGAATGCGGATAAACATACTTAGATACGTTCTTTTTTTGTGTAAATACATACATAATATTATACATAGAAACACCCAGACCAATGCAAATATACATATTCATGCATACACATATTTGCACTGAACGGGAATCGAACCCGCGCCTCCGCGTTCACTACCGCTACGCCACGGATAATTTAATAATAATATTATTATTGATATTAAATAATAATATCATTTATAGAAATTAATTATATTGACGTATTATTAGTAAGTAGCTATATTTTTTTTATATTTATATAAGCCACCATGTTCCTGCATGCCGTATCTTTAGTTTATAATATATGATTGATTGGATTAATATCTTAGGCTCTAGAGAATTCCGAGGAAAGCATGTAAAGAAGATATTTTCATTGGGGTGGAGAAATTAACTCACTAAACCTGCTTCTACCTCTGTCCTGCGCCATGGACAGAAGTAGACATAGGTGAGTATATGATGAAAATTATATACTTATTAATTGTTATGCGTCGGTACCTAAGTACATCTGATATTTTCAGATTCAGATTCAACTTGAACAACAATACAGTCACATTTTGTCTTCCTGGATTTCAAACAAGTAAAAGAAATAAAACTGGCGAAATAAAGTTTTTGATCAATTTAATATTTTTAGTAACAACTAATCAATATTTTAATTATAAATAGATACGGCTAATGTACAACCAATATTATAATAAATTGTGTCAACCTTGGGGGTTGCTGGACGAAATATATTTCAAAAAGGTACATTTATAATACAATAAGATTTGAGATTCAGATAAGTTCAGCTGATTTCAATTGTATTTTATCTAATATTAACAATTTAAAATGCTAATTCACATAAATAACTTAAAATAATGTACCTATAAGGACAATATTTACATGCATAAAATATATTGTACGATGACAAAATTTGATTAGGCTGAAAAATAAATTTTGATAAAAGCTGGCAGCAGTTTGTCAGATGTAAAATTATTAAAAAATGGCACCAATTCAATTTTTGAAATTCATAACACTGGTTAATGGTTTTAAATTACATTAAAATACTTTTTTTATCACATTAGCTATCATGATAGAATTCAAAACAATGGCTTTATAGATCCAGTCATGGATAATTATAACTACGAGAGTAAAAACAAAACTTCAGTCTTTTAAATCCGACGCGGTATCAGTTCCTCAGACTCTGACTTTGAATTTCGAAATTCTTTTTTATTAGTACATTTTTTGTACAGAGATCCGATTCATTAAGCGCATTTTATATAAATTGTTAAGTACTCGAATACCTGTTTTAAATAGTACCGATTGTTTTAACATCGGATTTTTTTACTATAACTAACACGTTATTACACTTTAAAATAGTTTTTAATAATTTTAAAGTGAAATAAAATAAATTAAAACATGTTTTTAATAAATATTTTTAATATAAAAACATACTTGACGAGTTAGTATGTAGAGTGCAATGTACACGATCAAGCTCGATAGGATTAGACTACCTTTATATATATACTTACTGACTATATCTATGTTTATATCACATATAATGAAATATCATTCAAGTTGATATAAGTACTTGTATGATCAATAAAGCTTCCACATTTGCTTGCAAACTGTCGAATTTGGAATGTCATTTTACTGTCTCAAAGGGTTGCCAAAGCAAAAAAAATATTAAGTCAAAAGCATGTCAGTGTTAATTTCAAAAAGTTTCAGTTCAGTTCAGTTTCAGTTAGTTATGTCTGTCTCAAATTTCATATAAAGTCTGAATGTAAACTCGCCAAGTGAAGTTGCATGCAATGCAATCTGTCTAAATATAGTAACAATATGTATTACATTGAAATACATTACTTTGTAGTAACAAAATGTATTTAAATTCTTCAAGAAGATTTAAAATGGACGAGCACTGTTATAAAATGTGTGAGGAGTGTCAAGCAATATCGCGTGCAACACTATCGCGGAATATCGGATGCAACACGCATACAATATTATACGTATAATACTGATTATTCAATTCCTTTAATATTTAATTAAAATTCTCCAGAGCATTTATCTCGTAATGTGGGACACTTTTACGATGGCGCTACTTATTCACTGATAAGGGCCCAACGCTACCGCCGCTCCTGAACACCCAAGAAGTCACTTTATGCTAATACCATTAAACCACAAATTCCATTAGCCGGTTTAATTATAATACAAATTTATAAGTACAAGATAATTTTGCTGTTGAAACTTAAAACAGTTATGCGAGCATGTAACCAACGCGGACGTCCATAAAATAGAAAGTATTTATAATACTCAAATGATTATTGTCGCTGTTATAATAATTGCAAATAACTTCTTTGAAAAAATTTAGTATAAACTTTAGAATGATATTAAGTAATATCATTTAAAGTTTCGTACGTTTTTTGTCGGTGACTCCTCGGGGTCCTCAGTCGAGAATACAATACCTACATATAAATAAATTACTCAGCTGACCGCATAAGGAAAGCAATAAGACCAATTTAGAATAAATACAAAATGACCCGATGATAAGAATAAATCGTCTGTAAACTGGTCTCATTAATTTCCAAACGACAGTGTCCAAAAAAAATAAAGTTACTAGATCACATGTTCGCACTTAATAGTCAAATAAATTAACCGAACGAGTAGCTTACTTTAATTTTACGCCGGATCAATTATCATGTATAAAAGAAGAAATAAACAGTGACAGAGAAACTATTTACATAAGTCAACATGATATACGATTCGACGACTTCGATAGATGAAAAAGTGAAGTGATTATATACAAGGTCCGTTATCTGCCTCTGAATAAAACAGGTCCACTCTCGAGTCTGAATCACACAACACATCTGTCCCTCACTAATGTTTCTTTTATAGATCACATTCACAATGACAATGGCGTCCGTGCGTCTATAAACACGTGTGCACAACTTTTTCTGTGCGACATAATTTACACTTGACTTCGCAGCACCAGTGAAAGGTGCAGTTGCACCGCTCCACCACAAACATCGTCTCCGTATGATACCCTCGGCCGCAACACATGAGGTCGCAGCCGTCGACACCGAAGCTCGTGTCATTGCAGGCACGCCCGTGTGTACCGGGGATGCCTAGCCTCGGGTTCTTCTCGCAAAAACCCGGCGATGACTCCAAATAGACCAGATCTTTAGAACCTGGTGATTTGTGGTCTGGATTATGAGGCCGCAGCTGGAATCTGTATCTGTCTCTTCGTGGCACCCTGTGCGGCACAGCGTCGTTCCGTTGCACTGGTACTTCCAGGTCAGTATTTGGCATCATGACCCGAGAAGCACCATCAAAACGGTCTTTCAACGCGTCACCCACAGAGCGGAAACTGGGCAACCTCATCCAGCAAGTCTTGACCGTGCAGGAACCTGACATGCCATGACACTTGCACTCCTGCCGCATTTCTGTTTGCACATGCTGTGAACAAAAGAACCCGATCAGCAATCTGTTGTCTAATTTATTCTATTGTAGGGAGGTCTATAATGATGTCCAAATATCTTTGAATTCCTCGATAAGCGTCGATACGATGTGATCGATGATCTTTTAAGCGCACTTCATCGATCGCATCTCACGATCGAGCAAATTGCTACAAATCGTGAAGAGGTGGGCCAGTCGTCACCGCGCGTGGACCGACCATAAATCATACTCTAGGGACATTCATCATTCTTAGAAGGTAGATAAATGACGCGAGGATCGGAGACAGTAAATATTTTCCTATCTCGGAGCGCAGGCGCTTCGTAGAACGTTGTCGACGGTATTTATTCATTGACATGTAGATGGCCGGGTATGTTATACAGTCTAGTGTTCAAATATGTGTTAAACAATCGATGGAATGCTGTGAATATTCATCAGGTGGACACCCAGTGCGTCTGTCGTGACAGGAATTAAGCGCTTTGGTTAATGACGCGTCTGGGTGGCTCGGGGCGCCCGACGTCCCTTTTTGATGAATTTCGGGTAGGAACGGACAGTGGGTATGCAAATGTGGGTGTGCGGTGGGAGGGAGATGTGCGAGCGCAACGAATGAGTGCCTGTTGCGCAGTCGTTGCGCGATGGGCCGAGCCGCACGCCGTAAAATTAATATTACACAAGCGACATGTCAAGTGGCGGACGATCGATCGTCACCCGTTATGGTAATGTAAACAGGAGCGATGACAATGGCCGTCATTGGCCCGATAACCGATTGTTTTATGCATGCTTATAGGTGCTACCTTCGAGTGGTGATTGGATAAGAGAAGTGGTACATCAAGATGATTGTCCACACTTACCGCTCGGCCGGCTTCGTTGTTATGTAGGTTCATTTTTTCTCTGAGAGTCTTGCCCCTTTCGCCTGTGTCGACGAATTCTCTGCTGAATCGGAAGCCGAAACCGATGTTGTCACTGCATCCACCCCACTTCCACACGCGAACGTTAGCGGCTGCGGCAGCTCGGGTCCGGTGCGGTAAGCGATCAATGTGCGAATAGTCGCAAGTACAGGATTCTATGGACCCTTCGGCGCAGGCGCGCGATACCGCGTGAGTGACGCCCGCACTTGTGATAGCGTAGATGAATGCTGTTTCACGACACCCTGTAGGACAAAAAGATGATTGATTCATTAAAAATAAATATAAATTGAAGTATCCACAGTTTAGAATTATCAAAGCTATTTGAACCCCTATGTATCATTGCTGAACAGGTACGCATATTTCACTTTGGCATGTATAGTATTCGTATAATTAATTCATTCCAACAACAGAGGGGTCCATATTTTAATCAAATTTTATTATTGCTCGGGGTACGGGGATAAAAAATCGCGATGTTTTAAAATATTTTAGGTATTATAAATTAACATGCAAAACATTTGGACTCATCATCGTGCAACTGCAATCCGAGGGATTGAATCAGCTTGCTCTTTTTTTAATCGTATTATTTTATTGACATTTTTAATTTGTTGACAGTATTAAAATCCTTTTTGAGAGCAATGGGCGTTGGAGTTTTATATTTCCTTCGTAAAATTCTATCTCACGTTGCAACCTGTCCATTTGATTTCATTCTTAATAATATATGTGAGTGGGTCTACAAGATTTTTATTATTTTAAAATGATGGAGTCCGAAATGGGCAGGAGAAGTAATCAAACCGAAGTAAATCCGGACGCTGAGTGTATTCAAATCATCGAGTAAGGTAATAATCGCTTAAAAGCAACAAGATCATTAAGTTTATATTCACACAATGAGACTTGAGCAATGATTGCATCGCGTTCATTCATCTCGTACAGACGAATACATAAATCGATGCTTGCATCCCGTATCGAATACTATAAATAATTAATGGCCCGGCATTAGAATCAAATACTCATAAAATACAATTAAAAGAGAGAGAGGGCATATCTCTGAGATTGAAAATAAAAGAAGTGGCTCTTACCTACCCGGGAGATTATAAATTTGATCATTACAAGTGGTACGGCGCGCGCATCGAATTCTCTCTCTTAATATCGATTTAATAGCCCGTGTACTTTAAACGATTAATACCATACCGAACCTTTGTCTACGCGAGTGAATATCAAAAATGAGATGATGTTATTGATATGTTGTGTCATTTTAAAATCTACATTCATTTAAAGTCATCCGTGACTAGGATATTATTATGCTGACATTATCTCATCGACATTATAATTTTACAGTTTAATAGCCAGGCTATTATTGCAACATTCTCATTAAATCCGAAACCAGTTCAAGGTTACGATTCTCAAAAACTATTAAACTCCAATCTCGATCGCTAAATACTTAAATGAAAATAAAACTGATAATTAACGCTTCTTACACGAGTGTAATCACGTGTCACATCCCCAGCTAATGCCATTCTTTTAGTAATATAGTACAGGGCGCGTTCTTCTTTGGTGGGCTTCCGGCCACCGTAGCTCGTACCAAGGAATAAACTGCTCAAAGAAACGAGCACCTCATATGGATGTAAAAATAAGGAACGCGTATTTGTTGTTATTTATAATAATAATATGTGAAACAGGCCCGAAGGAGTCTGAGCCAGCTTTATTAAAGACTCAATAAGCAAATGAAATCATTTTTTTATTAAGTTGTCATCGTGCACCGATATAAATTACGGTGCGCGCACACTGCCGTGGACCGCTCTCGGATTCCCTTTTTGTACTTCCCTTTGGGATGTTATACAAAAGTATTTTATTCAGCAATTACTTGAGACGTTCGACCGGGAATTTTAATGTCAATTTCGCCATCATTCAATGCTCGGACGAAATTAATTCAAGGGATACGTATAGGTACGAGTCGCGGATCCTGCATTTATCTTTTGTAATGACTTGGAAACGTTCGCTCGCCGTAACTATAACATTATATAGCGAGCCAATTAAATATGGCACACGTAAGTAACGTTAATAAATGTTCATATTTTGGATAATCCGATTTAGTGTCGTCTTGAATTGCGTCTCGAGCGATTAACACGTCCATGGCAGATGTTCAACGTGCTACACTCATAAGACAATGTTTGTGTTTTATTGTAGCTATATAAATCGGCGGAGGTTTCATGGATGTCTGTTTTAGTGCGTTACGATTGATCGAAGTTGGAGGTCGTACGGCGGGGAGCCGTGTGCTCGACCAGGTGGCTCGGGCGAGCGCACCACGTGCTGCGCGCTCCACCGCTTCATTGCGTAGATAAACGTCGCCACATCTGCCCACCAACATATGAATGAATGCCCGCTGTGATTTTAACATCGCTACTTTTACTTTATCTGAACAAGATCTAACGGTATGCAGCAACTTGACCAATTAGATACATAAACGACAACTGGAAACAATTTTTAATTGGTCTTTAAGAGTTTAAGGCTTCGTCTATCGATGATTCAAAGCGCATTCATAATCGAGCTTGATTCATTTGACATCGTCCGGTAGTGCTTTGTTCTGCAATAAATATATTCGTAGCTATAAATAAATCCCTTACAATATTTCATTGAGGTAGATGCGAGGAGCAACAAAGCCGATTGTCGCGATTTGCGAATAAATCGCGACGTAGAAAAATTATGACAGATGTAAAAGCCTCCGGCCGTGTGAACACCATTAGTCATGGCATTAAATAAAATGTAAATTCAAGAGTCGAGCCTAATTAAACGGCCAAACAACACTAATCTGACACCGGTCGTGTATAACTTCTAATATAAATAGCCATCAGTTACCCGCCGTGTAGTGTACTCAATATAATATTCATAATTAAGGCGCGCTATTATTTTATTGAGGCAATTTTGCCCCATCAAATTGCAGTCAAATAAGAACAAACTTGAGTAATGACGATCTATAAAAGTAAATTATTATTATAACTGATAATAAAGTGCTGTCCGTGGATTATCTGTGCAGATAATGAATGGTCCCGTGGAGGGTTTACAGCGAGAGCGCACCGAGCGATTATTCCGTACCGACGGATTGGCAGTTAAGGCCAGGCGAGGCGTCGACAATTTATAAAAGTCAAAAACTCGTAAATCCGAGAGCGCATCGCACTGTTAAAATAAAACTTAATCAATGTTGACATTTGACGAACACCTGGCCCCGCGGCCACTAACCATTAAATGATTCAAAATTAATGTACTAATTAAATATGTTCCTGTCCGCATTGAGTCATCACGCCTTGGTGTTGCCATAAGATTAATTTGAAAAATTGACTTATGGAGGTTTCGCGCGTCGCGCCTCTTGGGCTTTATTTATGACGACTTGCATTATTCAAATTTGATGAGACGTAATTACTCAAAACAACCATAAATCACTCATTTTATAATACGATGTTTGGCCGGTTTAGAAAACGTTCCGTCTCGCACGGCTTTATCGGACTACGGTGGAGTCATTGACGTCGTGTTATTTGTATCTACGGCTTTTACGAGAATAAAATGATATTTTATCAACCGAAAGATGGATTATGGAGTTCATAAAAGGAGGAATTCTTCCGTTAATGAAAATAGAATCGCCTCACTGATGCGTAGTCACAGAAATAGACGCAGAAAGAAGGTAATTTCGCCATAAAGGCACTTGGAAGACGGGCAATAAAAAGCAATAATTCATTTTCGTTATGCCATGTATGGGTGATAATTTCACATTGAGTCCGCGTCCCGAGGCTCTGGTGCGACAATTCAAAATTACGTCGGTCGTATATCACTCATTGTGAGTGGCACAAAGCACTGCCAGCTACCACTAGCTACCATCCAACACCGCGACATCCATACACACAATGGACAAAGACATTTGTTTTCAAACTCGAAAAAAAACACCGAAAATAATTTCGTTTTAAGTGAGCTGTCCATAAATAAAAGGGCGATCGAAGAGTTGAAAACTGGGAATCTGTCGATAAATAACATCGAACTGGTGACCGGACGGTCTTAATCGCCTCATTTCAGTTTCACAAAACGCGCGTTATCTCAAAAACAATTCAAACGCCACAAAACTTAAAACGCTTATCTAATTGAGCATTAAATATTTCGTCGAGCGCATTTTATATGGGCTTTATTTTCGGTGTCGATCGTTTTATACGTTTTATCCACCCACGACGACGGAATCTCGGGTGCGCGTACGATACACACCAAAACAGGAAATATTTGAAAAAAGGTCGGGTTTTATTGGCCGAGTTACCTGCCATTAGGAGCTGCGTTAGGTGTAAACCTGGCTTCCGTGGAGCTTGTACGAGTGCAGTGGAATCGCTAAACTACACCACAGGGGATCTCTGCGGGACCTCGAACCATATATTTTTCTATCCTCGCCTCGACAATGACGCGACGAATAAAGACCGTTCCATTGTGTCGTTGTCATCATTTGTGTTAATACGATCCTTGAGGTTTACACCACAAAGAAATGAAGATGTCGCGTCCGAGTGTCAATGGTGTGACATAGTGTAAATGAGTAATTATTAGACTTGCGTCCGGGGGGGCTTTGTGCTCTGGAGTTGTAATTACTTCGAATGCTGACACAAAACTATGCTTTAGGGACTGATGTTATTGGACATCGTATTTGCGAGTTTTAAATAAGCTTTTTGCATTTATTGAGTAGCGTTTTGACGTACTCCCCGGGGATCCGTTTATTTTTTTATGCCTTTCTCAAATGAATGTAATTGCAATGTATTAAATATTTTTATCGTGTGCTGCGGCGGTCTGTAATAGGCCCGCCGCGAGATTCGCCCGCCTTGCCTGCCCTTAATAAAGTAATATGCTCTAAATGCACACGCATATAACATAAATTTTGTAATCCCCTTGCTCTTTTTATCATGTGAAATTATTACGATGGTGGTCCTAAGGCTCGTGCTATACCTATCTGACTTTTAATTTGGAAAAATAGTAGGTACATTGCATTTACACACTGTTGTTTAAAATAAATTTTAGTCTTTTAGTTTTTTATTCTATCTATAGTATCTAAGTAACTCTGTCTGTCTGTCTGTCTGTCTGTCTGTCTGTCTGTCTGTCTGTCTGTATGTTACGTTTTCACGCCTAAACCACTGAACCGATTTTGATGAAATTTGGTATAGGGGTAGATTAGACCTTGAGAAAGGACATAGGCTATGTTTGGTCTCGATAACCGATATCCGCGCGGGCGGAGCCGCGGGCAAAAGCTGGTAATTAATAATTTTCTTTTGAACTAAAGTTTGTTTCCACTTTTTTTTTCATATTATTTCCATATAATGTATTTAAGATATAAGCTTAGTAATCATCTGTAACTAATAAGAAGTAAAACGATAGCAATCATATAAAATAATGTTAACAGAAAATAACGCGATCATAGTAGGCTTGTACAGGTAGGCAAATCAAATATCGTATGTAACCTTTGATGTGCCTGAAGTTACGACCAGGTTACACCGGCCGTGACTGGCTCAGCCCGTGAAACGCGATAGTTTTAAAGTTATGACAGTAATCATGTTAGGCACGAAATATTTTTTTGACACTAAAAGTACTTAGTCTGAATCAAAATAGCGTCTAAGTGAATGTCAAATTTATTTATTTATTAGCTAGACTTATTGTAAGATAAATTTAGGTAGCATAAAAACTAAAACCTGGCAAAACTTTCCACTACTAGTCATTAATACTCGCGGGATGAGTCATAAATGGTTACCATTTTTATCCTACGCAAAGGAATGGAAAATCAATTCGTCTAATTTAAGAATAATATTGCTCGACTACTTAATGGAGTTTATAGAATGATCTTTTTCTTTCTTTCTCAAAGCAATGAATAATTAAACGATTCTAGAACATAATATATGTTTTGGTATAAATCCATATGTCTCGTGGTGATCGCCTGCGGCTGCTATCGACCCGGTATAACTTCTTCACTACTAAAATTAGTGTTGTGTAAACATATACTTAATTGCGATTTGTTACAAATTCTGCTTATAATGAATATTTTATAAGAAGTTTTATAGTTTTTATTATTTCGTTTTGTTATTCTATTCTTTTTAGATTGGTTACGAGAAAATTTTGCTTCTACTTAAAAACCTTTTAAAAAGATTTGGTAGATCGTTATAAATGTTATTGAACACTTGAAAACTACACGTTAATCTGACCGACCTGAATTACACTGATATTTAAATAAGTAGAAGAATATTTACAACAAAAGAACATAACAATTTGTTTCTCGAGAAACAGAAAAGACCTTTTTACCACTGGTAAAAAGTAGTTGATCAGAAAACTGTATTGAATCCCAGATCTCGCTGTGGCCATTGCAAAAAGATACATTTGTAAAAAAAAAATCAGTTGCATATATAAGTTTATAAATATGTAGGTACCTATCTATTAGTTTTTTATTAATAACTTTTTTAATCACATATCAAACATAAGAAATCGAACTCTCACGAATCTGGTTTGCTACTTGAATAATTATGTGCAAAAGAATTTAGTATCAAAAATCACGTCCTCGGTGATAAATAACTTGCAACGACTTTTTCACATTATTATTCGCTGGCGATACTTAATCCCTATCAGAATTTATTATATTTACTAAGTCAACTTCTATTAATTCAATCAGCTACCTATCGAATTAATATCATTTTACATTAACATTTTACGGTTGACGATCATTAACTACTTATTAATAGCAAAAAACACACTTTAAAAATAATCTCTTATTCTATGATAAAATGATTATGTCCTTTTAAAAGTTAGTTTTTATTTGAATTGGGTAAATTATGCTTCTAAATTATCATAAAATCGTAATTATTTATTGTATTCCTAAATTTAATAGAATGTATGAGTATAAGTTGAAGATGTTCATAGGGTCACTGGATATAAATTTAACAAAACTAAGTTATTATTAAAATTAAGTTAGTTATTAAATTAAGCTTCCTCATCATTGTCCACTAGTAATCTAAATGATGCACACTGAGTGGAGAATGTTAGTCGAGTTAAAGTGTAACAGAACTTTACCTACTTCTATTTCTGGGTAACCCTAGGAACAGGGGTCATAATATCCTGTGTTATGTAGACACACAGCAACAAAAAGAGGTTCACGTGTAAAGTTCTTAAGAAAATGTTGTAACCAGAGTGCCCTTCAAAAAAGCCTTCCCTATAATTTGTTGGTAAACTCAAGAAGGATCTTAATTTGAAAACCACATCGACCACAAGTCGTCTCAAGCGTATAATAGAGACATTTACCGAAACAGCTTGTACTATTCATTAACGTTCTGAGTCGAGGGTCAATAACCGGAGCAGGCAGACACGAAATGTATAGTGAATCTACAATGAGATCGAATTAGCTTCAGATACGGCAGCCAGAGCTCTTAATTTTATAGATAACCCCTCTAACGCGCGCCGCGAACTCTGATCCCACCAAAAGCTTTTTGTTATAAATCTTTTTTATGGACACAATTATTTCATAAATCTTATTATTATATTAGCAACAATTTCAAAGTTAAATATAAATATAGTATAATAAGACATTTTTGTTGCAAAATATATATGCTTACAGATTGAAATAATTATGTAAACGACAGTATTGAATCGCAAAACTTCCTTTTTTGTTATAATAGCGAATAATTCTTGTTGTTCCGAACAGATGTTCGCAGGCTCATAATAAGGCGTATCGCGTACAAAGCATCGAAATCGGACACCGGAGATAGGGCAGCTCCGATCTCACAACAATATTAAGTTTTACTGTTTTAAAACTTGCTTGTCAAGGAAATATAAACCTTAACGCGATAAAAATAAAGGTATCAAAATATTTTGAGTAACGATAAAACTTTATGAAGCAATGCATTTTAAAACATTTTAATTTCGAAGTGTACCTTTAAAAATGTAGGTTTATTATTTTAAATTGAAAACTAAGTCTTTACACTGTTAAATAAAATGCTTAATACCATGTTTAACGTAAGTGAAGCTGTATAAAAGAGATTACTGGAAGCGTAATCTCCCTAACCTATTGAATTCAGTTGTGTAACCAGTATTGTGAGGCTAATGGGTATCTATTTGCTGATTTATATCTGTAGATAATAATCTACATCCATTCAAATCAACTAAATGGATTCGACGCTCGTGCAATTGTAGACCAGTGTTTATGGGGTATAAAACACGTTTTTTTTCGTTCTCTATTGAAGAATCGATACAGAATAAAATCGGATTATGATCTCATTGATTAGATTGAGAAAAAAATGTTTTATACTTTATAAATATCATAAATACGTCGACAAAACGGCATTGAAAAACGTAAAAAGAGTTATCGACGAACGGGAACTCAAACATCACCGTCCTCATGTAATTGATCCAGGATGTTTTATCTTGATGAGTCCTTTATATGTGCCCCCGACGCGCTACCCTCCCGCTGAATACAGATAAAATCTTTTAAAAGGGTTGCCAACTAAAGATATCACTTAATTTGTAGCCGTTCTTTGTAACTGGGATTGGGGATTTATACAAAACACAACTTTTTGTTCGACGTTGCTTTTTGCAGGGTTAAATGTAAAACTACACGAGTGTAGATTTTCGATTGAGTTTTTTAAAGATCAGCCTCTTAAACATCTCAATGTTCTAAGCCTTTAGTATTTTGGAGAGGTATTTAGGGCTTATCTGTCGACCTTTTATTATGTTCTCTTTATCGTTTTGTTGCGAGATATCAAAATTGAGACAAATGAATGACGCGTGTACCCAAAAACGCCTCAGTGTTTATTGTTTAGTTTTTATTTTTTTTATTTTGAAGACAATAACATCGTGATTTAAGTATTAGCTCAACAACCTTTGTCATTTATTTGGCTTTTGCATGTAATTATTAAAATTAATTTACCTCTGTCGACGATTTTGCCGAATAAGTTCTTCCCTCTAAGAAAGTTTCTAGTAGAACAGTTCCATCTTCTGTGTTTGAACTGATGCTGGCATTCTGCTACAGCCATGCTGGCACCTTTGGCAACTGCTGACAAAACACCAGGGTTTTCTCTGGCTAGCCTTCTCTGTTTTCTTCTGAGTGTCGCGTGAACTGCTGGGTCCATGTACAAAACCCCAGGTGATATCGGTGATAGGTTATTTGGTTCTCCCGCTTTGGCTATACCCCTGAAACAAAATATGATTTGTTACAAAGGTAACATAAAGAATGAACAAACATTAAATCACATTATCCAAAAGCGATTGGATTCACTTTTGTCACTATAGAAGACAATGCCTTATGTTCGAAAAAGTTAATAAAGAAAAAAGAAAATAAACAACCCGAACGCCACTTAAGGCAATGGGTGCAACTCGAAATGAAATGCTCATTTGAAAAGGTAAAACAAACAATTGACGACCGAACTGTCAATCCGCAGACGTTTAGATAAATATTTGCGTCGCGCATTAATCCTTGAGGACCGAGCGAGTAAACACGGCCTGAGAGCGATCGAGATCACGGCCTGTTGACTCGGCCTCGCTTGAGGAACATATTCGGCCTACAGTAAAAAAAGGCTCGGTGCACTCTCGCACGCGGTGCCTCGCGCTTGGACCGCTGGAAATCGTATTACTTTTCTATTTGCTTTTCTTTGTAGTCGAGTGTTACGTAAATATGAACGTGTTCGTCGGAAATTCTCATTTCCTTCGAGAACTCATGGAGACTCTGTTATGGTTTTAAAATTTTTGTTGTACTTTTAAAATAATAGACAAACGTTGATACGGTCACTCGACTTTTAGTTGATAGGTTTCGATGTCAACGATTGATATTGATGACGTCATTATTTAAAAGCACGTAGGAAGCTGTTTGGTAAGATCTCATTATAAAATATTGTTAACCTTTACAAACAAACTGTGGCTACTGATCTCTATATTTTGTAAAGAATTAATAAATACGACGTCATATTCTTCCTTTTAGCAAGTCTATTTAATTTGATTACCTTTGACGACCGCAGACGATTTTTTACAATCATTAATCCAGTTCTATTCATATTTATTGAAATAAATGGATATTAGTGTAAGAGCCAATAAGATATAAACTACTTCATTTACACATTTGTCTAAAAGACACTTCATATTTTATAACAGAACGGACTTAGTCACTTAATCTAGTTTGTCGTTAAAAGACTGACTGGCTTTGTTACTGGTTCGAATCCAAATTTTATTTAATTCAATACGTAGCTATTAAAAACAGCACAGATTGTTTTGATATTATCTAGGACATAAATCAATCAATTTAAAGTGTACACTTGTATCGGATAAATAAGTATTTAATGCGATAAATTGTCCAGTTATGTTGACACCCACAAGCATTTTAAAACAAAAAGAGGGATATCCATATTTGCCTGTCCATAATATAAGGTCCTTTGCACTTGTCACGTTGGTAGAAAATCAAATAATGGTTCAACACAAAGTCCTCGAAGAAAAAATTCTGAATGGCTTTCACGAACAAACGTAATGTTTGCACAGCGATAAACCCTGTGTGAATGTGTCAAAATATTGTCTCTTGGAGGCTTATGTCTTCTTGTTTGGGTAATTAAGTGTCATTTCTGTTCTGTGTCGTTCTCATTCTACGTCAAAACGAAAATTTGAAGGAAAGAGTTGCATTGGCATATCTACATAAGAATTAGGCACCGTGAAGACAAATATAAATCAACTATCAATCATTGGTAATCAAAGTCAAAAACTCAGAGTGTACCTTGATTTCATAACCAGTCACGGACATATGCTCAAACTTGTAAAATAAGTACAAAATATTATAGGTACGACTAAATAATAAAAAAACAAAAAGGGTTAGGTATATAACTTTATCTGTCATCTCATTTACTGTAATCGTCTATTCTCTGCATAAGGCAAAATAAACTGTTATATGAATAAAAAATTAATAAGAATGCCAAAGGCACAAGTTCCTTGATACAATTTTATTGCAATTTGAATTTAGCAACACATGTCTTGAAAGTGGAGGACTTCATTCGCCACACGCGCCCTGCATACGAATCAGTTCTTTATTATTTAATTTGTTGGCGTCTCGTGAGGCGTCAAAATATCAAAGTTTATAAACCATTTTAAGTAGATCCCTACGTATAAACTGGAGTGTTCAATTAACTGAGTACATGTGGTGTTTTATTGTAGTGGTTGGAGTTATCAGGGTATCGTGACGCCCGCACGCGATTTCAAGCGTAATGTAATATGGACTACGAGTGATGAATACGAATGAAGTGAGGTGTGGCGATTTCTTTTTTTGCTCGAGGCCGTGTACAAAGATTTCATGTACCGCATATGAATATTATCATTCAGTAATTAAGAGTAAGAGAAGAAATCAATAGCATTCATTAATTTTATTACAGTTCTTAATGTTTTTTTTTATTGGTCATGAATTTATAAAGTCCAAATTAAAACAGCAAATCAGAAACAAGCAATATTTTAAATTTAGAACATTGTTTATGATGATTCTATTTTCTAATTTCATAAATTGTTTCATAAGAACAGAAACGAACCACAGATAAAAACAAAACCTTTTTTTATTGGATATTTGACTGTCTAAGTAGTCGAATTAGTTATTTTTTACTAAACGCCAAATCGGTAAGTTAAAAGGAGAATTGTATGAAAAAATAATTACTATTATACGTTAGGTGGATGATCAAAAATAAATAAAACGATAAAATAAGAAGCGACGCAACTATTACTTATTTACCATTCATAATTTAATTAATTTTTCGATGCCTAAAGTTGCAGTCTCTTCCCCACTTTTATGTTATTTTTGTATGTAATATACTGCATTTTTTTTATTTAGTATTATTCTGTATTAAACCAAAATTAATAAAGGATTATGGTTAACATTAATTCAGCTAAATATTTTTTATAACAACAGCAAAATACCCAATTAACCCATTTTGGCACAACTCAAGTAGGTTGCAAGTTTATTTTTAAATCTGTCCACGTTAATAGTGTGGGCTTGGAGACCGAGAGAATGGGTCCGATACACCATCTTCCGGCAGCTGTTATAAGAACTAAGTGGTCGGGCTTAAGTTTCATATTATTACCTTTATAAGATTTATAGTTGGATTGTACATATCATATACTTTTTTGAACATAAAGAAATGTAGTATGTTAATTGTGGAGCCTATTAATGTCATGAATGTCATTACGGTATCTGCTTTTGATGATAAATGTCCAAAACATCAGAAATAAGGTGTGCTACGTGTTTTAGTTCAGTTACCGAATTGGAAATAAGAGTTATTAGTTTAATTTAATCTTCATAAAGTTATTATGTTTGACATTATATTAATTAATAATAAAACTAATGAATGGGAATCGAGCGGGTTAAACTTTAAAACTGACATTTTATTTGATACGACAGAAATAAAAATGTACAGGAAAAGTGAAGTGTAATAAATCATGGTGATGTATTAAAAGTTGGTACTTTTTTTATTAAAGTACCACTATTAACACAGTTCACGTAACATTTACGAGTGTTTCTGTAGAAAGTGGGTAAAAATTCCGTTCAAAGAATTCACGCCTCCGTCGGGCCGCGTCGACCGATTGTATCGCGCGGTTTTGATTGCTCTCATACGTGTTTATATGTTAAAAAAGAAAGTATTTTTATTTTTAAAAACATACTATTATATATGTTTATTTTAAAAAAATAAGATGTAAAAATAATATTTTCTGTGCAATACTTAGTGACATACAATAATGTGCACCTAGTCACTACCTATAACTCACTCATAGTTTTATATGAGTGTGTATCTGATTAGCGAGCCCCCTATTACATGGGACCACGAAATACAGATAACGACATATGTTTGTAATATATTGCCGCCTAGCTCTTCGAAGACAAACATGAATAGACTCGTTTTTACTGAGGCAACAGTCATAATTGTTGTGGCATCACTTAAAGTGAGCACTCAAAGGATCAAACATCGCAATTCTACATTTTCTTAATAAATAATTGGCTGATTAAATTTGCTTATAGTATTACAACACGCAACATCTCTGAAGATGGTTCCCGGCAGAGTAGAATTTGGGCCACCCCTTCTCTTCCCATGTGGTGACTAAGGGATAGGGCTGATTTACAGTTCACAGTTCCGTAGGGCTGATTTAGACTCAGCCTCAGATGCATGCATCTGAGGCATGGCTCGAGTCAGGCCTCAGAGCATGGCTCGAGTCAACAATAGTGTCCAGAATACCACAATAGGAGGCGCGGGTTCGATCCCCGCTCAGTGCAAACATTTGTATATTTGCATTGGTCTGGGTGTTTATATGTATAATATGTATGTATTTACAAAAAAGTATCTAAGTAAGTTTATCCGCATTCTAGTTTCCATAACACAAGCTAGTTCAGCTATACTTACCATGGATCTAGAAAGCGTTGCATGAAATGGTGTGAAAAAAAAAATAGAGATTGGTGAAATGTGGGTGTTAATTCACCTCTGCCTAACCCTCCGGGGATAAAGGCGTGATTATATGAATGTATGTAATACATACATACATTCATCTCTGAAGATAATAATTATAGCAACATATTTTTAGCATAGAAGTAGCAACAATTAGGTGATCTGTTTTGTAACGCCTGCCAACGGCACATGGGCTATAAAGTTGTTCAAAAAATATGAGAAAATTAGACAAGCTATAAGGTGAAATTAGCTATAGATATGTAGGTTAAAAAAAACTTACTCATCATTAGCTTCATATATCGATTTTGCAGTTGCAATTTTGAGCTTGACAGACTTTTGTTTCTGTATTGCACAAAACTGTACCTATTTCATATAAAGAACCTCTTTTTCTGTATAAATAAATAAATAATAATAATGATTTTCAAATAGCTTAATATGAATTAGTTTTGAAATAGTTAAATGAGTAAATGTAAGTTACATGAACAAACATAACAAAAAAGAAAGGTTTTATGTCACTACGAATCTCAATTTCGTCACACTTTGTGCTAATATTTCTTTTTATCACAAAATTAATAATTTGTTCAAACAAGACGTATTTGTACAATGCAATAGCACGCGCCACTGAATGTTGACATTTTTAATATCTAGATAATGAGTTGTTGCCTCAATAAAAAATAGACGTGGCAAAAATATAAATATCTACTTTCTTCATTCTAGATATCCAAAAATAACTCACACTGTATAACCAACTTCAACCAATGAATTCTCTGTAATATACTAACTAACTGTATTAAACAAATAAAAAACATAGGTCCCGCCAAAACTTGTATGAATTAAAAAGATATGACGTCATACTTTTATTTGTCAAATAATTTCAATTTAGACTTAACTCCATCGTTGGTGCCAGTGGGGTGATAATGGTGGGGGATTTTCAAGCTTTTTCTGCTTTGAAGAGTCCTAATAAAGTCATAAAAGATTTATTAAAAGTAGTAGTAAACAAACTAATGGCCTGCCCGAGGGTAAGCAGTTACCGAAACTCTCATTTTTTGAATATTCGACAACCCATAAAATCGTCATAACAGCTATGGTTAAGTTTGGTGTAGTATATTCTAGAATATTATTATTAGTTTCGATTTTTGTTTGAATTCTGAGAAATGCTCAAATGCGAAAATAACAGTTATTTCAACTGTTAGTTGCCATTCATAAACTAAAAAATATACACACCGACTAGGTACGTAATACAAAAATATTTATGGAGACATTTTCACTGGGCAGAGCAGAAATCGAATCCGCGACTGAAACGGTCGTTATCCTAAGTCACGGTAGCATAATACCTACTATATGCATCAAAAATATAAATATCTATTATATAAGTTTAACACATTGGAAGGTTAAGCTATTTATTATAACCAGGTCATTCGCCGTTCCCGGCAGAGTAGAATTTGGGCCACTACATATCTTTCCATGTTTCTTTTTATATAGGACACGTCAATTTGACTTTACCTCGCCTGATGGTAAGCTAAAGGTAAAGTCTCAGGAAAGAGGGCCACTATTATATACATGTGCCATGTTAAGAATGGTGGCTTCCAGCTTTACGGCCTCATCAGATGCTTTTTCACGCCCCGCTCATAGGGCCCGGGACTGTAGGAAGAGGGAGCCGTACAAGGCGACTAAGGCATAGGGTTATTTAACTTTATCATCAGAGCGATATTTACACTGCAAACTCAGCCTCAGATGCATGACTGAAGTCAACAATAGTGCCCGTAATACAGCAATAGGCTCACATATTACGTGGGGCCGAATATAAATTAGTGAAACACCCAAATTTCACCAATATCACCCCCGGGGATAAAAGCGTGATCAGTATGCATTCTTAGAACGGATTACCATTCTTAACACATAAGACCCGTGCCTCGGAGAACACGCTAAGCTGTCGGTCCCAGTTGCCAAACGAACAACTGTGTCATTAATTACGGGTAGTTACATATCGCCAGTGGGTTGTGGATGTTAAATGGAAGTCGCTTCTTGAAATATAGCAAATTTGGCAACAATAAGCAACACTAACTTTTTAACTCTCGCGTTCCATGATTACAATAAAGAAAACGGGAATTAACGCGATCAGCCTGTGACCACGGCCGGTGTAACCTGGTCGAAACGTCAGGTAATCAAAGGTAAGTAAGTACCTATACCATGATCGCGTTAATTACATACATACATATAATCACGCCTTTATCCCCGGAGGATTAGGCAGAGGTGAATTAACACCCACATTTCACTAATCTGTTTTCGGTCCCACGTAATAGGGGGTGAGGCCGTTTTCCGGGTACTATTGTTGACTCGAGCCATGCATCTGAAGCTGAGTCTGGGCTGTACATATCTGTCTGAAGTTAAAGTTAGCCCTATCCCTTAGTCGCCTTGTACGACACCACATGGGAAGAGAAGGGGTGGCCCAAATTCTACTCTGCCGGGAACCACGCGCTCTCTTAATTATATAACAAGCAACACTATTTAGTGGTCCGCCACTAACTAAAACGGTCATCGCGCCCAATATTGCCGAAAAACCTAAATCATATTATTTTAAAGCGATCACCGGACACCGAGAACCTTGAATGCGACTGGTACAAAAACAAGGACGGTGATGATGGAATAGATCACTTGTCTATGAACATGTAAATATTTCAAACGTTCTGAGAATTTCATTCATACAAAACTATTCTGACTATGATAGACTAAACAAAGGCATCGTTTTGTATTAATAAACAAACAGTCTGTACAATGTCTAGCTGTCTACTATGTGGGGAAACCCTGGCCTAAATAGACATACCATAGACCTACCTACTGCTGTTGGCACTTCCTCGGAGATCTAAGTCTAATTTTTTTTAAAGAAGTTCGTTCGCTCGTAGAATCGTTGAAATTTTTAATATTTCTCTCTATTTTCTTCTTGCGGAAATCCGGGAGGATACTATCCCCGTCGGCCGTCGACTTTTGGGGAGTTATATTATCTGAATCGAACGCACTAAAACCACTCGCTGGTCTAGCGTTTTAAATACCGACGGATGGGTTTCCGACGGAATTATTCCAATATATAAATTGGAAGTAAGACCAACGAGCGCAATAATATTGTATAAAAAACATCCGCATCGGCATGCCCTTATAGAGATATATAGGTGTGAATGCACATATTTAATTTTATAAGAAAATTCCTATCTAAAAGAAGAATTTAAGGTGCACAAAACATACAAAATGGTTAAGCTCTGAACAAGTTTATTGGTATCGTAAATATTCAACGACCTCCTGGTCTGCGCTTGCGCATATTCAATATCAACATAATGTTGCGCTTGATACATTGCTAATTAGTGCACTATTTATGTGTTGTTAGTTTATGCGTTGACGCTAAATTAATTGCGTCATTTGTTTCACTATATTTTTATAGATACATTGATTTTTTTATTTATACATAATTTTCACAACGTAGTCGTAGGTAGGTATATAGGGTATATTTTTGTGCAGTAAGGATTAATACCTTAACCGATATACATAGTGACAGAGTTATGGATTGTCTTCTAGCTTAGGAAGGTTTTGCTGTAACCATAACGTTTAGGGTACCTGCCCATACTGTGCATCTCAAAAAAATACATACTGTATAACGTACCTACGTTTAGTAGCGTAAGTGAATGAGGTCCGACCATGACCTTCGGGTCCAAGGCATCATCAGTTACAATGGAATGATTGAAAAAAGAGGCAGATCCAGGCTTTCCTCTCAGGTCTCAGGTCACACTTTTGTTTATTCCATAAAAAGGGGTGTAATTCAAAAAATGAGGAGAATGAGTAAACGGAACCTTGGTCCCGGGCCCCGAGCACATCTCCAGGAACCACGCCAAGATGATGAAGAAATAGATAATACTTTATTTGTACACCATGCTTACAATATATCTGGCACAACTTTTTCATAAGGTCTACATGGGTATCAAATTAATGTCTGGCCATGCTGCCTTCACCAGGCCCTTGTAGAAGCGAGTTTCACTGCCACAAAAGACGATGATACAAAATAGAATAGAAAAAGCCGTATAATGGCCTCCGACTCCAAGGTTAAGGTCTTGGAAGCTACTCAAAGCTGAGGTGATGACGATTTACACTTAAACGTATGACGAGGTTCCTGGGTCGATTTTAAACTTCGATATTTTCCGTGAAGCGACTGCCATTTGACCTCCACAACCCAACGGCGATATCAAAGCATTGCAGCTAGACCAGTAGTTGAATTTTTGAGGGCTCTTACTACCCGTAACGACTGCAATAGATGTTTGTATGACAACTGGGACCGACGGCTTAACGTGCTTTCCGAGACACGACCAGACCAATGCAAAAACCTATATGACTGAGCGGGGATCGAACCAACGGCTCCTGCGCGGCGGCCGCGTTCACTACCGCTGAGCCATGGAGGCTGTCTATCCTAGCAGGATTGCCATTAAGACAGACGATTTTAGTTATTCGTGGAAACCAAACATTAGGATGGACTAGAAAGTTTTCACCACAGAGATCGGTAGGTATGATATAGTTAGAAAATTGTATTATTTCAACTATGTTTTACGAAAATATAACATTATTTAAACCTAATTATACTATACAGGTTCATTTATATAATATTAAATTATGGTATAATGTTGATTATGTTTCGTTTTCGTTTTCGCTCTTGACGCTTACTATTTTATGTCTATTTCGTTTTGTATATAATTTATTTTAAGGAGTTAATAGGTTTTTAATTCGCGTCTTCTATTTATAACCATTGAGCAATTGTGTTCGTAGCCGTAAATTTAAATTATCATGTCTAGGTCAATCTAATGACAATCTCAAAGTCTCTAATATTGTACGTTAAACAGAGGTATTGAAAATAAAATGTTATTATCAATTTATACACGTGTAACAAATATTTATACGAGTATGCAGCTTATTTGTGCTAGTTTTTAAAAATATTTATTCACTCCTACTCTTTTTAAAACTTGTTATTATGTTAGATATATTCACTGTTATCATAATTTTATCACATTTTTGTGATCTCTCTGTTTACCTAAGAAATTGCAATTCTAAATAAATTTTAGATATGTATCTATCAGAACAACATTTTTTTTTAATTTACATAAGTTAATCGTAATTTTAATTAATATCTTTTATTTAGTTGACGTGTATTATAAATGTTAGGTCATATAAATGTAAAATGACAGCTCTGATAGATTTCAAAGTCTGTCTCAGGGATTAGGTAGGTCGCATACCGGGAGCGAAGTGATAGTGTATGCAAATAAACCTTGATGCTTCTGTCACTCACCGAGAGCGTAACGGGAGATGACGGGAGGCATAACTTTCATGATAAAATATTGTTGCGGTGTTGTTACTTTTTAGAAATATATTTTATTCGCATTGTTTTATGCAAATATTTCTCATCTATTCATATTTCAAGTGTAAATAGATATTATGCATGTCTCTTCAAAAGTTGGTCACAAATAACAATTTTAGAAACAATCTTACATTGATTAAAAATCAATGATGATGTAACTTTCAGAGAAACAGTAGTATATTTCAAAATTATCTATTACTTTATAAATCGTGTTATTGCTAAGATGAGCGGTTACTTGGAATATATTAAGCCACTTTTGAATTCGACTGTACTGACAAGAAAAACATATAGCTCAATATCACTATAACAAAAGCCTCAAACACACCACACAAACATATAGTTCACACAGTTTGTCATATTACAATAACAGTTTATTTTCATATTGTTACAACAAATCAATTATAACGAATCTATTTTCCACACGTAACCCGTTATACATATAACAGCTAGCTCTCAAAACGTAGTACAGAATAAATTGTTACTACACTATTATCGATTTCACACTACTACGCAACTTTTATGCCTCGTTTAATAGTCCGCTAATTATTCCGAGCCCAATTATTCCAATATCTGTTAACAATGTACACACTGTAAAATCACTGTTCTCTCGTTATGTCTCGAATACGACAGTGATATCTATACTCACTTAGGTACAGTGTAATATACGATAAGTTGAATCAAAATATTACATAATTAACCTATTATTTATTCATGTATGATTTATTAAACTTAATCTGTTTAGGTACTTATTTTTCAATACAACTTTTTTGAGTTACTTCTGAAAGACATTACCAATGACATAAATTTTGAGTCGTGATTATGACGTAACAATGTCAACACGCTACATACCTATCGCATATATAGGCCTTAAGGGTGCGTATGAGTTAAAATCAAGATGTAAACGTAAGACTCACCACCACATGCTGCCGCGTCCTCTCCGAGGCTTGTTGGCGGCTTCGCACGTAAAACACAGAAAGATCACAAATAACCACAAGCACTTCATTGCGATGGGCGGACCCGCGGTCACATGAGCGCGGCGCGTCGAGGCACTTTTACGTCTGACGGGTACTACACTAGCACCGCCACGGACATCGAGGCGGGGTCGCCACGGAATTGGTGGGAGGCATCTACCTGTCACACACCGCCCGATTGGTCTCGCACTTCTGTGTTTTTTTTTCGAAGTGCTATAAGTAATCTTTGTTAGGTCATTAGGTTATTTGGTAGTTTGCGTAATTGGATTATGATGGGGTTAAGTACGCGGTGAGGGTTATAATAATTAATTTGGGATAATAGTATGCAATTTTTTTTATATTGTTTGTGTTATTAATAATGATAACAATGGTTTCTTTCGTGTTTACTTTTTTATTGTACTTAGGATTTGTAAGCTTGTGTTCAATTTAATTTCTTATAGTTTAGTCTTTTCTGAATTACTGAAAAGGCCGTGTTACTAACAAGTATATCCTATTTCCATGTGTGTGATATTTCTAAGAATAGGTACTTGTTGCATGTGTTATTTTGCCTATATTTTTTCCCATTTTACATACGCCTATATGATTAATTTTGTACTATTACTACAAATTTAATCATTGTCATCATCATCATCATCTGCTACTTACCTAATAATAATAATGATTTCTATTACCTACGAAGTTTTATAGGTATTACAAGTAGTATCTAAGTAAGAAGTAAGTAAGAGTACTCTTTTAATTATCTTCAGAATGCACTGATGGTGTACCTATCTCATACCATAATTAATTGAAAATTACTTGACAAAATTATATGTTTTTCAAAACTACATGCAAAAAAAATTATAATAAACAATTATATTATAAATATCGTCTATATAGGATATCTGTGAAAATTAATGATTTTTAAAGAGTCGATCGCACAATGCGCGTGAGTCAGCAGTTCGCGCGTCGCGGTGGGAGGGGCGGAGGCGGCCAATCAGCGCGCGGCCGGGCTGCGCGCGCGCCGCTATACCGCGACCACGTGCTGACGACGCCGAACGACCTACTGCGAAGATTTTGAAAACATACACCACGTTCTGTAAGAAAGATATATTTTTTTAAAACTGGAATAGTATTAGTTCATTGTTACCTAGCTACAATATCTGTTTATAATTAATTTAATTAATATTTGTAGGTTACCATAAAAATATAATTATTATTTTTTTGTTTACACGACACTGTAAAGTTAACTTAACTTTTAAAATATCGAGTGTCTATCCATAAACAGTAGAAATTATTTTTTTTGTATGACTAGCTTTAGTATTTCCAGATAATTTTAATATTTTTCAGAAAACAACATATTACGATAGTTCGCATTCCACGCGATCGAATAAACCCTTGTAAAGACATCAACGCGGGCGGTCTATCCTGTGTAGTAAAGTTTACAATTTGCAACTGTTTTAAAAGGCCGGTACATTTGTTTCACTTCGAGTTTTGTACATTTTATTTATCTTTTAATTTTAGTGCGCAAAAGCTGAATTTAATGAGTACTACCGTAATAAAAATAAGCTTTCGTGGCACACCTGGCAGATGAGAAAGAAGCCTCTGAACTTATTTGTTTATTTCAAATTACAATACAATTTAAATAAAATAAATAGTATTTTACTTTAAAAAAATTATACCACTGGGGTAGCAGACAAGTGGTTACCGTGGCCTATGGACGTGTGCAACACCAGGGGAGTCACACTCATGCTGCCAATCCTGTACACACAGACAGTTTCTGTGCCGTCAGTGTAGAAAACAAAGCAGGAATACCCTTTACTCTTCTCACTGACAGCACAAAAACTCTCCAGTGAGCTCTGGCTACCCTACTTACCGCTGGGAACACAATACGAGGTTATTATGGCCGCGGTGTTCAGTAGGGCGGAGTTACTTCCCCAGTCGTACTGCTCAATTTGACGGAAATATCGTCGAATCCTGCAGTACTGTGTACTTACATATACATTCGGGATTGGCGTTCGAAAGAAGAAACTAAGACTGTACATCATAACTGCACACCGTCTGCTGTGGAGTTACGGTATACTATTCAACTACTACGTCAGTGGTTGCGAGTTTGATTTCTCGTCAGTGCATAAATATTTTTATATACATGAAAATATCTACATGACTCGATCTGACATTTTCTATGTTTAACATGTGTTTACAAAAGAGACATATATAGCCATACAATTTATTCGCATTCTAGAACACATTTGCCAAATTAGTTATGCTAATATGTGCATAAAATATATCAATTTAAAAATAAATATATTTCTCACAAATATACACATTTCTTCTTTGCTGTCTTCTTCGTTGCTTTGCCTTTGCAAGGAAGAAATAGTTAAATGAATAAAAATAATAAAATATATCTAATTAACAATATACTATTTTCAAACTCTTCTTCACAGCAGGTGATGAATTATGCCACCTATGTATGAAGACATTATTTTCTACTTTAGTACAACAACAACAAAAAAAGCTCAAAACGGAACTACCAACTTCAAACCGAAAATAAACCAATTTAAAACTAATAAAATATGACAAGTCGACTCAAGTGCTTCTGAACTACACAAAAACTGGGCACGTGTCGATTGCATATGTTGACATGAGAGTGTTTGTAGCTAAAGATGCAGCATGTGTTCACAACAAGATGGTTGCTAATTGAACATTTGTGTTTAGAACTGACGCCACATGTGTCTGTGACTGTAATTTACTTAAGTGGTTCATTCCTGCAGCCTAGTTCTATAATGGATTGGTTAGATGCAGTTGTATATGAAAAGAATACCAGTAATTTATGATGGGATGCTTCAAGAAGGGTATGAGAAGTTTGCTTTATATGAGAGTCGGCAGCACGAGTGTGACAACTGTCATGAACCACACGTCACACGCCCACGGTAACAACTTTCCATCTGGTGGGTTGTATACTTGTCTGCCACCTAAATGGTATAAAAAAAAAACATAAAGATGTATTTTCATGATTGCATCCAAGGTTTCACCTTGGAGCCCAAAGGCGGGCTTGGTATGGTATGGTATGGTATCACGGGCTGGTATCCGCAACTCCACGTCATGGCGCGGTTTTTGCGTGAGGGTGGGCATTTCACTCGATCCACCCCAACTCATTGAAGAACGCCAGCAGGCTGTTCACATTGCTGGTGATCTCCCGGAGCGTACCTGTATTATTGAAGTACTTAGCCCTGTATATGGCGGTTGCAGAACAGTGTAGGAGCACATGTGCCGCTGTTTCCTCCTCTCTCATGCAAGCTCTGCAGAGAGGGCTGTCGGTGATTCCTAAAATAAAAAGGTGTTTATTGAAGGAGCCGTGCCCCGTGATGGCAGCTGTAGCCGTGCGTAGTTGTTGTTTTGACAGTTGTAGAACACGCCGGGTCAGTCTATGTTCAAGCATAGGGAGTGCTTCTCTGGCCTGCCTGCATCCTTCCAGGTTTGTGCAGGAACTGTTGTGTAAAGGCCGGTTCTTCCTCCTTCTCTTCGCCCGGTTTAGGATATCCATGGCGGTAAGACCACGCCTGTCAGGACGTCAAACCAGAATTTCTTGAACCTACCCCTCCTAGCTAACTTTTGAACGATGACAACTATTGTACGAGCTATGGAGAGGGCTATTCTCGGTATTTCCATACGTGATCGCGTCAGAAATGATGATAACCGTAGGAGAACAAAATTAACCGACGTAGCCCAGCGGATTAGCTCGTTGAAGTGGCAGGTGGCGAAGCAGGGGACGATAGAGTAAAAAAAAAAGACGGGTTGCACTCTGGGAGTGCCGGCAGAAGTGAAAACTTTTTCTTTCTTTCTTTCTTCGTTATATACATAGAAACAGATAAAAAGAACATACCATACCATACCTATAGTATAGTGCCAATCATAGAACCTATCACTAATTTTCTGCGAATTTTTTGTCAGAAGAAATTAATAAATTACAAAAAGAAAAAATAATCACCAAAAGTAATAAATTATAATAAGAAAAAACAATCACAAAAATCCCTGAAGGCCAGGTGGTTTGAACCCGATACTATCTGAAACTATAAGGACTTACAGTCGAAGTGCTTACCGTTTAAGCTACGACACTATCTGTCGTAAGTTGCAAAATAGATAGTCTGTACCTAATCTTGTGTGACGTCAGTCGTCGGTTACGGTTCAAAGGTCAACTAATTCTGTCGCTTCCTTAACATTTTACACCCATCCAAAGCCGCTAAAGAAGTTTTCACTTCAAAAAATTCTGGAATGGGGACCGCATACGGGCAAACGTAGTGTAGGAACTGGCCGCCCAACGGCCAGGTGGAAGGACGACCTCATCATGTTCGCTGGGAAGCGCTGGATGCCGGCTACTTTAGATCGGTCGTTCTAGAAGTCCATAGGTGAAGCCTAGGTTCAACAGTGGACTATGTGCGGCTGATATGATGATGATGATGACCCCTCCTAACGGGTTTTGGTCACTAGTATTCTTTAAAAAACATCTACATATATAGGGAAGTACCTAAATTTAGATGTCATTAGTACCATCAACAGTTTCTTCATGGAACTAAGGCCTGTCCTTGAAACATAGTCAAACCTCTAAGCTGAATGCGAACTTACACTTTTTACACTAGTCATTAAATCGGGTCATACCAAAATTGCGATGATCTCTATAAACAAAATTTTGTACTTATGTACTATAGAATACGAAAGTACAATAGTTAAAAACTACAAAGCACCTTTTTCACCAATTGTGTATGCAAATATAACAACAGCTGCTGAACAAATAAAGCAAGGCTCCTAATTTTAACGGTATTGCGGACTAATAATTAAAACATACAAAATTTAAGTGTGCATTGTCAATAGCATTCCTTCACGCTAACAAAATCGTGTCATAATTTTTGGTAGTCACGTTAAATTCGCTTAATTTGCCAATTGAACTAACCAAGCGCCTTATTTTAAAGGTATTAAGGTGCTAAATTCTTTGCGATATTTTGGACGTACCGTAAAGCAACTTCATTCAGTGAAACAGAAGTGTGTTCGACAATGGTTGCCGTGAAATTAAGACTAGTGGAAATGAATAAAGGCTCATTACGAGCTGTTAAGCATTGTTGAGTAATTTTTGACAATTAATGCCAAGTAAAATATTACCCTATTTCCTTAACTATAAGGTTAAATTTGGATTAAAATTTCAGAACTTCACGGGTGACCGAATTTCTTGAAGAATCAACAACGGAAAAACATAAATTCAGTGTCCTTTTTTCTAGATGGCGTTGTCTATATGTTTTATGGCACGCATTGTGATGTAAGTGAGTTAAATTTATTAGTATTGTTAAAGTTTTGAATGAATTGGGGAACTGTGTGTGCTACTGTGGTTCTTTCATTTCAAACCCCTCCTGGAATAGTAAGCTAGAATTATTTCGAATTGTTTTAATTATCTCTTCGCTTTTCTTTGACCAAGTCTCCATCATGGCAGTTTGGTCACGTGACACCTTTTTGCAACGTTATCATTTGTGGAAGAGATACGAATGTCTAGGTCATCATGCTGGTTGGTTGGCGGTAAGTTTTGTTTAACTTGCAATATGCAATGTGACTACACAGTTACTACCTAGTAACGAGTCTTTCTAGATACAGAGAAATAAACTACTTAATGCCTATGGTTCTAGTTCTTTATTAAATGTTATATTCTGTCAGTTGTTCTACCAGCCCTTCTGGGCCTGAGGGTGACGGGTGGAGCCGCTCGTCACCCTAGCAGAAGCAGGCCACGGAGGCGGCGCGCATCGAATGACGATGCGCCCCCCCCCCCCCCCCATACCGGGGGCGAGTCGGGGACCGCTTGGTCCCCCCGTCCCGAGGAGGGCCAGACCGAGAGTAATGGCCCTGGGTCAGCCGGGGTGCGAGGGATATGTCACGAGACAACCTCACCTTCGGCCTAGCACATCGACCCACAGACGGCGTGCGGTTTAGTCGGTTCGAGTCCGACATAACCTCCCCCTGAAAATTCGTTGGCCGTCGTTATCCCCTACATTCGTCATTGTATTCCATCAAACACCAGCTAACGAATTGTCATTGGGGCAGTACTCCATACTAGTAGGACAATGGATTACTATCGTATCTTTAGTTGCTGCATGGTGCTTGGTGAAGTAGCATTCATAGGTCATCCAGTTATTTCCATGGATACCTACAATATGATGTATGAATGAGGATGAGCTTAATAAAAAGAACCGGTTGAGGCTATGGACTCACTGACCTTTATGTAAGACTAAAAATTGCTTAATTTTTCTTATAATAATAATAATAGTAATCGAAATATCAGTATTCAACCTAACCCTTTCAGCTTAGTGAAATTGCTTATGTTACGTGTTCATTCACGTTAGTGACCAAAATTTGATCCCGGAATATGTCGATCGAAAGACCAATTCCTTAACCTCTAAACTACCCATGCTAAAGGCTAGTGACATGTGGTTATTTATGAGGAATTGGCACACTTTTGCCTATCCATTCTTTGATACCTATACAAAACTAAATGTGACTATTGTAGCACGTCCGGCAGATGTACAACATGAAAATTAATACATTGTTAACCTAAAATTGGTGTTAATTAAAAATTAACATGGCAACTCAAATTGTTTTTTGTGTGATTTTAAATTTGTATATGGTATCATTATGCTAGCTATCGCTCTTGCTTCAGTCTGGCCGGTCATGGCAGACGCTGTTATTGTGAATCCTCATAATTAATTGTTGTAAACTCATTTCTTGTCATTTCAAGTGGATATTATACCTTTTTTGTGCATACAAATGTTTTTTCCATCATTATATCATGCCACATAACTGAGTGCTCGCAAAATCACTAGAGCGGCGACCGAACCCCGCCGTTACGCGAACATTTGGTGGCCCATGAGGGGAATCAGCCAAGGAGGACAATCAATCATCATCAATTCATCACAACAAAAAGGTGGCCGAGCGGCGTGGAGTGCCGTCGGGAGTCAGCGAAATTCAGAAAGGCACAAGAAAGAGTCAAGTCAGGTGACTTGTGTCCTTGTGTGTCGTGTGAAAACCAAGTACCAAGTACCAAGTAATAAGGAAAACTGTGGAAGTCATCATCTCAGTCGTCATCTCTGGAAGAGAAGGGAGAGAAGTCATAAAAATCAATCAGAATTCAGATCATCATCAGCAAGTACACTCATTTGTTTGTGTGCGTGAGAGCGTGTTACGACTTGTCGGCGCGCGCGACCTTGGACAGAACGCCGGAAACGGAACGCCGGGACGCAGCCACATGACGTTGCGTCAACTGTCAAGTACGGAGCATAGACTATAGAGGTTCAAGAGCATCAGTCAGTTGTGTTGTTTATTTTTTGGAACTTGTTTAGTTATCGTGTGATAATATATTTGTGTTAATTAACTACCAATCAATCTTAGAGTATATTATAGATTAACTTCGCGGGGGGATAATCAAGTCATTCAATTATTAGTATTACGATAAAGTGTATATAAATTGTTCAAAATGTCAACAGAATTAGGATCTGCCAAAGCTAAATTTAGGTCTAGGAGCAGGATGTTCCGCGATTGCGTGGTCACTGTGAAGGATTCACAGTCCTCTGTTGCTGCAGGCGTAGCGTATAGGTGCGTATCCAAGTATCATCATGAATTCCTGGAGTCATACGAGTTCATCTTGCAACATGAGGAGGAAATTGATGTGGAAGAATTCACGAAGATCACGGGTGAGTTCTCCGAAATTAATAATATCATATTAGAACTAGAACAGTTAGTTAGTGGCAGTTCTAAAGTAGAAGGGAAGGAAAGGGAGGAAAAAGTAGAAGGGATTCACGAATCAGGGGGGGCCAAGGCGAAGTTGCCCTTTATCGAGATACCTAAATTTACTGGTAACTTTATGGAATGGATGAGCTTTTCAGACCTGTTCGTATCACTTGTTCATAATAGAAAGGGGATTTCAGATTCAGAAAAACATTATTACCTTCGGGCTTCGCTCCAAGGAGAGGCATTGTCTATAATCAAACATCTGCCCATGGATGGGCCCAACTACCAAGTGGCGTTCAATTTACTAAAAGAAAGGTTCGATAATGTCAGATTACTAACAGACTCCTACCTCAAAAGGATCTTTGGTTTACCATCAGTCACTGCCACTAGTGATATTCGCAGGGAATTCTACGACCCCTTGCGAGAGTCAGTTCAGGCCCTAGAGAAACTTAAACTCCCAATCAAAGAGTGGTCATACCTGCTGGTCTTCATTGTGTTGCAGAAGCTCCCCCCGTTCGTGAGATCTGACCGAGGAACAAATTACGTGGGAAGTAATCGGTATCTTAAGGAAATCAATCAGTTTCTTTTAGATAATGAGATCATTTTGAAGGAAGAATTCAGGCGTCAAAATATTCATTGGGAATTCAACCCACCGGCATCACCTCACATGGGAGGGATTTTTGAGGCAGCGGTCAAGAGTGCTAAAAATCTTCTTAAACGTGAGGTAGGTGAAACCATTCTCACCTTTGAGGAGCTCACTACCATTTTATCAAAAATCGAGGCTATCCTCAACTCGAGACCACTGGTCCCTATGTCAGAGGATCCGAGTGATCTCGAGGTACTCACCCCTGGTCATTTTTTGATAGGACAGCCATTGGTCGCGCTACCAGAACCTCACTGGAAGGACACGAAATTATCCAGGCTTTCAAGATTTCAGGTAATTCAAAAACTTTATCAAAATATTTGGACTAGATGGCATATGGAATATTTAACTTCACTTCAAGTCAGGAATAAATGGTTTTCCAACTCAGAAAGTATCAAATTGAATGACTTGGTTCTCATCGTTGATGAAAACTCACCCCCTCTTCAGTGGAGGCGTGGTAGAGTTATAGAATTGTACAAGGGAAGGGATTCTATTGTAAGGTCAGTTAAGCTTAAAACTCAGTTAGGAGAACTGGTAAGACCTGTTGTAAAATTGTGTAAATTACCTATAGAAGATAAGGAGCAATGTTTATTTAGTTATAGTAATAACATGTTACTTAAGGTTAATAAGTAAATAAGTTAAGATGTAAATAAGTTCTTTGCTCTATTGTATACTCAGTTCAGTAGTTTTTCATTTTCTTCCCGCCGGGGGGAGGAATGTTAATTAAAAATTAACATGGCAACTCAAATTGTTTTTTGTGTGATTTTAAATTTGTATATGGTATCATTATGCTAGCTATCGCTCTTGCTTCAGTCTGGCCGGTCATGGCAGACGCTGTTATTGTGAATCCTCATAATTAATTGTTGTAAACTCATTTCTTGTCATTTCAAGTGGATATTATACCTTTTTTGTGCATACAAATGTTTTTTCCATCATTATATCATGCCACATAACTGAGTGCTCGCAAAATCACTAGAGCGGCGACCGAACCCCGCCGTTACGCGAACAATTGGCATGACGGCGTACGTCACCAGATAGCTTCATGCTTTTAAGGCAGTTGCCTTCTTGGCATATGAAGGCAACCTACACGTTTGTATGACAACAGTGGAATAGTTAAGGTAAGAATCGGTAAGAATAGTTAAAAACGAACGCGTAGTTAGACTTTAAAAAATTTAACCCCAAAGCTTCGGATGCGACTGGGATTAACCCCTGTAACTAGGTTTCCATATTTTATTTTATTTAACTTTAGCGAGACCTATTGCCATTCGAAACCCAACTCCGAAAAAAAGCCTGCACCAGAGACGCGCCCATCAATTAAGAGATCCATAGTAATCCAATCTCGGTTGGATTGCGTTCAGGGGTCAGCGAGTGCATAGCCGGGCAGGGGGGATTGTGGTCGCAGCACTAGTGGGACACCGGTGTCACGCGGTGCTTCGACGAGACAATCCTCTTTTGATGAAGCCGTCAAGCTGAGTGCCATCATTGTTAACATGATATGTGTATGTAATGGTGACTTTCTTGTCTGAGACTTTACCTTCAGCTTCTCATTGGGCGGGGTGATGTCAAATTGACGTGTCCTAAAGATGGAGGCTTGAGCTACCAAGATCTTGATATCCATATTCATTTGTCTGTCTGTCTGTTATGCTTTCACGCCTAAACCACTAAACCGATCTTGATGAATTTTGCTTGATGAAGCTTGGCAAAGGACTTAGGCTACCATTTATGGCAAAAGTGGTTGAAAGGGTTAAAATAATAGGAATGAAAGGACGTTTGAAATTTTGCCTTGAAGATGACCTGGTGAAATTTGGTACTCAGATAAATTAGAGCTTGAGAAAGGACATAGGCTATGTTTGATCGCAATAACCGACATATGCGCAGGTGGAGCCACGGACAACAGCTAGTGCCCCATATATCCAAAAATAAATAAATAATTAGCTTGTCAAAATTATGAGACTAATGTTAATTTGTATATTAACATAACTTTCTTCAAATATTTACCTACGAATTGGCTCAAATCAAACATAGACGCCAATACAACACCAGAACTTTAAACAAATACGAAAAACAATATGTACCTAATTTTTTCTCCAACTTCCTCAGAAATGATTCGTTTGCACAATCACCTAGCAAACGTTGTTTATTTCAAACAACTACGAACAACCGACAGCTTACTGCCAAAAATAAACAAGAAATAAAAAAATACGAACATTCACATCATCCCATCCCTTGCTTATCTCTTACGAAACACAAATATAACCTCTAAGACAATGCGCAACTTTACAAATAACTTCTATAAACGGACAATGACTATCAACCTCAAACAACCAATCAAACTCAACGAAAAACCTACCTTACCATTGCGTGTTAAGGTTAAAATTAAAATTGATCAGATCGAAAAGGCGACCGCGGATACATTTACTGGGTACTCGCTTATTGTATCTTTATTGCTTGGAGTGAACGTAAATATTAAGTTTTATTGTATTTACGAATAGATGCGGCCGGTCCATTGAAACGAGTCAGTGTGGTCGCCTCCCATAGCGTGATAGAGAAAAAAAATCCATCCGCCCCTTACAATAGTTTTATGGCGATGACAACTGTATTAAGCAGCCGCCTATTTTCATCTGGGAATTGTTAACGTACCGACGAATTCTACACTTGATGTAAAGTAGCTGATGGCTGCTCTATGACTGGCGTATTCTTTATATTCTCTTAGGCTGGCCTCACACTCACACTCTAAATTCATAATCGGAATTCATTTCAATATTTCAGAACGTACAGAATTCTATACGAAGTCGTGATTTACACAAACTCAATGTATGAATAAATCAAATTATACATTTGCCTGATCGATCTGACAGAATGATACTGCCGACTGTTCTTAATTCCAGAACAGTATAATTCAGAAAGCACACAAACCCTTACCTTCGATTAGAGTGTTACATTCCTACATCCAGCAATTAAATTCACATAAAATATTATGTTACTAGAGCGAAAAGGAGTTTGATTAGTATTAATTCCTTCTCCATATAGTTTTTTTTTTTAAATGTGTTTGCCTGAATTTAAATACTTGAAATTGGACTATGAAGCCAGAGCCGTTCCAGCCGTTTGCGGCCAGCCTTAATAGTTTTGGTGGCTGTTATGAAAATATACAATGTCATCGTTTCAATCCGTTCATCATTTCATGGTTGAAATGCGGTCTGAGTTTAATTTCGACGACTCTATTTAAATATTTTTAAATGATGATAAAAGTGAAACCAATATCAGTATTGAATGTAAATTCCACTAATGCTAAAAGGTATGTTTTGGAGTTTACTCAAGCATGCAAAACGGCTGTTGAGAATCTGGATCAACGATACTTTTTCTCTTAAATGTTTTGTCTCGCTTTTCATTATTTCCTTTCACAAAATATTTTTACACTCCGCGCTGCTATTCAGATTTTGCAAATTTAAATAGATTGGTAAGCAATACAAAGCTATATTTCTTAGTAGTGTAAATAGAAGTCATTAAGCCACCAATCAAATTATGTCATAAAAACCAAACAGACGATGCTGATTAATGAAAAAAAGAACTATTCGTTCAAATCACGGAGGTCTAATTCGCCCAAGGAGCGCATGGACAATCATAAAGGAGGATCGGATTCATTTGGCATTAACACAAGCCTTCGACTTGCTAATGGCATTCGGAACAATATTTTCAAGATCGCAAAAACCTAAGAAAAAAAAAATGAAGACGTCGAAAATTCTTGGGCGCATTTAGTCGGCGATAAAATCTCCGCCCCCGAATGATATATCGACCGGTCATATAGACTAATAGCATTATAATATCTCACCTCACTCATTGAGTGTACGACGAACAAAAAAAGGTGTGAGGGATCCAGTATAAAAACATGTTGGAATGATATTTCAATGAAATTTCGTGGTGGTATAAAAAGCTAAGTTTTTGTGTGAAATAATTTAATTATGGGAGGTTTATTTTAATTGATACAAGTCGATCAAACCTGCACGAGGTATTAGGGGCTGTTGAGTAGTGATGGCGCGAGTATGTTCCTTGAGGCACTCCTTGGATATGGCCTATAAAGCAGTAGTGAATATTTTATACTGTTATGAGGTTCGGGAGACGATAGAAGGCTAGTATTAATATAGCTAACCTTATACACCTCCTTTTCATAGAATAGTTGCTCATACTCAGTCACGATATATATATATATAGCTTCATCCAAAGCTTGCACTCCGGACAGTCGAACATACCCACTAAACCTTGCGGCGTCCACTTCGTCACCTTATCCAGGTCACAGGATTGACTACGAGGCTGGGGTCGGTGCCCCCTCCCCTAAGCTATTAGCTATTAGAACCCTCTGAATATTAACTATCTGTGTGCCATATTTCATCTAGAACCATTCGACCATTTCTGCTTGAACGAATAACATATTACAATATTATTAGGCTAGTTTCTTGCTAAAAACTGTGTTATGAGAATAATCTAGTGGTCAAGGCAAAAAGGAAAACCTTTTAAATGATTAATAAACATATAAATTGCTTTTACCGTATTTTAAACTAGTATGCGTGGGACATTCACCAACCTATCCCAAACTCGTCAAAACGAACACCTGGTATGATATTTGATACCTTAACCAATAATTAAACAATAATCGCCAGAGTATTTTAATCTACACATCCGAAACGAGATATTATAACATGAAATTTAATATTTATTATATACATATAGACTGTGAATTTTAAAGTCGTATGAATCACACAGCTCTCAGCAACAGATGCAAATTAATGTAACAAAAAGAAAAGGGCAAAATGAAGGTGTCAGTAATTTAGCTGCGAGTGAGACGAGGTCTTTATTTTCTTGGGTTGGGATTGTGTTCTACCGTAAGCGAGAATGTTATCATGAAACGCGAACTCTAAACGTAACAGCATAGTATATGTCGTCATTATTGTCATCCTAGCGTTGTTTTCGGTTGCAATGGCTTACGGTCTGTATACTTCGACTTTTGGTTTGTGCCAAATATCATTAAAATCTATTAGCTGATATTTAAACTTTTAAAATTATATTAATACGTTTACTAGTGCCGTTTCCTTTCTAAAGTAGGTAGAAACAACTGCCTGCAATTTGTTACCTTCTTACACATTTCGCGAGCTTACTTCCCACCACTTTAATCACACTTACTTGATTAGTCATTTGCTCAGTACTCGTTCTGCGTATCGAAAACATGTAAAGCCTATAAAATTGAAGTATAAATACTTGATGATCATTATTTTCCAGGTCAGTCATCGGGTTGATGAATTTAAATTTATCTGCAACATGGAATCCAGTAAGAAAACAATTCAAAGGTTAAATCTATACATATACCATGAATTTGTTAACATTATTAATGTAACAGTATTTTTAATTAATATTATTGTACTACTCTAAAAATGATGAATGTTCTAATATTAAACTTTTTTTAAACTCTTCATTCGCATTATTGTATTTTAATGTATTATGAGTTATGCTCATATTTGAAGTCACTAAATTCATTATCCATATTAAACCTTTAGAGTTTTCTAGTAAATCCCTGGGTAATCGCTACTCGCTATCAGTGAGACTTAATTTCAAACTGTCAAAATTATGACATATAACGTATTCCTACGTTAACGTCCCAAGAGGCCAATTTACAAATGCTTCCTGTTACCACACACGGTTTGGAATTCTTTGTCTATATAAAACGTTTATAACCATTTTTAAGAAGCTTTTGTTATTGTTTTGGAGAAGGTTATAAAATCTAAGGTGTTATGTCTTAATTTTATGCATTCATATCCTTAAT
Organism: Eilema caniola; assembly: GCA_949126895.1. Classification (NCBI taxonomy): domain Eukaryota; kingdom Metazoa; phylum Arthropoda; class Insecta; order Lepidoptera; family Erebidae; genus Eilema; species Eilema caniola. The sequence goes on along the minus strand of OX421464.1, from coordinate 7,812,052 downwards.
AACACTAATATTTTGCCAACAAAATAGGTAGAAGATGGGTTAATGGGCTAACATCAAATATAATTTGCGCCGCGGTAGCCTAGTGGTATGGGTAATGGACTACTGAGACGAGGTCTCGGGTTCGATCCCAGGTTTTCCATGGCACACACCAATGGCTTTTCGATGCTTTTCGAAGTTATGTGTGTATATATCGCAGGTTTATAAGTGCCCAGTTAATGGCAATAGGCTCGCCACCTTTTACATTGTCACCTAAACATAAACTGGCGAAATGTGGGTGCTAGCACCTCTGCCTACCCCTTCGGGGATAAAGGCGTGCATTTATGTTTTCATAGGTACAGTCAGCCTCGTAAGTTAATTAACACTAACATATTTACAAATATGTTATTAAGTTGTAAAATATGTATTAATTTTTCATGTTTTATGTAATTTTGTAGTCCCCATAGCTCTAAGTAAATATTTTTAATATTTAATTTCATTAAATTATGAGAGGATTAGCAGCCACAGTGATCAATAAATTAGTATTTGTTAAGCTACTTTTGGAGTTGACTGTACCCATTGCCAGAATAAAACAGCAGCAAGGAACCTGTTCCAGGGATAAAAAAACCTGTGTAATATTCGTTAATCAGTCTATAATCTATTTCGGTACTAAATTTATCCGTTTTAGCGGGATTAAGTACTTACATGTTATTTATAATTTATTTTTATTATTTATTTATACTATTCGAAGGATGATTGGTTTTCTCCCTAAGTTAAATAAACCTGTTTTTTTTGTCATACAACGAAACAAAAACCTTAATGAACCAATTTATATGATACTTTCATTCCATACACGACTTTCATTTTATTTATTATATAACTTTCCAATATCTGTCGTATATATAAATCAAAATTAAACCAAACTTTGCAATTATATAACGCCCATTGAAGCCCAATTTGCTATTAAAATATTATTACACAAGCCTGAAGGCATTGAATACGTTTCCCTTTCGTTCATCAACACGCGATGCAAAAACTCAGAGAACTAGTTCTCATATAATTGCTTTGGCATCATCTAGCAATTGTCAAGGTCATGACCTTGAACAAGTTCGAACGCAACCGGAGCGCAAAAATGACGCTGTGGATATTATGCGTCGCGGCTGCCGCCGCACCTATTGCTTACATAATGTCTTTATAGAAGCAAGTAGGTGTGTAGCTTCGATCTTATTCTAAAAGGAAATGCTTTTCTATTATTTTTATTAAAATGAAAACTTCTTTAGCGTCGTTGTACACTTATTTGTAATGGCAAAAAAATGTTAAACTCCCGTCAGGTGACCTGATCGAAAATTCGTAAGACGGCGCAGGGCGCTTGAGCGAATATTCGTGTGTGTTTATGTGACAGCGTGCCACGCGCATCCATGGATGGTGACAGCTGATGGCTCGACCGTCTGTGTAGTGGCCACACTGCTGTGTATTCGTAAAATTCGTGTATACAAGGTTTTTAAAATATGGAAAAATTAAAGTAATTCGTGCAAAATTATTCCCTAACCATTACAAAATATTAAAAATGCACAACATTAATATTCAAGTTTTCACTTCTGCCGGCACTCCCGGAGTGCAACCCGTCGTTTTTTTTTTTATAGACAAATTAAATGATTATGGATTCAGCTAACTTAATAAATATGTGAAATTTAGGTGAACATTTAAGAGAGACGCGGTAATTTTAGTCCAAGTTTTTTATTATTTATTTTGCGATTAGGCATATTATATTATACTAATATTTTTATGTGATAGTGTAAAATTCGAAAACTATTTTCTGGATGCATTTTTATATTCAATACATCATAATTATAACTTACTGGGTCTATTATACCTCAACCCAATGGCAGAAGAACATACAACTGCTGGGATGGTGAAGCCGTAGCGAGTGCAACTGCTGTCACGGGCTGTCGGGTTGGATCACCCAATTAATATTAAATGTAACTGAAAAAGTTACTGTCAAAACCATATAATCAATCTTAGTAAAAGAACTGTTTAACATTGGCATAATAACTAGTAATCTTAAGGTTTAGATAAGCTACAGCAACATTTTAGCGCCGTAAGCGTGTCCGTGTATAAAGCTTTGTAACCCCGAGGCAAAATCAGGACAGGGGCTATTAAATACATTTTTTAGATTTTTCAACAGGTAGGTGTATGGAATAAAAATTAGGTTTGTTTAATGATCCCCTAACGTATAATTTATCATATTCTCTCATAATATTAGGTTTATTTTTAAAACTTTATTTGATTCAGAATGCTATAAAATTGCTTTATGTTGTTGTTTGAGATATATCAGCAACACAGTGTGATTTATATACTATCTCTAATTATGAGTTAGTACTAATATTATTAACCTATTAACCTATTATTTTATTGTTTTTTAGTTGAACGTTATCATAAACTGAGAGAATGTAAGTGCAATCATTTTACAGTGTAATTAATAAAAGAAATAATTCTAGTGTAATGGGTAAATACGGACTTATCATATCCAGATATATACTTATATCATCTATATATAATAATTTATTTTTACATATATTATTGACTAGTTGTTGCCCACGGCTTCGCCTGCGTGGATGACGGTTACAGCGACCAAATATAGCCTATGCCTGGTCACGCTAACCGGCCTTTCCAAAAATCCAATATATCCCAAAATCAGTTCAGTGGTTCAGGTTTGAAAGTGTTACAGACAAAGTTACCGCTCTTATAATATTAGAATATGTGTTTTTTTTAAAGAATTGATGAAACTTTAATCGTGTTGCTATGCTATTTCAATGAAATTTGTTAGACAGAATTAGGTACATTATTGCTTAATTTCCACACCTTATTATATACAGATATAACCTTCATAAATTCCGATATTTCTGTTTATAAATAGAAGAAGACAAAGTCCATTCAATTCTGTTATGACAGGGCCAAGTTTTATTGGCATTTATTTAAAAAAAAATAACTCGATCAGTCGCGCATCTTACAATCTTTCTGCGCCCATAGACAGAGTTCAACAATAGGTTTCTAAACAAACCTTAACGTTGAACAATACATAATAACTACTCATAATACCTATTTGCCTGACACGGAATTTAAAAATTTCCGCGCGTTGCCACCGGAGGCGGTGTGTGGAATCTCAGCACTTCACGTTGATTCCAGGCCTTTCGCATCATAGGGATGTCTCGTTGCTTATTCGCGATGTTACGAAATATCAAATAATTTTCCTCGAGAGTAAATATGCATTTATTACTGTAAATAGAATTTTGGGTCAATCAATTAGCCCATTGAAGACTATTGCTGGACATAGGCCCTTTTTCGTTCTACTTTGCGTTTACTAACATAGTATCTACTATAAGACTCGGTTGCTCCATCAGCCATCGGTCGTTCGGCAGTTATGGCCTGCCGATTCTTCTGGGAGCTATGTCGGTAACTTTAATTGTTGTATATTTCTATAGTATAGAATGATTAATGTATGGCATTAACACGTTTTTCTACGCATATGATGGTCATCAACACATGTACCTCATTTATTGCTCAATCTATTCTATTCTACACACGTATTGCCACTTGTCTAGAGGGACTGTTGTCTGATCCTCCAACCCCGAGAGGTAAGTATAAGCTAGAGCCTTGTTCATCAAGTAGCAGGTGTACCTATCAACTTACAGACGAGTTTCACTTAGGCGGTAGACCCTATTCGTCCCATACGCTCATTTAACGTGCGAACATATTATAAATAGTGTCAGTTTATTCATTCGAAATATGTACCTGCATCATATGAAACTAGCTTTTGCCTTCGGCTCCGCCCGCGTGGATGTCGGTTATCGCATCGCTTTAATAGTAATCATTATAAATTGTAGCCTATGTGTTATTCTGATGTATAAGCTATATTATTGTAAAGTTTTATTAAAATCCATTCAGTGGTTTTTACGTGAAATAGTAACAAACATTCATCCATCCATCCATCCATTCATACTTACAAACTTTCGCGTTTATAATATTAGTAGGATATTCTCAATTTCAAAAATAGAAGTCTAGAACATCACTACAGGGCACAGGGCCATGGGGTGGCAACAATAAAGCAATTGATCCGTCAAGCGCTGCGCCCGCGGCGGACCACACAACACACTCAGTTTAAACACGCTGTTTTGCGACCTACAACGGCAACAACAATGTAGAAGCAGGAATGACTAGATATGTGTACCTATAATATTTATATCGTATACGCATAAATATGTTCGTTTCGCTTTTTTTTACCACTCAGGTGGCTGAAAAGCTAACGGCCCACCTGATGGAAAGTGGTTACCGTGGCATATGGATGTGTGCTACAGGGAGTCACACTAGTGTTGCATCCCCTGTAAGAAGAAAAAGATTCTGTGCCGTCAGTGCAGAAAACTAAACAGGACTAGGTTTGGTCTTTCCACTGACAGCACAAAACTCTCCAGTGAGCTCTGGGTTCCCTTCTCACTGCCGGGAACACAACACGAGGTTATTATAGCCGCGGTATTCTATAATTTGCATTTTCTTCATTGTAGTTGCTCTGTGGTTTTGAGGTTTGTGTTTCAATATGATGGTAAAGATGCGATGTCTTTTTTGTATCTATACTCGTATATGCCAGTTATTTTACATAATTTAAAAATGTATTCTAAAAGGAAGTAAATAGAAATGATGGCATACAATTACAAATGCTGCTACCTATCCTAAGTGAACTCCTTCCAGCCATCACACATATCATTAATTTTTCGCTTGAGAATAGCTCTTTTCCATTGGCTTGGAAGAAAGCACTCGTCATGCCTTAACCCAAAACCACCAATTCCACCTCAGCATCCCAGTTTCGTCCTATTTCAATCCTGCCAATCCTATCTAAAGTCCTCGAGAACACGGTTTGAAATCAATTAGCTTCTTACCTTTCCTCTCATGGGCTACTGAGTTCATACCAATCTGGTTTTCGGTCGGGCCATAGCACAGTTACTGCACTAGTTAAAATATCAGATGATATTAGACTGGCTATGGAGAACAAACTCCTGACAGTAATGGTTTCGCTGGACTTCAGTAGCGCCTTTAACTCTGTTGATTTCGACATCCTCATGGGCATCCTATCTTCTTTAAATATGTCGTCCTCTGTAATCGCTTCGTTTAACTCCTATCTTCGTGGTCGCTCGCAGCGGGTACGCTCTGACGAGGCATCCTCTGACTGGTGTGACCTTGTTGTGGGTGTTCCGCAAGGTGCCGTCCTCTCTCCTCTTCTTTTCTCGATTTTCATCAATGTTATCAACAAAGTCATATCCTCCAATTTTCATCTCTATGCAGATGATTTGCAGCTGTATCGCCATTTTGGGACTGACGAGAGGAATGGGGCCATTACTGCCATCAATGATGACCTTAAGACCATTAGTGCTTGGGCAAAATCGTTTGGATTATTAGTTAATCCCGCAAAATCCCAGGCACTCATTGTAGGTGGCAGATACTTCTACAATAATCTAGACCATGCCTCTCTTCCTCCAGTCTACTATAACAGTATTGTGATACCGTATACTACGGTTTTAAAAAATCTAGGGGTTTATATTGACTGCAATCTATCGTGGACTAGTCATATCACCGAGGTCAGCAGAAAGGTTTGTGGTACCCACCACGCTCTTAGGCGTCTTCAGAATTTTCTTCCCCTTAAGACCAGAATCTGTCTTGCTCAATCTCTTCTCCTTCCTCTTTTAGACTATGCTGATGTCACCTTTCTCGACGCAACCGAAGAACTATGGAACAAGCTGGAGCGGTTGCAAAATTTATGTATCCGGTTCATATTTGGTCTACGAAAGTACGATCATGTTTCAGAGTTCCGAAAGCAACTGAAATGGTTACCAATTCGAAGGCGTCGAGATGTTCACATTCTTTTCCTACTCTTTTCCATTCTTCATAATCCTGACTCTCCTATATATCTTCGTGAGCGTTTCGAATTTCTTGTCCCCAGGGGCAAACCTTGTCGCACCTTATCTTCTCTACTTCTTCGAACTCCCCCTCACAGTTCTTCTTACTATGACAATTCCTTTACTGTCTCTGCTGTGCGGCTGTGGAATTCTCTTCCTCATTCCATACGCGACAGCCCTTCTCTAAATGTCTTTAAAAATCGAACGAGAGACTATTTTCTCTCTGAACAATAACAGACATAATGTGTATCTATATGTATCTTTGTATTTGTATGTATGCCTATATGTATGAACGTTTATATACGCTTATGTGTATTTTATGTATGTGTATGTAGGTTTACGATGGTAATCTAAGTATGTGTATGTAGGTTTATGATGGTAATATATTCATATATTAGTTATGCCTATTATCAGGAGTATACATTTGGTATATCTCCTCATATTATTAGACTCCATTAATTATGTACACAAGACTGTCTCTCATTGAACTGCAATTCCTCTGTGCACTCCCGGGTTTGCTGGAAGAGAACTCAACCTTGAGTTAAGCTCGCCGTTGTACATATTATTTCTTTTATTTGTTTAAATACTATGTAAGTGTACAATAAAGAATAAATAAATAAAGAAAACAGATTCAAACTTTTCAGATAATTTATTTTTTAATTACTTGCTCATAATATGTCTACCGCGTATACCGCATTTAGGCACATAATGATACCTATTATTAAATTGTGGTTTTTTAATTGTTATCATCTCACGAGTGGTAGTATATTAGGTTATAGTATAATAGGAGTAACATTATACTTAAAAAAATCAATACCAAAAAGATCAAGTTCAAAAGAACAAATAAATTAATATACCTACCTATTGCTTGTTTATTTCATGCAACTTCGAATTTAAATTAAAAGAAAATAATTTTGAATGTGTATAATAAACAAAACATTCACTCAAATAAGTATAATTTCTGTTTTTTATCTGTTTAAAACTAAGTAAATTTACCATTATGTGTACGCGATTAACAAGATAAACTTCATTATTTTACTCTATGGTCGCATGCGCATGCATACAAAAAGTCACTTACCTACTGAATTTCGACAGTACAATACTTCGACATGTAGCGAACTTCGAAAATACATAGATCGACAAGTCATTGCTTCGACAGACAATTATTAGACAACACACATAGATCTTCGAATGACCACTACTTCGACAGATGTTTTTTTGTAGTCTTTCGTTGAATTGTAACCTTTTTTTCTTTGGTTTTTGTGTCTTAAATTACTGCATTATGGTTAACACCCCGACTCAGAGCACCCCGACTCGGATAGGTTAGGTTAGAAGGCTAAGGCGGGAGCGAAGCGGAGCGGAGCTCCCGCTTTAGCCTTCGTGGTTATTTTTTTTAAACCACCTAGTAATAGGAGAATGATAAAAAAAATCTGTCGAAGTAGTGGTCATTCGATGATGTGTGTAGTCTAATAATTGTCTGTCGAGGCAATGACTGGTCGATCTATGTGTTTTCGAAGTTCGCTACATGTCGAAGTATTGTACTGTCGAAATTCAGTCTGTAACTCACAAAAAGTCTGCCAGTACCAAAAAGTATCGCAATTCGTTTTTACTGTTCAAATTAAAGTTATTTATTAATTAAAATGTCTACAAGTGCTAGTTATGAAGAAAACGATTTATGTACTTAGTACATCGCCCGGTATATACACATATACTGAACAACGTCCGATATGATATATGATTGATGTGAAGTTCTTAACTTTATGGAATGTTACTATCTGAAAACTGCAAGAGTAAATATCTATTTCAGGATTATATTATTCACAAGGGAATCGACAAAATGTCGTATGATACACCTTGTGTATTGTTGATTACCGTCTACGGCTCTATTTAGATCCTCACCTAACGGCTCAGGTCTCAATATCGCCCCAGCGGGAATCAAGAACTTTACACACTTGTAACACACATAATCTACTATTATTAAATATTCTAGTTGGTACTAAGTACTCAAATCGATTTCGATTGGAATACTTATAGGTATATTTAATAACCAAAACAAAAACATAATCAATAGGATCAGTGATACAGTCTTTTCTTAGCCACGAAAGGGTTTGTATAAATAACTAGCTGTTGCCCGCGGCTCCGCCCGCGTGGATGTCGATTATCGCTTGCCCGCTTTTCTGTTGAAATTTTTCCTGAATTTTCTTTGCTATAAACCTCACGGAGCCCGAGACCTTTCCAACGAATGCAAAACCGTGGAAATTGGTTCGTGAGTTCTGGAGTTATAGCGTCAGGAAGGAAAACCCGACTTATTTTTATATAGTAGATTTGTTAAAGCAACAAAAACCTTCAGCACCCCGAGCACGAATAATATTCGAATTCGTAACGGAAACTATCGAAAGGACGAAGCGTTGCGATTGGCCGCCTGCCTACTGTGAACCAATCGCAAGGCTCCGTTCTTTCGATACGCTTAAGTTACGAATTCGAATGGTTTTCGTGCTCGGGGTGCTGAAGGTTTTTGTTGCTTTAACAAATTATTTATACAAACCCTTAACTGGTTAAATAAGACTGTATAATAATAAATACAATTGATTACTCTATCAGATTCATATACCTATAAAGTGGTCAGTCTGCCGGGTTACAACAGAACTTTTACGTAATTAAGATGCGTCAGAGTTCGCGCCGCCTGCGCACCCACATTAAATTATATCCTACACTTTTAGCACTATTTATAGACGACGAAACGGGAACGTGACGATTCTGCCTTTCAAATGAAGTGTAACTTACTAGAAAATTAAAGATAATATAGATGAAATTTAGAATAATACAAACCTAAACTTTTATTTCTTGCCAGATCAAGCTAATATTCAGGCCTTGCTTTGCCGGCCGTAACGTTGATTTAGAAAAAGAAATATCTCTTCCACTCTCCTCTTGTAGTAACATGGCGAATAAATAAGATGTGTGATTTTTATTTCGTTGTCGAATTGTAGTAAATGAAATAATAGTAATGAAATCCTTAAATATATGTGCCATTATAAATAATCATCAATTAACTTATACTGTTGATTGATGGCTCTTGGTGGAACTTGCTACACATCTTCAATAAAAACACTTGTACTTTTCCACATTATTTATTAGATTCCTGACCCGTTTCGCCTTACGACATTATCAAAGGTTGTTACCCAAAAAACATGTATCAACCTTTGATAATGCCGTAAGGCGAAACCGGTCAGGAATTTAATAAATAATGTGAAATAGTACAAGTGTTTTCATTGAAGATTCATTAATTAAGAGTAAAACCTAACCTATCGAATCTAAAAATGTAACCTGCGTCACGGAATAGATAATAGTACTAGCGCCTGCGTTGTAAACCGTAAATTCTATTTAATAGATCTGTATCAATTAAATAGAATTTGCGGTTTACAACAGTTATTGTCCCATATTTCTCGTCCCGGTACCGGCACGTGGAAGTGTAAAGTTATTATTATAAAGTTCGAACCGTTGACAACATTATAAACTTTGGTATATTAGTCCCAATAAAAAAATAATGAACTATTAAATTTGCTAAATTATGTAATAAAACTAACAATCTGAATTTGACAATGTCGTGTGTGGTTTTGGCACAGATTGTGGTTAAATAGGTCGTTATATATCATTCCATTTTATAAATTTACGACTATTTTAGGGTCTAGTGGAGGTTAATTAAATAATATATAGATATAGAATTAAATATTTTTGGATTAAGGCAAATTAATTAACGTACCCTAAAATAAATTACGTTAGAAGCTGGTTTTGATATTAGCCTTGAATTTTAACTGACATATTAGCCCAAACCTCGCAGCACGTGTCCATTGAAAAGTCCCTGTTATAAAATTAATAATTAGAGAATCCTTTTTAATTTTTTTTATTACAAAACTGTAGAATATAGGGTACATGCTGATATACAAGGCTCCAGCGCAGGCCTCAGGGTTGACAACATGGTTGACAACAGTAGCTTCCATTAAAGCTGCATACGTCAAACAAGTACGGGGATAGCCTCAAACCCAGTATTGAGTCGTCTAGAAAAAGTGCCTGTTGAGTTAAATTTGCTGCTGGCTTCCTAAATGTTACTCAACTACTAATTTGCTGCGCGTCCTGACTTCCCTTGACTTTGACCTTATCATCCGATTTTTCGGTAAATTCTATCATACAAACCTTGCCCTGACACTCAATCAACTAGCCCACCGCAGTCCAATACTAAACTAGGACCTTTCTCAGATTATCAATCCATCTGGCTAGGCAGTGGCCTACCTTCCGTTTGCCTTCTCGCAATCTCCACCCTAGGACTCATCTGCTCCAATGACCGTCAGTCTTTCGACAGACGAGACCAGCCCATTGCCACTTCAGCTGGCTTATTCTACGAGCTATGTCGGTAACTTTGGTTCTTTGTCGGATGAACCTCGTTTTGAATTCTATCCTTCAGGGAGACTCCAATAGCTCCATAGCCACTTTAGTTTATGAACTAGCCCAACCGTCAGTGTCCTCGTTTTGGCACCCGTAAGTCATAACAGATAGTTTGCTAATCGACTCAACACCGCAGCAGGGCATCCAAAACTGCCCAAGTTTCGATGGATTCAATGAATTTTTCGTAGTCCACAAACGCCATACACAGCTGTTTGTATTCTTGAGTCTTTTCTACAATCGGCCGAACACGATGCTATGGCCTTTTCGAAACCCAGCTTGCTCCGGTGGCTGGAACTCGTCGAGCTTACTCGATTTGTGACGACTCTTAAGAACAACTTGTAGACATGGCTCAGGAGTAAGGTGGGCCTGTAGTTCCTCAGTAAGGTCTTGTCACCTTTTTTGAAGAACAGTATCACCGCACTCCCGTTCCTTACCCTAGGTGTTAGACCCTGGTGAATGACGGAATTAAAGAGACTTGCTAGTTCTTTCAGGATTGCCTGCTTTCAGTAGCTCAGTAGTAATTTCATGATCCCCAGGGCAACTGTTGTTCTTCAGTTACCTGACAGCCGCTTCTATCTCGTACTGCTCGACATTAGGTAACTCCCCCTGCCCTGAGAGTAACGAACACAAGCACGCAAGAGGAATTATCCAATTTTGTGCAGTCGTTCAGAAATTATGCGCACTCAAAAATTTTGGAGCTTATTTTTTATATATTTAGCTCTCTGTTATAACATGTATATCGAAGCTCACCACCAGGTGTGTGGTCTTTTAGTATACATAAACATTAAAATAGAGACATAAAACAACTAAATGAGCAACAGAACTATCAAATAACACATAATTGAGATATTTCAGCTCTGCCACATAGCAGCCACTGCCATTTGCGGTATTTCCGATTACCTAAATTCATTATCCGAGTGAACCGTAAAATACAATACAGATATTAGCATAAATTACGATTTTATCGCCAACCAAAACAGAAATTAGGTAGGCATTAATTGTGCGTGTGGTCACTGCTCAAGTTCAAAATAAAAGCGGCCTATTGCGAGTCGGATTCGCCCATGAAGGGTTCCGTAGCAGCAATTAACATAATAAAAAAAATATTTTAGTTCGTTGTAACTTTGAACGATGTTTAAAAAAAATACTTACTAGATTTCCTTCAAACCAATTTTTAAAAATTAAAAATATGTTTTCTTTTATCATGCTCTTATTTTAGAAGTGACAGGTGCCTTTTTACTAGTGGCTCTCGCGCAAACTATTGAGGTTACAAAAAATTATATTAGAAACCTCAATCTCATTTTTAAAGACATATCCATAGAAACCCCTATGGGTGTGATGAAAAAAAAATTTTGAGTTTCAGTTCTAAGTATGGGGAACCCCCATAATTTATTGGGTTTTTTGTATTTTATGTAAAAATCTTAATGCGGTTCACAGAATACATACACTTACCAAGTTTCAACAGCATGCTTAGTTCTTATAGTATCGGAAAAAACTAGCTGTGATATACGGACGGACAGACAGACGGACAAACATGACTAATCCATAAAGGTTCCGTTTTTAGCCATTTGGCTACGGAACCCTAAAAAATATATTTTGTCGAGTAAGGGGCGTTCGACTTTTGAAATATTGTTTTCGGGAGACGACCGCATCCGTTAGATTTCAAAATGGTGCAATTTTTTTCCTACATACATAATAAACACACGTCTCTAATAGCCGCCAGGGGGTAAACAACCAAAAAAACGAAATTTTTCAGTTCCAGGTAGGGGGAGAGTATCCATCACAACGAATTTCAATTCAGACTAAGCGTTTAGTTTGAAATTTCCTATTTCTAAAAAAAATTATGTTGGTATACTACCTTACTAGTAAGTAGGTAGTTAGTATACCAACATAAAAATGTGAGATATTTTTTGAAGTCACAGATACAGAAACACCGTAGAACCTTAATTGTAACTGGAACATAGCCCTAACCTAATAACCGTTCACTGGAATGCATTCCGGCTCCAGCAACAAATGGAAATTCCCATTATACCTTCTAGCAAATTTTTGTGTCCTCACTGACACAGCATTCAAAAGAATATGAAATTAATTTCACACTCCAAAAGTATACTTTAGCTTCATAATATAATTGGCGCCCCAAAAAAAAGGACTTACCCATAATATAGCGATTGAAACCATCAATCGCGCCGCCAATATAGACTAATAGCCGACCGATTACATATTTAACTAATATTACGAACGACAACGTCTCACTTGACCGTGTGAATCTTAGCCCGGGAGTCAAAAAAAAAAAGAAAAAAGGACAGAATGCCATTGAGGCGATGTATCCGAAAATATGGATGTGTGGGAGCGGGCGCCTCTTCGAATAATGAGTCGGTATTTCATATAATGGTGTACACTCGGGAAGTGAAGTTTTTGTAGCAATTGATATGCTGGAGATTGGTCATAATTATGATCAATCTACAGTATACCTATTTCGTATCAATCGCTATGGAAACTTGACTTCCCGAGTCAGAGAAATGTATGCATTTAAATGTAAGGCAGACTTTTTTTGCAGAATGAAATACGGTTTTAAATGGTCAAATTTTTATGTAAAGCAAATACCACTGCAATACCCACTGGTCCAAAGTTGTCGGCCAGTTTAGGGCCAGAACAGTTAGTTTGTTCTGTCATACAGTATCCAATCAAGTGACAAAAAACAAATCACTTGAAAACAACGTTTGACCAAATAAAACTTGATAATTGTATCATTTTATAAACTATGGTTTAATAAACTACACATTAGACAAAATATTTACTTGAGAAAATTTAATTATGCCTTAACATCATGTCACAAATTGGTTATTTTTAAACAAGTTTTAGCCTTAAATTCTTGTCTTGAACAGTCAAAACTTGTAACAGTAAAGTTAGACACAGAAATTAATCGCTGTAAATTCGATTTCATGTAGTCTTGTTTGCCCTACCCCTAGAGTCTTATTTAAGCCGCATCAGGCGCGGAGGAGCGAGGTCGCCCACGAGCTGAGGAGCAGGTGGTTACCATGCTCACCACCGCGGCTAAAGCTGGTCGGCTTCGCCGCTAGCCGAAACTGTAGTGGTAGACTTTAAAACCGTCTGCGACGATGAGCTCGTGTAGGCCGCCAGAAGTCCGCAACGCCGGTTCTGTGACAGAAACGATGCTTGCTGCATATTTGCTGCATGCTGTAATGCTACTTACCTACTCCATGCTACATGCCTGCTACACGCGTGGTATTTGTAAACTAAATTTATTTATTCAAATGAACATTTCAAAATGAAATTTTAACAAGTGAAATATTTCCTAAGTACTTAATATATTTGCAAAACCTGCATTATATAAAAAGATTCTTTATATGTTTGCGAAATAAAAGTTTGTGAAATGATTACATTTTCAAAAGTTGTTTGTGAAATGATTGTTTTTCATATGTTTTTGGTTAAACAATAGAGAACCCTTATATACCTACCTACGTTTAAGTAATCGGTCGTGTGCAACTGTACTTACAATCGAAACTGAGATGTCTGAGTTGACTCGAGTAGTCATTACTCAGTATAATTACCTCGACTTCGTTCAAACATTTTTCTTCAGTAGGTACACTCACGGACAATAGTTTTCAATATTTTCAAAAATATATAAGGAAACAAGCAATAAAACATCCGACAAAGTTATCGTGAAGCAAGAAGTCTCTCAGGTTTCAATTCAATTTTATTACACAACTGCCTACCAGAGGCGCTTGGTTATCTCATCGTAAATGTTACGAACCAAAATATTTTGTAGATATTCGTCAAATCGTAAAATAGTCCACCGTTTTTATTGATGTTCAACTTATTTGTAAATGTTTCTAACCAATAAATACTTCTAGAATACAACACTTTTACGATCCTTAAGATATATAGAATACGTTTTTAATGGAACCAAATGACATTTTAATCTTTTATTAAGAACCCGTTAGTCGTATTAAGTTATAGTTTTATAGAATATAGCGTTGAAATGGCTTTATCAAGCTGTCTCGATATTTAGGTAGCTTTTATAGAACCTTAAATGTTAATTAATGTTATGACGATATGCTTGACAGTATCACTGACTTACGAGTATGGATTTAGTTTACCAATATTCGTTCATCTTAAACTATATTGCACCGCCTCGTCGTATCTCTGTTGTAAGCTTCAATCTCGTGGGAATATTGAGGTAAGAGTAACTTTCTATGAGTTAAGGAATTATTAAAATAGGTTTTTAGGGTATTTTTAGCTCAGCTGGAAGGCATTCGGCTACTAGTAAATCGTAAAAAAATAGTCCAAGTCCCATGGGACATGAGTTCCTCACTAGGTGTGACATACAAAATTGTCAGTAACTTATTTAAAACAGACGCATCACTTGTTGGAATCCCCATGGGACCTTACGGAACTAATGATGAAAATTTAAAGGACCAAACGGTCAGGCCATTCGACCACACAGTTTGCTACGTTACCATTTTCTCGACACGGACTGGTAATCTTTTTTTATACAACGTAGGTGGTAGACAAATTCGCGGCCCACCTGAAGGTAAGTGGTCACCGTGGCCTATGGACGTGTGTTATACCAGGGGCGTCACACTGGCGCTGCCGACCCTATAGGAACCATCTAATGCCCTTAATCTAAAAAAATCTACTTTCAAATAAGTAGAACACAATTTTTACAAAACTTTTTTACCATATTATATTTTTTTAAATAGGCAGTTTTTAGGTAGGATTCACACAATACTCGAGCATTTCTGTACAAAACCTTGGAGAAACCTTCACAGAATGTTATCGCTTATCAGATAAGACACAATTGTTGACTGTATCGGTACCTTTGTTCTGCAACGTAGACAATGAGTCATTAAGCTAATCCCTTTAATAAAAGAACACCGCAACACTTTCGGTGTTCCGACACAAAAGTAATGCGGCAAAGAGAATGTTTTCACAGATTACCAATATTTTTTTGTTGTAAATAAATTTTGGAAAAAATATTAATGGGAACACATTAAAAGTTGCTGGAATGATTTTTCATTTCGAGTAAAAAATAAATCAACATGCTAGCCAGACACAATGGACAACGTCAGACCCGGAGACGTTTAAAGGTGTTATGACTGGCTTGTGTCTACGAGAGTATAAAGACAAATGGACCACCTAATGTTGCAGAGGCCTATGGACCTGAGATATCCCCTCCACATTGCTATTTGTAAGAGAAACCATCAAGGCAAATGGGAATAAGATTAGAAACCCAATACCAAATGAAATCTAGTGTACTGGTACTTCAAGTTGATATTATCTTAATAAATGAACAGAGCAACCAAAAAGGAAGTAAATTTCTTCAAAAACGGATTTTAAGAATCTCATTACAATGGTTAAAAACAGGTGATCTAATGCCTCTAAGTGCATCTCATAAGTTTTACCTTTAAATAACTTTTAAAAATCGAAGGTGCGAATTGTTTCATTTACCCAAAACCGTTAGGTTAGTTTTTCTGCCACAACTGTCCAACGCTACAATAAAATTTTATATCCCTTTCTGTGGCATCTAGCATCTACCCCCGTTCAAGTAAGCACTTGTTCGGTTTAACACAAAGCAAGGCAATAAACACTTTTGGCCTTATTTTAACATATGTTTACTTCCAAGAAGGGTTGCTGATTGTAAATTATAATAAAGTTTGGCTAATATTTTGGAGTAAACAAAGGATTATCTCCTTTGTTTCATGAGCACCTCTCTAGGATCGCTTTCTTTGTGGACTATCTTTCATCATTTGCAGATGTTTAAAAAAAATGTAGTGCAATATGCTTTCGCAGAAAACTCTCAAAGATAATCGAATATTTTTAGAACAATATTTAAATATCTTCGTTTAACGTTTAGCATGTTATTTCACTTAGAAGGGAAACATATATTATCCCTTTGATAAAAGTTATTCATCTAATGTTGCTTTCTTCGAAATTCTATTATTTCTGCATTGTATTACTGTACTACCTTTTACTTTTACCTTTTACTTTCATAATATACGTACTTTTTTGCTAGACTCAAATTTGTAATATCTAAAATTATTGGCGGTCATACCTATATTGGAGCCATTTATTGTCTTTGCATTCAATCTGCATCTGCATCTCATGTGCTTCAAGACACTAGTTTTGACCAGAACCTATTACTGTGATAAAAGATGGCATTATGCTATTCCAGAATATAATTTCATATTTTAATCCATATTAGTGAAGCCATTGAATTAGCTACAAATTTTCTGTTTGGTCGCATTTATATCTATTTAATAGTATTAAGATGTATTGTGTTGAGATTAATAAGAAGTTTATTGGAACATTAAAAATCTTTGGAAAAAATAAATTTGGTAAATACATCACTGATTTAGTTTTCTTCAAGAAAATATCGAACTCAATCATTCAAAAGCAATTATTTAGATAATACGTCATATCATCTACCACATTAAGATAGAATTTGTTCTAATTATTCATACAAAGTCAATATACCCCCCACGTATCAGGTAGGTAAAGGAATACCAATATTAATAAAGACATCCCGTCGATAGAAAAAACCTTTATAATAATGATTTGAACAATTAATCTTGGAACACACACAAAGATGTATAACCGCTTACTCATTTTGGCAAAAATAGAAAAGTAGGGAAAAAATGGGGGATCGTCGAACAATTTTAACAAATTAGGCGACAAAATCGCCACTTTTTGAACGTAAATTATTGTATTTTAGATTGTTTTGTGGGACGAGATTATTGACGGTCCAGGGGCGTGGCTGAGGGATGGGATCGTATCGGGAATTGACTGTCGGCATATTATTTATCAACTTAATATTTCTTATCTTATTCTATCTTATTATCGACACTATTATCTATTTAAATAGTAATGAACATTATGTTATTTAAAAAATAACGCCACCTTCTATTTTAATAGTCTAGTACTCAATGAACTTCGAAAAAAAGTTGATAAAATTTATTGGTATTTTTCATTTTAGAATGGAGGTTCCGTAGAACTGTTAACGTGCGCAGTGAATACGAAAATCTGATTAAAACCTTTCAAATAGTATCAAAAATATTTATATAGATATAGTATCGATAATATAACTGTGTCCCAACACTACGCCTTAACAATTTTTTCAGACGGGCGTCACGAATGGACCAACGCAGGGTGTGAGAGGCAACCGGGAACTATTCCCAAGGAATCTATCACCCTCTCTACCATGTCTACCGAGACAAAGCGAGAAGCAGAATATGAAATAAATTTATTAAAACATCACCGCTCCGAGTGGAGTGTTCATTATCAACGTGTGGGTCCGAGGCCGTATTCACGCCGAGAATGAATGAACAATTAAACTGAATTATACTATCTAAACATGAGTTTATTGTGTGCACATTATTTCTATTTCAAAATGGATTTATATATGACCGTATTGTACTAGAATAGTAGAATAAAGTAGAAAATTGTATGACCATAATTAATAGCTAACTAACTCCGAAAGGTTTGACTTTGGATGGGTGAACGTTAGACTGCTTTGTTGTTACAGCTGAGAACTGATTTCGATAAAGAAAATTAGTTCTACGAAACTGGATACTCACGCTTTACTCAATGATATTCATAAAACAGTTAATTTTTAGTGACCCCTATTCCTTCTAAATCCACTCTAAGACGGCAAATTTGATGTTGAGAATTTGGGGTCTAAGAATCCTACCCCGTACTTTTTTTTTGAAAGAACATTAGCAACAGAAATTACTAGTATTCCCTCTAACCCCTCCAACTAAGCTAAATTGCTTGTGCTAGGAGTGTGTTCACGTTGGTATTGTAATGGCCAGGATTCGAACCCGGGACGTCTCGATCGTAAGGTCGACTTCTTAACCACTAAGCTACCGACGCTTAAACTTGTACTGACTAACGGACGTGAACCCACTCATGAAGCTTTGCAGGAAGCTTTGATTCCATGCATGATTCCATGGAAAATATGTAATGCCATGGCCTGCAGGAAAATTTATTTGCACACGCCGCTTGCCGAAGATAGTGTATAAGTGACAATCCTTCATAAAAGTGTATAGTAAATGATATAGGCTTACAACATACACATTCATCACTTCCTGATTCCTGGGTCAGTCAACATTTAAAGGTTTTTCCTTCTACCAGAGTCGAATACCCTGACATTAATTACCCACGTTGTCTGAAGTTTGTCTCAAAACGTGGTCGTATTAGCGAAAACGACTGCATTTTATCTGCTATGTCTCGGACGTGAAGGCTAACGCGTATGCAGGAGTTCCTCACGCGATCCTCGCACGTGATGAATTTTACTTTGCAATTACTTTTCTCTGAGATTCTAGATTTTAGATCTACTTTATTTATTTATTAAAACTTCTACAGTTTGACTCGCATGAAATTTGTTATAATAATTAATAATTAATTTGTTCTACAATGATACGATAATAAATTAATATGGATCATAATTATTATGGGAAAAATTAACATGTACGTCATTGATACGCTTCTCTTGATTGCTCTCACAATATTTCAACGATAAAATGGTTATAAAGGATATTCGAAACATATAAAATCAAGAACATGAACATTATCCCGATATAGATTTCATAAAACACCACTAAAAGCAATATGGCGGTCACTTTGGTACATCATAATAGCAATATCCTGTCCATTGATTGTCAAAAATTAGGAATTTCGGCAATTACGTCTCACCTCCCACGTGAGTTAAAAAAAACATCGCACCCGGCGCATCCAAATTTTTATAAAAGATCCGACATCTTTGTATGCGGTCTAAAAAGCAAGCGGAGCGATAAACGTTTGTAAGTTACTCGCTATTTGAATTTAGTGCAAATTTTCACTTTGTTACCATAAGGTAAAGGGTATAGATAAACATTATGAGAATGTTTAAGAAGACCTAAAATTATGCTATTCATAACTCAATTCTAATCTAAAATATGAGCACATGTAAAAACGAATTACTAAAAATGAAATGATCTTTTTGACGGGTCCTACGTCACTATACTAATTATTTTAATATAACTACTACTGAGAGTGAAAGTGGTTACCGTAGCCTATGGACGTATGCAATAAGCGTTACACACACGTTGTCGACCCTGCCCTTCTAGAAGAAAGCTATATTGTAGTCGCTTTGGAAAACCGCAGCATTTTAATTGTGATAAGGCAACAGTCATGAAGTGTTCTCGGCACGGTCTTGGGCTTCAGTATTTGAGTAAACAGTAACAATCATTTAACCCAGATTTTAAGTCTAGTTTGAGAACTAATCTGAATTTAGTATTGTTACTCAGCTTTTATTTTCGTGCGAAAACTCTCGACACGTATACGATTAACCAGGCGCTTAGGGCCATCTCCGTTGCTTGCACCTACTCGCTTCCTCTTGTAACTTGTACCTACATATATTTTACCATTTTTTTCCTATTTTTCCCTTTTGTTGCCTTTGTGCGAGCTAGCGCCGGTACGAAAGGATCCTATAAAGTGTTCTTCTAAGGCGTATCCATGAAGGCCGTTACATATTTATTTTTGTGTTGTGCATTCTTGTCCTGACATGTAAATAAATGAATTATTTTTTTCACAAACAGTTGTTCAGCGATTTCGCGCTTTCATGGTAGCTCGGTGGTCTAATAGATACGGCGTGTATAATGAGATATCTCAGATTTGCGTTCTAGTTTTTTAACCCAACGTTTTGTTGGGTTTTGGTGAATGGCATTCAGACTTCATTCTCATCAACAACCGTGAATAATTTATGTGTCTATGTTAAGTTTGGTCTTCATGGGTAGTCCTCTAAATTAGAACTAGTTTTACGCATTTTGTAGTTTTAAGCAAACATTTTGAGAAGACAATTGTTTTGGATATCTCTATTTAAATAAATATATGTATTATCCGACGGTAGGTAGGTTTCATAACGGCTCCTATATAATAGGTACAGTCGTAACTATGTACTTTGTATAATTAAATCGGCGGGGGATAATACACCTTTTTTCGTGCGAGAACTGCGCGCCTAAGGTCTCGAATATCAGGTTGTAAGGTGATCCAATAAGGTATTTCCCTCCCACTTTAGCTGACAGCAACATGTATATCTTTAAATTAATCACTAAATCACAATAATAATTTGCCTTCCCCGTTTATATTATTAAATTTCACTGTAATTCATTAATCATAATTTATCTAACTATATTGCGCCTTTCCAATTGCATATTTAATGCCTCTAAGTTGTTCAATGAACGATACGACTCCAAGTTTCAATGAAGCTATTTAGAACAATACACCGTAAACTGAGGCGCCAGACAATTAGGTACTTTAAAAAGAGTACACCAAAAACCCCAACAGTAAAACTTATAACCATCATAACATTTTACTGTCGAGGTTCCGGTGAGTTCGTGAACAACAGTATCGACTATTGTTCTGCTATAGTTACATAATAATGTAATTAGTTGGGTTACACTTTTGGACTTATTACCTGGCAATTTGGATAAGTTAAAGAGAGAAATCAGTAAAAAAACTGTTTGAAGTAAGACATAAATCGACCTACCGCATAGCTGTGAAGCGTGGCTGCTGCTGAAGCAACATAAGTAGGAGCTGCGTGTCACGAAGATGAAAATGCTGCCGTGGATGTGCGGAATCACGCGTAAAGATCGCGTTCGTGGATCACAAGCTGGATAAGCTGAGTTACTTTGAATCTAGATAGTATGTTATAGAATATAGATTCATCCGGAGCAGGCATAGACAACAACGCCATATATGCTTTTATCCTTTTTTTTTTTTTTTTTTTTTTTTACGTGCGGGAAATCCCCACGGATACCCGCCCCTCCGGAGCCGGAGGGGTAGGTTATGTCGGACTCGAACCGACTAAACCGCACGCCGTCTGTGGGTCGTGGTGCTAGGCCGAAGGTGAGGTTGTCTTGCGACATATCCCTCGCACCCCGGCTGACCCAGGGCCATCCCTTTCGGTCTGGCCCTCCTCGGGAGGTGGGGACCACGCCGTCCCCGACTCAACCCCGGTGTGGGGAGGCGCGCATCGTCCTACGATGCGCGCCGCCGCCGTGGCCTGCTTCTGCTAGGGTGACGGGTGGCTCCACCCGTCACCCTCAGGCCCGCGCTCATGGGGGGCGGAGGTCTGTAAGCGCCCTCCGACGCCCGAGCCGCCTTCGGGCGCGAGCAGCGATGTCAGCGAGTCTTTCTCGCTCACCGCGCCGCGCCCGCTCTGCTGTCTCCTTCGCATATGCTTTTATCCTAACATACTTGCTGTTTCTAACCTTTCATGCGAGTCAATATTTCAGTTGATGTTTATGACAAAGTCAAAATATTGAGTTATTTAGTGCTTTATATAATTTCTTCATCATTATGATAGTTCTGTACCTACTAATAATTACCTTCCTGAAAACCATGTCACAATATTAATTTTGTCAATTTTAATTTCAAAACGACTCTTAGGGAATTAATCAGACCAGGTCCAAAAATATCAGAATACGTTTAATCTCGAGATTAATCACTATAATCGATGTGTCAAAATAAGGTTGCATTCGGAATTTGTTACGAGAGCGATGAAAAATTCAGTATATTCACAGATCGAATGATAACTGGTGATTGAGAAGTGAAATTACGTTTAATTCCTGCTAAATATTTGTTACGAAAACTGCAATTGAGTAAGGAATGAATTGGATGTAGTGTTCAGATGACGGTCTCTCTCATAAAAGCTAAAAAGATAAACTATGCAGGAAGAGAAGTATAGGCTTTGGGCATCGATTTGCATAAGCGGTACTTCGCCTGAATGATGGAGTAATAAAGTGACTACAATTAGTTTTAATCATATTTGGGACGCATTTAGTATGTGAACCTATTCTCATAAAACTGTAAAAGAATTCCACTGCCTACTTAATTATACAATTGATAATTAAAGGCATTAGCACTGCAAAGGACGAAAAGCCCTAAGAATTTTCCTCGAGACATAAAGGTTATTATGGATTTAGGACACGACGGTATTTCCGTCCAATTGAGCAATCCGACTGGGGAAGTACCTTCGCCCTACAGAATACCGCGGCCATAATAACCTCGTCTTTAGTTCCCGGTGGTGAGTAGGGTAGCCAGACTCACTAGAGAGTTTTGTACAGTCAGTGGGAAGACCAAAGGCATGTCCTGCTTTGTCTTTTACACTGATGGCACAGAAATTCTCTGTGTTTAGGTCAGCAGCAGGAGTGTGACTCTCCTGGTGTTGCACACTTCCATAGACCACGGTAACCACTTTCCATTAGGTGGCAGTGTCCTTGTCTGCCACCTAAGTCGTATAAAGAAAAAACTATCAACAAATTTTAGGTATACACCTTTTCTTAAACTTCTTAGGTAGCAGACAATCATACCAGGGGCGTCACACTCATGCTGCATGCTTTTAATAACCTTCTTGAAGAACCCTATATCGTAGTCGTTTGGAGATAGGTACCACAGCAGGGAGTTGTACCTACAATTCCCACGAAACTCTATAGCACTACATAGTATAAAACGAAGTCGCTTTTTCTGTCCCTATATCCCTTTGTATGCTTAAATCTTTAAAACTACGCAACGGATTTTGATGTAGTTTTTTAATAGATAGAGTGATTCAAGAAGGACATTTATATGTATAATACATATTTAATATAGTAGAGGGTGCAGCGGGAACGGGATCTGACGCCACGCGGGTGGAAAAATATTGGCGGTACGAAGTTCATCGAGTCAGCTAGTTTATTAATATTTCTTAACTCAAGAGGTTGTACCTCATAAAGATATCCTACATCAATACACTGATGTATGTAGTTGCCACAAGTTACGGACTTGGGAGCAAGAAATGTGTTATGCTATATGTTAATTCAGCGGTTTGCAAAACAAACACAGATCAGAGACACGGATTAATGTTATAATTTTAATTGACTTTCTTGTGAACACCGGTCTTTTTATATAAAACGTGGAATTTAATAAAAAATTGAGGCGTTTAGTCTTATGTTTATATATAACTTTCACGGAGAAGACAGTATGCTTACAATGTTGTAACCTATCTTTAATTGCGTTAAGATAAAAACATTTCAATACATTAGTCTCATTTGTGAAACGGTGTTTTTTAAAAAGTAGCCAGTTTTTATAGACAGGTTCAAGTAGTATTATAATTATTACTATACTAGTCGATGCATGCAGCTTCTTCCTCGTTGGATTTTGATCACGCTCCTTTTTTATACCACTGAGGGGGCAGACAAGCACACGGCCCACCTTATGAAAAGTGGTTACCATGTCATATGGACGGGTGCAACACTCGTTGTGCCGACCCTGTAAACACAGAGAGTTTATGTGCCGTCACTATAGAAAACAAAGCAGGAATAGCCTTTGGTCTTCCCACTGACAGCACAAAAACTTTCCAGTGAGCTCTGGCTACTCTACTCACCATCGCACCGCAGCTCATGGGATTATAGGATCCCTGAAACAGTCCCGGGATCCTATAAGTTATTCCAAATTATAATCTATTCCCATACCAAATTCCAACCAGATCCATTCAGCTGTTGAAAGAACAACAAACACGACAAAGATCTTCACAAACTTTAACATCTATACTGGAAATCGAACTTCCTTAGATACACAGCGATAATCTTACTACCACTGTGCCATTTACACATTGAAAAAAAATGCGAGGTGTAAATTGAAAACATCGTGTTAATTGATTTTACAGGATAGGCATTAGATTGAAAAGATGCATCATGGTATGAGAAAGATCTTAATTAAAAACACACTAGATGGGTTATAATTATAAATAATGGGTCCAACACTTTATCCAGCGCGAACCATCTCATTACCAGGAGGATGCAAGATGCTAATAACTTCTAGAAATTACCGATCAAGCACTCTGATTAAGACTAAATAGCTATTTTAACTTCATTGCATTTAATTTGCTACATAGCAAATTTAATGCTAGGTGCACACCAACTGATTATATCAAAGAGTGCGATTTGTTGATTATTACAATGTTGGTGAATCTGAATAGCTTGCTTCTGATGATGTTCAACTGGTATATTTGTGTTCGTTTGTTAACCCTGTTTCGTTTCCATTCACTCGATCTCTTCCCGAATTAAATAAAGTTGAGAGCGAGTGTGCCCGCGCCTCGCCTCATAGACCATGGGAGCCGTACAATCAAACAACTGAAGAATGGGAAAGAAAAGAGCTTACAACCCAGAAACACAATATTAAAAATAAGAATTGTACTACCTCAGAAAACTCAAGAAAAGCCACCATAGAAGTAGGTACCTCAGTAATAAATAACTCCTACAAGAAAAAGCAGAGGTATAACACCAAAGTTAAACTTCAATCGCAGTGGTAACGAGAGACCAACCAGCTATCACTGTGCCCTAACTTACAAGATTATAGATAACATTTCCACACAAGATGCATAATTCATACCTGTGATTAAATAGGCAATAATACCTTTCCTGAGTAGTGCTCTAACTTCTTTGATTCACAAAAAACAGTGCGTAAGTCATCTGGTTGATTGACAAACACTGTAGCTGTATCAGTGTTCTTAACCCGTCCACTGTCAATCGTATCTTGTCGCCATGAAAAAATGACTAACACAATAGCAGCTGTGGTCCAAGTTAAAAGAGTTAAAAGCTGTTTTTAATTGTGAATATAACTATGTCCGTGTATCCCAGATATATATTTGTAGTAGGGTACCAGCAGGAGCTTATGACTTTAATATTAGGTCCTTACATATGAAATCGCCGAAATTTTCTTACAGATTCATGAGTACGTTATTACTGTAATTGGCCGCTTGATAAATTAAATTTGATTTTCAGAAACAGTACTTCCTAAATGCTATCCATTTTGATGATAAATTTCGTATTACTTTTTTACAGCTGTCACTTTTCGAAAATTCAATAAAAGTTGCTGTTAGCTTAATGTTGTATCATTTATACACACAAAAAAAATCATATAATTTGGATTTGTCATTCCTAAAATAAAGCAAAATGTTAGTACTGCAAAAACACCTAAATGAATGGTAATATACTTAGAACAATTGTACTAAGCTGGAATCAAACTCGCGATTTCAGAAAAAGTATTTACGCCACACTCAACTGGTCGTCGCGCGTCGTTCAGTAAGAGTTAGATCAAATATAACACAAAATTAAATCTTTAACTTAAACAAGTATAATTTTTGAATTTTTTTTTGTAATTCAATAGAAAAAAAAACTATTTTAAAGAATTGTGTCGCGCTTAATTTTCTGTTATTTGCTGTTGACTTGAACCATCACCCAAAACGTATTCACTCAACAGGGGGCCAACAAGAAATGTGTCGAAACCCGACTAAGTGTTAAATAATACATTAACGTGGCAATACATAATTGAAGAGATGCCACCATAACGCGAAATCGACGAATTTAACACCCGAGCTAATCAAATGGTACGTGTTTTTCTATTTATGGAGTACTACTTATCAGTTTAGTGAGTTTTGCTTGCACTAGTGAGGTTTTGATATGGCTATATTTATTCCCGTTATTTATAAAAAGTAAGTGTAAATATCTACCTATATATTGTACCTCTCCAAGGTGAACCTGTTTGGTAACAGAAGTAAACTTAACAAAACACCTAGTAGTTTTTAGTTGGTTCAACATAGCTATGTTGGCACCTATGTGTTGCCCTGATAGGGCGTGATTAGATAGTCAATAAACGTGATCTAATATCGTGATCGTTAGACGTTCTAGTTTGTACATCAATATAGCTCCAAGACCAGAAGCGAAACCCATTGGCCTCCAGCGTGGAGTGAGACAGTGGATGTTATACATATATCCCCAAAGGAGTCACCAACGCATTGGAGGACGTCACCAAGACTCTGGATTGCACTGGGCGGGGTAGCAACATAGACAGTGAGTACATCTCACATCTTCGGTTCGCTGACGACATCGTCATAGTTGCGGAGTCGCTGGAACAACTGGGCGAAATGCTGTACAGCCTAAATGGAGCTTCTCGACGTGTCGGCCTCAGGTGGTGAACTTGGATAAAACCAAGATTATGTTCAACGAACATGTTGCACCGAGACCAATTGCGATCGAAGGGGCGACGCTCGAAGTTATCTAAATATATGTCTACCTGGGCCAGGTTATCCAGCTACGTAAAAAACTTCTAGAAAGAACTAGCCAGAAGAACCCAACTGGGTTTAGCAGCGTTTCGCAAACTACGTCGTGTCTTCTCTTCTCCCCTACCGCAATGCCTGAAAACAAAGGCCTTTAACCAGCGCGTTCTTACTATTATGACTTACGGTGCCGGAACGTGGATACTGATGCAGGGCTGATCCATAAACTAAAAGATGTGCAGCGGGCTATGGAGCGAGCAATGCTTAGAGTTACTCTGAAGGATAGAATTCAAAACGAGGTCATAAGCAAGCTGAAGTGGCAATGGGCTGGTAATGTCTGTCGAAGGACTGATGGCCGTTGGACCAGACGAGTCCTAGAGTCAGGACGGCGAGAAGGCAGGTGGAAGGTAGGACGCCCTCTAGCCAGATGGACTGTCGACCTGAAAAGGTGGCTGGGACAGACTGGATGCGGAAGGCGGAGGATCGTACGAAATGGCGCACATTAGGGGAGACCTATGTCCAGCAGTGGACTGCAGTGGGCTAATTGATATATTGACCGAATCGCTTACAGAGTCGGCAACATGATTGTGACTCCCCTAGTGTTGTAGACGTCCATATTCCACGGCAACCCCTTTCCATCAGGTGGTTCGTGTGCTTGTCTGCCACCTAAGTAGTATAAAAAAAGGCCAATGATCGTGTCACAGAGTCAAACACTTTATTATCAAAACTTTACACATTCTCCAAAAGCTCCCTCAATGTGAGATTCTACATCGAATTTGTATATTACAGAATAAACACTGCAGCTGCGGATTGAAAAGCATTCACTTCAAGTTTCTCGTTCCCCTCGCAGCAAATTCCACATTTATTAAATTCTTTAATTTCTTTTAGCTTTAATTTTTTAATACAGTAAGGAATTTTATAATTACCGATGAAGATCATCTTAGGCTTGGCTTGTTAAGATTTTACTCGACCAATATCGATTTAATCATCCAAACTGGTATATTGAAATTTATTGCCGCTCAGAAAACCATTTTTATACAAAATGCACACTCTAGGCATTATATTTTACGGCCTATTGATTATTCATTTTACTTATGAATAAAAATGATCGTAATATATTTTTTTCTTCTTTATTGTGAATGTTGCATTGGCGTCCCGTGAACAAGCTTTTATTTTCAACATTCATGAAGGGTTTGTCGTGGTAATCGATTTTTAGAGTTATGTTTTAACTAGCTGAGCCCTGTGGTTTACAATTCGTTTAACCGTATCACAAAAACACACACATGCGCTCATAACTGTCTCGTTTTTAATTTCAGTAGAATTTCTTAACACAAAATTCGACGCCATGACTGCAAAAGATGGTGCAGAAGGCTGAGGATCGGAGCATTGACATACATTGGGCCTATGTCCAGCAGTGGGCTGCAAGAGGCTAGTTGATACCATTATATGCATTAAATTGAGAACTAGACAATACTAGCTCATCTAACTTGTAAAATTTTACTCTGATTAAGTCTATATTTAGTGAGTAGGTAGTTACATATTATAATGGCAGGGGGAAATCATGGCTCACACTTTATGAATTAGCCACACACCATTCACCATCAATTCACCTCTAGTTCACGTACACATAAACTACAAACCATTTACATCTCAAACTAGCCTTCAAAATGAAGAGATTAAATATTAAGAGTAACCAGCCGGGACCAGTCCGGCCCCATTCCTGATTATAGACGCACATCAGCCGTGGTGCGCCTTAATTAAATAGTCAAAAATATGTGGCTTGCCCTTAATACTCGTAGCGTGTGAAATAATAATGAATAAGTAACTATATTTGTGTCGCTAGCTGTTGTTAATTTTATTATATTTATATTCTAGTCACTGATAAAAATATAATATAATATTATGAGACCTCTACTGTCCTTGAAATAATATTTCATGCAAGCCCACCTTTTTTCAATACATTATGTCAGTCAGTGTTCGTTCTACGATATTTTACAGGTGAAAGGGCAGGCTAGCCTCAGTTGACCGGATGACCTACCTATTCAACTATACAAAAAAAAATAAGTTAGTGAAATGGCAAATTAGACATTGCCTTCCTTTTTGGGGACATCTACTCGATACACAGGTGATAGTTTAAGTAATTATGCGACTCAAGAAATAATTATATTCCATGTATAAGTATTCGTATTGTAGACTGCATATTAGTAAGAACATAGATGAAATAGTATATCATACAGCAGACGTATGAATAACAAAATGTAACGTACCCTTCGGTTCTGAAAAAAAAATATCAGGACGCACGCAATAAGTACTATTGTCCGAGGGGATAGCACGCGCAACTGGCCACGAATAACAGCGTAACTGTAAATTTTGTCGCAAACAAAATACTTACTTGTACATTTATTGATCCTAATACCATTGTCCCGGGATTAAGATCTGTCCATTCAAAATGCAGGTAAGCGATACATGAGGTGTATAAGTATAGATTTTTTACTAAAACCCTTATACATGTAATTGGTAGCATTCGTCTTGGTGAGAGATGAGATGATGCTAATCTTTTGTGATGTTTAAGCACAGTCAAGACATTCTTGACTGTTTGATGCTGTATTTTTTTTCCAAATATTAGGGTTCTGTCCGGTTTTATTCGGTAATTATTCCAATAAAATATTTTTATGCTATTTATCCATCTAATTAGCAGGTTTAAAAATGTAAATTCAACATCTACATTGAAATCTTCCATGGAAAATTAAGACGCAGTATAAAACCTGTAAAGTTCTGATAAACGGCAATACGGCACTTGCAAAACGAGAAATATTATACTAACTTAAGTAACCTGAGCACTAGTTCACAACGCAGTTCCATCCTGAGAAGACTCCGGCAAGAAACTCTGCCCTTCTAGACAAGTGGCAATTCGCTAACCGGCGTTTGATGGAATAGAATGACGAATGTATGGGATTTGACGTATTTGACATGCGTTAACGACTGTCATATACGTCAAATCCCATATATTCGTCATTCTATTCCACCAAACGCCAGCTAGCGAATTGCCGCTTGTCTAGAGGGGCAGGAATTGAAAAGCGGACTCAAATTTCTATAACTGAAAGTAAAATTATTGTTGTCTAACTTTGGTGAAATGGAAATCACGCTAAGATAATGATTATTATAATAGGTCGTTACACGCCCAACAAATCAAGAACTCCAACAATAAGTTTTTACTTTTTGCTGCTACTAAGAGTATATTGGCTGCTCCTCTCTTACTCAGTTTTTCTCGTCTCTTCCATTGTATACCAACATAAAAGTAATTTTGGTGGCCTTAATAAGAACGCTTGAATTGCTTGAAAACTCTCCAGTTTAAAACACGACCAAATATAAATTTTATGAAACTAGACAAAAACTTTTTTGTACATACACCCTTCTACTTAAAAATTGTAATTTTGCGATTGACTGCGTTCAAAAGCAAAAATCACCGCCAAATACTATTTGTGAGGTAATGGCCTTTACAATTACGCCTAGTTGCGTTGTTATTACAAAAATGTTCTTAAATACCTGTCAAATAATAGTTTTGCTTACTAATCCTTGTAAAGGGCCCTGTTAAGTAGCTTGTTGCTTTAAATGTCTCTATAATAAGTACTGCTCAATTATGCGTGTATTATTTGTAATAATTAAGCCTTTCAAGTGACACTGTATGCAGCCGCACAATATCCTTGCTCTTGGGTGGTTGGCCACTGCGAGGAATGTAAATTATGGAGACATACTCTGAATGCAAATGAATTTACGTTTTGTGACACCTGAATCAAAGTGCTTTTTGAATACAATTGAGGATTCTAAAATTTTGCAGCTAATGTTGTTTAAAAGGATACAAAACATAAATATTATAGTTATTTATAAAAATGAAAAACATAAAAAAAAATTACGTTACGTATGTACAATAAAGGCAGAGAGATAAGGCATAACAATTGAGAAACATTGACAAGAGAACTGAAGAAGACTAGAGAGAGAGAAAGGCATAACAAGATTTTCCATTTAAATAAAAAAGGGTAGTTGTACAAAAACAAAGTTAAACAAAAAAATTATTAAGTAAGTACCTAGTATACTTGATGATGGAATCACCGAAGATTCATACAAAGTTGAGTAAGTAGCTGCAGAATACACATTACACTAACATCTGTCTATATATCCCCGAAAGGAAACATTCATTTTCAAATAAACGCAAAAAGCATATACCTACTTATATGTGATATAGTCATATTTAATATATAATTAAATTCTATATCCCTCACTACTTGTTAATGATATAAGGTGTTGATATGAGAGATTAAATAGTAAATAGCAATAACGAAGACTTAGTAGGAGGTAATTATTTACACGCTAAGCCGGCGTAAATGAGAGCATGTGATAAATAAACTCAGCTTAAGATTAACACTTGAAACTAGCTTCAGACGATATGTCAGCGACAGCGTCGTGAAAGATATCTCAAATAATAATAGTAAAACTGAAGTGTTTGTTTATTTTTTGGGGCCTCAAGACCTTTGAGGGAAGGCTAGCTAACTTGCAAGTCGCAAGTATAGTGTCAGTCACATCTATTGTTGGAAGTTGTTAATCGTGATAAAAAAAATCATTTTTGAAGTGAAAACTTCTTTAGCGGCGTTGGATGGGTAAAAAGTGTTAAGCTCGCGTCAGGATTACTTGACCTTTGAACCGTCCCTGGGTCACCCGGGGTGTGAGGGATATGTCACAAGACAACCTCACCTTCGGCCTAGCACATCGACCCACAGACGGCGTGCGGTTTAGTCGGTTCGAGTCCGACATAACCTCCCCCTTCGGCTCCGAAGGGGGGGTATCCGTGGGGATATCCCGCACGTAAAAAAAAAAACCTTTGAACTGTAACCGACGACTGACGTCATACCACATTAGGCTACAGATTGTTTAATTTGTTATGTACGCCATGAAGCTTCGTAGTTTAGCGGTAAACGCTTCGACTGTAAGTCCTTATGGTTTCACATAGTACCGGGTTCGAACCTGGACTTCGGGCACTTTTTGTTTTTTTTTTTTTGTAATTTATTACTTTTTGTGATTATTTTTTCTTTTTGTAATTTATTACTTTTTGTGATTTTTTTTTCTTTTTGTAATTTATTACTTTTTGTGATTTTTTTTTCTTTTTGTAATTCATTAATTTCTTCTGACAGAAAACTAGTATTAGGTTCTATAATTGGCGCGATTATAGGTAGTATGGTATGGTACGGTATGTTCTTTTTATCTTTTTCTCTATATAACGAAGAAAGAAAGAAAGAAAAAGTTTTCACTTCTGCCGGCACTCCCGGAGTGCAACCCGTCTTTTTTTTTGTATCACTTAGAGGCAGATAGGCACACGGCCTGATGGTTACTACAACTAGTGTCAGTGGGGACGCCGTTGACCGGGCGGGTGAGCAGCCCTTCTGTGTGGGGCCATTTAACCCATTTCCCATATTTAACAACTGTCAGCAACTGGGAACGACGGCTTAACATGATCTGCAAGCCACCACCAGAACAATGCAAATACCCATATCAAATGCATACAAATATTTGCACAGAGTACATCTGGTGATTAGCGGAAGAGGCTCTGGCATCTCAGATTTACGTGGTCCAATGACTCCCATAGGCCACGGTAACCACTTTCCATCAGGTGGGCAATGTGCTTGTCGGCCACCTAAGTGGTATAAAAAAGTTACTCTCATAAAAGCCTTATAAACTGAACCAAAGGCAAATTGTGCTAAGATAGTGATCATTAATTTATGGAAATATAAGTATGATTTGAAAAATCTTGTCAATGCAAATACCCCAGCTGAGTAATGAGTTAAGGGAATAAAGAATAGGAGGGCGCAATGCAGCCAACCTGGAGCAAAGCTAGCATTATAAAGTAATTAAATGCAGAATGATTCATTAACACGTATGTGTAGAATATTTAGGTATCGGCAGTAACACGTATAATCGAAGACAAAAGACAAAACTGCTGTTCGGCCTACCTTACAAATTTCGTCTTAACTACCTACATTTCACTAATAAACAACCCATACATTACAGTATGTTGAACTCAGACCCAATTGACTAATTAGACTTACAGATTTCTGATAGGTATTTCCGTCTGACGTTACTGGTGGTAGAAATTTTATGGTACAAATTTGTCACAAGTTTCGGCCGGGTAGGTACCAACCGTGCACGATTGCGAAAAACCCTCCATAGTAATCCAATCTCGGTTGGATTACGTTCAGGGGTTAGCAAGTACATAGCCGGGCAGGGGATTGTGGTCACAGCACTAGTGGGACGGGTGGGTATCACTCTGTATTGCGACGACAATCCTCTTTTGACGAGGCCGTCGAGCTGAATGCTACCATTGTTAACATAGTACGTGTATGTAATGGTGACCCTCTTTTCTGAGACTTTGCCTTCAACTTACCATCAAGCGAGATGAAGCCAAATTGATGTGTCTTTTATTTAAAAAAAAAACTCGCACACTAAGTAATCAACGAAGATGTGGTGCTATAAATAAATCTTTCATTTTATTAAAAACAAAAAAAAAACATTTTTATATCGTGTTAGTTAGTTCCTGGTGGACTGTTTTTTTTTACGTGCGGGAAATCCCCACGGATACCCCCCCCCCTTCGGAGGCGAAGGGGGAGGTTATGTCGGACTCGAACCGACTAAACCGCACGCCGTCTGTGGGTCGATGTGCTAGGCCGGAGGTGAGGTTGTCTTTTGACCTATCCCTCGCACCCCGACTGACCCAGGGCCATTCCTCTCGGTCTGGCCCTCCTCGGTGGACTAGAATAAGTCCACCTCATCTTTCACCGTGGGTGATGCAGAAGACGATAAAGGCAAAGGGCTAATTCCTCATTTAACAGTAAACATTCAGCTCATGACGAAGTGTCCGCTTTAAGGCAATCGACTCGCCTTCTTATACGTCACACCAAAAATTTAAGTTGGCGAAATGTGGGTGTTAATACCACTGCCTATCCCTTCGGGGATATTTTATTATTTTGGAAAATTAAACCATTTACCCCGAGCACGAATAATATTCGAATTCGTAACGTAAACGTATCCAGACAAAGGAGCAATGTGATTGGCCGCCTGCCTACTGTGAACCAATCGCAATGCTCCATTCTTTTGATACGTTTACGTTACGAATTTGAATGTTATTCGTGCTCGGGGCACAGTTTACAGTTTTTAAACAATAACTCGTCATTCTAGTTCCCTTGAAGCGTTAAACGCGATATGCATAATAACGTATTATTTAACATAATTAATTAACCAAACCCATGGAACAGACAGATTGACAAAACAAAAACCAAAGTATTTTACGTCTTTATAAAATATCGACAGTCTCATCTGTTAAAGCAAACATTAATAATTGAAGTTGACATTTGATTTCCCTTCAGAGTTCATATACAGGCTGTTGGAAAATTGATCACCTTCAATTCATATCGTAAAAATTCCATCTGACATAAAAAAATGTAGGTAGGTAAAATATTTTTGCCGATATCAAAACAGTTTATTAAATTATATTAAAGCAATCAAGATGTCTATATATCACCAGCCAGTGTTGAAATTTAAAAAAAAAAAGGTTCTACGTAGTACGTAGTGCTTTGCAATATGTCTCATATTATAATTTATCATTATTAATATCACCTAAAAAAAATTTTAGTTCAGCGAACTAAAATTATCCCAACTTTCATCTACCTACAAAGCTCTCAATTATAATGCAGTAGGTACATAAAACTCTTATATTAATAATTCATAAAAAACGTTCTCGTATTCAATAAACTTTTAATAGTAACAATAATACTTCCTTCAGTTCATAAATAAAAACATGGTTCGTATTAAATTTATCGTTGGCTGGGGATTACATTAAGCTATAAAGAGTTTTGTTTAATGGTCGGTAATTGGTCGGATAACATAATTTTTATTGGCATTGTCTCGGCTAGGTAACGATCACCTCTACTTCTGGAACTCATTCTCACTTGTTTCATTTAAATCACATAAATGTTTTAATTAATAACCTAATTATTTTAAGATTTTTCTCAAAGCAATTAACTTAGTGGTCGTCTTTGATAAATATTTATTTTTCTGTCATGAAATAAGTTGCATAAACATGAAATAAAAACAACGATTCTTTTCACCAATTTGTAAATTCAAATTGTATAAGATAACAACCAGGACAGGGCTTGAACCCGCTGCTATATTGCCATACAAAGTGTTTTTTTATCGTAGTTAAAATAATGGTTAAATAGAAGAAAGTGAAATCATTTCTTGGGATGGTGTATTTCTTTCACAAGTGTTTATATTTTATTACTACGCCTTCAGCGTCCTATCCAGCTGAAGTTAGAGAAAGAAAATCTGTTAGGGCGACGAGAGTGCGAAGCATAGGCCCAATAAGAGGGAGGCCTTAGCAAGGAGCGCCAGTTTATAGGTACATATTCAAGCTAATTATAGATATATTAGGCAAGTATGTTAATAACAACTGCTCTCTCGTAAATATTAGTAGTAAATACCTGAAGAAAACTAGATGAATATGGTTTATGTGACGTCTTATAATTAAATTAAATTAATAAGATTCTCTAAATGACTAAGTTCTTGGCTATAAATTAATTATGTAAACCTGCTCTATTAGCAATGTCGATCACTGGCGAAGAAAAGCAGAACTAATTCTTGTGTTGCTAAAACTATGCTAAATATTCCTTTCATATACGTCTAAAAATATTCCCACACACAAACCTACAACGGAGATCCAATGAGTCACGATCGAGTTTCCAGCGGTAGGAGTAACATCTCGCTGCGGGTCAATAAATAAATAAATCTCCAAGCTGCCGTTTTTTAGCTTATTTTTCATTAATATCGTAATTATGTGAGTTGGCATCGAAAACAAACCGCAATTTAGTGGCCAGCCTTAATGGTTTAGAGGTCAATTATAGGCGTCATAATAATAATGTTGAGCGATCTTTAGCCTTAATACTCACCCAGGTTAGTCATTCGTTGATTGTATACTATTTCATTTAAACGTCCATTCATTTCTGCAGCTTTCACGGTGTTTTTTTGGGTTTTCCGTCTCTGACTGTCGTTTCGTCAGTAAATTCTTACGAATTTTTTGGTATATAATATGATTTCTTTTTTCAATATTAAAATAAGCTGTTAGAATATTTTTAGCCTGAGTATACTTACTTTATGTTATTAAGACTTCATCTATTACGTGAATCATAATAGTATCTATACTTATAAAAAAATTGAAGCAGGTCTAACTTTGTATATTGATTTTTTGTTTGAAAGGTCTTGGTCAGACTTTTAAAATATTGCGTTTGTTTGCGTGAGTAAAATTGGGAATAACGAAAATCCACGCGGACGGAGCCTGTTTATAAAGAAATTGTGATAATAAAGAATTCAAAGTCTACAATTATTCTGAAACTGCATCTTAACTAGGTATACTGAGAAAAAACTTCTGGTACCAAGTCAATTTTATGAAGATTTCTACGTATAATAACAACATCCTGTACATTTATAGAAACGTGACATTTCAAATATTGTGTTCTTCAGAGCTTATAGAGGTGAAATCTTATTTTGTTAGCGCTCCCGCAGTTGCGAGCCGAACACGTCGTGTAACATCACTCATGAATGAATGAACCGATAGTGAGCTAACTATCGATATTACGTTATTATTCACGCGTCTTGGGTATTATTCTGAATGACATATAGTTTTAAACGTACTTGAAACGTGAGAAGACGGTGAATTGGTTAGTATAAAAGTTTTAACTGACGGACAACTAGACCAACTTAAATGTGTTGGCTATTACGAACGCGCGTAGTTAAGACATGGTTTGTCATTCAGAATAAGCAGCCTGATCTTAAATGTGTTATATACGTTCAATTAGCGGCCTGATTGGTGTTCAGCCATTTCATTACCTACTTGTCTAGGCATTTAATCAAACAGTTATAAAAATGACTTAATACTGCATGGTTATAAAAAAAATAACCACGAAGGTTAGTGCGGGAGCGAAGCGGAAAGGAGCTCCCGCATTAAACCATCGAACTTAATCTTACATATATTTTCTGTGAACACATCTCAGCCTACCCCCTCGAGTATTTACAGGTGTAATAATTTTCTGTCTTATATCGGGGTGGCGTCCCATCTTACGAAGGACCTAAGCATTAGCCAGCCAGGTTATTAAACGTCGTAATAAACGTTACGGCTGAATCAGGCCGTTCATTGAATGGCGCCGTTTAGTTAACAGCCTAGGCAGTTAATTGGACGGTGGATTAAGCTAGCTGGCGGCGACATATATATTGAAGCTAGAACACTATATAACAACTGTGAGACTTGCACTGTTTTAAAAAGTAGTTCGGATTATTATGTCACGATAAATTTAATAGTACATCTAACTAAAAATAATCATGCCGAAAATAAATACGAGAATTCAATCAATCAATCAGTTATATTAATCGAGAGGAATATATATAAAAAAGACGGGTTGCACTCCGGGAGTGCCGGCAGAAGTGAAAACTATTTCTTTTTTTTCTTTCTTCGTTATTATATACAGAGAAAAATATAAAAAGAACACATCAACCATACCTATAATATAGCGCCATTCATAGAACCTATCACTAATTTTCTGTCAGAAGAAATTAATGAATTACAACAAGAAAAAATAATCACAATAAGATATATTCGAAAAACCTTTTTAAAAACAATCTTTTTTTTCTTGCATTGTCATCCGAACTGAACGTGCTTACCAAATTTCAGCTCAATCGGTTGAGGGCAAGTGTCTTAAAATTGAGTTGTAAGATTCCACCCGAACAAACATACATTGCAAGTTAAATAAAAGCTTGTAAAAAGTAATAAATTACAAAAAGAAAAAAATAATCACAAAAAGTAATAAATTACAAAAAGTTGAAACAATCACAAAAAGTAATAAATTCCAAAAATAAAAAATTATCACAGAAAGTGTCAGATGCCCAGGTTCGAACCCGGTACTATCTAAAACCATAAGGGCCTACAGTCGAAGCGATTACCGCTGAGCCACGAAGCTTCTTAACGCACCTAACAAAATAAACAATCTGTAGCTGGTGTAATGTTGTATGACGTCAGTCGTCGGTTATGGTTCAAAGGTCAAGTAATCCTGACGCGAATTTGACACTTTTTACGCATCCAACGCCGCTAAAGAAGTTTTCACTTCAAAAATGCAGATTGATATCACAGAGGGCTCCACCCACCTCTTTGTATTAGGTTAGAAAGGTACCTACTTACTTGTTATAAATTATAATGCACGAAGAAATGCGAAGACGTCGACGTTGCTTGAGACAGTATTATTTTGTCGACAAATAGAAGAAGATAAACCCTTTTTATTTTGGCGACAGTACAAATAAAACATTTTCTATCTATCTGTCGGGCAGCCGGGTACCTAACCTTTTGTCTGCTATCAGGATTTTTTTTTTCCAACCGTACTTACTGATTTTTGATTTATCACGATAACCCTGTGTTCCACGCATATAAAATTTCGCGATCGACACGAATTAAGATGATGTTATCGGCTGTGCATCTTAATTTTGAGGCAGCGGCATAATGAATATCCCATTAGGCATGTGTGAATCTGTGGAATTTCAAAGTATCGCTATGGGTATTGTTGCTAACGAAAACATTTGAAATTATTTTTTAATATGGGTAACACTGTAAAAATATAAATCATAAAAATTGGTTGTTCTAAATCTAAATTAATTTCAATTCAATAATGTGACAATTAAAATAATCTAAAATAAATAAATATTTACATACATAATGCGTCGTGGAATTCCTCCGCATCATCACCGACCGGTAACGTTCCTAGAAGGCTGGCAGCATTGCCACGTTGGATGGCAATGCTTATCCTTTGTGTAAGATAATAAATGTAAATATAGGTAAGTAGGTAGGATTTTTTATATTGCGGAAATACTCTCGGATAACGAAAAGGCGACGGGGCGGTTATGTCGGACTCGAACCGACTCGAAGCCGTACGCAATCTAGTGTCATTCTGATTACTGTTGCCGGCGGTGATTGCCGCTGGCAAATACCCCACTTCCCGGCTGACTCCGGGTCATCGCCAGTAGGCAGGAAGGTACTCGGAAATGAATTCAAGATGTTTCTTTTTCTAGCAATAAGGAAACTTTGTTCTATGCAGCATTTCACACGGAATTCATTTTTCTTCACTTTTTCTTTCGAATTTTCTGTTCTTAATATACATGACTAGATGTAGCCCACGGCTCTACCCGTGTGGATGACGGTTATGGCGATCAAACATATCCTTCCTCAAAATCTAATCTACCCCTATACCAAAGTCGGTTCAGTGGTTTAGGCGTGAAAGCTTCCTACTTTGAAAACTACGAAAAGTCCCAGATAAAATTTCACCCCCCTCTTTTAAGGGGTTGTGGGCAAATTTTCAAAAAAGAATGATGCACGGCTTTTTTGTTCGTCATAAATAGTCCATATACCAATTTTTAGCATTCTACCTTGAAAATTGCGGAATGCTCCATACAAACTTTCACCCCCAATTGAGGGAAGTGAGGAGTTAAAGAGCCAAAAAGTAGCCTATGTCACGCTCCATGCCTTCAACTATCTTCACTTAAAAACTCACGTCAATGGGGATGCCGACGCCAAACTAATTGTAGATGGCAGCAGCGTATGACCAAACAACAATAACCATCTGTTCTGTGGCAATAACAAACTCATAGCTGTCAGATTTGAAGAAACAAACAATGAAATCTACATAGATGACAGCTAACATTGGCCATTACGAGGCGCCCTCTGTAGGAATAAAAGCGCAGTCAGCATCCCCATTCGTCGCTCTGTTTTGCCGTGCAAGACGGACAAACAAACAGACACACACACTTTCTCATTAATAATATTAGTATGGATTTTATTGTTCCCCTTTTCTAAACATGAAAATTTCATTATATAGCCATCTTGCGGTGGCTCGCAGAACTATGTAATGACCAAGGAGGCGATGAGCAGACTCATTGTAGCTTAATTTAGTTCGATTTAAAACGGTTAGATGGCGTAGCAAAGAAGCAAAGAACGAGTATTCTGTCCTCTATAAACGAGCCCCTTGGCGTAGTAGTAGATAGTGTTCTTGTATAATTTTTTCTAGCTTAGTTTTATAAAATTACATGAAGAATTAAGTACAATAATTACCACTTGTAATTTCAAACTTTCGACAAATTTATTTTAGGCGATTCTCACACTGCTCCACGTCACGTGCCTGGGCGTGGGGAAGCGCGGTGTCCTGTCGCCTCTACGGAGCTTTTTTGCATAAAAACACGCAGGGTCCCACACACTGAAAACGCGATCTTGCGCGGTGTGGCAGATCACGTCCGTACAAGCAGAAAACACGCGTCACCGCGCGTGGTGGTGGGGAAAAATGAGGGGTATGGTACACTGAAATCTGCATATCTGATGACTTGGTCGAGCGCACGGACCAGGTCTCGTACCTGGGATCTGTACTTCACGTGACTGGTGACATCGACTGCGACGTCAAGGTACGTATTGCCGCCACGTGGGCCAAGTGGCAGGAAATAACTGGCGTCACAAGCGATCATCAAATGCCAGTCAGGTTGAAGGGACAGATCTATAAGACGATCATTAGGCCTGTCCTTTTACACGGCTGTGAGGCGTGGCGGCTGTTGAAGCGACACAAGTAGGAGCTGCGTGACACGGAGATAAAAATGCTGCAGTGGATGTGTGGAGTCACGTGTAAAGATCGCTTGAGGAACTCTCGCATTCGCCGCAGCCTTCATGTTCGTGACATCGCAGATAAAATACAAGAGAGTCACCTTCGCTGGTGTGGCCACGTCTTGCGGCAACAGCCAGGTTACATGGGTAACAAATGCCTGACAATGACGCCCCTGCCAGGTCCAGGTAGAAGGGATAGTTCCAAAAAGTCCTGGCTCAACGTCGTGCAGTATTAAGTTTGCGTTAAGGTCAAGATCGGGTGAAGTGGAGGAGGAAGAGCCGGAAGGCGGACCCTGAGCTCTGAGGGCATCTCGGCCTCGTATGCAATCAGAATAACGTCTAATTGTCGATGATGTTATTTTCTTTTTTATTCAACTATTCTTTTAATAAAATTTTAAATTACCTCAAACACCTACCTAAAAATATCTAACAGCTCTCAAAATATACTCAAACCGCTGCCCCGCGCGTGACAGCTGGTGAGAGCGGATAAATCTGCACGCAAAGGCAGATCTGCTGTCCCGCAACCAATTGCCTTAGATTATGTAGGCAATGAGAATTAAGGTTTTTTGTAAAAAGAAAAACAAGTTTTTTTGTATAAATAGGTGGCTATGGAACAAACTTCTAAATCCCATCTTGAAGAACCTCAGTGAGAATTTTTATAACTAAAGTTCAGCCTATCCTCAAAACTTTTCCAAGCCTTTGTGGAGAGTTAATCTCAAGTGATAACGTGTGACTAACTCCTGCAAAATTTTACTTATTTAAAAAGTACTGGGGATTGACATATCCTAGTGAATCAAAACATCAAAATAATTAATAAACAAAGATTTTAATAATACTACCACACTTAGTAACTTCATAGGTATTACTTGTTTTCTCGTTAAACCCTCCAAGCATGCTAGTTGTATACTGTGTGATTGAACCCGCCACATCCCAATGGCTATTCCATTAGTTAGCTACGGCTGCTTGCAAGCGTCAATAAGTCAGAATATCTGACTGCTTAACATCAATGGTTCTACTAATGATGCACATAATTTAACGGACTAGTATAGACAGAAACTTAATTTATTAAAATTATATGGCGGTACGAAGTTCGACGGGTCAGTTAATTTGAAATAAAAATCAAACAACATGGCAAAGTATTTAATTTTTCGTAAACGACCTCATTAACATTCAGTTATCTAACTTAAAGCAAAAGGCTTATATCACAGCTTATCAGCACCAGTCGACACTCCTACAACACCACTTATCACATTCCATATTATCTTAAAACAAATAGATGAGGTATCACAAAACAACTAAAGCTTAGTTATAGATTGTAATCTTTTTTAAAAGATTACCATTCATATTAACACCATTTACATAGGTTTTTATTAATAATACTGTTCTCAAAAATTAAAATAAAACTAATAATAAACAGTATTTAAAGAAATAAATAATCAATGGCCATGAACAGTATTTGGATTACAGTTTACACACATCAAAAAGTTTCAAAAAACAGTGGTCTCTAATTTTGTATTCTATCAAGGTATTGACAAAAAGCGAGCTTAATTTGAATTTAATTTTGTTCCGCGATCAGCGATTGCCCCAATTACAATATGATCCAAACAAATTCAAAAGTTACTTTTCCATAATATTTTGTGATTGTCATTCAGGCAGTATATAACTTGGAACAATTATTTACCTACCTATGATAAAGAAATCTTTGTAATTCGAGACAAACACGCGCACTTTTGTCCCGTAAGTTCACATAAACTAGTAAATACTGAATATATATATTATATAATCTTTACTTACAAGTGAAATAATCTACCTCTTCAACACAAGTATCACATTGTACGAAACAGCAGTTTACCATTTTACACCTGCACCTTGAGCTCACATTCGTTTTACCAGTAACATATCCTCTTCCACAACACAACGTGGCACAATTATGTCTATCTTTACAAGTTCTGCCTTTAGTACTAACACAAAGATTCGGCGTCTTTTGCAAATACACTAGAGTTTTTCTATTCACGCGTAATTTATTCCGTATTTTCGGTGTAATCGCTCTCTTTGTGGTATAGTTCAAGAGTTTCTTCTTAGTTGCATGGTGATAATGTTTTTTTAATAAACCCATGGCTGAGTTAAATGGCCCGATTCTTTTCCAGCAAGTTTTTGTTGTACAAGACCCGGAAAAACCATGGCATTTACACACCTCTTTCAATTGTTCTCCAATAGAATCTATTCCAACAATGATATCTTGTTTTAGGATTTCACCAATCTGATCATTGCCAGCATGTTTGAAGTCTAAGAAATTTTTGGTGATTCTTTTTCCATGCTTAAAATCATCGCCGCATCCTGCGACTTTCCAAGAAGAGTTTTTGCCGAAGTTTCCAACACAAGAACAGGATGATAACTGTCCAGATGCACAGGCTTTTGCCACTGAATGCGTTATTGATGCTGCAATTAAGGCGTGAACGAAAGCAGTCTCCCTGTATATTTTATTGAAGATACTCCTTTTAGCTTTTTTGTTAAAGACCAGGGAGCAGTTCCATCTGTCATACTGGAATGTTTCTTCACAGGCTGTAATGGCTTGGGCCTTTGCTATCGTGAGTACCGACGATAGTCCGGTGTCTCTGACACACATTTTGGTCTGGCGTTTTGCTGATCGAAATACTTGGCACGCACTCGGGAACACTTTATTTGGTCTTTCTTTAAACAAAGCTTCGATTGTTCTTTGTAAAATTGGCTGAGATCTGTGGAGTCCGAAAATTAATTTATTGATTATGAGGTAGAAAATATGTAAAGATAATTTGCTTGTTGTCTTTTCATTTAGCGTGCCACTAATAAGTATAAGGTCAACTCACGATTGGGAGCTTTATAGTAGCAAGAGAGAAAATCTCTGTATAGAATTACCCAAATGGCCTGGAAGCCAAACAGGATTGCCCGTCACCCTATACACGAGAACAGTGTTCTAGTGCTCTAGGATTCACTTATAACATTAAAATAAGTTGAAGGAAATGACAAGGAAACATAATCTACATAAGGATGATATTTAAAAAATTTAAACGATTTTTAAACAATTTTTTTCTTGGACTGAAT
Source organism: Eilema caniola (assembly GCA_949126895.1). Lineage (NCBI taxonomy): Eukaryota > Metazoa > Arthropoda > Insecta > Lepidoptera > Erebidae > Eilema > Eilema caniola. The sequence continues at coordinate 7,768,794 of OX421464.1, read as the reverse complement.
ACGTGTAAGCAAATGATATGTGATATGTTTTCTTTTAATTTTTAATTGAAATTTCTAAGTTCTAAGATAAAATTTGATTTCTTCAATGTTTTAGATGTTACATTATAATATATCATACACTGTCAGGACCATGCGATGGTTTCATAATTTGTAACATGGACTACAAATGTTAGTGACAGTGACCTAATTCAATGTCCTTGCCAAACACTCTATGAACCACAAGATTTTTCAAACTAAAGAAGCAACTCACCCTTCAACGATTTTCGTACCAAAAATAGAGACAGCACATAACAATACAATATTAAAAAGGCAATAACAATACATGGTTAAGATCTCTGATCACATGGTCACTGTTCCAAACACCATTCACAAAATGAAGTTCAAAATCGTTCGGCATACAACCAAGACGACGACACTTATCGTGAAAGGGTTGGACGGCCGAAAATGGTAATGGCAAACTCAGAAATCAGACTGTTTGTCCATTGTTCAAATATTGAAACGAGTCATACGTATACGTGGGACTTTATAGGTAAGTTAAATTTTATTTCTGATTTAAGACAGGTCTGGATTTTAGAAGTTTGAGGTGCAGTCATAGACAATTTGATTACGTTGTCTGATATAACTTGCTAATAAAAGTTATGAACATATTCATTCTATAATTATACTAGCTGTCGCCCGCGACTCCGCCCGCGTGGATGTCGGTTATCGCGAATCGGGGTATGAAAAATAGATGTTGGCCGATTCTCAGACCTACCCGATATGCCCACAAAATTTCATGAGAATCGGTCGAGCCGTTTCGGAGGAGTTTGGCAACGAAAACTGTGACACGAGAATTTTATATATTAGACTAGCTGTCGCCCGCGGCTCCGCCCGCGTGGATGTCGGTTATCGCGAATCGGGGTATGAAAAATAGATGTTGGCCGATTCTCAGACCTACCCGATATGCCCACAAAATTTCATGAGAATCGGTCGAGCCGTTTCGGAGGAGTTTGGCAACGAAAACTGTGACACGAGAATTTTATATATTAGATATAGGTATAACTAGAGACTAACACAGACTAATAAATTGCACAATGCTTACTGACTTTAATGACTTATAAATTTTAAAGTTTATACGACGACAGTTAAACTCAATTCTCTTTTCAGGGATAAGTATGGGTACGGCCATGACAGAAAGTAATTTTATTTGTATCAGCTTAATAGTGTATTGTCAAGGATTTGAAACTTTGCATGTACCTGTTCTTTGTAAGTTAATTAATAGGTGTCTGTTTGCCAAAAAAATCTCAAACCTCTCAGGAAAAGTAAAATTCATATATTTTTATCCTCTTAATTTCTCCTTGTATAAAATTCTATTTTTTCTTAAAATTAAAATATATAAATCTAGTGTCGGCAAAGTAAATAAGTAGGTACACAAGTTTAGTGTCCATATAAAGTTGAAAATTATATACGTATCTGCTATGTTTAATAGCCGTATATTCGTGTTTATTGTTGTTTTAATGCTAGAAAAGAACAATAAACACGAATGTGTCTGGTTTGAATCTGGCATCGCACCCGAGCGCAGAGGAGCAATGATCACACGTGGAACGCGGATGTGTACGCCTTTACATATGGATATGACACCTTGACGAATCTTTGAATTTAAATGCAATAGTGTTCTAAAAATGTTCCGAATATAATGAAATAGTCTCAGTAACTACCACGGATGTCCAAGACAGTGCGAAGTGGAGAAGTAAAAGTCGGAAAGAGAACCAATACATGCTTACCGAGTGTCCAGCGTGGGAGACGCCTTGACGGGAGCTGGTGGCGACCCCAGGAGTAAGAGTTTCTGCGAGCAAGTAATGCTCGTGAAGGAGGTAGCGGGCGGGAGTGGGACCGGGAGCGAAGTAGACTCGCGGCCCGCGCTGCCCGCAAACTGAGGCAACTCGAGCGTCGGAGGTCGCAGAATGATCTCTGAACCCCATAAGCGCGGGCCTAGGGGTGACGGGTGGAACCGCCTGTCAGCCTAGCAGAAGCAGACCGCGGTGGCGCATGGCGCTTCTCCCTATACCGGGGACAAGTTAGGGACTTCTTAGTCCCCACACCTGAGGAGAGCTATATCGAGAGACATGGCCCTGGGTCGGACGGCGATGGGTATGCGTGCCAACCTCACCTTCGGCTTAGCACAACGACCCACAGAAAGCGTGCGTTTTAATCGGTTCGAGTCTGACATAACCTCCGGCTCCAGTAGAGGGTGTCCGTGGGGATTTGCGACCAGTTCATAGAAATAATCGACATCTAAAATTAAATCTTAAAATTAAAAACCCAAACCAACAAGCTTTCATTTTCACTGAATATTATAGAGGCATATCGCATAAAGGCGGTGGTCAGTTCCCATTTGTGTTGTGGTGAGTCTAACTTCCGCTTCGGGAACCGGCGCCGTAGTACTCAATATTTCAGTTAGGTACTAGCCACACGATACATCAGTGGAATAATCTAGGTATATACACGAGGAGGAGCATATTTATTGAGTACACACATGGATATAATCATGGCTCTTTACTATTGCGGCTGCAATGATTTTGGTCTTTCGATTATTCTACTTTCATATTTTATTTATCACCTGACCTTTTTATAAATATCTTCAATTTGAGTGATAAATTTCGCTTACTAAATATTCAAATCGATTATGATAGGAAAATGATGCTCGTGAAATTTAAGTTTATGTTTGCCTAGTTCAACCCTTAATTCTCAAACTCAAGAGGAAAGCTTGTGCTTCTGGAGAGGAAAGCCTTGGTCGAACCTCCTTCGTTGTTTAAGAGGTGAACTAACTAGTAGGTGAGGTTGTCTTGGGCCCCAAACGCTAGCTAGGTACAATAGACTGTTTGTCTTTGACCGAGTGAGAGTCTCCATTTCGACAAGGTGGTCGATTTTGCTTTCGTCCGTATCTATGTCTGTGTGCTTGTCAATTCCGGTCAGCATCTCTTAACCGACTTTCACCCGACTTGCAACGTTTTCTTTGATTTAAAAAATAAAGCTTTTTTAGTACAAAGGAAAATGGGTGGATGTTTGTTGTCGCACTATCTACGGATCTTGATGATTGAAAAAAAAATACATCAAAGATATGATTCCTCATAGGTTGTTCTGAAAAAAGGGTGTACTAGTTTTTAAATCTATAGCAAATCTTTAATACTATTTTTATTTGTCCCAATGGGGACCCTTCGTGGCCGGTGTTTACATCCATGTGCGGTCGTTGCTCGCTAAGCGCGGATCGATAGCGCACACCGCACACCGCGCCGAGTCGGTGCAGATAAGCTATTTCGTGAAGACACCCTTTGTTTAACAGTAGTGTAGTCTAAATTAGAACATAAGTATATTAATTTTGTCGAATGTTATAATTAAACGTTTGAAATCTTAATATATATTATATAACTCAAAGGTGACTGACTGACATAGTGATCTATCAACGCACAGCCCAAACCACTGGACGCATCGGGCTGAAATTTGGCATGCAGGTAGACGTTATGACGTAGGCATCCGCTAAGAAAGGATTTTGATTAATTCTACCCCCAAGGGGATAAAATGGGGGATGAAAGTTTGTATGAAACTTTGTCAATTATAAACCGATCGGGCTGAGACTTTGCATGCATAAAGCTACTATGTTGACTCAACACTACGCGGGCGAAGCCGCGGGCAACAGCTAGTATAACATAATTTGAACGGATTGTATCGTGATTAAACTATTTGGTGTTATTATAGAGGCATATGCCGATCTTTTCGGACCGGATTTCAGCTCCAAAAAGATTGGTACCCAGCACTGAGAGCCACTCAGTATCACAGTGCAAACGACCAATCAGGCTCGAGTACGTCGGTGCCACAGCTCTCGACCAATCAGGATCGAGTGAGTCGATTCCCCCCTCCGACCGCGCCTATAAATATGCCAGCGACTCAAGATTCCATATCGCCAGACGGACAGCATGGACCTCGCAGAACTGGTCAGCCGTTACACCTGCGACGAGCATCTCGAGTCAGCCATCTGGTTCCTCGAGAATGTAATGAAGTCCGAAGGCTTAGATAAGAGAACCCTCGACCACCTGGAAGTGACTAGAGCCGACATGAAGCGCGTCAAGCGGCACATCCAAAAACACCGGACGCCCGGAGGAACAGCCCAGACGCCGCCAAGCCGCGTGTAAGCCCCCACCCGCCGCTGGTCGCCCGGAGCTGGGCCTTCACTGGGCAACCAGTGATCTCACCCGGCTCGGGCAGACCGCCGGGCGGCGTGAAGACCGCGGCCGTTGCGGCGTCACAAATCCACAGGGTCTTGCCCGACTCCCAAGACCGGTGCCTGTTTAGGCACCGAGCTAGCGTCCTCCTCAGAGGGCTCTGCCCTGAATAGGACTCCCACGTCCCGCAAGGGGCGTAGTGAGGAAGAAGTGTGATTCCATATCAGTCGCAACGAAGCCGCCGACGAAGCAAGGTCTCCGAACTCGTCGTCGCCCGGACCTGCGCCACTGAAGATGTCGACCGCAGTGATCGACGAAACGTCTGGAACGCAAGTTTCAAATGGACCACGGCCAAAGAGCCCGGAAGCAGTATATTCTACATGCAACGCCGGCCGTGAAAGCCTGAAGACTTATAGATAGACAACTCTTTATTGTAAACCATCATCAGATTACAATTGATAATAGTATGGATTACACTTTTTTTTTTTATTGTCCAGGTTTGACTGTCTTACTATGTAGATACTTAAGATTATTGACCAGTTTCACGCCTGTTTGCCAAACTCGTGTTGATTTAATACTACTTTTTATTTCATATTGGTCTCGTCAATATGATGTTATCTCAACTGATGTTAAGCTAAAGGTCACAAATAAATGGTTAGGCACTCGAAGTCTCAAAATACTGTCACATTTGTTGCTTTCAGTTTGACGACCTCATTAAATGCTTTTTCACGCTCCGTTTGAAGAACCGGTAAGTAAGTATACGAAGAACGAAACGCGTGTAGTAATAAAAATGCCAAGCCTTCAGGGGCGCGACAAGGCTAGGAGGCAAACTGCTTAGTCCTGGATGGAATTATTTGAAACTTTTTTTTGAAAGAAAAGAGATTTTTTTTTTTTGAGGAAGGGAGAAAAGGCCTCGTAAAAAAGCAGCATTAAATTCTGCATTCTACTTTTTCGATTATTGGTATATCGCGGAACACATACATACATGCATATACTTACGCCTGTAAATCCCCGAAGGATTAGTCAGAGGTCTATTAACACCCACATTTCGCCAACTATAATTTTCGGTCCACGTAATATTGAGCGAGCTTATTGCCACCAAGTAGGCATTTAGTCATGGGCTGTATGCTTACTGTCGGATAGAGAATAGCCCTATCTACTTCTACGACAGTCACAACAAGAGATGAGGTAGCGCTATTCTTCTCCACCGGGAACCAAATCGCCTTCAGACACGGAGATGAGGTAGTGCTATTCTTCTCCACCGGGAACCAATTCGCCTTCGGACACGGAGATGAGGTAGCGCTCTTCTTGTCCACCGGGAACCAACTCGCCTGGTTATATAAACCGTAGTATAAAACCGTATAATAAACCGTGGTTAAATTTAAAACGAACTTCAAGAACTTTAATATGCTGCTACGGAACGATTCATAGGTGAGTCCGACTTGCACTTGGCCGCTTTTTTACATTATGTCCGTTCTGTCCTAAATAAAGTCAAGGTTAGTCGGCGTTCTTTGTAATTCAATTTTGGCTGAAGCAGTAATTGCACCACGGCCCACTCACCTTCGTTGTATCATTAGTAGACATTAGACATAGGAGTTAAGTTTAATTCGGTGTTTCTTTTTATTTGGATACTTTTATTGATAGTGCTGCGCTGTGATAATGAAATCTACGAATGGAGTGGTTATGGTAACAGCACGATATAAGGCTTGGTTGAAGGCTTTGACCATATTTTGCATAAATAAGGCAACAAAATGCATCACAAAGAAACTGCTTGAAATACGCGTTATGTGTAAGTAAGCTAATGTTTATTATTTACATTACAATATTTTCAATTATCTATTCTGTGTTATTGTTCTTTAAGAGCGCGCGCATACAGAGAGTGTTCTGGCGTTCTACGTTTCACGTTTAGCGTTCTATTGAATGTATTGAAGTGTATGCGACCGCGCACACAGCAGGCAGTCAGACCGCAACGGTCAAAGCAGAACGCCGCATTCTAGTATTCTATACCCGCCGAGACGCCTAAACGCCGCGATGTCTGAGGTTGTAAACACGGAAAAATTAATAGAATTGGTTAGAAAAAGGAATTTATTATACACTTTGAGTATAAAATATTGCTATCAAGGATAGAATACATACGATTTAAATATAAAATCGTCTTTAATTTTTTAGTAAATCCTTAAAAATACTAAATCCGCCTTGTTCTTCAAGCGTTGTGTTAATTAAGAGCACCCAATACTTCCGTACTACTAAGCTCCACAAGAGCATTTCAGGGGTATGTTGCAGTACTTACCGCTTACTGTGACTATAGAGTTTGTATATTAATCTAAAGTTAAAGGGTAACCTATGGCCACCACGTCGACTGCTGTAAAATATATTATTTTCTTCTTCATCCTAGCGTTAATCAGAAGTCGCATCAGAAGCTTTTTAACTTGGAGTCTGGGGTCCGCTTTTACCAGTTTAACTGCGGATTTGACTATACTTCGATATTTTTCGTGAAACGACAGCCATTTGACCTCCACAACCAAATCAAACCATTGCAGCTAGACGAGTTGTTGGATTTTTAAGTGCTCCAACTACCCGTAACGATTGCCACAGATGTTTGTACGGCAACCGGGACCGACGGCTTAACGTGCTCTCCGAGGCACGGCCAGACCAATGAAAATACCCATATTCATGCATACAAATATTTGCACTGATTGGCAATCGAGCCCGCGCCCCCTGCGCAGCGGCCGCGTTCACTACCGTTGCGTCACGGAGGCTGTCTATGAATTATATTATTTTAGTTAAGCTTTATTCAACTTTACAGTATAGTAGTACCGCCAATGTTCTTTCGCTTGAAAGCTAGGCAGTACGCAAATCTATAAATACATTCATTTAGAAATACCCCTACATTACTCGGATGAGTATTTTTTTAGGAAGAGTAAATTAAATTAATTCCATATGCAGATTCTGAAATTCCAGAGCATTATCACAGATAATCTACTTTTTTAAGTTTTCCTTTCCGACGGTATAACTCCAGAACGCACGAACCGATTTCCACGGTTTTGCATTCTTTGGAAAGGTCGCGGGCTCCGTGAGGTTTATAGCAAAGAAAATTCAGGAAAAATTCCAACAGAAAAGCGGGAAAGCGATAATCGACATCCACGCGGGCGGAGCCGCGGGCAACAGCTAGTATAACATAATTCTTTAATAAACAACTTATCATTTTGGTCATCACATTCATGGCCTCGATAAATTACTTTCAACGTCAAACTATTCATGCATACAGCTCTCTGACATATCAGTTGACCACTGTACCACAACACTTTAAATGTTTACAAAGTAATATATACATATTTTTAGGTAATTTACTCGTATCATTTCAACCTGAAAGATGGCATTGCCCATCCATTGTGGCCAGGGGTTTAATGGACCGAAATATCGGACACGGCCCGAGCTTGCTCTGTCCTGTTTAAAATTCCACCCATCGATTTTCTGCTCTCAGTGACACGATCGAGTGTACCCTCCAGACCGCTGTACCACTTTACTACACCAAGCGTAATTAAAATTTGGTTAACTTTCTGTCAGATTTAATTAACATTTTTTTAATTAAATTCTTAAGCGTTGCTTCATGCTAAATATTCAAATCGAAGTAAAGAGAAAGAATTGAATCGGTCTAGGCGGGGTTTGAACCCGCGATCTTTGCCTTACAAGGACAACGCTTTGACCACTAAGCTACCAGACCTCGCCCTAACCATTTCAAATTTCTCCTTCTAAAAGGTGACAGTGGAACATCTTCCGACCTTCTTACGAACTATCGGGAGTGATAAATGATTTTTCATCATTTTAAACATTGATTTTTGACTACTCCGCCACTGGGTCCCCACTACGAACAAATTTTATTAGTGACTAATAATATATTCTAGATGGCGTTATGTGTATCAATTTAACATAAAATTCTAAATGAATAAGAATTGAATCCTATAAATATTATTTTTTCATAAAACTTTAATATTTGTTCCTCATAAACATAAAATAATGAACTTTTAAACCTAATTTCGACAATTTGTTATAATTATGCAGCGCCCTTCGCGTCTTTTATCGGTACTATAATGATACTGCCGATTCTGTGCACTACGATACACTCAATAGATGGCGTGTTATTCAATTCTCTATATTTCACGGCTTTTACTCAAACAAAAAACATATCGAACGAGATTTACTGCAATTAACAATTGATTAGTTTCTTTTTTAATTATTTTAGGAGTATGATTAAAACTAACAATTAAAAAGTTACTTCTGTTCTGTATTTTTTAACGTACCACCTTTATTGTTGAAGAAAACCGCTGTTTTTATAATCTACGAAATTTCGTAGGTATCGCCCTTTGTTCCGAACATACAACGCCGTCAACTTGAGTGTTAGGGTTGTCACTTTGTCAATGAAAATTAAACAATCCTATAAAATGTTTAGAATGCTTATTTATTTTTAACCCCCCACGCGAAAAGGATAAGTCATAATAATATTATTTGTTTAAAATTAAAAAATAATAATAACTCTCCCCAGTGTTCTAGGGTACATATTTGTTCATGTTAGTTCACATATTAGTACTTGGGTGAACAAAAGCAAAACGTTGGATTTTTGGCGCCAGAATGTATTTTGTCAAGTTTTTTTTTCGCTCTAACTTATCAATAAGGTTATTAAAATAAGGGGAAATTAGAAGGCACATACATAATACCTTCTGAGGGTGTTAAAACTGACAAACTAGGGACAGCATTTTGTAATGGCGGTCACTATTTTATGGATTGCACCCCAGCTTACCATTAATCGGGGAGCAGTCAATTTGGTAACCGAAATATATAAATCAATTTAAACAAATTAAGAAAAATAACGCTCCTGGGGCGCGCGCGTTGTGTAGGTAATACTAGTTTAGGTAGGTAGGTAGTACTAGATAGGTAGATAGTACCTACTTCTTACCTATTAGAAATAACAAGGGCTATTAAACATGCTGAGTACGGATTTGAAAAAAAAATGATATTTGGAATATTTCTCGCATATTTCTACTGAAATAATAACGGTAGGTACCTACTTTCTGCCTCATTTTTTAAAGACAACCTATCTACTGGGGTACTTTCTGAGTTGGTGTAGTGTAAATAATGAATTTATATAATTTTGTCACAGGCATTTTTCCAGTTTCCACTTGAGTTAGAACTCTTAAAATTACTTTTTCAATCGGTAAGTACCGGGTTTTGGAGCTTAGGCCCCCGGTGGCCGACGCCCGACTGAGACTCCGTATCCAAATTAGTATTCTTTCTACTTTTGCACAACCCTGGGTGACCGTTCTTAACATTTGAAGTTTTAAAAGATATTAGCCAGGTCGGTTTAAGGATGGGTGACCGTAAAAATAACAAGAAGGTAGGTAGGTATCTACCTAATACTTTTTAGTTAAACGGCTTTATTAATTGAAAGTATCATCTCAGGCAGGTATATTGTCGTCCGAAAAGACACACGCCTTCCTACTTACCTACCTACCTATCAAATTTAATATCAGATCAATTACTCAACAGGAATAGGGTAACATTTATACCTAAGTACATAAAGCGAACTTAATAAAATGTATCTACATCAAGGTAGTCAGTAGTAGTACCTACCGCACATACAACGACACACGGCGACGAGCCAAGCGAGCGGATGATATACCTACCTATAACGAGCTCCTATGGGACGACTTTCTCGCTCGCCGGTCGGTCAGGTAAAATTTAAGGAGTCCGAGTCATTTTGAGCTATTCGTACCACCCACTGATTAATGGATGCAACTCTAGTGTAATTTTGCTTCTTGAGGATAGTAGGTCAAACGGCAGTCGCTCATGTAAAAGTCAAGGGGCTGAGTCATTTTGAGCTATTCGTACCACCCACTGATTAATGGATGCGACTCAAGTGCAATTTTGCTTCTTGAGGATAGTAGGTCAAACGGTAGTCGGCAGTCGCGTGGATGTCCGTTATCGCGGACTGGGGTATGAAAAATAAATAGTAGCCGATTCTCAGACTTCGGTCGAGCCGTTTCGGAGGAGTATGGGAACGAACATTGTGACACGAGAATATTAGATTAATTATTTATACTTCTTGACAAAATATAATACACCACCATCTACAAGCTATTACTGAGAAATGTAGACTGAACCTCGGGATATTTCGTTGACATCTAGTGGTGAAAAATAATATTTAAAAATAATGCGCAAAATAGCCCGCGTTATGATGGTCTAATTTTTTGTATGGAATGGGGTATCTGTACTTTAGTATTATGTTATCTGTGCCCATATTGCAATTTTCTACCTACAGCGCGGCGGCCATATTGGAGGCCAAAACTGACGTCAAATTCGAACTCAGCATACTCGAAAACCCATTAGACCATACCCATATTGCAATTTAGTTAGGACACCGTGGCGGCCATATTGAATTCCAAAAATGACATCAAATTGACACTCAGCATACTCAAAAACCTATTAAACCATACCCATATTGCAATTTTCTACCTACAGCGCGGCGGCCATATTGGAGACCAAAAGTCAGCATACTCGAAAACTCATTAGACCATACCCATATTGCAATTTATCTAGGTCACCGCGGCGGCCATTTTGAATTCCAAAAATGACATCAAATTCACACTCGGCATACTCAAAAACCTATTAAACCATACCCATATTGCAATTTTCTACCTACAGCGCAGCGGCCATATTGGAGACCAAAACTCAGCATACTCGAAAACTCATTAGACCAAACCCATATTGCAATTTATCAAGATCACCGCGGCGGCCATATTGGATCCCAAAAATGACATCAAATTCACACTCAGCATACTCAAAAACCTAATAAACCATACCCATATTGCAATTTAGCTAGGACACCGTGGCGGCCATTATGGATTCCAAAAATGACATCTAATTCGTACTCAACATACTCAAGAACCCTCTTATCTGGCAAACGAGGGTATTACGCTGTGGAAAAAGCCCGATTGCGAGTTTGGAGATGCGGTCTATACTAACATCACACACAGTCAATCTTCTTAAATAAATAGTAGTAATAATGTGCCTACCATTTATATTGTCATTTATGTATGACACTTCTTATCATTGAAAATATAGTACACGACCATCTAGCAGCTACTACTGTAAAACGTAAGCTGAACCTCGGGCTATATTGTTGACATCTAGTGGCGAATATTAATATTTAAATTTAGCCCGTAAAATAGCCCGAGTTATGATGGCGTCATTTTTTTGTATGGGATGAGGTATCTGTACTTTAGTATTATGTTATCTGTGACTCCGCCCATATAATTTGAATTAAATTCTTAAGCATTTTTCATGCTAAGTATTCAAATCGAATTAAAGAGAAAAAAATTAAGTAAGGCTAAGTAAGTAAAGTTAGTAAGGCAAAGATTGCGGGTTCAAACTCCTAGACCTAGACCGATTAAATTTTTTCTCTTTAATTCGATTTTATAAACATGTTTTCCCTGAAAATTTTTAAGCTAGATTTTACCAGTCAAAATCCAATTGATGATTTTTAGATTGATAAAGTCATTCACATTAGCATTACAACAAGTAGCCAGAGCTCACTGGAGAGTTTTGTGCTGTCGACCAAAGTCTATTCCTGCTTTGTCTTCCACTCTGACGGCACAGAAACTTCGTGTTTACAGGGTCGGCAGCACGAGTGTGACCTTGGTGTTGCAGGCGTCCATAGGCCACGGTAAACACTTTCCATTAGGTGGACCGTGTGCTTGTCTGCCACTTCAGTGGTATAAAAAAATCAATGGAATATTTACCGAGTATAATTATGGAAATCCCCTGAACTACCTGAACTAAAGGTCTTCCCATCGACAGCACAAAAACTCTCCAGTGAGCTCTGGCTACCCTACTCACCGCCGGGAACACAACACAAGGTTATTATGGCCGCGATATTCTCTAGGGCGGAGGTACTTCCCCAGTCGGACTGCTCAATTGGACGGAAATACCGTCGTGTCCTACCTCTTATGCAAATAATATATATAGTAAGTGCATAATTTAATAAAAAAATGGAAATTCTTGGTCCACAGTGATAATAGAAACGGTAAGAAATTGCCATTCAAGCAGCATCCAAGCAAGATTAACTAAATAATTGCCCTAAGTTTTCTAATACCTTATTGCATCATTTTCGTTGATTGCCTCATAAAACTTCCGACGAAACTTCGGTTTATATAAAACTTACTTTGTTTATTGTTCGCGGTGTTGCCGTCGCTACGAAATATGGGCGTAGCAATCTACACGCGTCTACGCCGTAGATGGAGCTGTAGTAAAAAAGTTTTAATAAGCTCTTTGCAAATTATTTTCAAACTTTTACAAGATACTTTAATAACTTATCGAAAGCAAATTTACCAAAAACGTGTTTTTATTTTTACGTAGTAATTGCCGGCTTTGATAACACAGCAGTAACAAGTATATAAGGTCACGGCTTCTAATCACTGAATGATTGTTTTATTTTCTTTAAGTAGAAGAAGAGTTTAGTACAGAGTAGGTATTCCCATTACCCTTTATGTAGGTGAATGTATATGTATGGAAAAAAATATTTAATCATGTACGAATAGTAACGAACGTTACTCTCTCACATAAAAATGGCTGAACGAATTTAGATTAGAATCACAGAGATAGAAAAGTTTGGAATAACATAAAACTTCCACAGCGGAGTTACATGTGACAAATATTATAATATGATAACAAAAATACATTGTCACTAGGCACACAGATGGGGAGCACCTTACCTTGAAATGCTAATGGAGCCCTACTCACCACAAGGCACATTAAACGGAATTAATAGTGTCTCAACTGACTCCGACAGGGTGATTTCGGAGTTTGTTGACAACTGTGAACATGCTGTGCTTTACTACATTAGTAGGTGTGCCAGCTTGCAGATGAGCTTGAAGATATCCTTAAATTGTCCAACTACTAATTAGTAACTGGTACTAATATTACCCCAGACTCAATAATTTTTTACACGTCACTTCTAGTTGGAAACTGATACTACATAAGTGTCAGTTTCTAACTTGAAGTGATGTGTAAAAAAATATTGAGTCTAGTGTCAGTTTCTAACTAGAAGTGATGTGTAAAAAATTATTGAGTCTGGGGTAATATTTAAATTTTTATAATAATTGTTCGGGACTTATTGCAATTTACATTTATTTTAAGTACTAGAAAGTAAGTACATCTGATGTAAGTTCGTCATTTGTTGTGAATACATCTTCACTTCGACTCACCATAAAGTTCTATAAGTTTTTGTGTACTACATGTTTTCTTCTTTCTATGTAAAGTCCCAAGTTCTTTATGGAGGGCGTGAAAAAGTATCTGATGAAACCGTCAAGATGAGAGCCATCATTGTAACATTGTTGGTGTCTGTAATGGTCAGCCTCTTTCCTGAGACTTTGCCTTCAGCCTATCATAAAGCGAGGTAAAATTATATTGACGTGTCCTATATTAAAAAATACACCTCTTAAGTTACCAAAGGCAACATATATGATATCTAAGCATAAATAAGTTTTTATTCGTATGATAAAAGTTAAGAACATTAATATCGGTGTTGATAGGAATTGGAACGTGCCAGACTCGTTACGATACGAGTTCGATCATAAACAACTTGCATTATTTATCTTATAAACAGAAAAGTGTATTCCAGTTTATGTAGACACCTATTTAGAAATAAATATGCACGCTAGAGAGATTCGCAAATGTTTTTTGAAACAAAATATAAATTGGTCTAAATTCGGAAATCAAATTTATTCTAGCTATATTCATGAGCCGTAACGAAATTGTAACGAAATTATAACTATAAATAACTTTTCTAATATGTATAGAAATCATTGTATACATATAGTTAGAGCGTTTTCACACTCATCCGATATCCGATATCTGATATCCGATATCCGACATCCGATATCCGACATCCGATATCCGACATCCGACATCCGATATCCGATATCCGACGGACAATGTGAAAGAAAGGTACATATCTCATACATTTGACTTCCTCCGATATCGGATGTCGGAAATCGGATATCGGATGAGTGTAAAAACGCTCTTACGTTATTGCAAGAGTGACGCGTTCTCTGGTATGGCCACGTCTTGCGGCAACAGCCAGGCTACGTGGGTAACAAATGCCTGGCAATGACGCCCCCGCCGGGTCCTGGTAGAAGGGGTAAGCCTAAGATGTCCTGGCTTGATGTCGTGGAAAGTGACATGCGTGCAAATGGTGTCACTACCATGGATGCCCAAGATCGTGCGAAGTGGAGGAGAAAGAGCTGAGCTCCGAGGGCATTTCGACCTCGGATGCAATCAGGATAACGTCTAAATGTAGGTGATGAGTTACGTTATACGAAATGGTGCACATTTGGAGAGGCCTATGTCCAGCAGTGGACTGCAGTGGTTTGTGTGTAGCATTGATTGATTAATTTGGAAAGTGATCAATTTTTAATTCTGATTTCATTCATCAACGACTTTACTGAGTGATTTTATAGTCGTTTCGCAAAAAAGAATTGGGGCACAGTTTCGATAACAAAATCGCTAGTAGTAGTGAGCTGAAGGCAAAGTCTCACGAAAAAAGGCCACCATTATATACACGTGCCATGTTAACAATGATAGCACTCAGCTTGACGGCCTCATCAGATGATTTTTCACGCCCCGCTTAAAAGACCCGGGACTGTAGGAAGAGGGAAACAAGTGAGTTAGCAAGGAATTCAAGTGCTTATTGGTGCGACAAAAAAGGAGTCACCAAACCGCTTGGTTCTTGAAGGAATGTTCTGCACCGTATGCGGGTGGCATCTAAGCCCTGCACGTGTTGTCCTGTATAGAAAAGGAGAGAGTGGGACTAATTGAAATAGGTCATCAGAACATTCACCATGGTAGAGACGGTAAAATACTGCCAAGGAAGCAACATCTCTACGCATCTGCAGAGGCTCAAGGGTACTCGTGACCTCAAGATTTTCAATAATGCAGACCGCATGTCGCTGCAACATGAAGAGTGCATCTAATAAGTACTTTGCGGATCCATCCCAGAGATGCGAGCAGTATTCCAGCAGGAACGAATTTGTGTCTTGTATAGAAGACACCGTTGCTCCGGCGTGAAAAGCCGTCTTATTCTGTTCAGGACTTTAAGCGAGGCTGTTTTGATGATACTCTCGATGTCATTTTTGTTCATTAATTTCCAGCGAATATCTATACCGAGGATATTGAGGTTATTTTTTCATTTTTTTCCTGCAGTGGCAGTGCGTGCTCTGAAGACTGGAAAGGAGAAGGAAAGAAGATAACTTTGCTGTAAACGCACATGCCTGCATCTTCTTGGCATTGAACTTGACCAAGTTCTTAGAGCCCCATTGGGAAATTTAGTTCAGGATCCGGTCAAGGTCAGTGACAAGAAGCTGCCTTTTGGTTGGTGACTCATAAGCTGTATGTTAATTATGTGCTCAAATACCTTGCACAGCACTGAGGTGAAGGCTATGGGTCGATAGTTGTTTGGGTCTGAACGATCCCCCTTCTTGGGGATTGGCTGTACAATCGCCTCTTTCCAAGTCGAAGGCACTGTACCAGAGCTGCTGTTGTTGCCCAGCGGTCGGACCACGCGGCCATAGCCGTCACCGGATCAGTGGCTTTTCGGTCATCGAGTGACTGCAGTACTGCACGAACATCGTATTGCCTGATACGAATATCAGGCATTGCATGGTCACTGCAGTACCGTGCACTGCAGTCACAGTGTCGGTGGCTGCATACCACAATCATCGACTCGTGAGTTTGCTGCAAAGAGATTAACCAGCAAATTCTTTTTTCCGAAACGAATTATACAATCAGGGTATTTGTCAACTACCTAGGTACTAAATACAACTTATTGTTCCGCCAATATCGAGCTGTTTTGATAATGGAGCCAAGATTTTGCTAGTGGAATCTCTTCACCAGAATTAATCCCCAAAATTGAAGTTATAATCTTCAATACTGGGGATTAATTCATTTCTGTTATATTCAAATTCTAAATCATACTAATTTATATTCATGCACTGACCCCAGAAGTGCGGTTAGCCAGATATTTTATTTCAACTCTCGTTATATGGAAATAGTTTATAGCCACATACCGAGCAATGCTTCCAACCTTATGCTGCAACTGAGAAAGTTTTAACACAAAAACCCGAGAATGCCTTAACATAAATTTACCCGGTTCGGGAACCGAGCCAAGGTACTAACACTAACATGATTACAGTCGTAACTGCTTGTTTTACAGAATGTAGACAAATAAATATGATTATCTCACATCACCGTCTATTTGTGGCCATATTTTTGGTCATTCTAAAAGGTTTTAAAGACAATAAATTGTTTGATACTAGATTCACTCGCATAGCATTCTGACCCCATTTTCGTAACTCATAGAAAATTATTTCAGGTATAAAAGATAGCCTTTGTGATATTTAAGTATCCCTATACGAAATTTCAGTTAAAGCCATAAAGCCGAATGAGCGTTATACTCAATTACGTTTAGTCAGCTGAATGAAATCTGAAATTAAACACGTACTTTTTATACTGGGATTAAGTTCCCGAGAACGAATTGCATCAGAATTTCACATAGACGGGGGCTCAGGTAATAGCTATAAGTAGTAATTAATCAAATATCATTTTATCTAATAATCAAATATGTTGTATTTTCAATTATTATTCGCTCTGCATGTAAAGAAACCATCCAAAAATATAGTTGTATGATAATATTTTTGCAACTAATTGATATTCGATTGGTTACCCCTCTAATCCCAGTAGTACGCTCTGGGCATGCTCTAGGCATGACAGTATGATAATATCGTTACCGGAGGGGTGGCTAGCCGCGCAGATGCTACTCAGTGTCATTGACCCGCAGACTCCTACTTTGTGTAATACGAATTTACGCGTACATCTTTATAATCTCTCTCAACTAACAGCTAAGTGTGATTATAGGAGGCGTTTGAATCTGGTGTTTTTGTATGTATGTTGAAATATATCTTTACTGTTTTGAAAATTTAAATTAATATGCTGTTTTTCGCAATGTTCAATAGAGCTTTACAAATACTAGCCACGATTAAAATCGGTACTCACTCAGGTTTTGCGGCGCAGCGAAGGCGACTCAGACGTCAGGGGTCGCTCAACAACCTCCGTTCTCCATGAACGCAGGTTTGGAACCCCCTATCAAATAAGGGTTACATAGCTCTGCTCAATATAAAATATATAAGTTGAGATTAAATGCAATAGCTGGAACTGAAGTATTATTCTGTTCCATATAAAATACAATGCATCCTAAGTTTATACGTAGACGATAACAGACTACTTCTCGTTACTTTGCCTCTCGTCGACTATAAAACTACACTGTATCATTTCTAGGGGACGAATTCTGTACCTTCACGTTCCCAAAACTTGTGATTTCAATTCTACTTTAAAGAAAAGCATAAAAAAGAACAATGCTATATTATCATTATCTCAGCGTTGTGTCCTGATTGCACCACGAGTCCTTCACCTTGGAGTGATATGCCGTATAACCTGTGGTGGCAAAAATTACCTACGTTTTCATGAAGCTATTGCCGGTGATAGAAATTTGATGGCACAAATTTGTCACAAATTTCGGCCGGGCGGGTACCATCTTGCGCGATTGCGAAAAAACCCTCCATAGTAATCCAATTCGTCATGCTGAGTGTGAGGGATAGGACTCTACAAAAGAGCCTTGATGCGACCAAGATATAAGTGAAGATGGTAATGTGAATTTACCTTGATCAAAATATGAGTAATCTCTCAGTGTACCATGGCTTTAATATGCTCTAAGACAATAATTCAATATTATTTAGATGATGAACAAGGAAAATTTCTTTTTTATTTTGAGGTTTATAAGTGCAGTTTCTATCGTCTAATTCGACTTTAAACAAATTAATATTCAACAATATTTTAAATATAGTGTGTACACCAACTCAAGTCGTAGATGTCATGAATCTACCTTATCGTGTTGTTGTTCTAGTATTTCTAAGTTAGTGTTGTATGTTATCTAAGTTGAAACTTGTACAAGGTTTTAATATTTTCAGTCACTACTACGTTTACTAGTCACGCGAATACAAATATAATACTTGTATGTCAAACTACATTGTAACAAAATAGTTCGTTAGGCACTTATGACTTTAATTTTTATTTATTGTGTTATCTATAAGTTCTTGCTTGGGTACTGCATTATTAATATTTCTATTAGAAAGACTTTATTTCTCAGTAACTAAGTACTCGACACCGGAATATGTGTCCACTCACTCAATTAGCGTAGCCCACTGGTGGATAACCATCCGATTCTCCACATCCAGTCTATCCTAGCTAACTGACAAAAATACTGCCCATTTGGAGGTTGAAAATATTATAGCTTAAGTTTTTTAACACCTACTAGGGAAGTTTTATTGCAAACGAACGATAAATTTATTGGCTGGTTTTCGGGAGTAAGCACTTTTATAATATATATATATATATATATTAAGGAAAAACAGTTATTTTGAAGTTACAAAACTATTCTATTTACTATTTTATTTATACGCTGCTGGGGGTAACAGATATTTTGTTATATATCACTAGAACTTTTGTGAAGTGAATATCGCAAAATAATCTCTGGTTCCTGTGCTCCAAAGTTATTTAGATGTTCCGGATAAACAATTTACTTTTTTTATATTTATTGCTTCCTGGGAGCACATTTATATGTTCTTATAAAAATGTCTCAAAAAATTCACAGATATACATCTTCGGTTGGTATCGAGCAATTACACAGGTTATAAAACTTATCACACAGTTGGCAGTACCAAAGAATACATAATAATACTTAGTTCTATCGTAATATGTGTAATCTAAGTACCGCGTGGTTCCGGGCAGAGTAGAATTTGGGCCACCCCTTCTATTCCCATGTGGTGTCGTACAAGGCGACTAAGGGATAGGGCTGATTAACTTCAACATCAGACATATATGTACAGACCAGACTCAGCCTCAGACACATGGTTCGAGTCAACAATAGTGGCCGGAATACGGTAATAGGCTGACCACCTATTACGTGGGACCGAATACAGATTGGTGAAATGTGGGTGTTAATTCACCTCTGCCTAACCCTTTGGGGATGAAGGCGTGATTATGTGTATGTATGTCAAAGTACTGTTTGGTATCTAGGACGAATGAATATAAGAATGAATGAATGAGTAAATGCACATAATATCTACCTGTGCTGGGGATACCATATCTGTGTTGGGGATGCCAACAAAGTTCACTGTAACTGCTGCAACTTAGTTGCATATAATATAGCTTTTTCTCTCTTTCAGTTCAATTTAGGTATACCGTGAAAATTAAATTCCCTGAAGGATATCGTAAAAGGCAAAGGCGTCACAAATTTTATAGCGACACTGCGGGAGGTCGAAATCTAATAAAGCAAAGTTAAAACTAGCTGGATCAAGTTTTTACAGCTACTCACACGCCAATGGAGCTATATTGCTATGTCAGTTTTTTTAAAGCATACAAATGCTGCAATTTCAGTCCCTTTATAGCTCTTTTAACAGTTCATAGAAGTTTTATTATGTATTTTACTCAATTTCTCGTCACCTCGATTACAATATGGAGTTCTTGAAGAATTAGAAGGTTTTTACAGGGAGCACGAGTGTGACGCCCCTTGTGTTGTATAGCACACGTCCATAGGCCACGGTAACCACTTTCCATCAGGTGGACCGTGTGCTTGTCTGCCACTTAAGTAAAATAAAAATATAACAGAAGGCTTAAGACTATGTCCATGTGACCTTTGAACCCGCGGTCTCTGAATTGAATTTTGATAATGCTATCAGCGCTTCCATGGTACATATGGTAGGTACATTTGTATTTGTATTCTATTTGAGTACATGTGATCTAAGTTGAAAACTGCTTGAAGCTTAATATTAGGTGAAGTATGTGTGGAATAACTTTAGTGGATTGAAAGAGGGCTGACGAATATTAATATTCAAAGGAGTGGTATGCAACAGGATTATTATAACAGTAGCAAGACTTGAAATAAAATGACGTGACGAGAATTAAGAATAATCTAAGGCTAATTTATATAAAAACATTCATGGCAATTGAGAGAACAATGACGTAGTTTTACGGAATCCCACCAAGATATCTGGGGCCCGATAGGATAAGGAGGGATAGAAGAGTGGATCCCAAGCTTCCCCAGGCAGGCATTAGTTTTGAAGGCAGTCGGTGTTGGCACGTACTTAAAAAGAATAGCATAAGATCTGTAGCAACTGACACAAATAAGTGTTTCGTTGTCCCTGGTTCGAATTCAGGTAATTACACTACCGACGTTTCGATTACTAATATTGTCTATTAGTTAAAATAGCGGCTTCTCGGTGTCTAAAGGTAATCGTTACCTGTGCTGTAAAGATAAACAGATTTGAAGGAAGCTTCTTACTTCAAGTATAAGAAGATAACAGAAAGTTTATTTTCACAACAACTTGCAATAATACCTCTTTTATGCTCACTAAGATTTAACACCTTCCATAATGAAACTGTAGGACTGCAATATTTCCTAACAATACTGTTTGTTTATCTTCCTTGGCGGTGCCCGCAGCTCTCGTTGTGCAAACTTTTAGCAAAAAATTGTTTCCTTTTCACAAGTCATTCTTTTGTTACCGTTTCACTAACTTTCAGAAAACACTGGATCTTCTAGTATTATATCATTATTCATTTTATAAAGTTTAGAATACCGGAATCATAGTAAATTAGTAAAAATATGGAACCAATTTTTCAAACATTGCAATTCTCTACTGTTCCTTCGCAGTTGGCCAACTTGAACATTTTAAATGTATCACGAAGATGAAAATTATACTGAAAATAACTTTTTCTCAAACAAAATTTGAACATTATTTTGACAACCTTCTTCGAGATAAATCGAAATTGCTGTACATGCGGGCAGCGGCCGGCAAAAATTGTATGAAAATCCATATCTGTCGTGTTATAGCGGCCAAAAAAATTACTATGTAAACTCATATCTGTCGTGTAATTTAAAAATGGAACCATCGTTTACTCTGAACCATGGCAACCAAGGTCGTAACTTATCCAAGGCATTATTTAAATACAGAACTGGCTTGCAAATAGAAAGCTATTTATTAAGAAAAATAAAAAACAAATGAACATTTTGCCGCGTGAAAAATTACTGTTGTTCGTTGTTCGTCATTGATTTTGAAATGTAGGTAACTAAAAAGTTTTACCTAGATACTACTTAGTTTTAATTTCGGCGCATTGTTTGAGAAAATCACTATGCAAGCCTTGGCCACAACTGAGCGTTGCCAGACTCCATAATGCGCGCCTCGGCTGCGCCTTGGCCTGCATACTTCACGATCGTCCGGCAACACTATACTTGGCGGCCGCGGCAGAAATGTACTAATATATGTACTTATTCGCAAGTGATATTGGTTCGGATCGCAAACATGTTGGTGGACCCTCATACACTCATAAATATGTTAATAGTAGTTTCCAAAATCATGAGGACTACTGAGAATGTATATTAGTAAGCATACTTAAGTTAGTATGCGTAATACATTACTTAAGTTGTAAGCCTATACCCTTCAATCAAATCAGCAATTCACGGATCTAGAATCGCCTTTATAACTTCAAACTAATCATCTGTCGCCTGAAAACTTAATAAAGGTTATGATTGATTGAACTTTGAGTATACTTTGGTACTTGAGTTTCATTTTCTCGAATCAAGTTTGGCTTTAAAATAAGAAAGGGCGAGTAATTGATTACATTTTCTTGTATTAACTTAAATAAGGATTTGGGACTCTCTCCCAAATCCTTATTAAAGTTAATACAATGTGTGAGTAAATAAAATCTTTGCCGCGCAGTGGGACAAAATACGAGAGATAGAAATGGTTAGAACTAAAATAGAAATAAAAGCTCAACGATATTGTACACAGCGCTATCTAAACTTAGAGTAAGCATAACTTAACTAGCTTAGGTTATAGGTTCTAAAAAGTAAATAGACAAACTTAGAATTTTTTAGAATTTCCATATAGGCATACATGAATTTGTAGATGTATATATTTGTCAATTAATTCAATCACATAAATAAGTGAACCTATAAACATCAACCATACAAGTATGTTTGCTTTTGTCCTTATACTCGTACACTAACAGCCTAATAGGTGCCTGTGGTAGCGAATACTAGGTTAAAATTCAATGCGGCTGAAAACAGCATGCAAGAACTAGTTATTTTATAGCATAAATGGATAATAAAAATTACTTCTACATACAAAACGAAACTCACCGGTACCCTAGACGTATTGTAGCATCTAGACAAAATAAAATATCGGATTCTTGGACCGCATCATATACCACGGCAACGGACAGTCACGTATATTTTTTATTTTAAACTTACCCTTATAAATCTTCGAATGGGTAGCCTAGAGTAATAGATTTATGTATAATGGTAACACCCAACTCCATCATCCGAAAGTCAATCCCAGGTGCATCTAAACCATTGCATTTTGAATTTCGAAGTCTGCTCTCGTACTGCTTCCTTATATGCCCATGGCTAGGTTTATATTGGCTTTTACTGACCTCCAACTGCCCGTCAATCATCAAGTTTATCCACTGCAAGTAAGGTGGAGTTGGGCCCCAAATATATTGTCAAGGATTTATATTGTATTTACAATTAATACCTGTGTTCAAAAAATCCTTTGTAGACGGATGACAAAATTATATTTTAACTAAAAACTAGAGATGTCCCGAATAGTCGGTAAAGCCGACTATCGAGCCACGGCGTCGGCGATTAGTTGGCATTAGTCAGCAAATAGCACGGGCTATCCGGCTTCATTCTTTGTGTGTATTTTTCCCATATAATCCCAATAATTAGGGGGACCTATATGAAATTTAAATATATTCCCGGCCTCTGAGAATAGTCTCTCACTGTAAAATGAACTTGCGGGATAACAAAGGTAGAATAATTGGGGCTCCACCGCTGAAATGGGTTATCTTTATGATTTATCACCGGTAACGCATGGCTAAGGTTTTTTTTTTTTATAAATAGGACACGTCAATTTGACTTTACCTCGCCTGATGGTAAGCTGAAGGCAAAGTCTCAAGAAAGAGGGCCACCATTATATACACGTGCCATGTTAACAATGGTGGCACTCAGCTTGACGGCCTCATCAGATGCTTTTTCACGCCCCGCTTAAAGGACCCGGGACTGTAGGAAGAGGGAAACACGTGAGCTGGCAAGGAATTCCAGGTCTTAATGGTGCGACAAAGGAAAGAGTCACCGAACCGCTTGGTTCTTGAAGGAATGTTCTGCACCGTATAGGGGTGACATCTAAGTCCTGCACGTGTCGTCCTGTATAGGAAGGGGGAGGGTGGGACTAATTGGAATAGCTCTTCAGAACATTCACCATGGTAGAGACGGTAAAAAACTGCCAAGGAAGCAACATCTCTACGCATCTGCAGAGACTCGAGGGTACTCGTGACCTCAGGATTTCCGATAATGCGGACCGCACGTCGCTGCAACCTGTCGAGAGCATCTAATAAGTACTTTGCGGATCCATCCCAGAGATGTGAGCAGTACTCCACGCAGGAACGAATTTGTGTCTTGTAAAGAAGACACCGTTGCTCCGGCGTGAAAAACCGTCTCACTCTGTTCAGGACTCCGAGTTTACGCGAGGCTGCTTTGATGATACTCTCGATGTAGTTTTTGCTGTTCAGTTTGCAGCGAACATCCATACCGAGGATATTGAGGTTGTCCTGCAGTGTGTAATAAACCCCGGTCCTAGATCACGTCACCAAGATGTAATATCCTGGTCACGCGGGACCAAATTGTAATAAACACTGCCTTAACCATAGTAATCCTGGTCAGCGGCAGCAAATTGTACCGTGATCCTGCGTCACAGCACCAATACGTAATAAAGCGGTGGTCATACCCGCAGCATTTCACCACACTAAATAAATCGTCTATATTGTTAATTCTACTTTGGCCAATGATCGTATAATGGTCAGAGGAGACCCTAGATGAGCCCGCATATCCCGGATCCTATAGAGTTCTAGGAATGCTGGTATTTATATAATGAAACATTACTATACAATTACTTAATTCTACCCCCACTTACTTTAACTGTTTTATGTTAAGGTACAACAATTTCTCAATGAATGAGTCTCTCACAAATAATTTTCTCACAAGCAACCTACAACCGTACTAGATCCTAACACTGCCCTAATTACTACTACTGTGGCAAACAACCCGAATAACTTTATTGATCTAACTTTTTACATTGTCGACTTAGTGTTGCAAGCCTAACACTGCCCTAATCACTACTACTGTGGCAAACAACCCGAATAACTTTATTGATCTAACCTTTTACATTGTCGACTTAGTGTTGCAAGCCTAACACTGCCCTAATCACTACTACTGTGGCAAACAACCCGAATAACTTTTGCTCCCCATAGGCATATACTTTGAATTTGTTAGTTTTTGTTTCCCCGTTGGCGTATACTTTGAATTTGTTAGTTTTTGTTTCCCCGTTGACGTATACTTTGAATTTGTTAGTTTTTGTTTCCCCGTTGACACAGGCTCCACCAATCGCCGTGTGCAGTGGGATACTACCAACTTTAAATATCCCCCCTCTATCCTTTTGTAAGCACGTAGCCCCAAATGGAACTTACGCGCCTTTAGAGAGTAGGATAGCTGACTCGTATTTTCCCTCCCCCAATATCTGAATCCAGACAAATGTATACGTCTAATTAGACTTGAATTAGAAAGGGCATTGCCTATTAATTCTAATTCAAAATAAGATTATTTCTTTCACAATATTGTCAAAACATAGTATGACTAGTACAGACTCAATGAATAGTTTCATGTCGTAGCGCGGTCTGATGACCAATCCATCAAATGAGATTCTGTGTCCAAAATAAGATCTTTAACATGTCAGAACTGACTCATACTTGTCACGTGCATAAACGAGATCGATATAGTGTCCCTGGTGTAGAAGACAGACATATCTAGGGTCAATTGCCCAAATCAATTAAGGTTCGATACAAGTTCCAAATTAGGAAAGCGCTCTGCTAAGGTGAGCTAGATGTACCTCGCCAAAATGATTCCTCGGCTACGACGCTCCGAGTAATAAGTATTATTTATAGCATAGTACTTTATTCAAAGTCAATTGGTAGATCAGTCAAACAAACTTCTCATTTCGGAATAATTTCCATTACGAATTTGATTAATTATGATGTGGGTGGATTTAAAATATGTTATGCCACCAATCCAAGTTTCATTGAGACCATACTAAGTCAGTTGCTAGGCAAGTAGAACATCAGCAACGCGGTCCAACGACGGCTCGCTTATAGGTCTAATCCGAATACAACGAACGCCTACTAAAATATACAACACGATAGCTCGTATACAATTTACTCAAATCACGATTTCACCACGGCATTAACGCACGAAAAGCCTTAACTAAATCAATCACAAGCATCACCAAGGAATGATATGTTACATCACCAAGCAAAGGTCCGATTAGCTCAGAACCGTTACAATACTAGTCCTTACTAATACACTTCCTAACCTATTCCCATTGTGTGAGTGCCTACTCTACCCCCAACTTAGAACTTCTGTTCAACCAAAACTAGGTGTAACGTCACCTCATTTACATTTAAACGTGTGGTGTGTTTTGAGCCTATCATGTATTGATGGTATTCCACCAACACTCCTGCTCTGCTATGGGTGCAAGCTAGTTAGGCTTGACTGGCCTATCCTCATAACTGTGTGCTTGCTCCAGTCCACGAGCCGAAGCTCAGGGATGTGAACTGAAACCCTAACGAGATAATAGTTAGTGTATATATAAATAGATATATAAGACTGAACTGCGGGCTCTGTAAGTTCTGATCCAGGCCCAATTGGACGGTTCCACTTCGACGGTACCTACCCATCACAGAACAAACAGTCACCCACATTCAGGAAGCTTTTCCGATCCCGTTTCCACAGGTAAAATCGGAATGCCGCCCGCTTCAAAGGTTACCGGCCCCTAGCTATTCAGATGAATATGGAGTCGTTGCCACCGTCAGGTATCCCTCCATAACCAGGCACATCGCCATGGGTTTCCTACGGGAAAACTAGCTAAAACACCGCAGTGCTACCCTCAACTACTAACATAACAAAAGATGATAAAACGACAGCAATGACTTTACGAATGCACTGCCAGACTCAACAGCACAAGACAGTAATAATACGCATACATTTACACGTACTATCCCTGCCCAATGTAAGGTGTCTTCATTTTCGTAAAGGCCCTAAGTCCTGCTCCGATCGCGACCCATCCCAATAATCGACGCGAGAACTGGCCTACCCCACGCCCTAGTCGTAACAAATCTTAATCGCGCACCCTTGTACGTATCACGCCCAACCACACACAAAATCAAGATTTACAATTAATTTCAACAATTTCAACACAATAAAGATGATAAAGCGACCGTAAGGACTTTACGAATGCACTGCCAGACTCAACAGCACAAGACAGTAATAATACGCATACATTTACACGTACTATCCCTGCCCAATGTAAGGTGTCTTCATTTTCGCAAAGGCCCCAGGTCCTGCTCCGATCGCGACCCATCCCAATATTCGACGCGAGAACTGACCTACCCCACACCCCAAACACACAAACAAGATTTACAATAAATTTCGACAATTTATAATTTTTACAGAATTATAAAACTCTCGGCGGTACATTGGAAAAACTCTAAACTGTTCGCGTTAAACAAAGATAGCTAATAATTCGTTTATTACACAACACCGGCAACAATTTCATATAATTCACAAAAGGAATTTAACACTATTTCTTTACAACGATAGAAATATATAACTTACAAAGACAGTCCGCCGAGCCGTACCCCTTTTTAGCTATCTGGATCGAATGAATGACGAAAAAAAAGTGTCCCCGCCTCCAGAAAACCCATCTTTTAAAGGCGAGGTCTCCCTTCTCTAAACTAACCTCGCCGTTTCTAGAACTACACATCATCCTTCATCCAATCGTGAGCTATTTCCGGCAAGCCGCCTCAGCGAATTTGCTCCTTTTTTATAAAAACTCCTTAATTCATATGATTGGAATAAGAATAATCCAAGATAATGTCTAACTAATTTTCCAGTTATTTATTCGTATACTAATATTTAGAGTTCGCGACTAGTGCAATATCACAGAACATGCAGCCAATAGAGATTCCTGGTTACATCAACCGCAGGATCAGTAGCAGTTGATGTTAAATCTTATTTCAATTTTTTTTTACGGATAATCTTACGTTATTTCGCTACCAATAAGACAAACATGGAATTTAATTTATTTACAATAAAGGAAATGGCTCAATCGCTGCGCCATCTAACATCCCTCTTAAATACCACACCCATTTTTTTGAATTTTTAATTTTAGCTCCATCTACCCATCTAATTGTGAACTACTTCCACTCACCAACTGCAGTCCGTTACAAGTGGCAGTGGCGAAGGAAAGAAGATACCTTTGCTGTAAACGCACATGCCTGCGTCTTCTTGGCATTGAACTCGACCAAGTTCTCAGAGCCCCATTGGGAAATGTGATCCAGGATCCGGTCAAGCTTAGTGACAAGAAGCTGCCTTTTTTCCACGATATGCGTCTGCTTATCCGCAGGACGTCCATGATAACTCCCGTGTAGGGTGCTATCATCCGCATAGCAATGAATGCTGCCGGTCGACAGCATGTCATTGATATGCAGAAGAAAGAGAGTTGGCGATAGGACAGATCCCTGCGGTACGCCGGCATTTACCTGCAAGAACTCCGAGGCTCGTCCATCACAAAGGACGCGAATACGGCGCTCCTGCAAGAAGCCGGCAACCCAGTCGCACAGTCTAGGAGGCAGACCAAAGGCTGGTAACTTGGAAAGAAGCGACTTGTGCCAAACTCTATCTAAAGCTTTGGCGATGTCAAGGCTAATTGCCAATGACTCGCCGTGCTTGTCCATAGCCTCACCCCAAATATGGTTAACATACGCCAGAAGATCACCCGCTGACCGTTTCGGCCTGCCCCTCTAGACAAGTGGCAATTCGCTAGCCGGCGTTTGGTGGAATAGAATGACGAATGTATGGGATTTGACGTAAATGACAGTCGTTAACGCATGTCAAATACGTCAATTCCTATACATTCATCATTCTATTCCATCAAACGCCTGCTAGCGAATTGCCACTTGTCTAGAGGGGCTGAAGCCATATTGCCGGTCATTAATTAGGGAGTGATCTTCAAGGTGACGCATGAGCTGTTTGTTAATTATGTGCTCGAACACCTTGCACAGCACTGAGGTGACGGCTATGGGTCGATAGTTGTTTGGGTCTGAGCGATCCCCCTTCTTGGGGATCGGCTGTACATTCGCCTCTTTCCAAGCCGAAGGCACTGTACCAGAGCTGTATGACAGCCGGTACAGCCGCGCAAGCATTGGAGACAACTCCGCTGCACATTTTTTCAGAACCACCGCTGGAATACCGTCCGAACCACTGGCTTTTCGGACATCGAGTGACTGCAACACTGCTCGGATATCGCGTTGCCTGATACGAATATCAGGCATTGCATGGTCACTGACGGGCAGTGTCGACGGCTCCATACCACAATCATCGAGTTGGCCGCAAAGAGATTAACCAGCAAATTTGCTTTCTCTTGCGGCTCATGGGCCATGGATCCATCGGGATTGCGCAGCGGGGGCAGCGAAGGCTGGCAGAAGTTGACTTGCACGGCTTTGGCCAGTCGCCAGTAGCCACGGCTGCCCGTGGGATGCTCTACTAGCTCCTGACCAAGCCGCGCTATGCGCTGGGCATCCGCTCTGACATAAGCCCTCTTGCAGGCCTTTGTGGCTCTCTTGAACGCCGCCTTGAAGTGGCCCACGTTGGGATCGCACGTAGCGCGCGCCCTGATCCAAGCGCGGTACGCAGACTGTTTATGATTAACAGCCTCCGCGCACTCGCGCCCGAACCAGGGGCGCGCCCTGCGGACACCGGCGACATCAGTGTAGGGGATATAATATTCCATGCCCAGACTGATCTCACCGGCGACAGCAGTTGCGGCCTCAGATGGGTTCTTGCCTTCAAAGCAGCGTTCACCCACGGGATGGACATAAAATAATCACACAGTCCATCCCAGTCCGCTGTCGAGTAGTGCCAGAGACGCCGCTTCCCCTGCACGGGACGTGGGGGCGCTAAAATGGGCACCTCGGAACGGACCAGACAATGGTCGGATTCACCTAAAGCGGCGCTCACCGAAACACTGTACTGGTCCGGGCGACTCGTCAGCAGAAGGTCTAGCAGAGAGGGCTCATGGTCCGACCTTTTTGGTATCCTAGTGACCTCGTGTACCAATTGGGTCAGGCCATGCGCCAGAGCAAATGCATGGGCGGCTCTTCCCGCGTGGGTTGTTTTGGCGGAGCCCAACCAGATCTCGTGGTGGGCGTTAAAATCCCCCAAAAACACCAGTTCAGCGTTCGGAAACGGCTCCTGCGCATCATCTGCCGCCTGACTAAGGTATTCAAAGAGTCGAGTTGTCTCGGCATCTCCTGTATGGGAGCGGTAGAGGCACACATAGATCTGACTCGTAGAGCCATGGTCTATGTGTACCCAAAGGGTGGAAAAGGATGGGTCCTCTAGGCAGCGCAAACGGCGACAACAAACATCCGCCCTAACAAACACGCACACCCCGGCTAATGCGCGGAAATTCTCCTCAAGGACATAGCCGGGGTAGAGTAAGTAGGTCGTGTCATCAGGGCGGCGTATTTGTGTCTCCGTAAGGAACAGCATTGCTGGTTTCGCCGTCTCCAGGTGTTGGTGGACGGCGTTGAGGTTTGTATGGATGCAAATTGTTTATAGCATTGTCTTCTCTATTTTCTACACCGATGGAGGTGCAACGTCATCTCTAATGCTATTTTTTAAAGAATCTAATAAAAAATTGAGCCCATATGGTGAAGAAAACCTCGGCTGTTTAACAATCGAATAATCGGCTAGTCGGTTAGTCGGTCAAAACCCTGATCAGGCACATCTCTACTAAAAATTATATAATACTAATGAGATTAACTTGACATTTAATCTCATTTGGGTCATCTGCTTTTGGGCCTCAAATATTAAAGCCATAACAACATAAATAAATAAAATATAATGAATAGTCTTATTGAAACTTGTGGTTCAAGTAAATCCTTTCTCAAAGGTAACATTACAAGCGTCTTTCTATTTATTAGGGCTCTGACCCAGCAAGACTAGACAGGCAATGCCCTAGAGCAGCGTTTCCCAAATGGTGGGTCGCGACCATCGAACAAATTCCGTAAGCAAGTATTTGACTGTCAAATTAGTTATTAAACGTCGGAACGTTAAGAAAACTTGTATGGAATAAACAATTGTGAATAATTTGTATTTCTTTATTGTCAAATAATTTACTATTACAGTTTGGGTGAATGTTTAAAAATAAATAAAAATGATAATGTAAGAACTTTTGGCTCTTTTAATATTCTTAATTTAATGAGCTCAGTTAAATCATTTATTTAAACCACAGTAAACTACCCAATTGTCCCATCACGATGAACGATTCATACCTTGATGAAAATTAGCGATTTTAATTTTTTGAATAAAGTATTTGACCCAGTATCGGAACCGAGGATCAAATGTAATTTTGATTACCTATAGGTATAAGTATACTAGGATGTTTAAAAATGTTATGGTAAGTTGGAACCATGAAAAAATGTTTAAATACAAATAAAATATAATTAAATTACTAACATACACTATAACTAAACAATAAAATATGATTAAATAACTAACATACACTATAACTAAAAATTAAATTTAATAAATTAACATGATTCAAATTACCCGCCCCGTATCGTTCCCGGGGCAAAGGTGCCCATGATGCTGGCAGCGTTGCCTCACTGAATTGCAATAACCAATCTTTACTTCAGGGGACGTTTACCCCTTAGATCGGGAGTTTTTTTTTTTAAGAATATTACCAACCGCAATTATCGAAATTACTAATATTCCCTCTAACCCCTCCAACTAAGCTAAATTGCTTCTGTTAGGAGTGGGTTCACGTCGGTAGTGTAATGGCCAGGATTCGAACCCGGGACCTCTCGATTGTAAGGCTGACTCCTTAACCACTAAGCTACCGACGCTTATACGGAGTCACCTTGTTCTTCAATACGGCGACCAATTTTCCGCGATTAGGAATGTCGCTTCTGATCCCCAACTGCCCGAAGTCTCAACCGCAATGGGCACAAAATAATATTGTGGCTCCATTGCGGCGTATTTTAACTTTTTCTTTTTTTTTATGCCACTTAGGTGGCAGAAAAGCACACGGCCCACCTGATGCGAAGTGGTTACCGTAGCCTATGGACGTTTACAACACCAAGGGCAACACCAGAGGCATCACAATCGTGCTACCGACCCTGTAGATACCTTCTAATACCCTTTCTTGCTTGCCGCTTCCTCAGCTGCAGCCGCGGGAGTATAGACGGTGCGACACAGGAGCGTGGCACACCAGGCACTTGCCGTTTTTCCACGGCACCAAAGCCAAACCGTCCGGACGCTTCCCATGTTACCTACTTAGGCCCGGGGGCTCCAGTGTTTAATAAACTTTGGTGTACACTGGCCTAAAGTTTAACAAAGTTAAAAACTATTTTAATTAAATGGTAAGTTTATAAGGATGTCTAGTATACCTCCGTTTGACACCATTCTTGTAAGATAATTTTAACTTGAGAAGCTCTTTGATTGTTGTATCTATTGTGTTTCAAGATGGATGATAAACTGAACTTATCAAGTTCAAAGATCAACAAAGTTGTCTAAGACAGCCTACAGGTAATCATACCGTGATCTATCTTGTTCAAGCAAAAAATGATTCATTTCTTTCTTTATAGTAAGAGGTGAATTAATATCTTCGGTTTGAAGTTCTATACACACATTTCGCAAAAACAATATTTTCATTTCCACGTGATGCAGACCCTTATCGTCCATCCAGAATTTTTCCTTTGTACGTTATAAATTTTTTGGCAGATAAAATCAATAATCTCTTCTACTAAAAGTCTCCCCCCTTGTGCGCCAAAAATTACGTCAATTTGCGGCTATCAGCACATGTATATTGAACATGCTCGACCAGGAAATTCAACCTATTGGAAATATATAAATAACAAACACCTACAAATTCAGATAGGCGTACAATTTTAGCAATTTTCACAATATAACAACAGACCAGTTTATTTGATACCTTTCACAATTAATATGAGTGTATCCTCATAATGAATCACTAATTAACTTTGCTTGTGTGTATTTTCATAATTCCATCCAAGTACTAGGTGTGAACATTACACACCAAAATATATTGTTACATTTCACTGTAAAACGGGCTTTACAGATCACAATATAAAGTTTAATTTGAAATGATATCGCAATTTGATACGGAGTTCGTATTTCACCTAACGCTACCGTGTCCAATGTGTCCTTTTATAACACCCAAAACAAAATGGATGTGGACACAGTATTCTCTGTGTATAAGCTTAGTTATACGTGGAGGGTAGCTACGCTTGCGCAGAAAGACTTGCAAACAAGCGGCTCTCAGATGAGCGTCGTTACAACGCGTGACGGTCGCCAGTCCCCGGAAAACGTTTTGTGTCTTTATTTCATTAAATATTTTTGTATGAAACAATTGGAGTTTCAGAATATTTAGTACTTCGGATTAAATTGTGTGTGACTTGTTAATTACACCTGTACTTAAAAGTTTGTGAACCGGTTTTGTGTCATAACTTTGTATTATTGTTTTTTGGGTGTGTTACGCTATGAATTGCTGAACAGGTAAATATACTATTTTGTTGTTATTTACTTTTTTTCTATTATCTTTTCAGACGAAAATTTATATTGTATTTTTTTTTTATACCACTTAGGTGTAGAAGGGTGAAATCAAATTGATGTGTCCTACATTAAAAAAAGATGGCAGACAAGCACACAGCACACCTAATGGAAAGTGGTTACCGTGGCCTATGGACGTATGCAACACCAGAGGCATCCCGATTGTGCTGCCGACCCTGTAGAAACCTTCTCATACCCTTCTTGAAGAACCCCATATTGTAGTCGCTTGGGATAACCACGGCAGGAAGTTCATTCCACAACCTGAGCGTGCGTGGGATGAAGTTCCTTACAAACCGCACGGTGCGCACCATTTCCGGTCGCAGTGTGTGAGGATGAATTCCCTGCTTATGGCGAGTGGTTTTAACCCGGAAATAGATTTCTGTAGGTTACGGATATTGAGTCACTATATTTTTTAAGAATATTTGACACGTAAATTACTACCGTCTAACTCCATATTTTACGCAGGCGGAGATGTGGGCATAGACTAGTTCTAAAAAAACTGACCTACTTTAAACAGGTACGCACTTACGTGAGACCGAAAATCATAGTTGGCGAAATGTGGGTGTTAATACACCTCTGTCTACCCTTTCGGGGATTTACAGGCGTGAATTTATGTACATATGTACCTTGTTTTGATTTTTTTGTACTTTTTAAAACAGATTTTATAAATAACTAGCTGACCTGGCGAACTTCGTACCGCCGATGTTTATCCGCCCGCGTGGCGTCAGATCCCGTTCACGCTGCACCTTCTACTATATTCAACATGTATTAAACATATAAACCTTCCTCTTGAATCACTCTAACTATTAAAAAAAACCGCATCAGAATCCGTTGCGTAGTTTTAAAGATTTAAGCATATAAAGGAATATAGGGACAGAGAAAGCGACTTTGTTTTATACTATGTAGTGATAGTTACAACACTTGATCATTTAATTTAAGGATGAAATATCTAAGACGTACCATAGGTACATATAATATATTATTATTTTCTAAGGTATTCTAAGCCATATTACACAACGCTATCTAGACATAAAGTAAGCATAACTTAACTGGCTAATAATATGTGATCTGATATACGGATAAAAAATATTAGGCCTATTTTTGTTAAATACATCTATATTACATATAGAATTGTTCAGAATATATGAATACATTAATGTAGTGCCCTCTTTACTGTATAACGTGATACCGAAAATAATTAGCGAATTATGGGCTTTAGTACACCTCTGCATACCCCTTCGGGGATTTACAGGCGTGCGTATATGTATGTAAATATTTAAAGCTGAATATATTCCTTGGTAGATGGGTCTCTTCAGGACGGGAAGATAAGTAACTAGGTCACGTTTTACTAATTCCTCTTCATCCTTTACGTCCTGATCATACACGTGTATTTCCAAGCACGTGCTTCGGATTATACACGTGTATAAAGTTATACACCTTCAAAGGTAAGATGTAGATGCCTATTATATTCCCACCATTTATGTAAGATTCAAAGGAATAATTTCTTTAGCGTAGTTTCTTACACGCAGCGCCAAAAGTCGTTGAATCTTCATAAATTAACAAAATTATCTTTTACATTGAGATGTTTTTACTGTATTTTATGAACCTCATTGGACATTTTCAGCTTATTGTACAGTCACGGAAATTGCTTTAAAATAATAAAAAAGTACAAATAATCTTTACATTGAAATAAGTAACCGATGATTATTGATGTATTTTTGATTATTTCATGAAACTTGAAATATGTTGAGCTACTTTTGAGGCTACCTATAATTCAATGCAATCAAATTTATTGGCTGGTGTTTGGTAAATAGAATAGAACGCCAACTTCAAATTCTTCAAAATGGCCTCTGCAGGAAATCGCTGCAATTTTGCCGATGCCAAGTAAAATGCATTATAAAATTATTAATGGCGAAACACCAATTTCAAGTGTAGCAGAGCCACTTTATAGCCACGCCAGTAAATTTGTTTCAGTGTGTCCACCGTGTGATATTCAGGTGAAAGATCAGGACGTGTGTTTGAATTTTAGGGGGCAAGTAAAATAGAATAAAAAATGTATGGGATTTGACGTATATGGCAGTCGTCATTCAATTCGCTGGCCAACGAATTTCCACTGGTTAGTAGGAGGGTAGAGCTGATCAAAATAATGTCACAAGCGCTATTTTGCTATACGTGACATTTATCTTTAAGAAAGAATTGAAACCTTGAGCCTCAACACGGTGATATATCCCTATAGTACATCAACCCCGTATTTAAAACACTATATGTATTATAATTAATTCCAAGTGGATTCTTAATTAAAAAGGATGGTTTTATTCCGCTCTCAGTAATTAAATGTTCATTTCGATATTCGTGACAGATTAAACCAAGCGCACAGCTCAATATTCATTTAACCTTTTGTGTTATTGGCGCTTCACATCGATCGAATTATGAGTATGCCAAACATTGAAGAAACAAAAGGTCGTAATAATTAAAGCGGTTTTAAATCCCTGTTAATAATTTAGTTAATTAAAAATAATTCATGTCAAAATACTTTTTACTCGCTTGATTTTACATACGAACTACATTATACCGATTTTATAGTCCTTTGAACCAAAGATTTTGGGTACAGTTCAGTTGCTAAATCCTCTGAAGCGTCGGTAGACTAGTGCTTAAGGAATCGGCCTTACGATCGAGAGGTCCTGGGTTCGAATACTAGCCGTAACACTACCAACGTTAACACACTCCTAGCATAGAAAAAGGTAAAACAGAAAATCATAATATTAAGGAATTGTGTCATAGTAATTTGTATAATTTTAAGTTTAGTTAATTTGAATTAAATCTTTAAGCATTTTTCAAGCTTAATATATAAATCGAATTGAGAGAAAAAAGCTTAGTGGTCAAAGATCGCGGGTTCAAACCCCGCCTAGACCGATTCAATTTATTCTCTTTATTCGAAGTTTACTTAAATTATAAATTAAGCCATAATGGCCGTTTTAATCAAAATAAAATATTTTGCTGATTGGAAACATAATTTTTGTCCATAAATTGTTTAATTGATTAAAAAAATCAGACAGCTGTAGAATAGCTGTTTCTTAATTTGACATTATTTGGTGAGAGTACAAAAAGGGATTCATTACTAAACCACTCACTGAGCCTGATTGCAAGGTAGCAGGTTTGAAACTTTAAAGTATCATGACTGCAGATTTCAGTTCGTATTTCCCAATTGAAATTCCGTGGCTACCAATTGGAACACAGAATCCTAATTTCCTCCTACAAAAGCTACCACCGAAACAGTATGCTCACCCTGACTGAATTTGAATGAAGCTTAACTTACAGGTACCGCAGTAATTAGGGAAATACAATCGTCGGTAGCCTTAGTGTTTAAGGGGTCAGCCTTACGATCGACAGGTCCCGAGTTCGAATCCTGGCCATTAAGCAATTTGACTTAGTTGTAGGGGTAAGAGGGAATATTAGTAATTTCGATAATTTCGATTGCTAATTTTTTTTTTAAAGTTTAAATTTAAAACTAAAAGAATATATAAGAATGTATGGGGATAATGCACAGTTGAATGGAAAAATGTGATGAGACCTAAAATGTTAGCCAGAGGATATAAATGTAAAGGCTCTACCTAGTAGCTCGCGTCGGGCGAATTCAGGTGGTTCTCAAGATAACCTGTTTTTTAGTGTAAAGAAAGAACTTCTAAGAGATGAGAATTCATTGCTTAATAAAGATAAGAATAAGAATAAGAAAAATAAGAAATAATACAACAACACTGTCTTAGATATCCAGAAGAATTGTTTTCTAAATTATTCTCTAGAGTACATTTAAAATCGTCATTAATAAGGATTTTCGAAAGATTGATTATATCGCACTGTAGGGATTACAATATTTGAATTTGAATTTTATCATGGTTTAATATTCTGAAATGGAAATTTCTAAAGCCGTCTGTGAATACACCAAGTTTGAATTACTAGATTAACGAAATTATAATAATGGAAGCTCCGTTTGATTTCAATCTAAGATTTTTCCAAAATATTCTTAAAGGTATTCGAACCAGTCTTCAGATTCTACAGTAAAGCAATAAGGCGAACTACGAACTATGGCTTGAATAGAGATATTCTCCTCTTATACCGAAGCGAGAGTGCCTAAGTGAAGAGATGATCCTTCCATCTAGGGTTCAAAAATTAATATCTACTAATATTATAAATACGAAAGTAACTTTGTCTGGCTATCTGTATGTTACGCTTTCACATCCAAACCAACTTGATTAGACCTTGAGAAAAGACATAGGCTGTTTTTGGTCGCGATAACCGACATCCACGTGGGCGAAGCTGCGGGTAGCAGCTAGTATGTTTATAAAACAATACTTTATCACACTTTGAAGGTAGCAGACTATAGTAATAATCGAAAATCTAAAAAAGGAGGAACGGGAAATATCATAGTCATCCAAGTCATACGCGTTACTGTTGAAAGTTTAAAATGGTAAACATTAAGTAATAAAGGAAAACAATGCTTTTAAGAACCAACAGCCTACAGATTATTAAAGTTTTCTTGACGATTCGGCCCTTAAAATTCACTGTACAAATATAGGCTATAACAATAGTTCTAGAAATTTAAAGATTTCCTTGTCAAGCGAGGAATCTAGACTCATTGTGACACGTATTTAATTATTGAGTAATTCAGTACGGAGCGAAAACGGGTCCACCTTAAGAGGGTAGATTGGCAGATGAGAAGTAGAAATTTGTTCATAATATTCACAGGTATCTGAGTTAGTTAATACGGTTAGCGAGTTAATAGTTTGTTTTTATTATACAATCATTACAACTGACTTCGGTGCAGGTTTCGTCTCAAGGTTGAGAAGTCAGACGGCCGTCGCTCCTGTAAAAATCAAGAGTGAACGGATATTAATGAGGCACAGCAATAGATTTATAGTATAGAATATCATATAAGCTACCTTTTATCTCAGGAATAGATTCTTATAGATGGCAAAAACGTATTTAATATCCTTAGCCACGGGAATCATGTTGTACTGAATGGTTATTCAGTACAACAAGATATTAGAGAAAAAAATATTATGAAACGGTGGAAAGTATCTTCAAAATTGAATACTTTGTTATGAAAATTTAAAAAAATTATGCGTGGTAAACAACATAAATATGAGTATCTATAAAGTTTTGTAGCCGTTGTTGAGGCTTATTAAAGGTATAAATAAATATGAGGCCATAATAACAGTAACGCTTTATACTGTAAACCACGTGAATGAGTTCACGTTCTGCCATTAAAACCTACGCACATGTATAGTCTGCAAAGAAAGTTACTGAACATTAACAAACTTTCCAAAAACAGCCATTATTACAAAAAGAGTGTAATCTATAAATTAATGAGCGAGCAATTATTAAGGGTCAGATTTAAAATCAAGTGATCGTGGGTTCAAATTATAGCCGACCTAAACTTACTTCTAACACAAGCACTTTTGTTTAGTTAGTGATCAAAGCATTGCCCTTGTAAGGCAAAGATCGCAGGTTCGGTACAGTTCAGTGTAAGCGAAAGTCGATAGATGCATTTCGATTAAATATTTACGCACTAAATAAACTGCGTCGTACGATAGATGTGAAAAAGCATATACATTACTATATGTACGTCTCCCTATAAAGCGTAATATACGGTTGCCTCGGCAGTGAAGCCGAAGAAATTCAAAGAGAAGCCCTTTATATGTGTAATATTCTCACCTCTGAACAACATTTAATATAGGCCATCGTTAAATTTTAGATCTACAGTAACTAGATATGTCTAGATTTTATTGTAAATTGAATTAGATCGCATATGTTTGTAGACTTTGTGGAGTAGCGGTAGTGTCCACTGTTACATCAGAAGCGGGTTCGATTTCCATTTAGTGCCATTATTTGTTGAAGGTATATTTGGCCATTAGATCAAACGAGTAGGACGCCCCCTAGCCCGATGGACAGGTCGTCAGACCTGAAAAATGGCGCACATAAAATGGCGTAGATACGGTAAAAATGGCGCACATTGGGAGAGGCCTATGTCCAACAGTGGGCTGCAGTAGGCTAATTGATTGATATTAAGGAAGTGTGCCGAATGGATGCTACTGGTAACAAGATCTAACTTATTTAATGTTGAATTTAACAATCTATGACCACCTCTAAACTTATTCTATACTAGTTGACCCGGCGAACTTCGTACCGCCAATATTTTTCCGCCCACGTGGCGTCAAATCCCGTTCCCGCTGCACTGTCTACTATATTAAGCATGTATTATACATATAAACCTTCCTCTTGAATTACTCTATTTAAAAAAAACCGCATCAAAATCCGTTGCGTAGTTTTAAAGACTTAAGCATACAAAGAGATTTAGGGACAGAGAAAGCGACTTTGTTTTATACTATGTAGTGATGAGTATACTATTTTTAAATACTACTAGGTAATACTCACGATATTGTGCAAACTTATGAGCTTGCCAAAATAAACCTTTAATTAGATTTTTAGATCTATATTCATGAAAGGTGAAAAGACATATCTCAGTCCTTAGATACTGTCGAAAACATATCCAGTAATCCTTAAGACATTCGGGCAGCTCAATATACGAGTATTTACTGTATATAGTTAGAACCACTAACACATATCAACCAATCCCTCATAACTATAATCTGGATAGTTCAGTAACATCATTTGGCAATGTTTGCCGGATGTATGAGTCGCTTTCACACTTATCTTGCTTGTGAAAGGGTTTCGAATGTCATGGAAATGTAGCAATTTATCTACTCGTTGGTTGCGAAAACATTAGGGGATATGGTAAGGCATGATGGTTAAGAAAAGAATTTCGAACTGAAGCCCGCAGCTTTGCCCGCGTGGTATTTCTATCCCGTTCCCGCTACTATTATTATATGTTATTACAAACTATAATCTATCCTCAGCTGGGGATTTTACGCACGTAAAAGTATGTCAACAAAGGAGATATGGTCGCACTTTTTCATATGAAGTGCAACCGTAACTCCTTCGTTGATTGTACTGTATTTCAACTATTTACCTCTGAAGTTACCATAAATGCCTCTTTCATCCCTTTTCTTTTGTATGTCCTCCTAAAGCTAACAGAACGCGCTCCCCCTTTGCAATATACTTAGTAGAAACAATTTGAATGAGAATGAGAAGTTTATCGCACCGATTACTATACCGGGTAGGTGTTGAGTAGTAATTAGTAATAAGATTTGTTACCGTTAGTAGTAGGCTTGCTTACTATAGTTGAAATTATGTAAAAGGTGAATTTTGACAGTTATAGTCTAGGGTTGAAGTACCTTAAAATGGTTGTGAAAATAATCGATTAAAGTTACAAGAGAGTAATCTCATCGTAACCAGAATGTAACTTTTGTTGCATTTTACGTTACAATCGACCCGCATCGCCTTTGGTGATTATTTTCCAATTGACCAGCCGTATCGCCGGCGATAACAACTGTATTATTTAAGAAATTATTCGAATGGTAGAGGTATACCAGCAACCACAACTCTAAACCTTTTATTACAACAACTTAGTTTACTCTTGTTTGAAACTATCAATTAAAGCTCAATATTATAATATTTTCAGTTCAGTAGTGTGGGAATCTGTTTTGTTGTCTTTGTTACTTAAATAGTTTAATAAAACGTAACGAAAAGTACGGGCACAGATAAACTTCATATTATTAAAATGTAACAAACTAAGACAAGATAGCCAAAACGCTAAAATTAAAGAACAAAAACCATAAAACGTGTCTCGCAGAAATAAAGAGTAACGCCATAGTTTAAATTATTTTACTCTAAATTTAAATTTAAACAAAAATTTAAACTGAAATATGTCACACTATTTTTATTTTTTAAACGTACTATCATAAGTTATTACATACTTACAAAATATTAAACTTCCTTCCTTATAAACACGAAAGTTGATGGATGGATGTTTGTTACTCTTTCACGTATAAACTACTGAATGGATTTTAATGAAACTTTACGATAATATAGCTTATACATCAGAATAACACATAGGCTACAATTTATAGCGATAACCGACATCCACGCGGTCGGTGCCAAATTATTTTCTATGATTTAGGGCATCTGTCATAATGCACCTATTAAATTATTTCAACTATAGCATGTACGGTAACAAACATAAAATTGTTTTTCCTTTGAATGTACAGCCTACGTATTGCAGAGTATGTTTATATGTACTCTGAAAACCGAAGAATATCGCCTACAGTAATTACGTCACAAAATAAAGTTAACTGAAGTTTATACAAGACATAAATAGATACCAGAGAAAAAATATTTCTATTTTTATCCTCTAGCTTTAAATAAACAATTTGTAGATCATTTCATCAAAGAGGTAAATAAGTAATATGATTTCACCAGTTCACCTTGACATCACATTGAATTGAGCAGTAATTTGCAGATTTCCTCTCTTATTCGTGTCAAAATAAAGTTGTTTGCTTCTTTTTTGAAGAATAATATATGATAAAATAAACGTGAAGAAATTTCATCTTATTTGTCTATTTATAGCATACAAATTCAGATTCAATAATAGAATATCAAAGGCATTTTACGAAAACGGTAGAGGTAGAGTAAAAGCTTACATAACATACTTAAACTAAGAGGAATTTCTGTACACCTATTATATAAATAGTTGTACCAACATTCGCGACCTTCACATTATTGTAATTCATGGAATGCAAACGTTTAAATAATTAATATTATTATATGATACTTGAGAAATTTATATAGTACTTGGATTATGTTTAACGATTCCAAACCCATTATGGTCTTTTTCTACTATAATACTATTGAACGGATTTTGATAGCTTTTAACTGCTTTCGATTAAATGCAATTATTTCTTCTTTTTGGTTCTTCTCGAATAATAAGTTAGTTAGCGTCTATTTATTTTATAGTAGCTGAGGTATAGTTTGAGATTGAAATGGTCATTCACATTAACAGTGTTATTTACCAAATTTTTATTGGCTTAGAGTCTTCTTCATCCTAGCGTTAATTCCAGTCGCATCCGAAGCTATCAACTTGGAGTCTGGGGTCCGCTTTTACCAGTCCAACTGCGGATTTGGCTAAACTTCTACATTTTCTGTGAAGCGACCGCCATCTGACCTCCACAACCCAAAGGTGATATCGAAACAATGCAGTTAGACCAGTTGTTGGACTTTTGAGGGCTCCAACTACCCGTAACGACTGCCATAGATGTTTGTATGACAACCGGGACCGACGGCTTAACGTGTTCTCCGAGGCACGACCAGACCAATGCAAATACCCATATTCGTGCATACAAATATTTGCACTGAGCAGCGATCGAACCAGTGTCACCCTATTAATAGTAGCTGATCACGTCTCCAGCCTTGTGTCGGTTATGGCGACTTTTGCCATATTCCTAGTTCTAATCAACCGATTGCAATCAAACATACGACAGATTTTAAGTCTCACCAAGACAGGACAGGTGAATGACCATTTCAATCTCAAACTATACATTAGCTACTATAAAATAAAAAGACGCTTATCATTTGAGAAGAACTTGAAGGAAGAAATATTTGCATTTATTCGAAAGCAGTTCTCCTGAATACACGTACAATAATAAGTTCCTACTTAAATTACCATCTTCTTTATAGAAGTGTATTTCATACGCGTGCTTAATAGAAATTGAGTCCTCGCCTATTTGGGAAATTTTATGCTGATATGGCGAAATAGCACCTATCGACTCTGTATATCGTTTTAGACCTAAATTGCTTAGGAGATTATATACTATTTGTGGGGAGCATGGAGTTCCACCTAGATCTAAAGGCACAATGCAAACTACAGAAATTGGTAAAATTGCAGATTGATTGACAAGTATCTGACGCTTTTTATCTTCTTGGGACAGTCAAGGCAGATGACAGGGCTGTGGCTTCAGTTAAACTCGAGTAAACCTAAGTAAAGAGAAGTAAGAGGGCGGAACTCGGGCTTCGCAGTGTAAGCTTTGGATACAACCGAAAATGGCACTCACGTAATGATTACTTTTATCGGTGGCTCCTCTTGCCTGACATACTATTACCGCGACCCACAGGTACCTAATTCCGTGCCTATTTCACTAGACCATCTCTTTAGTGTAATTTCATCCACATCCATTCATTTATTTATTTAAACTTTTTGCACAAATACAAAATAATTGTACAAAGGCGGACTTAATGCCATGGGCATTTTCTACCAGTCAACCGTTAAGGGTCCGTCTTTATCACAGCTATCTTTATTTAAGATTGAATAATGCACTCGTTCCACTTGAAAATTTTGAGGATATCAAGAATAAAGTATTCCATAGGTATTTTACAGGTAGAGTGAGATCCTCCATTTGATAGAACAGATAACACATGTAGGTTTCTTTCCTGTTTATGCGTAGTAAAGTAAAAGCTCTAGGGTATTTTTCTGTGGTTTTAATAAAAAGCGTTTGTTTGTCAATAGTATAAAAGGATTCACGAATATTGACATCAAAGACCACAAACGCAACTCAGTCAACCGAAACATCTACTTACGAGTTATATATACAAGAGCATAGAAATATACTTTATAATATATAGTTTATTATAA
This sequence comes from Eilema caniola, assembly GCA_949126895.1. NCBI lineage: Eukaryota > Metazoa > Arthropoda > Insecta > Lepidoptera > Erebidae > Eilema > Eilema caniola. Next base: position 7,725,104 of record OX421464.1, on the reverse strand, counting down.
ATATACTTTATAATAATATAGGTTCATTTCAGGATTCTCAATGAAAAATACTTATGTACTATCAATATTTATTATGTATAGAATCTGTATATTGCTGTGGCAGGGCATTAAAACTGACTGATGTCTATAGACAATTTGATGTAACAAATTAAGTCACTTATACCTAGAGAGGAGCCCAAGTCTTTATTGTAGGTACCCAACATGTATATAGGTACACACAATAAGGAAATTAATAATAATTTATACTTTATACACCTGGTTGAACGTTTAGAGGATCGCAAGCTTTCAAATACATATTGTTCTCAGAGGAAATTATATTCATGTTCATTCATTGTGATCAAGAGTCTGGTAGTGTGGACTTAGCGTACGTTACTTCACTGATATATATGTGTACATTAGTTCTAAGAAGCAATGTAATATCTTTTACCAGACTCGAAATATTTATGCTTTAAATGCGTATATTTATTTAGAATTAATTTAAATTCACACCTTTTAAACTAAGGAAGAAGATAAGTATACGCCTCGTCTAATTACAATTGGTAATATTTACAATTGGTTACTGTGATTGTAAGATTATAATTGAAGTCCTATAAAAAAACCTTCATTGCAAGCCTGCTGATTGCGGGCAAAGGTCTAGAGTTGGGAGATCAGATCATAGTAGCCCCCTGAAGCCAAATTGAAACAAATTTAAGGGAAAAAATAGCGGATCCCGAGTTTCAAAGTGCAACCTTTAATACTTTAACAAGGTGTATAGTATACCATGCATGCAAATAACACAAATAAGTAAGATAAACACATAACTAAAGAACTTGCTGTTGCGCTAGCCGAGCGCCAGCCGCTAGGCTCCACCCACATGAATATCAATTTTCGCGATCAAACATAGCTTTAGTCTTTTACTAGGTCTAGGTCTAATCTATCTCTGTATCCATCAAATTTTTAATTAAAGTTGAAGCGTGAAATCGTAACTGACAGAATTATTTTCGCATTTATGTCATTAATATGGACCTTTTATCTTGGTGCCACAATACCACTTAATAATGAAATATTCGACATGAAAATGCACTTCCATTACTAGGTCACCAAAGCTACACAGTAAAGTATTGCCAAACAGGAAATAAAATCTTTCCGGGCCATTAAATGAGATTGATTCCTTGCAGCGTGAGCGCTACGAGTTTTTACGAAAGCACCGATAGAGGAAAATAATAAAAAAAAAGACCGACAGCGTAATCGATTTTTAGATTCGTATTTTTTTCCTTTATTTTTAATGCTCCTGGCTTGATATTGCAGTTTAGTAACAAACTTGAATGACTATGATTACAACCGGCATATTTATTTACTTACATTATACTACTTACATTTGTCGACACGTTAATAATTATTGTGTGATTAGAGTGAATGAAATTCACTTGATTCGAGTCGAGTGTTACTACATTCGTTCATTCGGACTGTCAATTTGAGTTTGACAGATCATTTACTATGGTGGGGCGCGCAAAGAATCGTGATCAGTATCGCTGTGAGCCTCGACCGAGCACTACGTGTCTAGCAGACCGCTCAGTTGGGTTGAATATACTTGGTTATAGATCGCGAGTGTGTCTGTAAAATGTGTAGACAGTGATTGATGTAATTGAAATATGGTGATTCGTGTATTAGGTTCTCCTATCCCTCGCCCGTAAATCCACGCGGATTGTAAGTTTAAGCTTACAATGGGCTACTAAGAGGCCCCAGACCCGAAGTAAACCCCATGTGCCTGCACATTTATATTTTTTATTTATCTTGGGTCTTTTAGGGTCTGACCAAGATCTTGTTAGCTGTTTATTACACTTGCCTATTAACGGATGAAACTGGGGTGTAGGCTTTCTTTTCGATGTAAGGAGATGACACGGCAGTCACTCCAGTAAAATAAAAGATATGAAAATGAAAATCCGACTGATGCTGAAAAGATCGAAACAAGCTTTATAGCAGGCGGTACCCATTAACTTTCATCTGGATTGAGGTTTGAAATCTTTTCGGCATTAGACGGGTTTTTATTTTTGATAATTTATTTTATTTTATACTTTTTAGTCTTGTCGTGTATAAAGTTCTGTAATCGTCTTTTAATTTCCTTAATTTTGATACCCCACTCTATAAATTTGAGTGTTTTGTTTTAACGATATATCTACATTTTGGCGCCAAAAATACCAACATATAGCTTTTGTTCATATTTATTTTTATGTACCCAAAAACACTTGCGCAATAAATACCTTACATTTGAGACATGAATTATTGAAATCCATACGTGGTGGTGGTCGTGGTGGTTTAGAAGATATGGGGTAATAAAGAATATTCCAAACATACATACATACATATGTGTACATAGAAGATACGCGCGAAAAACATAACCCTTCTAGGCAGTTGGGTAAACATTGATAGAAAAAGCAAATGGTCCCCAAACTCCAAAGTGAGAACTTCATGGCATCTGAAGTTCTCACTTCGGAGTTTGCTAATTGTAAAGACTTGCCTTATTGTAAAGACGATGATGAGGCAAAATAACAAATAATAATAGACCGAGGCATGTACTAGTAACCGGAATTGTATTCCAAAATAACGATTCTTATATATGTATATTTATAATGTCACAAATAACTAAGAAGTATTATCTCTGTATCTCAGTAAATTTACTTCGCACAAACATGTATATATTAGATTTCCACAGTCAGAACAAACTAATCTAACAGTTGACACTTAGACAATTTAGATTCTTTGAACTCGTGGCGAAACTTTTGCAAATCCCTGAGGTCGGAATCCGCAAAAACTTGCTCAGAAATATTACAAGAATGTGCGGATTATAAACATTATCAGTATCTTCTACAGGTTACTACGTACAGTCGCTCTCCGATTTTACTGAATAACAATTAAAATTAGTTGGTATTTTTGAGTGCATATATTCACAACTGTAAATTTCTGAAGAGGAAGGCAGAGTGGAATATTAGCACTCAGTCAAGTGGGTGCATTATCATGAGCCTCACGTTTACGGTCGGAAAGAGAAACGCCTTGAACAACCTTGCCAGATGGTAAGCTGAAGGCAAAGTTTCAGAACTGAGGTTCACTAATACATACACGTACTATATTAACAATGGTGGCACTCAGATTGACGGCCTCATCGGATGCTTTTTCACGCCCCGCTTAAAGGACTGTATGAAAATGGAAACACGTGAGCTGGCAAGGAGTTCCAGTTCTTAATGGTGCGACAAAGAAAAGAGTATACCTTATCCTTATGTATAAAAGAGTTTACTTATATTTGTATTATCTTTTATTTTATATATATAAAAGAGTATACCATATACCGTAGTCATTTTCTACGACACCCATGGGAAGAGATCGAGTGGCCATATTCTGCCCCAACAGGAATAAACCCAGTCAAATTTTTAAAATTTCGCCAATATAACATGAAATGTGTTAAGTTATTTAAATTGGGGGACGCCGGACGGCCGGACGGACGATCCATTCGCGGCTTCTGCGGGCCATTTCATCCACGTGTTAAATTAATAATACCATTGATTGATATACCTCTAAAATAGAAAGAAAGAAAGAAAGAAAGAAAGAAAAAACATTTAATTCAGGACACGCACAATGCACAACCACCATTTACATAAATGTCATGTAGATTACATGCAAGTTTACACTGTGCGATCCCGAATATGGGCCATCTCAGCATAATTGCTACGCATAACGATTGAATTTGAATTTGAAAAAAAAAAAAATAAGTAACAATTCGCAAGATGGAACAAAATACAAAAAATAAAATCAAAGTAACAAGTATGTAAGAGAACTCTCTACCTTATAATCTATGGAGTAAACAGTCTGTGGCACTGCGCTCGCGCGCAGGGCTCGATGATGTTAAAAAAAAAAAAGAAAATAAGCATAAACAATGGTGCCATTGTACTATTATCTCAATTACCGATTATTAACCGACATAACATAAAAAATGCACCTACTTCTACTTCTAACATAAAAATGCAAAATACATCATTCATTGTCATTTTGTTAACTGCGATAATAATGAACCTAATCCAATACATTTCTGGAAAATAGTGAATCAGTGAAAAGTGAATAATTGGCAGTGGCAGGTTGGTCCAAATCAGCGTCAACCTTGAAAGTGCCCCATCAATCCGATCCACCATTTGACCCTTTTCACTATTATTTTAGTGGGCATACTGGTTTGAGGTTAACAATTTTTGTCTGTTCAATAGGTATGCTTTGTATCTATATCTGAAGACATTCACAGAATTCAGAGAGTGAAATGGCGGTGGCAGATCGTTCCAGATGCGGCTCGCAGCGAACTTGAAACTACCCCGATATGCAGTAGTTTTATGGCTTTATGGTATAACAGAACGAAGCCAGATTAGGGCCCGAAGACTGAAATCACACTTCGTTTGACTGAAATCCTACCGAAGGAAATACGTAGTAACTTCACGGTACCGAATATTATCTACGTCTTTCGTTCGCGTTCAAAGTTTCGTACGTACGGTTCATGGTAACTCCAGCACTAATCGTTAACCGAATCGTTATTCTACCTTTCTCTCTGACCTTTGATTCAAACAGCAGAAGGAAGTAATTTCTTTCCTTTTACCTGCCTTTACTATGAGCTAAGCACACGTTAATTTGCTCGTAGAAATTTATTTTATTTATTTAAACTCAGGGCATAGCCACGAAAGTTGAAATCTTAGTAGGTTTATCACATGTATAAAGGTGATTGGTGTTATTCAACCACAAACTAGCCAATACGTCGAAGAATCGATATTTAAATATTTGGCCTCGACGGAATTTAATTTAGTAATGTATGTGGAGAACTATTTGCAACGATTGAGCTATTTGAAATCCCGTACCTCGTATGGTTTTTTATTTTATTTTAATTATATTTTCTTTTGAAGTTAGGGCTCTTTCTCGTCTTCTGTACCATTATAATACCACAACTTAACATAATAATCAAATAATATTTACGTTACCTTAAGGCCGGGTTGCAGTCGTTTTTAACATTTTCAAACATATCAAGTCATACAGCAATTTGCGTCAAAAAAGCATAATCAGAAAGTAGGCTGAAGCGTCTAGGAACATATTAAGACAGAAACACGATTCATTATACTTTTCTCGATAGAAACTAGCGTCAAACATGGCTCTAAAATTGTATCCAATCATTTAACAAAAAGCAAATGACAAATCTTCATTTGAAAAACGGTTTGTCAAAATTATACTTGATAAATATATCATTTTACAAACTAATGTTTAATAAAATGCTCTTTAGATAAAATTAAATATTTTATCTGAAGAGAAGTTTATTAAACAATAGTTTGTACGTCTTACTAATAGACTTACCTGGAAAATTTTCATTTCACAAATTGATTATTTTTGTCTTGAACAGTCAAATTGACACAAAAGTTAGTGACAAAAATGAATCGCTGCAAATCCGACTTCACGTAGTCTTGTTTGCCCTATCCCTCGAGTTTTATTTTAAACCCGAAAAGGCGTGGAAGGGCAAGGCGGCCCACGAGCTGAAGGGTGGGTGGTTATGAAGCTGCCGTGGTGACCGTTACAATCATCTGCGACGATAAGCTCGTGTGCCGCCTTGCCCCACCGCGCCTCCCCGCGGGACCTGATCTGCGACAGAAACGATACTTGCTGCATATTTGCTGCATACTACTTGGCTACTGCAAGCTGCAAGCATACCTGCTGTACGTGTAGTTTACGCTTGCTTGTTTGACTATTTGTTAACTGACTTTCTTTAGACAAATGAACATTGAGTATTGAGCAGAATACTAAATTACTTTGAAGGTTTTTTGACACCTGAATGGGCTAATCAAAAGTTATACTTATAAACGGATGTAGATCTATAGATCCCAAGCCAACCTCACCTGCTAGCAGATTTCAGCTCTCGTCTTGGGTTTAGGCACAGAATAGATAATAGTACTAGCGTAGTTTAGGGTATCAAGTGGTAGTCAATCTCGTATTTATTATTCCAAAAAAAAAAAGTTTAGAAAAGCGTACAATGGGTCGTTATGTGGTCATATATTTTTATAAATTCTGCTTTACCTTACTGAATGGCAAGTGACCTCCTATAAGATTGAGCATAAATATTAAAGGTTATTTCGACATTCTTTCGTAGTTTAGAGGAAAATAACTTAATAAAAGCTTCATCAATCAAACGTGTCAAAACTTATTTGTGCCTATAAGTATTTTCAAAATGTGCGTATTTTTATCCTATACTTTTTCTTCAAATATTTGTTGGAAGAAAACTCATAATTGAGTGAAGCCTGCCTTTTTCATTATAATAGGTATTCATCATCCTCAGTTTTATTCCAATTTGTAATATTCACGTGAAAATATAATGTACACACATACATAATAATATATTAACGTCTTTATCTCTCCGGGGTATACAGAGACTGTAGTCAGCTATCTGTTTCTGTCATTACACGACTGCCTTTAATTTTTTCATACAAGCATATTTTCGGTATTGAGTGCAACACAGTGGCCAGTTTACCATTCATCAGTATAAACTATATTCAATTGATAACAATAGGACAGTTTGAATCGCTATAGGCGGGGTTTGAACCAGCGATCTTTGCCTTACTAACTTAACTTACTTAGCATTACTTAATATTTTTTCTTTAATTCGATTTCAATATTTAACATGAACAATGCTTGAGAATTTAACTTAAATTATATGGACGGAGTAGTCAAAAATCAATGTTTAAAAATGATTGAAAAATAATTAATTAGTTCCGATAGTTCGTAAGAATGTCGGTAGATGCTCCACTTACACAACAAAGACAGATATAGAAGGAGAAATTTGAATAGGTTCGGGCGAGGTCTGGTAGCTTAGTGGTCAAAGCATTGCCCCTGTAAGGCAAAGATCGCGGGTACAAACCCCGTCTAGACCGATTCAAACTTTTCCTATTTTAATCAATTGAATATTCAATTCAATTCAATTCATTTATTTCTTAACAAACCTAATTCGTGTAGAAATTATAACAGTAAAATACATGGCAATCAATAAAAATGTCAAAAACTTCGAGAAAAATGAATACATGCAAATCAATAACAATGTAAAATATCAACCGTCACATGTTAAAATTGATCAATAAAATAAAAATAACATTATAATAATCAATTCCAAGTCATGTGATATTATCATTCGAAAACCAATAAAAAATACTCATTTAGCAAAATCAGTAACAATGTCAATACTATCATTAGATGTGATAGTAAATTGAAGTAGGTTTACAAAAATGTGAATGTCAATGGTTATGTCATGATAAAATTCATCAATAAAATACTAAATAAATTAAAATTATCAATTCAATAATCGATTTTAAATTATGTATCATTATGATTCAGAAACTCATCAATGTCATAAAAGCATTTTTCTAATAAATATTCCCTTAGCTTTAGCTTAAAAATATTGACACTGGTAATAGTTTTCAGTTCAGTGGGGAGTCTATTAAAGACCTTAACAGCCTGTACCCCTGAACTATGCTTTACAACATTGAGCTTTGGCACAATGACACTATTTAAGTCTTTTCTGCGACTTTTTAATCTTAAATCTCTTTCACTAATTGTTTCATATTTGTGTAAATTTTTCATTAGGTTCGTCATCAGCACTAAAATATATAAGCATGGCACTGTCAGAATTTTTAGTTCAATAAAATGAGGTTTGCATGATTCCGTCTGACTAATGCGTACAATGGTTCGTATAGCTCTTTTTTGCACAACAAAAGCTGAGTCGATATTACATTCATAGCTATTTCCCCAGAACAATATGCTGTATCTAAGTTTTGATTCAACTAGGGCAAAGTAAACAGTTTTCAATTGTTCGATATATAATATATAACGTTTATACAGATAATTCATTCAAATCGTTTTTCAATTGACAATATTAATCCTGCCCCTCTAGACAAGTGGCAATTCGGTAGCAGGCGTTTGATGGAATAGAATGACGAATGTATGGGATTTGACGTATTTGACATGCGTTAACGACTGTCATTTACGTCAAATCCCATACATTCGTCATTCTATTCCACCAAACGCCGGCTAGCGAATCGCCACTTGTCTAGAGGGACTTGTCACATCCGAAGCCTTTACCTCGGAGTCCGCATTTTCTAGTCTGGCTGCGACACGGGTGAACTTCGAGGTCTTCCATCTTACTTCCACAACTTATTGGGAATATTGATGTTTTGCAATTAGTTACAGTTATCGACAATATCATCTAAATATAATATATATAACTCAAATGCAGGTATGCAGGTAGATGTTATGACGTAAGCATCCGCTTAGAAAGGATTTTGATTAATTCTACCCCCAAGGGGATAAAATAGGGGATGAAAGTTTGTATGAAACTTTTACAATTTTAAACCGATCGGGCTGAGACTTTTGCATGCATAAAGCTACTATGTTGACTCAACACTAAGCGATAACCGACATCCACGCGGGCGGAGCCGCGGGCAACAGCTAGTATTTTATAAACTTTTTAATCTTCAAGTTTTATTTACATTATTGCCCCGAGCACGAATTACATTCGAATTCTAAATGTAAATATATCGAGAGAACGAAGCATTGTGATTGGCTGCCTACCTACTTTGAACCAAGCCTAATTTGCCTAATTTTGCTCCGTCGATACGTTTACGTAACGAATTCGAATGTTTTTCGTGGTCGGGGCACAGTACATGTAAATAATAATGTGAAACAAAAACATATTTTACCTACATACTGGAATGAGAAATATGTAAATATTTCAAATACGTGAACACGCGGGTGTCTGTTAATATCCTGTCGTGTGCGCGCATATGAATTCTGTTCTAATAAATATTCCGGAACCGTATTTAGCTTAACAAGCAAAGTTACCTAATACATTTACACTTTTTCTGTATTAACAAAAGATGGCATTATTGGTAATACCAGATAGCATTATAAGATCCTAACAGAAAACGATTTGGGATCAGCTCTCTAGTCTGTGATGAAGCTGAAATTCAATATATTCCGTGAAACGAGATCTCTTCAACCAATTGGCGATGTCGAATTTCTGTATTTAGACTAGTAGAACTATTCAATGGGCCCCAACTGTTATAATATAATATTCCAACGCAACGCAACTAGCCATATTCATGCATACAAATACACACATCAACATGGTCTAGGGATTTTTCAATTAAACCCATGTTGATGTGTGTATTTGCACTATGCGGGAATCGAACTTTCAGACGGTCTCAATCGTGTTCACTACCACCACGCCACAGAGGTTGTCTGTCGCCCTATGTACCAAGTCTTATTATCTTAATTATTTACTTACCTGATTTTACACCCTAACCACGCCAAGTTTCAATAATAATTTAATTATTATAACGTAAAACAAGGAGTTACGGAGGTTTCAACAGCTTCATAAATTGTTTATGAGATCACAACATTAAATTTATGTTTATAAATGTAATAAATGTGGCCAGCGAAGTTTAGTAGGCATTAATTTTATTTATATAAAGTAGCTTAGCCAAGGCAGACAATTCTAGCCTCCTGCGAAAACGTAACATTAGTGTGTGTCTGGACATCGCTGCGTTAGCCATGTCGGCTAATGCTGGGAGAATCCACTTATGTAGAAGCAGTGTATGGCACATAGAAGGTTTTTAGTATGGTGCGAATCTGACTTAACTGTAGGCTTCCCCGTATCACCGTGGTATATAGAATGTTAATTAAATAAATAAATAAAATAAAAATTTGTTTATTTCTCACCACAATATCATTTGCATAATTGAGTTGACTTAATGTTATATACCAGTTTATGTTGGAGACTGGTGCCCAAACTAGGAAAGATCCTGTATTTCAGGATTCTGATTCGGTTCGGATTTTCGGATTTCATTCCTACCCGATCAAAAAAGTTGTAATAAAAATAACAGATTCACAGGACATTACAAAAAACCTCTCCTTTTCTATCGAAGGCAAGACGAAATGGGATAAACATTTTAGTCTTGAAAGAAAGAAGAAGAAAGAAAAAGCATTTATTTAAGAAACGCACAATGTACAAAAATTTCAAACAAGAATTATAGGTTATTATAGGTTATTATAGGTTATTAACGTACTATTACAGGCTTAATTATTATAAATGTACATCGTGCTGTAGTACTTAATATAGTTTAGGTAAGTTTTGTATAACGGAATACCCAGAGCCTAATGATACTGAAACCTTAATGATACAAGTCATTTGTACAAAGTCGAAAGTTCAAATACAAACAAAAACAAATATATGGAATAAAATAAAATTCTGAAATAAAAGTGATTATATTTCCTCTTTATTCACATTTAAAATCTTAGAAATTATATTTTTAAATGCATACATAAATATGTAAATATATATTTAAAAATATTAAAAAATAGTACCCCACCGGCATCGAGTACAGGGACCAAGCTACCGGTGGTCAGCCCCTCTAGACAAGTGGCAATTCGCTAGCCGGCTTTTGGTGGAATAGAATGACGAATGTATGGGATTTGACGTAAATGACAGTCGTTAACGCATGTCAAATACGTCAAATCCTATACAATCGTCATTCTATTCCATCAAACGCCTGCTAGCGCAGGGCTCCAGAGAGAGGAACATTCTTACTATGCGTGCCGTGTCGAGGAGTACCGTCTTCTTTATCAGGCCCTTGATCCAGCTGCCCAACACGAGCCTCTTTAGGTGTTGGTCGAGGCTCTTGGCTATATCTAAGTCTGATAACGGTTTTTTCTTATTATTTTAGTTCATTCATCTAAGTGTGTAGTGTCAAGGTTGTGTGCGTTGCAAACTGCTATAATTGATACCGATGATGAATACGGATCTATTAATTTTATCTAGCACTGTTATGTCGGATCTATTGTAGTGCATGGTTTCATCTGTAATGATTGTTCAACCCCAGTAAATTTTATGCGAAATGTTCTCTAAGCCAGTGCTGGTTTTATAGTTGTTTTTATTATTATTTATTGAAGTTGCTAATAAACATAGATTTAATACTTTCATTAGTGAAATACTTCGAAGAATATTAAACAGGAGTTGTAAGAAACCGAGCATCATTCAAGTTTAAAATGTAACTAGCTGTTACCCGCAATTCACAACAAAATATCTTCACAAACTTTCCCACTTAGAATATTAGTAGAATTAGAAGGATAGTAGGATTCAATGATTGACAATCTGTATGATGTAGCGATAGAACTACTATGTCAGGGTAAGCGGGAAAAAATATGTTGTGAAAAATTCAAGGAAGAGATATCATACTATACGGCAACCAGGGGACTTTTTGAATGTCACGGCAAACAAGGACACTCCATTTACAAACTGTTTCCAATATAACCGCATAAAATTTAAAAAAAAAATAGATGTCAATATATAAGAGACAAACTTTCATTTAAATTCAATTAGCCTCTATTGACATAAAATAATAAAACAGAATCTGTATTGGTAAAAAAGCCCAATGGCACGCCATTTCATAAGAGGAATGTAGAACCATAGTCTCGAAGGACTTAACTTTCAATATCGATGGCATCAGAAGGTATTCAATAAAAATCTAAATCATACCAATTTTGCCCGTGTCGTTTATTTTTATTGTAGTTGAAAAGGTGTACATCTATATATGTATATAAAAATCAATTGCTGTTCGTGAGTCTCGCTAAAACTCGAGAACAGCTGAACGGATTTGGTTTAAATGGTCTTGAAATGATCGTGGAGGTCTAGGGAAGGTTTAAACGGTAAAAAAATCCCAATTGCAATTTTTTTTTTATTGATTCTGAGGCAGTACGAAGTTTGCCGTGTCAACTAGTCTAAAATAATTAATGTTGTCACTTTATAAAAAATCTATCTGCTGGCTCAGAGAAGAATACATATTTTATACATGTATTCTTGAATATAAGTAAGTTTCCTACATAATAACTTTACCAGCCAACACAAGATTGGTCGTAATTTTTCCCAAGCTTAACGTCTAATCAGGAAATATAACATGAATATTGCATATATCGTTAAATCTGACATGTATTTATGATAAGCTGAAGAGTTTGGCGCAGAATATAAAGCAGTACAGATTAGTCAACCGACTTTTATTGTAGTTATAAAAATACTGAGCAGATTTTTCCTTAGTATCTTTAAAATTACACTTTGTATCTTCTGACAATATTACAGCCTGCAGCGTGCTTAAGTGGAGTTAACAGTGAACACGCTCATATATTTTTCTTCCGGGGTAGACAGAGACAATTAAGAAGATAGATTGATTTTTCCAAATAACATCTTATCTAATAGTCAAACAGTTCAAAATTTAATTAAAAGCCCGAGTACCTATTCCGTTAACCTGTAGAGACAGCAATATTTTTAACTAATTTTATTGCGCGCATGTTTTCTAGCGAAAATATTCCTTTCACATAATTATGTACTACTACTATAGCGCCTTTAACGTACATCATATAAAAAGTGTGTTTATAAATAAATATAAATTTTATAATAAAATAAAAACATACTCATAAAAGGGCTCTAATTTCACAGCAATTAGGCACATAATGGCACCTATAATCGAACTGTGACTTTTCGATTATTTCACAAGTGAGTTACAGATTATTTTATAGAATTTTATTGGTTCAGTTGCCCTTTTCTTAAAAAAAGATTCGACGAACTTGTACCTATTCAAAAAACCAAATGTTCAATCAATTAACCTTAATAACTTTTGTTTTCTTTGAAAAACTTGAAATTCCGCATTTAGACCGCGATAAGTAAAAAAAGCTTTCATAGTCTATGGCCGACCTATGCGCGCGCATATCAAAACAAATTAATCGTTTCCGCTATTGTGAAAACAAAATTTCACAACACGTTTTCACTTTTGCAATTATAGTTATTTATTATTTAAATTATATATTATGTATTAGTTATGAAGAAAATGATTTATGTTGTGTGTGTGTGTGTGTGTGTGTTATGTTATGTGATTTATGTGAAGCCCTTAACTTTATGGAATGTTTACTACCTGAAAACTGCAAGGGTAAATATATATTTTAGTACTATTTTATTCACAAGAGTGTTGAGAAACAACGTATGATAATCGTGTGTGTTGATGATAACCGTCCTCGGCTCTCTTAAGACCCTCATCTAATGGCTCGGGTCAGAATGACGCTCAAGCGATAATCACGAACTTTACACACTTGTACCATAAATATCATAATGTACTATTATTATCTAGGGCAGGCATGTCCCCTCCCCTACATACAGAAAATAAATAGAAATATTTAAAAATGTCAAGTGACTCTCAACCCCAAACGATATCATATCACAAGACAATCCACTTTGACAAAGCTTTATAGTCAACTTCAGAATGACATACAGAACTATCTTTTACAAACTACCATCAGATATTTGAAACGATTCGCGGTCTCATGTCAGGTGCTCATTCGATGTCAGTATCAGTCAGTATGTTGACAAGGGTCGTCGTGTGACGAGAGCTTATATATTCATAGAACACGCGTCACACGTCGTGAATATTTAAGTGTTTTAGACATCTTTGAAGGCTGCTTGAATATACAGCTGGAAATATTTGTGTACCAAAACTGAAAATTATGCTATCAATTCAGTAGTGGTAAATTTCAAGAAAACGTAAACAGTATCGAATAGTGTTCCTGAACTTTGTGTAAAGGACAACTTTAATAAAAGGAAGGTTACATACATGCCACTTCAGATACCTTGGTTAGAAACTTTTAGACGTAGTTGTGTTTACATGGCTCCACTAATTTACAACTCATTGCCAGCGTCGATTATAGACCTGCCAAAAATTTGTGTTGCATTACATAAATGGTTAGTGGACGAGACCTTTTACAGGGGAAGACTTTAAAAAATATATGTATGACGTTCGTACCACTGCTGAAATGCGTTGTAGCAGCTGCTGTGCTCTAATTGTGACTGCAACTTAGTTTTTAAGTAGACATTGCCATGTATAATTATCTGTGTTTGCATGCCACATTATGGTAAAATGTGCTTAGACTAGATATTGTTACTATATTTTATATTACCACCTCTCATTGTACCACATTATATATAATTCTTTGAATACAATATAACTCTCTGAATACATTGTAAGTCTCTGAATACATTGTAACTCTGAATACATTATAACTCAGTATGGCTAGCGGGGGTGGTTATTTTGGACTCGAACCAACTAAAATCATACGCTGCCTTGGATTATTTGATGCTGTCTGTAGGTGAGATAACCACTGGCATCTTGTTCGTACTCCGGTTGACCCAAGAACATCGAGATGGCCACTTCTTCGCTCCTGGAAAAGCCGATATAACAATCAAAATCAAAACAATAAAGAAATTATGTTGACTTCAGGTTCCAAAGTTCAAACTATTGATTTCTTTTTCTTAAAAGAATATTACCAACCGAAATTATTGAAACTAAGCTACATGGCTTGTACTAGGAGTGGGTATACTTCGGTAGTGTAATGGCCAGAATTCGAACTCGGGATCACTCGATCGTAAGGCCGACCCCTTAAACACTAAGCTACCGACGATTGTATTTTTCTCATTACTGCGGTACCTGTAAGTTAAGCTTCATTCAAATTCAGCGTGAGCATACTGTTTCGGTGACAGCTTTTGTAGGAGATAATAGGATTCTGTGTTCCAATTGGTAGCCACGGAATTTCAATTGGGAAATACGAACTGAAATCTGCAGTTACATCATGATACTATAAAGTTTCAAACCTGCTATCAATCAGCTCAGTGAATGGATTAGCAATAAATCTATTTTCATGCTCTCAACAAATATTATCAAATTAGGAAACAGCTACTCTACAGCTATCTTATTTTTTAAATCAAATAAACAATTTATGGATAAAATATTATGTTCCCAATCAGCAAAATATTTTATTTTGATTAAAACGGCCATTACGGCTTAATTTATAATTTAACTAAACTTAAAAATTAAACAAATTACTATATATCTTAAAATTAATAAATTACTATATATATAGATATCTACTATCTATATTTCTTATTTTCTGTGCTCAGGTTATTAAAATTATCTGTTCAGGTTGTCTCAAACTTGTATAATATGCTAATTAGAAACATATTTTATAATATTTATTGTACCATGATTAGCAGACGGTCTAAGAGAACAAAGAAACCATTACACTAATTAGCTACGAATTATTAAGAAACCACTAAAGTCAGAGGTTGGTTGGTTTAATCATTTAATGTGATTAACAGCTTTAACATATCGCAGATTGTCTATTTTTTATGCCACTCAGGTAGCAGACAAGCACACGGCCCAACTGATGGAATTTGTACCAAGTGGGGTAATATCAAGATGTTTTAACAGTAAATTAATTACCCTTCTAAATTATTATGTAACAATTGCTTTATTAATAATCTGCTAGAGTTGTAAGTGTCATAAATCGACATTTGAAAAAATTGCAGCGTATTTATCGATTGTTTAATCTTGTAAAATATTGATAGAAAACGCTGTGATAAGTATTTGTATTGTCTTTGAATTATGTAAAAGAAATAGTTTGTTAGTTTACAGGTACATTTCAATAAAGCACGATATTATTTTGATTTAATTAACTGTCTTTTATGAGGTTTACTAATGTTTGCCATAATTTAATTTCATATGCTATACTGGTTTTTGCCATAATTTTATTAGAATTAACGCTTCACTTGCCATAATCGTGAAATGACATAAAATGACTTTCACTAATTCCATTGGTCATGATCGATTAAGTGTCATAATAACTTAAATCCATAAACGTATTTGCTATAATTTTCATTTTCAATAATGTCATTTTCCATAACTATTATTCACCATAATTTAAATAAAGATAATTTAGTACAAGCGCCTGCAATTTTTATGTAAATGAGTAAGTTAATTTTTTTTTTTCGCTATTATACGACACACATTTTTATTCACAATTAAACCTAAAACTAAACCTCATATGGCGTCTACTATCTAAGCTAGACGGAGCCCCGCATCGCCGGGCTCCTACTTCTGGGTGGTTAAAACAAAATACGAAGACTAAGGCTAGTCTTCTAACCTACCCTATCCGAGTCGGGTTGCACTGAGTCGGGGTATGAACAATAATTAATTTCGACCTAACAATATTATGTATTTTTTTCATAATTATATCAAATTTTGATTATGTCAAGAGTCCATCATGAGATGTGTTACTTATGGAAACTAATTATTATGATATATGTTGTTATAGAAAGTCATTTTATGGCAAATAAAAGTTTTCACTGTTGAGTTGTTAAGGCAAATGTTATTAGTATAAATGATAATAGTGCAAGTAAATATTATGATCGGGGATGATTATGGCTAACAATATTAGTGCAAATGAATTTATGGAAAATAAGTTCAAAGTTCAAAGTTATTTATTTGTTGAATATGGTACAAAAATTGATGTTTACATTATAGGGTAAGATCACATATTCTGCCGAATACCCTTTTATGTTATTGGTAAGAATTGTTAATCTTAGTAAATTATATTCCATTGTCTAAGAGAGACGAGAAAACTATACCTAAATAAATTAAGTTATTAACGTTAAGTTCTAAGTATACTGAACAATTCTATTTATATTTTCTATTTTTGTTCTCTGAATAAATAAAAACCATTTCATTAAATAGTAGCTTTCTAGGTTTTTTATTGAGATTTCTCAATAAAAAACCTATACCTATTATGAGTTCTAAAATATAAATAAACTTCTTGTTTATGTCGCAGCCAACTAGCTTAATCCGCTGTTCAATTAACTGCCTAGGCTGTTAACTAAACGGCGCCATTCAATTAACGGCCTGAATGAAATTCAGCCTTAACGTTTATTAAAACATTTAATAAACTCGCTGGCTAATGCTTGGGTTCCTCGTAAAATGGGGAACCCCCTTGAAATAAGACAGAAAATTACATACATACATATACCCACACTTGTAAATCCCCGAGGGGATAGGCAGAGTTGTATTCACAAAAATTGAGTGATAGGTTTATTGAGAAAGCTGCGCAATGTTTGTATGCATGAATATGGGTATTTGCATTGGTCTGGGTGTTTCTATGTATAATATGTATGCATTTACAAAAAAAAAATGTATCTAAGTATGTTTATCCGCATTCTAGATTACATAACACAAGCTAGTTAAGCTATGCTTACCATAGATCTAGATAGCGTTGTGTGAAATGTTGTGGAATATTTAAATAGTAAAACGTCATCTATGCAACCCATTTGCCTAGCCGTTTAATCAAGTGGCTGAACATCATTCAGGCCGTTAATTGAATGGCGCCGTTTAGCTAGCACCCTAGGCAGTTAATTAAACGGCAGATTAAGCTAGCTGGCTGCGACAGATACATCGTTTTCTAAATAAATACATATTATGAACAATAAAACCCCCAAATGGAACAATATTACCGCTGTGAATCTGATCTGTCGGTGGCTGTGTTTATCCTCTAGAAGATATCTGAAATTTCTAACATATGGATTATAAGGAGCTGCTGCTGCTTGCTACTACAGCCTGTTGCTGAGGATGACTTCGATACAGGAGCGATTTGAAGCAAGTTTCCGCGAGCGTTATGATGTTCATGTCCTATTATCAAGCTCGTTGAAACTTCGTTTTAAACCGGCTTGCAAATCATCAACGCTACGAGACACTGACTCCGTGTTAGTAACGCAATGAAGAATGGACGTAATTATTGTGATAATAAATTACTTAATTAATAAACAAGGAGAAGTGAAACATGACTGACAAATTTTCTTCGCCGAAATTGTCGTAGATCAAGAGAGTATTTTAAGTACCTTTTTATGGTTTTTAGGGGATTAATAGGACCGTATCAATAAGATGTAGGCAGTAGATAGGCAGCAATCATCGTTTAAGATTAATTAATAATTAAGAATAATAATAACATAATTAATAATAAGTACTAAATATTTGATAACTGCGACAATTTATATCGTAACTTAGTAATGAACTTATTTTATTACAAAGTTACGAAATAAATTAAATATAAGAGTAATAGAATAAGATAATAAAATAGTAAATAAGATAGTCAATAACTAATAAAAGCAGATAATATTTTAATTTTTCATGAGTACAAAATTAAGGAAAATATGTTAATCGTAGCATCTACATTTAAAAAAATATGTATAACTTTCTCATTAGCCGTTTGCCTTTGATATACCCATATCTAACCGAAAGCCTGCGTTTGACTACGCTTGTGTTTATCTTTTGCGTTTTAGAAAATGTATTAAAACTTTAAAATTGGAAAATTAATTGCCGTGTTATTTTTATTTGCTTTACTAATTTATTTACTATTACCGGTTGCATCCTATACTTGTATTACTTGTAACCTCAAATTTCTACTCTTTCCCTCGATATTTTTTTGCAAAAGTGCCTGCCACATGACCTTCCATCCACAAGAGAAAAGCTTCCGCCAGAGCCTCGTTCTTTAGTCTGCGCCACAAAGATTTTGGTGGGACCCTTTACACCGTACATCACTTGCATCTCGATAGTTTGTCAGCCCCTCACTTTTCAACTTTTCAACAACTGATGTAACTTCCAATTTTCCCTAACAGATTGAGGAATATTTAATTAACATCCAAAATTCCTTTTATTTTACCAAACAATTGATTCCAAACACAAACAAAATACGCAATAAACAATTCACCCACGACGGAAGGACAAGACATTTTAATTTCTAATATTAAAACAACCATGTTCGAGAGAACAGGAAAATGCTTTTATGTAGATAGCTTCCGCAAATATTTTACGAAGACGTGTACTTCATAAAACAACCACTCAAGTTTATTCTTTTGTCGCAATGTTTCATTTTCATCTTATGGAGTAGGTTTTTTTTGTCCGAAAACGGTTGGGTATCATCTCTCAGAAGGCACAACGAAATGACTATACAAAAAGTTGTCATACTACATTAACTCATTTCTAGTTTATATATCCCTTTCCATATTTAAAATTCTAAATTAATTCCCGACTCACCGCGGAATCGTGATACTTTTTTTTCTTTAAGCAGCTTGTCTAGAACTTACTAACTAGTAAGTCTGGACTACTAACTCCTAAAAATCGACAAGTTCTGGGGTTACCAGAACTTATCAATAGGTAATAGGTTGGATAGTTGTAAGTGGGTCTTGTAAGCTTACAAATCGGTACAAAAAACTACGGGCGGATACTGTGATCTTTAAAATTTCATAACTAAAGAATACCTAACTTATTTCAAGGTTCGTAAAGACAATATTAGCCATAAAAACCTTATTGGGTAATGTTCAATGGAATTAGAAACCATCCCACGCCTTTTTCACTTTTAATGCTGCTTGTATCTATTTTAAATATAAGATAGCCTCTCCTTTAATAGGGAACCGTTGTAAATTTTATAAGCACCGCAGAAAACACAGATATATTGAACCAATGAAAGGGATAATTTTTGTGCTGTACAGAGATGATATAATGAATAGCTGCATTAGCCACAAATAATAAAATAGTTGTGCCCCGCGGCTCAGATTGAGTCAATCTCCTCCGTTTCCTGTGACTCATAGGAACCTATTGCCAGGGTACAAAACGAACTTATGTGCTATTCCAAATTATAAACTATATCTGTGCTATTTTCCCCCCTAGTCCCCCCGAGACCCATTCCCCCCGCCTAGACCAATTTAAACTTTTCCTTTTCCTTAATCAATTTGTATCTGTGCTAATTATGCCAAATTTTATTTTTGTCTGTTCTAAGGGCATTAAGTAATGATGCAGAATACTTACCGACATAGCAGTCATTGGTTAAAATGGGGATGGACTGGAGATACAAGTAGACATTACTTAAATGCACTCGAATATGTAAGAATAACGGAATAAATTACATTTCATTCTTTCGGTATATTCACCATATTTTGTACAAAATTGTTCACGGAATTTTGCGAGTTGAATAGGTAAAACGTTTACTAGATAAAATAAAGTAACTACCTATACCAACAAGTACGAACGTCTCACTTTATAAAGTTAGTATCGCTGTTTTTTCTAGGTTACGTAAATAAGGGCCGGCCGTACAAGATCATGAATACTTGTGTTTTGCCACACTTAACATATTCTATCTTACAAAAAGCGTACCTAAAAGATTTATCAGTAAATTGATTATGCAAAATATTTTTCTGTTATTCCACGATGTGTTTGTGTGGGTAGAATAATATATTAGAAAACCCACAGTTCTACCCACAGTGACATAGACATGACAGGACACGACAGTTGGGAGATGAAGGTGGGAAATGGTACACACTCTCCATACGGATTATATGCCTACCTAGCCTACAGGGTGTAGGTGTACAGTCAGGTACAAAGTCTCAAAATGATCTTCTTACCAAGGTATAAAGAGCAAATCAAATGTATTATTAATTTGATTGTATTATTGTCCAAACTAAAGGTGTGTACCAAATATCAGATTAATTAATCAAGAGAAAAGGGGAAACAAGGCATTAAGATAATTTTGAGTACTTTGTTTGTCAAGATCGTTCTGATGCTGATTGTACGTGTGTGTAAGATATACAAACACATAAACCCTTGCATTCACACATACAAACTTTCAATTTGCTTTGAATGAAACTTTGGTTACATCCATTGCTTTTTTAGGATTCTCTAGACTCCCGGCCCTTGCCTTTTGCAGCTGACGTGCTAGTTAGACCCCTTGCAAGTCACGGTAACTGCTAACCGCAATCTTCTTCTTT
The DNA here is from genome assembly GCA_949126895.1 of Eilema caniola. NCBI lineage: Eukaryota > Metazoa > Arthropoda > Insecta > Lepidoptera > Erebidae > Eilema > Eilema caniola. Next base: position 7,704,385 of record OX421464.1, on the reverse strand, counting down.
TCGTATGGTTAGTGGTCAACCTCTGACAGAGTTATTCAGGTCACCCATACAGGCGAAGAAAGAACAAGTTTGCGGGAAGCAGTTACCGTGACTTGCAAGGGGTCTAACTAGCACGTCAGCTGCAAAGGGCAAGGGTAAAATAAGGCAGAAAGGGCAGAGAACAATAAGACAACAATCTGGTCAAGACGGAGGTCTTGCCCTAGCGATTCTTGACAGCCGTTACCGACTTTTAACGTGCGGCTTACATAATTATTGCTACCTTAGGGATACAAACATCTCTATATATTACGATAATAAGAAACTTCTACAGATAAGTGCATAAAGCATCTGCTAAAGTCGTAAGATGTCAACAGTTATGAATAACCCCAAAGCCCCAAAGAACCCCAATTTTATCAGAAACAAGTCATAATTAAAAATAACATAGGGTCGTTTGATTTTAAGAATCTGTCAGGAAAGATGAAAGAATAGACGAGTATTAAATATTAAAAAATAAATACTTTTCATTTAAAGCCTGTCCGTGTCACCGCGAAATAGCGAAAAGATGAAACGGCTGTATCACCCGTCGTTTTAAAACATTAATCCGGATTATAAAACCATTTATTTTTAATCAAAGTCTTGGTTTAAGTCATGAATACAAATTTCTGCAGGTGATCGTGACGTTTTTTATTTGGTTTTCGTTTATGTTAAATTTTTAGCTCTTTTGTATAGGAAATATGCATGAATGTGGTTTTCTAAAGGAGATAACTAGTGTGTTAGAAAAAAACTATGTACCCTATATACCGATGTATGTATGTATGTATTTATATAACTAAATATTAAATTTCATAGCTGTGTAGTAAGAGCTGTTTCTAGTCAGTAATTCATTACTGAATTGACAACAAATATTAAATTGTCGTAACATTATCTGTTTCATAAAAGCTTCTTTACACATTTGCTCTTCTCTTCTCTACCTGAGTGGGAACTTAATCTAATCAAGGAACGACCAATAGAGGACCAAAACATTTTGGGTAAAGCACATTTTTGTCTTTATCTTATTAGAGCAATGCTTACTAGAAGCCTACCTCAGTGTTATTTCCGGCTGTGACCACAAGGGTCGCCTTTGCCCTCACAAATGACGGTGTGTCAAAAATCAATAAACTATTTATATTTCATAGGACTTCGGACTGCTCAATGGTTATGGTTGCTTCCAACGCTGATATTTGAGGACTCAGGGTCCGAATGCGATTGTTGTTATACCACGAGCGAGAGATTGTCCTCTGACCTCTCTTCCCTCATAGGTAAACCGGTGCCATAGCATCTTCCGGTGTTCAGCAGGTGTATCTAGCCTCACCTAGACCTGACTTGGCCGCTGAAATTCCTAGTAGGACCACGTATCAGAACAGCAATGTGTGTAGAGTGATATCAAACTACTGTAGTCTATTCCTGTGCCAAATTTAATACAGATCTGTTTAGCCGGTAGAGCGTTATTGAATAACAAGCAGTTGCAGTAGGATAGTTATAAAATACAAATAGTTACCCGCCCCCCTCCCCTCCGTAGCTGGAGGGGGAGGTAATGTCAAATTCGAACCGACTAAACCGCACGCCGTCTGTGGATGGTTGTGCTAAGCCGTACGCGAAATCGCCATATTCGCCTCGAAGCACCCAGTCGTAACCGATGTTCCATAGAAGCGTCCCCAGGACCGATTTCCGTGGAACTCCGCACCACATCTCACGCCTACCGACTCCGGTCGAACTTGGGTAGATGACGGCTCTCTCCGTCAGGTGCGCCCCGACAATGCGGCGGAAGTAGAGAGGCACATGATGCAACTCCGGGGCAAGGTGTTGAATACGTTGGCGATGTCCAAGGACACCGCCAAGATCACTTCGCCCCGAGCGATCGCATCCTCCGCCAGAGTCCTCACACGCATGATGGCATCCACAGTGGAACGCCACCGGCGGAACCCGAAATGGAAATTCGCCAGGTCCGGCCCCACACTAGAGAGATGCTCGACGAGGCGCTTGGCAATAACTCTTTCAAAGAGCTTGCCCACCTCGTCGAGCAACATTATGGGCCGGTAACCGGACGGCTCGTCCGCCGGTCAAATTCCAACATACTATCCTATTTTATTTAAACGACAATCCTCTTTTGATGAGGCCGTCAAGCTGAGTGCCACCATTGTCAAAATGGTACGTGTATGTAATGTTGACCCTCTTTCCTGAGACTTTGCCTGCAGCTTACCATCAGACGAGGTGAAGTCAAATTGATGTGTCCTATATAATATATGAAATCTTGTGAAAGTATACGGACAAGAACAACTTATAATACTAACCTATTAGATTTAGAACCCTAAAAACAAACCGCTCTTTAAAGGCTCTTAATATGTCCAAGCGTGTACATTTACAAATGAAATCACCCAACATTTTATGAGCTCTTTTCGGAGTATTGAAAGTGTCACTCAAGGCTATTTGGCCAATGTTTGCGTTGAAAGCTATTGGGCGAAATTAAGTTAACTGCCAACGTCCCTTGGAGAAACACGCTCGCAACAAGTTTATGTAGCTAAACATTTTCTTTATGATAGTGTAAATTCAGGTGTCTTAAGGCTGTTATTTAGAACTTTTTTTTCATGAGAAAATCTCTACATATACCACGCCCGTTAGCCAGCTTAGGAGGTCATATAGGACAAAAACCGCACGCTGCCTCAGTTCCCAATTAGCGGGATGTAAATGTAAGTATAAGGATCACTGCACATTGACATATTTATACATCCAAATATTTGAGCAGAAATGGAAGCACACCACAAAGTTTATCAAAAGTTGACTGAGACATATCTCTCATTCTAGATGGCCTTCTTCGCGGTTACCTATCTTAATCCCGAATTTTAATATTCCGAATATCATAATCCAGAAAACGTTTGGCCAATTTTTCATAATCCCGGTTTTTCAAATTCCGAAGTTTTATTTGCCTTATAATTGCAACTCCGAATTTCATTTGCCCATTTATTCATTTGTAAGACGTTTTATAATCCAGAGGAACGAGTTCCAGACACACGAAATCTAAATGCACAAAATCCAGATGACCGTAATCCATATACACGAAAGCCCAATTTTTAAAACACAAATTTTTGAAATGCAATTAATTGATATCCAGTTAATTGATATCCAGACAAACAATATCCAAATTTATAAACCTAAAACTAAACCTCATATGGCGTCTACTAATTACAATTGGAGACCTACTGAACAAAACACACGTTGCCTTAAAAAATATATGTATGCATGTAAGCAAACAAGCATCCATGCAGGCAAGCTGGCAAATAAACCGGCAAGCATGCAGGCATGCAGGCATGCCTGCATGCTTACCGGTGCGGGCGAGGACTGCCAACCCTCCGCGGGTGTGCGTTGTTTTATAGACAATTGTTTAATATAATTTCGTATAACAGAAAATGTTTCGCATAATTTCGTTTCATAGAATAATCAATATAATCATTATGTATAATCAATATAATTTTAAATCATTGAATTTTGTTTCATATAAAGTTAAACATTAGAATAATCATTTCATAGAATATCAAATGAACTATTCTTAATCATTATATTGTTTATTTAATAGAAACTTATTACAAAGAATAACATATTATCATATATATGGTTTTTATGAACTAAACAATTGATGCGTCTGCAAGGTCGACGGAGCCCCGCTACGCGGGGCTCCTACTTCTGGGTGGTTTATAAAAAAATCTGAGTCGGGGTGTTAAAATTGTAAATGTTACAGTTAAAAATAAATGTGATTTGGAACATTATAAAGGTGGTTTAATATTCTTTAAAAAATAATTCTACAGTTTGATAAGTTTGTTAAACAAAAAAATGTGATTAAAAATTCGTTTAATTGTGTTTCTGTGAAATATGTTTCATTGTAGGAAATTGATTTTGAAACAATAATATTCGAAATAAAAATATAAGAACCAAATATTATATGAAGCATTTTCTGTGAAACGAAATTCTATGAAATTTCTTTGTACGAAATAAGGGGCTCCCGTCCCTCCGCGCCTCCGGTTCTTAAATAACACTCTCTAGTGTAGGGCAGACAAGTACCACGGCGAGTCGGGTCGGGTGTGGTACGCAGTGTTCACGAGCTCGCTTTCCTGATTCATTGATTATACCTGCATACAAAACTGTTCATGCATGACATGGAAAACAATAATTTAAACAAAATTATATTATAAGTCTACAGGCTTTCATTATATTAAGTGAAATTATTTATGTCTTAAGTGAACGTTAGATTTTTTATTATTATATCAACCGTTACACACTCTAAATAAATCGTATAAATTTACTGATTTTTACTATTTCTGTATATAATTTAGCTGGAACACGATTTGTATGGGAACCAAATAAAAAGATTATGAAAATTTGGTAATAGTTTATTTGGAAAATGGTAAGATGGGAAACAAAAAAAAATATTCTGAGAATCTGGTATAACTATATTTGGATTATGACAATATGGGAAACAAAAAAATACTATTTGAAAATTTGGTTTTAGTGCACCTGGAAATTGATTCATCTGGGAAATGAAAAACGGAATTATAGAAAGTTGTCATTCATTACATCTGTCTTTTAAAAGTTCTACCAACCGTTTTCGGGGTTTTAAGATTCGGGTAACAGAAATTCGATATTTCAATAGGTTACCCTTCTTCGCATGTGGAGACCACGGGCTAGCTAGCCCCCGGGTTATGTGATCAATATTTTGAACATAACTTATTTTCGGCTTTCGTTTTAATTAATGACAGTTCATTGTTATTAATAACGAATTGTTAGTACTGAGAAAAGAAGTTGAACGTCAGATTCTTCGCGGAAGTTAAGGTTGATTGAACTGCAGTCATTCTGGTTTATGAACTGTAACCACTGCAACTTGACTTGTTTATAGGTCATATCCAGTTAACTGAATTCAGAATGTCTTTTCGCCGTTTACATCCAGGTTTCGAACCCAAGACCTGTTGACTACTTAACTACTAAGCTACAGAACTTACCTACGGTTTATTATCGTCAGTAATGCAAGTATTAATTAATGACTGAACTACGTCATCTGTAAGGGATCTAATAGATTGCCAATTAGGCTTTAGTGCAGTATATATGAGCTATTCTAGAAAGCTTTAAATATCTATTACCTGCGTGCGTAATAGCTTTGCACACACCTAGATCTTTCTTACGATACAATGTTGTTTAGTTTCCGTTTTTCTTAGTCAAATGGTTCTGTTACAGTTTACAGTTACTATACGCTTATAGAATGGCACTCAGGGCAGGCCGTAGTAGAGGCGGTAAGACCACACGGTAGCTTCTCGTACCGGCCGATACAGGGTATCACCGAGCACGGGTGCTTCGGGTGGTATCTGTGTCATAACTACGCCTCGAGCGAGGACTGGGACCGCACACACTCAACGAACGTAAGGCGTGGGAGGCGCCAAAGAGTGAGCTTATCGCGGCTCTGGGAGTGAGAGTTCTCATGCTCGCCACCTTACTCACAACGACCCACAGTCGGCATGCATTTAGTCGGTTCGAGTCCCACATATCCCCCCCCCCCCTCCGACTCCGGCGGGTGGTATCCGCGGGGCTTGGGGTACGGAAAAAAAATAGAATAGCACTTTGTCGAAAGGCCTTGTAAGAATCTTAACTCAACTCAGTTTTACAATTTTTGTATTTATTTATCATCGTTAAATACTTTGTTATTTATGACAATAAAGTGTAGGTAGTTTGATTTATTTAACACTGATATAATATTAAAACCAAAATCATAAAGTATGATACCGAATTTAAACCAAAACCCGCAATTAGAATGGAATAAAGCGGATCCCAGACTCCAAGATGAAAACTTCGAATGCGACTGGAATTAACGCTAGGATGAAGAAGATAATATAAAACAGACGGGTTGCACTCTGGGAGTTCCGGCAGAAGAAAAGAATAAATTACAAAAAGAGAAATCACAAAAAGTAATAAATTACAAAAAGAAAAATTAATCACAAAAGTAATAAATTACAAAAAGAAAAATTAATCACAAAAGTAATAAATTACAAAAAAAAAACATAAAAAGTGTCAGATGGTCACGTTAGAACCAGGTTCTATCTGAAACCATAAGGACTTACAGTCGAAGCGCTTACCGCTATGCTGCGAAGCTATTTATTGTATCTAGCAAAATAGATAGTCTGTAGCTAATATTGTATGACGTCAGTCGTCGGTTACGGTTCAAAGGTCAAGCGATCCTGACGCGAGTTAATCATTTTTTACCCATCCAACGCCGCTAAAGAAGTTTTCACTTCAAAAATAAAAAAAAGGCCGCACGCAAAAGTGTGATGGGGACACATTTTACCACTTTATAGGTGCCTCTCGCGTAAACTTTTCAGTTTAGCAAAAAACTGATATTAGAAACCTCAAAATCGTTTTTGAAGACCTATCCATAGATTCATACGTATAGGTTTCATGAAAAAAAAAATTGAGTTTCAGTTCTAAGTATGGGGAACCCCCAAAATTTATTGTTTTTTGGGTGAAAATCTTAATGCGTTTCACAGAATACATATGGACAGACAGACAGACAGACATGACGAATCTATAAGGGTTCCGTTTTTTGTCATTTGGCTACGGAACCCTAATAAAAGTATTATATTACAGAAAATAATTAAAAGCCACATAATCCTTGTCAAAAATGGACATTCCGGACTTCCAGGCAACAAAGCCCTTATTTACACTCAAAATATTACCTGAAACTCTAATTCGCTTCCTCACCACATCCATTTGATGCCCTATTAAAGTTAAAATAATTAAAATCTCGCCGACAACGTTATAAAGCTACATTTTCTTTGTTTACCCTCATTCAGATTAGATGTTGAGCAAAATGGCCAAGTTGTTTAATGTATTTAAGCAGTAAAAGATGCCTTAATTTCACTAAGTTCAGTTAGGCGTGTCTGGTAAACTTCCGGACTAGTTCCCGGTAGGAAAAGTAATTAATAGTAAAGGAACTTAAGAAAAGTATTTAAGGTGTACGATACCTACCAAGATCTTTTTCCAAGCCGGTATAATCTGTAGTTATGGGATACAGCTCTGCCGTACTCTTTTCCATCAAGGTTGAAAGTTCTGACGTTCAAAAGCTAAAATAAGTCATGTCAGTATAGATGAGTGAACCCCAAGTTCCAATGGGGATCTTCAAAAATGTACAGGATTTTCAAACGTTTCTTATTAGACTCAGAAAGCCAATTAACGTCGCCCTACATTAAAATAATGTACACGTGATACGTCAATTAGTGCGTGGTTGTTTACAGTTAAGCTCACGTAAATATACAGGAGTTAGGACACAACGGTATTTTCGTTCAATTGAGCAGTCCGACTGGGGAAGTACCTCTGGCCTACAGAATACCGCAGCCATAATAACCTCGTGTTATGTTCCCAGCGGTGAGTGCGGTAGCCAGAGCTCACTGGAGAGTTTTTGTGCTGTCACTGGGAAGATCAAAGCCTATTCCTGCTTTGTCTTCTACGCTGACGGCACAGAAACTCTTTGTTCACAGGGTCGGCAGCACGAGTGTGACTCCCCTGTTGCACGCGTCCATAGGCCACAGTAACCACTTTCCACCAGGTGGGCTGTGTGCTTGTCTGCCAACTCAGTGGTATAAACAACATTATATATTTTATCTACTGTGATACTATAATACAAAGATTATAAAATTGAAATCAAAAGTCTTATGACAAACATTACGCACAGGCCAAAAAAAAAGTTTTATTACGATACAGGTCTTGTATGGACACCTATATCATTAAATAACTTTATAATCATAACGATACACCTATACAACCTCCATCTGGACTGAACCTCTACCTTAAAAAAAACGGCCGATTCGGAAGAAAAAAAAAAGAAACGCGCATGCGCAATTGACGTTTGCGCCTTGGCGCCAACTGTTATTTTTTTTTTTTTTTCATTTAAATTAAACAAAGTTTGGTTTTGTTTGTAAAATAAATTAGTTTATGTATTATAGTATGAGATTAGATAAAGTAGTGTATGACACTGTACATAACTTGGTCTTATAACACTTCTTCTATGTATAACTAGCTGACCCGCCTTCAACCCCGTAGCACCCCTATGCAATTATGCGACACTCAATTGCTTTGCCTTCCCGGAACCTCTCTTCTAACACTTGAACTTTATGATGTGGTATTAAAGTTTAAATTTACTTTTAAGTATTATTACGAATTGTTTGTATGGGAGTATAGAAAAGTGTAGTTTTTTAACATTTTCACTCTTTTTAAAAAAAAATCTCATTATATGATAAATGTGTTCTCGAAATTTGCGCTTAGCAACACATTCAATAATTGTTTTTTTTTTTTTTATATTTGATTATAGATATGTATGTATTCACTTCAAAATAAAAATAGTTTGTGTTAAAAAGAGTAAAGATTACATAAACGCTCCACGCTTTTAAATGTTTTAAATGTCCAAAAGATTTTTTTTCATTTTTAGTGCGTGCTAAAAGCGTGTTTTTTCGTTTTTTTTAACTATTATCTTTATTTTATACTTTTTAGTCTTCTTATTTAATGACAGCAAACCCTTTCATTTGATACCCATATCATACGGGTGCATTTCAAATAGCCTATTCATCTTGGACGTCCGCCATATTGGATTTAAGTCACGTGACTTTTTTTTGTCGTTTTCCTGACAGCAAACCCTTTCATTTGATACCCATATCATGGGGGTGGATTACAAACAGCCAGTCCGCCATCTTGTGGAGGCCGCCATATTGGATTTGTAATGGTGTTTCTTAGCTAGTCATGTATTGTCATCAGAACTCAGAGTGTGTGCAAAATTTCATCCTAATCGAAGACCGGGAAGTGGGTCAAAATAAGATTCCAAGATTTTCTTATATACATAGTTACATTCCAAGTGAAGCAAATATAAAAGCGTGTAATAAGTGTTTCAGGATATTGAAATAAAACCACTTTTCGGATTCTATCGCGATTTATTTCTTATTATTTACTTTTAGGCCGACGTTTCGGCTACTTTTCAGTAGTCATGTTCGCAGTTCCCGCGAAGTCTTTTTATTTCATCATCATCATCAACCTAGCGTGTCTCTTGGTTGCTCGTCCCGTCTAGCGCGGGAGAACCCAGGGTCCGCTTTCCTGCTTAGTTTTTTCCACCTTGCACGGTCTTCGGCATCCTGTTTGGTTAGTCCGTTGGCACGCATGTCATCCTGCACGACATAAAGCCAGCGTTTCTTAGGCCGACCTCTACTTCTGGCGCCAGGCAACGTCATGTTGAGGCATTTATTTCCCACGTATCCTGCCGGGCGTCGCAAGACGTGGCCACACCACCGAAGGCGACTTTCCTGCAGCTTGTCAGCTATGTCACGGACATGGAGGTTGCCGCGGATGTTTGCGTTCCGAACACGGTCGTTTCGTGTAACGCCACACATCCACCGCAACATATTCATCTCCGTGACATGCAGCAACTGCCGGTGTCGCTCCAGCAACGGCCACGCCTCACTGCCGTACGTAAGGACCGGTCTAATGATGGTCTTATAGGCCTGACCCTTTAGCTTGACCAGCATTTTAGGATCACATATTACACCCGTTACCTCGCGCCATTTCGCCCAAGCCGCTGAAATACGGGCATTGATGTCACGATCGATGTCTCCGGACGCATCAAGCACAGATCCGAGGTACCTGAAGTAGTCCATACGCTCGACGGTGTCGTCGCCTATACGGACAGACGTCGGATCTGTGCTATTGTAGGCCATAAACTCCGTCTTTGCCATATTAAGCTTCAAACCGCCGTTCTAAAGCTACTCCTTCCACGCACGCACGCGTCGGGTAAGCCGTCCCTTGTCACTATCCACCAGAGCGATACTATCAGCGTAAATGAGCAGCCAAGGCTTCGGTAATTGCTGTACGCTGGCTGACAACTCGTCTAATATCACACTGAAGAGATAGGGGCTTAGGACCGAACCCTGGTGCACGCCAACCGTAAGAGGAAAGGGAGTGGTGTCGCCAACAGCGGTCCTAACTATTGAATCGGAATTGAGGTACATGACACGTACGATTTCCACGTAGGTCTCGGGGATCATCTTCGACCGCAGCGCCCACCAGATCATCTCACAGGGAACACAGTCAAAGGCTTTCAGCAAATCCAGAAAAAGGAAATGCGTAGGCATGTTCCTTTCCCTGTGTTTCTCCATGAGGATCCTTAGGGCGAAAATGGGGACCATGGTACCGCATCCTGGCTGGAAACAGTACTGGCAGACCGGCACTGTACACTCCTGTCGGATCCTGGTGTCAATTATGCATTCAAAGAACTTAATGGTTCACCTTTGTACCGCGGTAGTTACCGCAATCCTGAACGGACCCTTTACCCTTGTGGACCGGCGTTATAATACTAAGCCGCCATTGGTCGGGCATTTTTCGGTCGGTCAGGATTCGGTTGTAAAGATTGGTTAAGATGCACACACCACGAGCCCCCAGCGCTTTCCACGCTTCGATTGGCACCTCCTCCGGACCAACAGCTTTACGACTCTCCATGTGGCGAAGAGATGCGAGTACCTCGTCAGGCATAATCGGTGGCACGATTCCTAGGTTTGGAGGTAATTTGGGAGGTTGCACCTCACAGTGTTGGGTGTTAAGCAAGACGTGGTAGTAAGAGCGCCATCTCTCCTTTACCGCTTTTTCATCGTATAAGAGCTCGCTGATGTCCTGCGATGTCCTGTGCCGCCTTGATCCTAGAGCGTGCCAATTTGTAGATGAGCTTGTGCCCCTCAGGCGTGTCCAGCTTGGAATACAGTGGCTGCAAGTGTTCACACCTGGCTCTGGCTACAGCTTTCTCGGCCACTTTTTTCTTCAAGTCAGTCAGTCAGTCAGTCAGTTCAGTCTTCAAGGGTTTTCTTCTCCCGTAATGACCTCTGAACTGTGGCGTCCCACCACCAAGTCTTCTTGTCAATTTTGCGACCTCCTTTCGCTACTCCGAGAACTTGCTTTGCCATCTTAGTGATCGCTGTCTGGATCTTATCCCAGCACTCTTGGACGGACTTGCCCTCTGAGTCGGGACTAATGTCCCCAGTGGCAGTAAAATTGCCAGTATCTGGTTTGATCCAGCGACCATCACTTGATTTGACGGCGGCAACGATCGGCCTGTTTGCGACGAGGTATCACGCGGAGATCCATGACAAGGAGACGGAGTTGTGCAGTGTGAGACACTCACCAGGTCATGAATGACCTTACAGTTGGCTACGCGGCTGATATGACTTCTCCTAGTCAGTAGATAATCAATTTGAGTGGCGCCCCCGCTATTGTAGGTGATCAGGAGCTCGGGTTTCTTCGTATTCACGACGGCAAGGTCGACGGCGATGCAGGTTCGGAGAACAGTTTCTCCCTCTGCGTTACTTCCATCGAATCCATAGCCGCCATGAACACGAACATACCCCCCCCCCCCCCCCCCCCCACCAGGAGAACTTGTGTAGATCAGCTTGTAGCCGTGCCCTATGTTCCGGCTCCTGTTGGCCTTCCATCGTGTCTCCTGCAAGAACGCCACGGCCACGCCACGCCTGGCGAGTATAGCCGCAAGCTCTGCGGATCTTGGTTGGGGCTAGCGTCGTTAGCCAGGCTCGCCCAGGGCCCGGTAGCCCTTGCCCACTTGTCACAGGGAAAGGGCGATCCCCCTGCACGTTTTTTTGCGGTAACGCCCTAGCCCTTTTCCTCAATCTATTGGTTACTCCATCCATTGTGATTGGCAAATTTGCTAATTACCGGGGGACTGCCGTTCGACACCCGAACCCCCAAGGCGGACCCCAGAGGAGTAGCGAGCGTCAGAACCTCTTCCATTAGTCAGTAGGAGCGCCATCGTGCAGGCCGAGGTTGAATTGGGCCCCTGAAATGTTGGCGGAACTCCTGTGCACCCACGCGAAGTGGTTTTATTTACATGAATGATATTCTCATTACCTTAACAAAAAATCATGTTTCTAGGTATGTTAATTCAAGCTAGTTGGTCTATGCTTACTTTGAGTCTAGATAGCGCAATATAGAATGTCGTAGAACATATGTAAGTCCCACCTTCTGAGGGACTTCTCTAGTGTCAAACTCGGCTTACTTTTCAGTTACTGCTATTAGTTCGGGTAATACGACACATCTGTGAGAGTACCCTCTGGCTTCCTGGAGCTCTGAATGTAAAAAAGTGGAAACTACATATTTATTCTTCGCATTAGACATTCTCATGCTCTCGGGGCAATGAACTGACTAACCAATATGGTGAAACCGAACTGAGATCAAAGTTCTACTGCACAAGTATAAGTGAAGACTACGTACACAGCTGAAAACGGCAAAATAACACAAAATCCATATTAATTTTTCAGTCAAAATTACTCATGGGATCGAACTTTTCGGTAAGTTTCTCAAAAACCCTGTTAAGAAAATTTTACTTCCCAGCGGGATGAAATTATCCATGTTCCAATTAAGCTTGGAAAAGCGTTGCAAAGAGAAAAGATGATTGCCTTATTATAACGCGCGCGTTCCTTAAGGCCTTTATTGTGGGGAAATAGTGGGGATGACGAAACAATGTTCAAACTGCAAAAGAAATACATACGAATACTGGCACATATAGGCCCCAGGGAAAGCTGTAGACCACACTTCAGGGATCTTAACATCCTGACATTGACTTCCCTATATATATTTGAAATATGCATTTTTGTAAGAAAACATATGTCATTATATACCTCAAGGAAGGACCATTACAGCCAACCCCGCAACCTAAGACACAAAGGCAGACTAGCACTACCAACTGCTTATCTTATCTATATACCACTCAGGCCCATATGTAATGTCGATAAAAATATATAATAGGATACCGCAGTCACTAAAGGAGTCCGAAAGTGAGCATACATTTAAAAACGAACTACAAAAATATCATCTGCAAAAATGTTATTATACTTTGCAGGAGTTTTTTTTCTTTTTAGAATGGGCTAAAACATCTAAAACACTAGGGCATGTAAAATATTTAACCTTGAGTAGATACCTGTATTCTATTACAATGTAATAATTTTGTAGAAATTCTGTTGAACTCCATTGCATGCTTGATACTATATAGAATGATTTCCAATATAGTATATAATTTTAATGAATAATAACAAATAATATAATAATAATAACAAATTGTAATATAAATATGATAACGTGACTGTAAAATGTAATTCTAAGTCTAAACACTGTAATTGTTTGATTTTGACATTGATTTATTAATTTATATTGTGACAATTCTCTCTTGACGACTTTCAAATTCGATATCTCTTCTAATAATAACAAATTGTAATGTAATATCGAGTAATGTTAGATAATTCAATATAAATAAAATATCTCGTGTCACAGTTTTCGTTGCCAAACTCCTCCGAAACGGCTCGACCGATTCTCATGAAATTTTGTGGGCATATCGGGTAGGTCTGAGAATCGGCCAACATCTATTTTTCATACCCCGATTCGCGATAACCGACATCCACGCGGGCGGAGCCGCGGGCGACAGCTAGTTCAATATAAATTTGCTGTGCCTAAACCGGGCTTCATGTTGAGACCTAAAATAACTAAACACCTGTAACATACACATGAACGCAAATAAATACTTTGACTTTGACTCCGTGCAACTAAAATAGTATACTTAGTAGTAATACTTTTAACGTTAGTTACTCTTATTATGACTGTGTGGTTCCCACACCTTCATCTAAAAGTTGGAGATAACCTAAACTCAGCCAGGGTGCGAGAGATACCTATGTCTCCCATATTACGACAAATACCCGTGCCTAGAGAAATTTTAAGCCACATTCTCAAAAACGGCACGTAATTGACCGCAGGAATGAAAGGCCAAATTCCATTTTCCTGGCTTCTGTCACGAAGAGAGATCGGCCGCAAATTTAAACCAACAATTATAGTAGGATAGTAGGAAGAATAGCATGTACTTCCTACGTCACTGGAATAAAAACAAAATAGATTGACTTCGAAGTACAAATACGTATACAGTGATGGGGTTCCATGATTTGTTTGTTCGGTGCTTGTTAAATCTGGGCTTTGTTGGTATTGACTAGGTCTGCCGCATACGGCGTAACCCACACAATATTGAGTTCCTATGTTTAGTTAAGACAAGTAGGTATTTCAATTATTTACGTACATTTCACTTTGGTTGGAACACCGGAAAGTGAGTACGGGGAAAAATAAATGTACAAGGATTAATCATTAATTCCTTCACTTAAGAGAAGTGATATTTTGTGACAAGGAATGGGTGGAATCCTAAGTCTCGTGACGTCACATTTTAAAATCTAATATTCATTCAGTTGCATCCCAGTCTTTCACTACGACCAGTAAAATTTGATTATACTAAAAACAATATAAGTATTAATTTTAATTCACTCTAAACTCGATAATTTATTCAAAAAATAGATCATCATTTCCAGGCAAACAACTTCTTCTTTATCTTAAGCCTAGCGTTAATCCTAGGCACATTCAAAGTTTTCAACTTGAAGTGTGGGGTCCGCTTTACCAGTCTAACTGCGGATTTGGCTGAACTTATTTTTCGCGAAGCGACTGTCACCTGACCTCCATAACCCAAAGGCAATATCGAAGCATTGCACTTAGGCCAGTTGTTGGACTTTTGAGGCATGGCAGCCGGGACCGAGGGCTTAACAAATTTCCAGAAAAACATATTCTACGATTGTATAGAAAAAAATGCCTCTCTGTACTTATAACAAGTATACTAAATTGTGCTTGACATTTCTAAGTACAAATTCAGCTTGCGAGATAAATAGAGACCAATAGAGCTTCAAACGAAACGTATCCATTAAAATTCCTCTGAGATCTCTATAAATATTAGTATTTCCTTCTCAATATCAGATATAAAAAGGCTTTTAGTATTCCACCTATACGCATACAAATCTCTATTCTATAACCTTTGCAACTAAACCGTATTGAGGGATATTTATCAATGTTAGAATAGAATATTCAAAATCCTCATCATCATCTCAGCGTGGTTCCCGATTGCATCTGAAGAATTCTACTCGAAGCCTGAGGTCTACTTATTCGTTCTCGTCCCTTTCCCTTTGTTTCCCTTTCCCTTTGATTTTAGATATACTAGCTAGCAGGTGAAGTTAGCATTAATGGTCAACTCCCCCAATTCAAAATAAAATATTATATTTTTTTTAATATTTGAAGACACATTTTTCGTCTGATTCCTTGTACCAAGTATAGAGCTTGTTAAAACACAATTAAACCTGAACCTATAACTGAAAACTGCATCAAAATCGAACTAGTAGTTTTGGAGAAAAATGTATTAGCACAAACATTCTTCCAAACGCAACTACAGTCTCCGTTCCGTCGTGGGTAAAAAAGAGCCTCAATTCGAGTATCTACTAGTGGTCGTTGAAGGGTTCCACTGTCTTCATCTCAATAGTGTCGAGTTTATGTGAGTAAAGGTGAATATACACAGTACACGTACAAGTATATTTTTATTTCTTAGCGAAAGCAGGTACATTTTATTTAATTTCGTGCATCTTTCTTTGAAAAATATGCGTTCAGGCCTTTCTCAGTGGGTGCTTACAACATAAAAGGTATTAATTGCCAGAATGTTAAGTTTATAGTCCCAGTGGTTCAGGATTTTTATTAGTGAAACTCTCAGGCAGACAGTCAGTAGGGACAAATTTTAATTATGTAGATATATAATCAAGACAATAAGAGGCTGGAACGAAATATTATTTATAATTGGGATCGTGTAATATGGGACCATCGCCATTGTATTCTACACAGAGTACAGACCGCGACCAATCAAATTAACATATTCATGAGAAAATAATTACATCAAGCATCAGCCGTTTATACCGCGACATAGTGATCGAACGCTTTCAATTAGCACATGTAATATATTCATTCTGGTATAACTGCTTCAGTCACCGTTTGCATTCAATCCTTGCACTTAGGAGCTCGGAGTCCACCCTCCTTATCTGTTGAGGCTCATCATGGCTTTTAGCGAAACTGGCTTGACTTAACTTACCTGAGGTTTCACAGGCTTAGCTTTCCACAGATCAACTTTAAGAAACAGTTATGTCGTATGGTTTGTAAGAAACTCTGGTATCTCTGTTTCTTTTCCATTCTCATATTTTCGCATCCTCTTTGCAGTTTTGCCATGTGTTTTTAGACTGTGGCAACCGCTTATCACAATCTGCCGTAAGCTAGAAAACTTAATAAGTAGACAGAATAACAAAAAATATTCTCTGTAAAACGAGTAAGTATGTATCGTCCTTTATTTAGACTAACGAACCAAGAATTGGAAAAAAATGTGTATTATTGGAAAGCCGATATGTAAAACGGAATTCTCGCTAACAAGCGTCTCGTTACATATGTTATTTTGTGGTAAAAATGTTCTGTTGAACATTGCATACATATACACGTCATGTACACGAAGTATGAAGAGATAGTACTAGGCTTGGATGGGTGGATGGTTGTAGGCCAATCATGACATAATGGCTGATTTGATCGGGGCCAAAAAGTCGAGAATATCTCGTTAGAATGGGCTGTATATTCCTCACGTATGGAGACGGTGGCTACAGCTGGTACTCAATAAATATATGATACAAAAGAGTAAGGTATATAAGGCCCCACAAACCACTTCATGGCCCAACCCGATATTGACTGTTAGTCAATAAAAGGTCAATCAGTAGGTGATTAACCTTTTCTCTTTTTAGTGCAACTGGGATTGAAGCTCGTATAACGAAGAGAACAGAACAGAGATAAGAGTAGGTAATGGTTTTGATTAATTCAATTATAAAAGAGGTTATAACTTAATTTAGTTCAGTTTAAAATTATCATTATTTCCAACAAATGAAATTACGCGACAGTGAATACTGCTAAAAGGATTTGACTTTTAAATAGAAGCAATCTAAAAGTCGGTCAATCGATAAGGGTTACATTTAAGGATTTTTGAAGGTGTCTCATTGAAATGATTGTGATATAAGAGTACTGAGGTATTGTGAACAATAAAGGTATGCCTGCCTCCTTTTGTATTTTGAAATAGGTACGTGAGTGGAATTGATGTGGAGATCCCTAAAGATTAAAAGTAAATATCTCTTCAATATGCTTGAGTAGCTTGAGGCTTTTTTTGTATGTTATCAACAAACCAAGTCAATTTAATATATTATGTATTGATGTATAAATATGCCGAATTTTGGTTTATATTTACATAGATACATATAATACGCCTATTATCCCAAGAGGGTTTAGCAAAGGTTATGGACTGATAGACATCCACATTTCAAATCAGACCCGAAAAACAAGAGGAACGTTTCAGTTTTTACCAAGCACTCATTTTTTTATTATACTTATAATAGGGAGAACGCTTTTTATAACGGTCACGTCAATCCAACAAATTTTTCGCATTACGGCACGCTCCGATTAAAGGCCCCGAGGCTGTAGAAAGAAGAACTTGTCGACTGATAAATAATTCTAAGTCCCTTTGGTGCGTTAAAGAAACTAAAAAACCAAAACAAGCCTTTCGACGTGCATAGGCGTGATCTAGTAGCATAGGCGTATCTCACTTTTCTGCACAGTCGGACAGACACAGGACAGTGGCACTGTGAGCGTGGTATACTCGTATGATGGTACATGGCTAAAAGATAATATCGAGAATATGCGGGTAGATGAAAAACCTTCTACATCACGAACTCGAAGACGGCGGGCACCAGTTAGCCAGTCAGCCTGTGATCACGGCCGGTGTAACCTGGTCGAAACGTCAGGCAAATCAAAGGTATGAATATACCTATACCATGATCGCATTAATTTTAAAATATATTTAATATCTCTAAGACGAAAATACTTTTCCAGTTAAAAGCTTTATGTACTCTCTCAAACGGGAGAGAAAATTAGATTGCTACTCCCACGTGAACATCTTCCTTGAACAATTACAAAAATAGTTTACTGATAAATTTACTGTAGGTATATTCTTATAATTCCAGGTAAAATTAATCTCCAGACCTCAGTGACTTTTGCCTGCTCACAGAACCCAAGAGGATGCTCACTAGACTGATATTTTGCGCTGATGAAGAGGTAATAAAATGGTATCGAAAAATTGTATGGCCGCTAAAATCGATCTATCGCCCTCAAAGGCCCTCTTGAATATTAAAATCAAATTCTATCTAAAAAAGGTTTTTTCTATGTTAGCCCACGAACTTTTCAGCACACCTGTTATATAGAGAGAGAAGGGATGCCATATTTCTCCATATATGTAACCAATTCCAAACTGGATTCCTGGATAAAGCGGTTCGGCACCTCTTGTCACGAGATGAACCGGGATGAACCCTAAAAACTACACTCCTTTTTAAGCTGCCGTGTAAAAAGTAGTTTCTTGTAACTCTATAGGTACATGGTTGTAAAAACTGGCTCTTTAATTGGATAATTCACCAAGTAAGCTACACGCTCCTCTGGGTCGCTTACGCTCAGTGAAACCTGCGATGCAGACGCGAGGTATCGGTGCACGAAAAATTCGTATACGTACCACGTAGCACTGATTAGTGTTCTCATACATGCGACATAGGTTCAAAGCCATACTTGCCTTGCATCTGTTACTGTTTAACGCCTATACTCGAAGGGAGGTAGAGATGTTACTCCCTGTACTGGCTGTATTCCACGAACAATTGTCCGCTATTACGTTATTTTAAGCAAGCTTTTGGGGGCAACGTTAGATCTTTTATCCTAGTCAGATGATGTATTTTTGTGGTAATCTGTTTTAAAAATAATTCGTTTTCCATTTTCATTGCCATTACTGTATACACTAACTGTTGTATACTTAATTTTCCTTGTTAATAAATTTGTAACTAACAAAAAATTTATCCGTAATTACCCACCTTGAACATCAATTCGTTCATTAGGATTAGGCTCCAAAATTTCATATTCCTTTTCCCAAACATAACAAAAAAAAATAGGTATGTATCAAAACAACAGAACAGGGTGTACGCCAATTACAGTTGTCGTTTGCAAGTCCGGACATGTTCCAATTTATTCATGAACCTTTTGGGGTATGTACATACGCACACTCTGACGAAATACTGATTCGCGGTTGCCCTTTTTAAATGTTTCAAGCCACACGTTATAAATTTAACATGGAGCGAGCATACAATTGCACTTTCTCTAAAATTATAAGTCTTGTTCGTTAAGTTTTGAATTTGAAGTAAAACGATTCAATTTCTGAAAATACGATATTTTCCAACTCCAGACGTAGAACTTAGGATTTTATCCGTGCAGGGGATATGTCTGGTGCGAGGGATATGTCTCGAGACAACCTCACCTTCGGCCTAGCACATCGACCCACAGATGGCGTGCGGTTAAGTCGGTTCGAGTCCGACCTCCGGCTCCGGAAGGGGGGTATCCGTGGGGATTACCCGCACGTAAAAAAAAACAAGGATTTTATCCTAAGACAAGTAGCGTAACTAATATAGTAGAGTATGATAAAGTAAAGAAGTAACTGTTATTGATTATTTATTGCTAGCGTTAAATTGATTAATCTTCGAATGTTATTTAGTTATTAATTTATTTATTTCATTTTACTGTAAACTGAATTTTAATACACGAATAACAGTACCTTAGAGAGAGAGAGAGAGAGAGAGAGAGATCTACAGGCCTTAAAACAGGTCAATAATGGAACGTTTATCCTATACATAAATAAAAACTATATAAAAAACAACATACTGCAAATGTCATTTTGTGGTTCTATACCTATTTATACGGGATTACAAAGTTATTTATGCAGTTCGTAGTATGATAGCTGTTCAATTGTTAACCTGCTTTGAGAGTTCTTTAAAGGTGCTCAGATTTATTATAATAAACAAAATTTGATAGAGTATACACTTCTTTCAAAAGCAAGTGTCTAAAATACTAGACCTCAACAACGACAGCATGGATCAACTTGATCAGGGCCGTCTTAAGGCTATATAGCGCCAGGGTGCGAAACTCAGACTGCGACCCATCCCCCCCCCCCCCCCCAGTCAACAAAAAAAAACGCAATAATTTTTTGATGTTTCATTTATTTTTCTCTAAGATCTGTAATCTATCTGTAAAAAGATCTCTAATACAATGTTTTATTTTAAGTGCGTTTCCTTTTTCTGTTTTGGGCACCCGATGGTTTCTTTTTACCATCCCCTAAATCGGCCATCTGCAATCAAATAGATCATTTAGCATATAAATATTTCACTCACTTCAATGAAATTATATGAAAGTAAACTTACTTAAATAAAATGTTATATGTTATAGGTATTAATTATAAATATATTTATGTAATAAAATTTAAATGACCAATATCAAGCCCAAGTAAAGTAGTTATCATAAATTATAAACTCACTCGTACTTACAATAAGTACGAGTGAGTTTAAATGATTATGATTAATGATTACAAATACCACGATATGGCATCAATTAGGTATGTAAGTTTATTTTTTATTAATTCATTAGTAGGTAGGTATATCAGTATTGTAACTATGTTCTAATGTAACAGTAGTTATATCTCAATGATTGTAAGTAATTGTAACCGGTAACCGTAACAAAAATAGGTAACTCTGTAAAAATAAAATTTAGGTACTTACCTTGACAGTATTAATTTCCGTTGTTTATGATTTAAGTAGGTACGCACTGAAAAAACTCCATCCATTTGCACATTATTTTTTTACGAAACACAACACAATCAATTAAATCGATATTGGTGGGCCTAAATGAATTTCCACTTGCTAGAATCAATCACAGTCTTAACTGCTAGAATTTTTAGTGCTCACTCGGCGGCTATCGCAAATAGGTATGTGGATTTAATATTTCTTTAACGTTTCACAGCATTAAACAAAATCAAACTTTAATTTTCATGCAATAAGATTCAATTGTCATAGGTCGTCTAATGACATCAATCAGTAACCGACACTCAGAGCCGCATCGCGAACTTACATTACAATATACACCCTAATTTCCTAATTATAGAGGCCATTTTGCTTAAAGTGCGGACGCCAGGCGGAGACTGGAGACTATGTATGAGGATATCTCTAAAGCCATGCATAGCTCCCGAACACACTATACCGTTGTGATGGGGGACTTTAACGCAAAACTGGGCAAACGAAGCGACAATGAGCTGAGAGTGGGGCAATTTGGATATGGAAAGAGGAATGCACGTGGCCATCTGCTGGCCGGCTTCATGGAGAAGGAGGGCCTTTTTATGATGAACTCCTTCTTCGGAAAGCCGGAACAGCGTAAGTGGACATGGCTACACCCTAACGGTGTCACAAAAAATGAGATTGATTTCATCTTGTCGACGAAGAGGCACATATTCAATGATGTCTCCGTGATCAATTCAGTAAAAACAGGAAGCGATCACCGGATGGTAAGAGGCACATTGAATCTTAGAACAAAGCTCGAAAGATGTCGACTGATGAAGTCTACGCTCCGACCAGCACCTATCCAGTTCCAGAACCCTGAGCACTTTCAGCTCGAGTTGCAGAATCGCTTCGAATGCCTGGGAGATTGCGAAAATGTGGATGATTACAATGACAGATTTGTGGAAATTATCCAAACGACTGGGTCTAAGATCTTCAAAGCCCGTCGTTCAAAAGGAACCAAAAAGATTTCGGACCTCACAAACAAACTCATGGAACAAAGACGAAATTTGGTTCTGCAGTCCTCTGAAGATGTTACTCAGTATCGGCGTTTAAACAGACAGATCTCCAAGTCCTTGACTCGCGACCTACGCCAATTTAATACGACTCGTATTAAGGAGGCGATTGAGAGCAACAAAGGCTCAAAGGTTTTCGCAAGGGATCTGTCTGTTGGTCAAAGCCAACTGAATAAGCTGAAGGCGGAGGATGGCAGAATTATTTCGTCAAAGCCGGAGCTGTTGGAAGAGGTCGAGAAGTTCTACGGACAATTATACACGAGTGTACGGCAATCTGTTAATAATCTGGCCAAAGACCCAAGAGCCAGATTGACCCGACACTATACCGAGGATATCCCGGACGTCAGCCTGTACGAGATTAGAATGGCTCTCAAACAGCTAAAGAACAATAAGGCACCGGGTGATGATGGGATCACGGCTGAGCTTCTAGAAGCTGGTGGAACACCGATACTTAAAGCTCTTCAGAAGCTATTTTATAGAATTATAGACCCATCTCACTTCTGAGCCATGTCTACAAGTTGTTTTCGAGAGTCATTACGAATCGTCTCGCTCGCAGGTTCGACGACTTCCAGCCGAACAAGCCGGTTTCCGAAAAGGCTTTAGCACCATAGACCACATACATACGCTGCGACAGATTATACAGAAGACTGAGGAGTATAATCAGCCACTCTGCTTGGCGTTTGTGGACTATGAGAAAGCCTTCGATTCGATCGAGACCTGGGCTGTGCTACAGTCTCTCCAACGGTGCCAAATTGACTATCGATATATCGAAGCGCTGAAGTGTTTGTACGAAAACGCCACCATGTCAGTCCGCCTCCAGGATCAAAGCTCAAAACCTATCCAGTTGCAGCGAGGGGTGAGACAGGGAGACGTTATATCTCCGAAACTGTTCACCGCCGGCCTGGAAGATGTTTTCAAGCTCCTGGACTGGAGAAGACTCGGCATCAATATCAACGGCGAGTACATCACTCACCTTCGATTCGCTGACGATATCGTAGTCATGGCTGAGACCTTGGAAGACCTAGGCACAATGCTCGAAGACCTCAGTAGAGGCTCCCAACAAGTGGGCCTCAAAATGAACATGGACAAGACGAAAATTATGTCAAATGTCCATGTCGCACCCACTTCTTCTTTAAAGGTTGGAGACTCTACACTCGAAGTTGTCGACGAATATGTTTACCTGGGACAGACAGTCCAGTTAGGCAGGTCCAACTTTGAGAAAGAGGTCAATCGTCGAATCCAACTCGGCTGGGCAGCGTTCGGGAAGCTTCGTAATATCTTCTCGTCCAAAATACCGCAGTGTCTCAAGACTAAAGTCTACGATCAGTGTGTGTTGCCAGCGATGACCTACGGAACTGAGACTTGGTCCCTTACTATGGGCCTCATAAGAAGGCTCAAGGTCACCCAAAGGGCGATGGAGCGTGCTATGCTCGGACTTTCCCTGCGTGATCGAATCAGAAATGAGGAGATCCGCAGGAGAACTAAAGTAACCGACATAGCACACAGAATCGCCAAACTTAAGTGGCAGTGGGCGGGGCACATAGCTCGTAGAACAGATGGCCGTTGGGGCAAGAGAGTTCTCGAGTGGCGACCACGCGCCGGAAGACGCAGTGTAGGCAGGCCTCCCACACGGTGGACCGACGACCTGGTGAAGGTCGCGGGAAGGGCATGGATGCGGAAGGCGCAGGACCGGTCACTGTGGAAATCCTTGGGGGAGGCCTTTGTCCAGCAGTGGACGTCTTTCGGCTGAAATGATGATGATGATGAGGGGTTTAATTGACGTAAGTGTACGAAACATGGGAATGGCGTTAATATTGTACTTATGAGTTAAAGGTTAAATTAGGAAATATCGAAATGTTTAGAGCTCGGCCTGCGCCCCCTCAGGCTACGCGCCCGGGTGCGGCCGCACCCTTGAACCCCCGGTTAAGACGGCCCTGAACTTGATCAGAATATTGAAATTCAATTTTCGTCCTTCATTAAACAACAACTACTTGCAACATTGCACACGTATTTAGAGCAATGACTCTGAAAATAAAAAAGTAAAATACTTTTCATGCGCACGTGTCGGGGCTCTTAACTGCACCGACCCTTTTTGCAACCCCAAGGAGGTTTGTAACCCCACCAAAGTATATACAGTAAGAATAATAAGTAAAAGTTGCTTCTTTCTTTCCCCCTTCTTTGGATTCAACAACAGTAACATGAAAACGTGAGTTCATATTAGCCGATAACTTCCATCTTCTGTGTGTACCAGTTGAAATACACCGATGCGACGTACACATTATATCCAATCACGTAAAGATTTTCACGTTGGTTTTCTGTTGTATTGAGAAATTATCGCGTTTTTAATCTGTAAGAAACCTTTTGTTTTGCTCAATGTGAATGACAACGGGTTTTTGTAATTCATATTTTATAAACGAATACAATTTAACCCCGGATGCAAAAAGGGGGTTGTTATAAATTTGACGAGTCTATTTGTCCACCTCATAGCTCCCGAACGGATGAAGATATCTGAACTTTTTTTTAAGTTAAAGGTGACTTATGTGCGAGTGTTCTTAGACATGTTTATGAAAATCGATTGAGCCGTTTAAAAGTTGTGGGGGCGGAAAGTGCAGAAGAATAACTAAATGTCTGCAAATATACTCGAGTAGGGTCTCAAATGAAAGCGCACGTGCAACGTACACATTTAAAATTAATAATATATTAAATAAATGACTAGTAGATCGATTTAAAAAGAGAAAAAAAAGTTGAAAATAAATTGTGTTGGTTATTTAATTTTTTAACCCCTACATCCAAGTATAATATATAATTATAGTCAATTAGAATAAGTTTCACTCAGTTCGGATGACGATGTTTGTTATTCAATCACGCTCTAACAACTGAACGAATCTGACTGAAATTTGGTGCACAGATAGATTAAGTGAAATAACAGATAGGATACTTTTGATCCCGGGAATACGTTCCCATAGATAGTGGGAATACAATCAAATTGCTGCGGGCATCAGCTACACATACGAAAAATAAGTTATAGATCTAAACACGTTAAAAGCCACCCTTATATGATTATGTTTGACCCAGTTTTACGTGACACCTGCTAACTCGCTATTCTGTCTAACTGAATACCTTGTGAGTTATGACTAATGGTAATTTATTATTCAAATGCAATTCTTAAGGCGTTCTCTACGTTAAAATTGTGCTTTTTCATCTAAAAATAAAAAATGGTATTCCTGCAGAGAGAATAATCTATTGAACACGAACTTCTCTACATTGTGTGCTAAAATTCACAAAACAAACTTGTCACTTCTGATTAGCATAGTGCCCATGGAGAGTAGGTATAAAGTACGTTGGTTGTACGTATGCAGCTGCAGGGGTGACAGGTACGGCCTAACAAGCTCTCCAACTCTTGCTTCCCACACCTGGAGTGCGAAGGAAATGCCTTATTGGGTATCCTTACACTCCGGCGTATGGTTTAAGTCGCCGATGGCCGATAATATTCGTGGGGATTTCCGCACGATTAAAATATATATATAATAATAGGTTCCATTCAATAGATGAAGCGTTTAACCACAACTAAAAGGTTGATAAATTGTTTTATTTTATAATCACACGCAAAGCAACTTAATTTGAAATGAGTAACGTTTACACGACCCAGTTAGCATTGCACAGTAAATAACCTGCCTTACATAACTCTTAACAAAGTTTGGTACCGGTAAAAGGGAGATTACTGAATAATTGGCTATCACGGGAACTATACAGGCAGGACTATCGCGAACAATCGTTAATTATAGGGTAATGGAACAGCAAGTAAGCTACGTAAACTTGGAATTAGTGAAGTATCAGTAGGAATATAAATTGTAGCTGTAGGGAAACCTAGTTGATTTGTTTTTGTAGGCGATTCGAAGATGAATGAACTTTATATACGACCGCCGGTTGGTTGGTATAACTTAGCAGTAGTTCTGTGAACATTAGACTATGTGTGCACGCCTAAAAGCCTTTAAAAAAAAGGACGATACGTAGGTACCTACTTACTTTAAACAGTCCTGGATATTTGAACAAAAAATAATGACGATCAGTTCTTAAAAACAACGCTACAGTAAACTTTCCCCCCTTTTACTCATCAGTGTTTTTATAACGAAGTTACCTTTAGCGATGCATGATATTTTTTCATAACAGCCTGACAGCAAACTATCCCTTTCTCTCCCTCATTTTTGCTCTAATTAAAAAAGCTCTCGACAAAAGTTAAGTTTTAAATTAAAGAACGTGTGTGCCAAGTTTGGTGAAAATCGTTTAAGAAATGAGCCCTCTGGATCGGCACTGACAAACCGACATAGATACGGACAAAAGTAAAATCTGCAAGCTTCGCTCACTCGGTCAATAAGATTTGTCTTAAGTATGATGGGTGGACTTTCAGTTAGAAAACGTACTTCATAAGATTACGATTACTTTCATCATGCAGAAACTACCTTTTACAAGAGTACTACATCGAGGTTTCAAAACAACCAATGACCAATGCGTCCTACCTCTTATGGCTTACGGTGCCGAAATGTGGACACTAACGGTAAAAGTCGCGCAGCGTCTATAGAGCCTACGACCCAGAGACGGCGAGCGGCTTAGTCGGTTCGAGTCCGACATAACCTCCCCCTCCGCCTCCGGAGGGGTGGGTATCCGTGGGGATTTCCCACACGTAAAAATCATATATAGAGCGAGCAATGCTTAGAATTACTCTGAAGGATAGAAATTGAAACAAGGTCATTCGACAAAGAACTGAAGTTATCGACATAGCTCGTAGAATGAGCCAGCTGAAGTGGCAATGAGCTGGCCGCGTCTGTCGAAGGACGTTGGTTGGACGATGGTCGTTGAAGCAAACGAGTTCTGGAGTGGAGACCGCGAGAAGGCAGACGGAAGGTAGGACGTCTCCATGCCATATGAAATAGGGAACGAATTTTAGTAGTTTCTTAGTAGGTTATCTAAAGAACCAGTTGAGTCAGTCATGTTGGTAGATGTCGGTAATAATTTTCTAAAAACAACCTTGAAAACTGAATGAAAGCTTGCTATCGGAAATACAGTTTTTACAAAAATTTATTAAGAAAAAGAATTGTCACGTCTCCATTTGCTTCAATTCGAGATAAACCAGTACCTGCCACAAGACAATTTAAAATAACATGTGTCTCCAATGTTACAAGAGAATGTCGTGTAAGAAAAACTACAATGTTTTTGCCTCGTCTTCAGAGCAAAGCGTATTATGTCAACAGTACCTACCCAAGTCCGTGTTCAACGAATTGCTTTTACAAATTATTCTACTAGACTGGGTTTTAGTGTACTCAGACTAACTGAAACCGATGGATAAAAGAAACTCAATCTATATAAACGATATATTATTCTATTTACAACTGTATTTTCGGCGGTATTTCCGTCCAATTGAGCAGTTCGACTGGGGAAGTATCTCCGCCCTACAGAATACCGCGATAATAATAACCTCGTGTTGTGTGTCCGGCGATGAGTAGGGTAGCCAGAGCTCACTGGAAAGTTTTGTGCTCAATGGGAAGACGTCAGGCTTGTCCTGCTATAAATTCTACCTGACAGCACAGAAACTCTCTGTCTAACAGGGTCAGCAGCGCGAGTATGACGCCCACAGTAACCATTTTCCATCAGGTGGGCCGTGTGCTTGTCTGCCACCTACGTGGTATAAAAAAAAACATTTTACAAACAAACATACATTTAATCACGCCGTTTCCGAATTTTTTTACTACAGCATGTTTACTTTACAATGGTGATATGGTGCCAAGCAGATATAAAATAATAAAATTTTTGTTTTGTATACAACTCGTGTAATTTTTGGGGATATTTTACATACATACATACATATAATCACGCCTTTATCCCCGGAAGGTTAGGCGGAGGTGAATTAACACCCACATTTCACCAATCTGTATTCGGTCTCACGTAATAGGGGATGAGCCTATTGCCGTATTCCAGGCACTATTGTTGACTCGAGCCATGCAGCTGAGTCGGAGTCTGGGCCGTACATATCTGTCTGATGTTAAAGTTAATCACCCCTATCCCTTAGTCGCCTTATACGACACCACATGGGAAGAGAAGGGGTGGCCCAAATTCTACTCTGCCGAAAAAAAATTCAAAATGGCGACAATACATTTAAAAAATTATAGGACATCACATTGAATTGCTCGAGGTCAGGTGCACTTAAAGTTCACCAAACGAGTAATCTACCTAGGCACGGTTGCCTTTTGAATGGGTGACCGTTTAGTGGTACCTACTTCATCTTAACGCCGTGCCTCGGAGGCACATTAAAAGTTGGTCCCGACGGTCAACAATCAATACGGCGACCTGAACAACTCTGTCACTGCTTGGGGCACAACTCAGGCTGTGAGGTCAAACGACAGTAGCTCCCACTGTGGTTGAAAAAAATAAAACCACATCATATTTAAACGGACCCTGTACGCCGTACTCTGTACTCTGTAGGCGAAGGCCTCGGATCTGACCGGCGCGACTAACGCAAGAATGATGATGACCAAGCCATAATCATTACCAAATTGGAATTTATAGGAGCTTGGCGCCAAGCCAACCTCTCCTGCAAAACGGTATACCTTCTATTTGACTCGATGGAAGGTAACATTTTCGCTTCACATATGAATATAATTACAGATAACGTAACTTTTCATATTCAGTAAGCACTAAGCAATAGAATTGACTATACTATTTCGTATTGCCCCATACCCTTCAAGGAAAACTGAAGCGTAAATGTGGGTCAAAGGTCATTGACCGATTCATTCCTTTAGGGCCATAACTTCTAGGATCATTAATTTTGTGAACAATTAGGGTACCTTTTTATTTACTGCACAACAGAAAATCAAGGTAAATTGGATTTTACCTACAAGAACCTAACACTCTTAAGGATACAAATTTATATAAAAAGTGTAGGTATAGTTATTAAGAATAGGTACAAGCGCACATTGGGAGAGGCCTATGTCTCATTATAAAGTTGTATGTAAAGGTGTATACGTCTCTCCTTTGTCGATTGTATCTCCAATAACTTCCTGACAGTTCCCAAATCTCAATTCTGGATAATTTTCTGCGACTGAAAAAGTTCAAAACCTTCATTTTTATTGCATTATTTGTTTTTTTAAATAGTTATTTATTGAGATTTTTAGTCTACAGCGCCATGTGCGTGCCCAATTATTATAAATGTGTAATATTCGAGGGTTTGGAAAGAAAAGCCGAGTAAATTCTACAATTCCCCTTTAACTAACATGTTCTTTAATAATAAATTAATTGTTGTTAATTTATTCATTAGACAACACACGAAATACGTGAACCTTAAAGTCTCGGAGCTTTTTAGCGACATTTACTCACTTAGTCGCAATTTTTCTGGATATTGCGCGTACCTTTTCTGCCTTATTCCTTTTCTGTTGATACAAATACTCATAATAATTTAATACGACTTATAATTAATGGCCGGCAGTGATGAATGATAAAAAATTTCAAAAGGGAACTGTTCAGCCAGGTACTCAACCAAGTTACACAACGGCGGCGACGAGCACCGCGGGGTGTGGGGCGCATCAGCCGGCCGTCGCAAGCGCCGGCGTCTACAACCAGTCAGCTGACACAAGCCACGACAGACGCTCGTTACGCGCATTCGAATCTTTTTATAAGTTTATAGACGCAATTTATTTCATTGTACATCTTCTAAATTTCCATCATATTATAAAGTATTATACAGTCCACTAGTCTTTTACTACCAGACTCATCGGAGAAAAAACATTGAGTGGCTTCCCTCTGCGAGCAATAAACCGGTTCATGCTAGCTAAAAAAGCCTGCTTCGTGAGGTCTGACACAAGTTCGAGGTGGACAGCTCTCGTAGCTTGTAACCACTGAACTAGTCAGGTGGGTACTCACCGGCTCACTCAGGGGCTGATGCAGAGAACTCTTTCCCAGGGCGCCTTTTTCACAGAGCTAGAGAGGTGCGTGCACAGGGTAGCTAGGGCTCCAATGAAAACAGCTGGTTGTTGGGTTGTACACACATATATTTGATTAACAAACACAAAAACACAAAACAGAGAAATATAAGTATGAAAGTAGGTAGACAGACTTGAGTAGAGCGTTAAGGTTTACAGAGATTAGAATGTAGACAGGAAAGCACAGTAGAGAGAAGTATGAAGTATCTAGATAGATAAGTAAGTAGACAGACAGGCACAGAATACAGAAGTATTGGCAGACGAACACACACAGTAGGCAGAAGTATGGCCAAACGGACACACACAGTAGGCACGTGAATTCTAGGATACACTACTAAACATTCACAGGTTTTACAGATGGTACTACACGGCTATGGCTACACAGATAATAGGCACAAGGCGGCAGTGTACTGGCCTTGGGTGATAACTGGTTGGCCTCAGGGATGTTCGGAGTAGACCTCTCGCCGATGTATGCAGCTCACAGCAGCCGTTGTACCACGAAGCCCGCCGTAGATATATATCAGAGAAGGGCGAATTCAGAGGAGCACACGATCTCAGACCAGCGACCCAGAATATCTGGGACCACGGTTTTCACCAAACAATTCTATTACGAGAAATAGACACAGATTTTATTTACTCAGAGACAGCTACGAAGATTGAAATAGGAGTTCTGTTGAGGATCGGCGCAGGCCTATTTATACCCGAATCCATCGAATATTCGTGAACAAACCTCAAAATGCTGCTGGTCACGACCTAACTCATTAGCGGCCAATAGACAAGCAAACTCTTCAGCCGCTGACGGCCACAGACACGACTAGACCAAATATGACAAACATTTATTATAATTATGACTTGTTCACGAATATGTCACAATTTCTGAGAAAGTAAGTCCCATTTATTTATTATTGTTAAATTGTAAATAAAATGATAAATGAGTGCAATTAAAAAATGGATATATGCTGTAGGACACCAGCGCCATCCGCCGGTCGAGTGTGAGAACTAGAACACACCTAATCGAAGATTAGAAGTTTCACTGCCAAACAATTATGCCTAGTTCCCGTGAGACACTCTAGGTGGCTCTGGAACAAAGAAATCTATGTACTGCTAAGAATGAAAATTAACTTGTTACACCACCCCCCCCCTTAATAGTATTTCCTGCGGACACGATACGCTGGAAATACACAACAAAGAAAACAGAAAATGCTTACAATAGATATAGATAAACAGCTGGGTATTTCAAACACAAACTGACAACTATAATTACAAAACTAAAGAACATTCCTCCCACACACCTAATTATACACTGACTCGCGCAATGGTTAGGTTACATAGCTAGAGTCAAATGCCCTACTAAGAAAATGAACGTTCCCTTTACCCACTACAGATACACCAACACTACCAACACCTACAAGGAGTTGTGGAGTATTGAGGTGCGAAATGAGAGAGAAACACTCGGTACGGTGTATGGTGGAACCTACAATGTGACAAATTATAGTCACGTAGATACTCAGAGAGAAAACAGATATTATACAGATTAAGCATAACATAGCGCTGGTTTTATAGACTAGATAAACAGTGCTATGTAGTGGCAACATCGCTGACATTAGGTACTGGAGACGGCTCCTCCTTATACTTCAGGATATCTTTGATATGGTACTCACCAAGATCCTTACCGTCTAAATCTGACAGCCTATATACCAGAGGGGATTGCTTGGCGGTTACCACACATTTAAGGAACTTAGGGGCTAACTTGGAAGTGAAGTTCTTTGCTTTGTTTGACAGGTAGAACGTGCGTTTGTACACGATTTGTCCTACTTTCAGCTCCACATGCCTTTTTCTGAGGTTGTAATACTTTTCATTACGCTGGTGGGCAACGTTCAAATGTTTCCTCACCTGGTCGTAGATGCGTTGTATTTCTCTCAGTTTGACACCAAAGGCTGATGGATCTTCCACAGCGACAGAAGCCGGGTGGCACGCAATGTCTGACTGCCTGTATAGAACTCCATCTCCAATGAACTCCCGACCATGCACCAGAAAGTATGGGGTGAAGCGAGTTGCTTCGCTAACCGCAGTGTTCAGAGCGCACTGTACTTCAACCAAGAACGACTCCCATGCTTTGTGTTGTGACTTCACATAGCACGAGATCGCTTGGACAACATTGCGAATAGCTCTTTCCGCCTGATTAGTCTGGGCATGATACCTAGGGTTATAGTATATATTGGGTACATTATATTTAGTTAATAGATCCTTAAAAGGCTTACTTACGAACTGAGGACCATTATCCATGTAAATAGTTTTACATACTCCATGAACAAGAAATACGCTCTTCTCTATGAATCTCGCGACCACAGCGCCTGTGGCAACCCGAATAGGGCACAACATGACGTATTTACTAAAATAGTCGGAGACCACGATCAGGTGCACGTTTCTATTACTTGAAGTAGGAAAGGGACCAAGTAGATCGACAGAGATAGCTTCGAAAGGCTTCGACACCCGCTTCGGGCTACCCATGAGGCCAGGACGAGACGTGTTTACGGGTTTGTACTGCTTACAGACTTCACACTTCCCGACATATTGTTTGACGTCCTCGCACATTTTGGGCCAATAATAATTTAGGGCTAACCTTTTGTGTGTCTTCCAAACACCACCATGAGCACTAAGTGTGTCATCATGGTACTTAGAGAGCAGGGACAGGCGATCCTCCTGGGGTACCACCAACTTCCAGTCGAAATCTGAAGTCAGAGAGTATTTATTCTTAGAAAATCTATATAAAAGGTTGTCACGAATGTCAAAATTCGGCAACTTCCTAGGGTTCTTCCGCACACTGTTCATGGTGTGGATATACCAAGGGTCTTTAGAGGAGGCAGCATCTAGCGAATCAATCGTTATACGAGACAGAGCGTCAGGTACAACGTGATCTTTACCCTTCCGATGTTCAATGTCAAAATCGAATTGACTTAGCCTCATGCTCCAACGCGCTAAACGACCCGTAGGGTTTTTCAGCTTATGGAACCACAGTAAAGAGGAGTGATCCGTGACGACTGTACACTTCTGGCCCTCGACGTACTGTCTGAATTGTTCTAAGGCGAAAATCACGGCCAGAAGTTCCCGCTCAGTTGTGCTGTAGTTCACCTCGTTCTTGTTGAGAGAACGGCTGCAGTAGGCGATAGGGTGTTCAACTCCATCGTGAGTTTGTGTCAGCACAGCAGCAACTGAAAATGCGGACGCATCACTGAGAATACGGAAAGGCAACTCAAAGTTAGGCATCTTCAATATAGGGGCAGAGACCAAAGCTGACTTGAGAAGATTGAAGGACTGTTCCGCTTCAGGTGTCCATTCGAACTTAACATTCTTAGACGTTAGTTTACACAGAGGTTTACTAATCTTAGAGAAATTATTGACAAAACGACGATACCAGCCGGCCATTCCCAGAAACCTCTTAACCTCCTTTGGGTTAGTAGGTGTAGGATAGTTGAGAATAACCTCAACTTTACCAGGGTCAGTCCGAAGGCCGTGTTTGTCCACATAATACCCCAGGTATTTGAGTTCACTCCGACAAAAGTGAGACTTTTTCATGTTAATAGTTAGGCCAGCATCCTTGAGTCGCTGATAGACTCTATGTAAGAGCTCTACATGCTCCTCAAAGGTACTGGACACACAGACTATGTCGTCCTGAAACGCAAATACCCTATTGTCGAACTCAGGACCAAACAGACGGTCCATTAGGCGCTGCATCGTGGCGGCAGCTCCAAAGAGTCCAAAACACATTGTATTGTAATGAAACAGCCCCCTACGGGGAACTGTAAAGGCAGTCTTCTCGGCGGACTGCAGAGAGTCGAACGGAATCTGCCAGTAGGCCGCACTCAGATCTACAGAGGATAAATATTTAGCATTATTCAGATGGTCCAAGATTTGATTAATGTACGGTAAGGGATAGGCGTCACTTTTTGACACAGAGTTGAGCTTGCGAGAGTCCAAGCACAACCTGAGTTCGCCGTTCGCCTTCTCCACCATGACCACTGGAGAATTCCATGCGGACTGAGACGGGGACACTACTCCCATCTCTAGCATTCGGTCCAACTCGGCTTCCAGGGCTTTCTGTTTGAGAGGAGAGAGCGGGTAGTAACGCTGTTTGATCGGCTTACTGTCACCAGTGTCAATGACATGATGTTCAAGTGTAGTCCGACCTAAACCCACCTTATCCGTGTTCAAAGAGTCAAACTTTTCAATGATCTCGTTGATTACACCCCTTTGTTTAGTAGTCAGGTTGCTGTAATCCTCGAGGCCACTGTTAAGAGATACAGACTCGATAGGATTATTGTCACTAAAACCATCAAGACTAATATTTTGTGAAATTAGTTTATCACCTAGCTTAAATTGCTGCCAAAAATCCACTCCAAATATCATGGAGGTGGTGATTCCCGGAACAACATAGAATTTGATAACTCGGATAACCGAATTATACTCAATAGGTAGAGAAATAC
The DNA here is from genome assembly GCA_949126895.1 of Eilema caniola. Taxonomy (NCBI): domain Eukaryota; kingdom Metazoa; phylum Arthropoda; class Insecta; order Lepidoptera; family Erebidae; genus Eilema; species Eilema caniola. The sequence continues at coordinate 7,670,267 of OX421464.1, read as the reverse complement.
AACCCAGACATTCCACATATGAGCTGTCGGCAGTTGTAATGCGAAAGGCAGGGTTGATACTTTCAAGATCAAAACCCAGTTCCAAGAAGATACGGTGCGCTCCCTTTCCTAGTATAGAGCAAGAGGCACCGGAATCCAGAAGGCCTAAGACATTTAAATTTAATACTTTAACAACTAGATACGGTCTAACATCGTTATCCCGTTTAGTAAACAGGACCCTATCAGAAATAGACTCAGATACAGAGTGATGTATAGAGTTCACAATAAGGCCCTGGCTTACGCGTTTTTTGGCTTACCAGTACATTTTGAGCAGTCTGGTGTCTTGACTCCTTTGAGACCGCACCGGAAGCACACCAACTCTCTCGACTGGGTGCAGTTGTATGCAGCGTGCCCGCTTTCGCCACACCGGAAGCATTTGCGTTCGTTGGAGGTAGATGGCGTCTCGACTGCAGACACCTGCTTAGGGGGCTTTTGCACGCCTTTGGTCTTGTGCTGGTGTAAATCAGACGAAATCTCAAATTTGTCCAGAACAGGCTCACGGAAAGCGTCCGCCCTTGTACGCGCAAGCTCCAGACGCTTACCTAGACGTCTCAGATCATCAATAGAGTTGACATCATGCAAGGCCAATTCCTTCATGTAGTCTGGTCTAATATTGTGCATGAGAATGTCCAGCTGTTCCTCACTGGGCATTTTACACGACAACCTAGAGAACATAGCCTGCATTGTACATAAGTAGCTAACCAAGGACTCAGAGCGGGATTGGCTACGCTGTCTAATCTCATTTCTGAGACGATAATCATAGTCAGGAATATCGAATGTATCTCTACGCTCACTAATAAGGTCCTCATATGAGATGAAATTAGATCTATTGGTACGGAACCAAGACAAAGCTGGTCCGTCCAACAGGTCAGAGAAAGCCAGAAGGAGTTTAGACTTAGAGACCTCCCGTGCACATCTAAGCTCTTCTAATCTCTCTAAAAACACGCGCACACAAGAGGAACCATCATATTTTAAGTTAAAAGAACAAAGGTTAACGGGACGTTCCCTATACACTATGTTGTCAGACGTGGAACAAGATTTACCAGAACTAGCTCGTACCGAGCGGTCCTCTCTCACTGCAGGTGAAGTGTACTCTACCCGGTCACGACCCGAATCATCATCACCTTCATCTGACCCGTCAGATTCAGAATCAGTGCTGGGTTCAGCCACAGCGACGATCTTCACAAGCCTATCACGAAGTTCGGCCAGTTCAGGACAATCTAGACCACAACGAGCCAGCCTAGTTAGCAGATAGTTCGCCCTGAAGGCTACTCTTATGCGACAATTCTTATCAGAAACAAAGTCACCTGACTGGAGGGCCTCACTTAGTTCCGAGACCTTAGGCGTACAGATGGAAAGCTCCGCCGCTGCATCAGTGGGGACCACCGCCTTCAGCTTGATGCTACCCCGACGGACAAGTCGGTGTGCCGTCCTCAGCTCACTCCGAAGGCCAGCCACCGTCGCATCAGGTGCCACTGAAATGCCTATGTGAGCCAGCTCGTTAGAGAGTTCGTCTTTTCTCAGATAGTTAATATATTTTTGCATCTGTGCCATGATGTAAAAGTTTAATTACGACAATTAAATAAGTAACAATGTAGATGACACAGACAGGGTTCAATCACAAAGTATTAAACAGAAATAACAAGTAAGTTCCACCAAAGTGTATGATATCTAACAATGGTTTCAAATTAAATTATATGATTTATATTTATAATAGAGTTACAGGTGTCTATTATTAATACACTAAAGTTAAAGTCTAGACTCAAATGCAAAGTCAGTTACACAACTGGCAATGTAGGTCAAACATACAAGGTTCAAATACAAGATGTAAAACAGAGGTTCATAAGTAGATATCAACAAGGTGCTTGATATTTAACTAAAGTTTTAAATTGATTGCTATAATTTAATACAATTACAGGCTGTCTAATAGAATTAAAAGTTTCTATCATTTATGAGAAGAAAGTTCAAGTTAATATTCAAAATGCAAGGTACCTACACACTTTCTATAAAGTTTGTAGTTACACAGAAAATCTTATTAAGTTTTATTACACAGAAAAAGTTATATTACAGTCCAAATATATATGTGCGCATCCGCAAGAAAGACTAGAACAGGCTAGAAAAAAGGAGAAAAAAGAAAAAAAGAAAAAAACAAAAAAGAAAAAAAAGTGGGTATGCCGAAGAAATCAAAAATCTTACCAAAATCACAGATGTTTTTTAATTTGGAAATTTAGAATTTTGGGCGTCTTTTCCCACCCCAGGTGTAGGTAGCTGGAAAAAGACAAGAAGATTAATTACGTGTTCAGCTGCTAACACAACCAATTAACGTCTTGGGAAGTCTCAGACGGATTCCCAGGTTGTTTTCATCAGAGGTAACCACCTATGCACACACACTAGACTGAGATTACCGCAGAGTAGTACGAGAGTCTTGCCACTACGTTGGGAGCCATTTTGTAACCACTGAACTAGTCAGGTGGGTACTCACCGGCTCACTCAGGGGCTGATGCAGAGAACTCTTTCCCAGGGCGCCTTTTTCACAGAGCTAGAGAGGTGCGTGCACAGGGTAGCTAGGGCTCCAATGAAAACAGCTGGTTGTTGGGTTGTACACACGTATATTTGATTAACAAACACAAAAACACAAAACAGAGAAATATAAGTATGAAAGTAGGTAGACAGACTTGAGTAGAGCGTTAAGGTTTACAGAGATTAGAATGTAGACAGGAAAGCACAGTAGACAGAAGTATGAAGTATCTAGATAGATAAGTAAGTAGACAGACAGGCACAGAATACAGAAGTATGGGCAGACGAACACACACAGTAGGCAGAAGTATGGCCAAACGGACACACACAGTAGGCACGTGAATTCTAGGATACACTACTAAACATTCACAGGTTTTACAGATGGTACTACACGGCTATGGCTACACAGATAATAGGCACAAGGCGGCAGTGTACTGGCCTTGGGTGATAACTGGTTGGCCTCAGGGATGTTCGGAGTAGACCTCTCGCCGATGTATGCAGCTCACAGCAGCCGTTGTACCACGAAGCCCGCCGTAGATATATATCAGAGAAGGGCGAATTCAGAGGAGCACACGATCTCAGACCAGCGACCCAGAATATCTGGGACCACGGTTTTCACCAAACAATTCTATTACGAGAAATAGACACAGATTTTATTTACTCAGAGACAGCTACGAAGATTGAAATAGGAGTTCTGTTGAGGATCGGCGCAGGCCTATTTATACCCGAATCCATCGAATATTCGTGAACAAACCTCAAAATTCTGCTGGTCACGACCTAACTCATTAGCGGCCAATAGACAAGCAAACTCTTCAGCCGCTGACGGCCACAGACACGACTAGACCAAATATAACAAACATTTATTATAATTATGACTTGTTCACGAATATGTCACAATTTCTGAGAAAGTAAGTCCCATTTATTTATTATTGTTAAATTGTAAATAAAATGATAAATGAGTGCAATTAAAAAATGGATATATGCTGTAGGACACCAGCGCCATCCGCCGGTCGAGTGTGAGAACTAGAACACACCTAATCGAAGATTAGAAGTTTCACTGCCAAACAATTATGCCTAGTTCCCGTGAGACACTCTAGGTGGCTCTGGAACAAAGAAATCTATGTACTGCTAAGAATGAAAATTAACTTGTTACAAGCTAAACACACAAATACACATATAAAACACTTAATCAACCTACAGTCCCTACCTTTGCGATCAGCAATCATGATAGGGCTCATATACACCAAAATGTTGATTCATCAATATGCAACGTAAGTGATTGACAAACCTTGAGATAGAGGCGAGTACGAAGCAATGCAGCACAAAGTTCAAGACGGCGTATTGTTACCGGTTTAATGGGAGCTACCTTGCTCTTAGCAGTGAGGAGGTGAACGCTAACCTATCCGGCTCGAAGGACCACAATGTTTGTTCACCGATGAGTCTGGTAGTAAAAGACTAGTGGACTGCATAATACTTTATAATATGATGGAAATTTAGAAGATGTACAATGAAATAAATTGCGTTTATAAACTTATAAAAAGATTCGAATGCGCGTAACGAGCGTCTGTCGTGGCTTGTGTCAGCTGACTGGTTGTAGATGCCGGCGCTTGCGACGGCCGGCTGATGCGCCCCGCACCCCGCGGTCCTCGTCGCCGCCGTGGTGTAACTTGGTTGAGTACCTGGCTCAACATACTCCCCCGGTTGAAGTATCTTCAACAGCTACTGGAAGAGGGCAAATTGTGTTATAAGCTCGCCGAATGACACCCTTGCGGGTGCGGATATCAGCAACCCTCGCAATGCCATCCTTTCCCGGCAGGACGCAGATGATACGTCCTAGCAACCATAGAAGGGGAGGCGACGTCTTGTCCTTGATGACAACCAACATCCCTTCCTTGAGTTCACCTGATGAACGGCACTATTTGGTTCTCTCCTGAAGCCACAAAATATATTCATGAGAGAAGCGAGCCCAAAAATGTAGTTTCAGGCACTCTATTCTTCGAAACCGTTGTAGACTGCTGATGTTAAGGTTCTCAATCTGTGGATGCGGCAGCATGACCAAAGAACGTCCAATGAGGAAATGGGCAGGGGTCAATGGAGTAAGGTCTGTAGGATCATTAGACAACGGCGTTAACGGTCTCGAATTTAATATGGCTTCAACCTGTGTTAAACATGTGGCCATTTCTTCATAGGTTAAATTTGTTAAACCTAAAATACGTCTGAGATGATGCTTGGTAGATTTTACGGCAGACTCCCATAATCCACCAAAGTGTGGAGTGTATGCAGGTATAAAAGAAAAATTGATACCTGAGTCGATGTCACTGCAATTCAACTCCTGTGAAAGAAGGTCAGCCAATTCATTGAAGGCGCCAACAAATGTGGTACCATTATCTGAGAACACATTGCGTGGCTTCCCCCTGCGAGCAATAAACCGGTTCATGCTAGCTAAAAAAGCCTGCTTCGTGAGGTCTGACACAAGTTCGAGGTGGACAGCTCTCGTATCTAAACACACAAATACACATATAAAACACTTAATCAACCTACAGCCCCTACCTTTGCGATCAGTAATCATGATAGGGCCCGCGTAATCCACCCCTACATCCAAAAAAGGGAACTCCAAATGTAAGCGTTGCTCTGGGAGATTACCCATGACAGGTTGTATAGTGCTAGCCTTAATTCTACAACATTTAATGCATTGATGGACAATCTTTTTTGCTAAGTTTCTACCGCCTATAGGGTAATAGTGGTGCCGAATAGTGGCAAGTAAAAGCTGAGGTCCAGAATGCATAAGACGAAGGTGATACATATTGAATATGAGTATACAAATATAGTGTGAACTAGCCAAGATAATTGGGTGTTTTACATTAAAGTCATAAAATGAATTACTCAATCTGCCTCCTACACGGATCAAGTTGGAAGATGTATCTAAAAAGGGAGAGAGAGATAAAAGTTTATTGTTGATTGGTAGCTGTTTGTTCAAAATTAACAAACTATACTCTTCAGGAAATGACTCCTGTTGACTTAATTTAAGTAAAAAGTGTAATGAAGTAGTCAACTCTATGTTTGTGAGTGGACCACACTGTAAGGATAACTTCCTACTTTTATTGATAAAGCGCATTATAAATGCCACCACACGTGTAACCACTGACCTAGTCAGGTGGATACTCACCGGCTCGCTCAGGGGCTGATGCAGAACTCTTACCCAGGGCGCCTTCTCCACAGAGCTAGAGAGGTGCGTGCACAGGGAAGCTAGGGCTCCAATGAAAACAGCTGGTAGTTTAGGTGTACACACATATATTTGATAGAATAGAACACAGAGTTACACACAGAGAAATATATAGTAGTGAAGTAGGTAGATACAGGTGACAGAAGAATATGTACAGACAAGTAGGTAGACAGACAGGCACAGAATACAGAAGATGCGTAGTGATAAGTAGGTAGACAGACAGGTAAAGAATACAGAAGTGTGAGACAGGAAGAACACACACAGCAGGCACAGATAATAGGCAGATGAACACACAATTTGCATACGAATTTTAGCACTAGCTACACATTAACAGGTACGTGAAATCTAGCACAGGCTACTAAGCGTACTAAGTTTTACAAATGGTACTACACGGCTACGGCTACACAGGTAATAGGCACACAGCGGCAGTGTACTGGCCTTAGGTGATTGCTGGATGGCCTCAGGGATGTTCGGAGTAGACCTTTCTCCGCTATATGCAGCTCACAGCAGCCGAGGTACCACGAAGCACGCAGTAGATAAATGTAAGACAGGGCGGATTCAGAGGGCACACGAGCTCAGACCAGCGACCCTGTATAAAACAGACCACTCTTAAGCCGTGAATATACATACAGGCCCGTAATGTGTCCCAATAAATAGAGGAATACGACTTACCAGAATATCTGGGAACGAGGTTTTCACCAAACAATTTTATTACAAGAAATAGACACAGATTTTATTTACTCAGAGACAGCTACGAAGATTGATATAGAAGTCTCTTTGAGGATCGGCGCAGGCCTATTTATACCCGAATCCATCGACTATTCGTGAACAAACCTCAAAATTCTGCTGGTCACGACCTGACTCATTAGCGGCCAATAGACAAGCAAACTAATCAGCCGCTGATGGCCACAGACACGACTAGACCAAATATGACAAACATTTATTATAATTATGACTTGTTCACGAATATGTCACAATTTCTGAGAAAGTAAGTCCCATTTATTTATTATTGTTAAATTGTAAATAAAACAATAAATAAATGGAATAATCAAATACAATATACGCTGTGGGACACCCAGCGCCATCCACCGGTCGTGGGTGAGAACTAGATCACACCTAATCGAAGATTAGAAGTTTCACTGCCAAACAATTATGCCTAGTTCCCGTGAGACACTCTAGGTGACTCTGGAACAAAGAAGTCTATATTAGGAAACAATAAGCAACAGTGAAAAATATCACGTTACACACGCTGTAGTTTATTAAAGCTAGAGTATTTTTTACTTAATAATGAAAATGAATTTTCAACAGAATCTACAGTGTCAACATGGTGAGAAGTTACAGCTTCCAGTGAGTAGGATGTGTCTTCTAACTGAGGCTCAGGAAGTTTAGGCCAAGAAGATGATTCCTTGTATAGAAACTGTGGACCCGACCACCACAAAAAAGAAGACAGTAATTTGTCAGCTGACAGTCCTCGCGAAACGAGGTCTGCGGGGTTTTCAGATGAAGGAACGTAGCGCCACCTTCCTACGGAGTCCTGAATCTCAGATACTCGATGACGAACAAAGGCCTTCAGCTGTGTTGGCGGTGTAGACAGCCAACCTAAGACGATAGTAGAGTCACACCAAAATGTTGATTCATCAATATGCAACGTAAGTGATTGACAAACCTTTGATAGAGGCGAGTACCAAACAATGCAGCACAAAGTTCAAGACGGGGTATTGTTACGGTTTAATGGGAGCTACCTTGCTCTTAGCAGTGAGGAGGTGAACGCTAACCTTTCCACCAGCCGTCACGTTGCGAACATATATACAAGCACCATAAGCCCTTTCAGATGCGTCAGTAAAAACATGTAGTTGCGCAGAAGAAGGTGAATCACATGATATCCACCGTGGTATGTCTAAATCATTAAGAAGAGGAAGAGTGGTTTGAATTGCACGCCAAGTATGCTGAATCTCATCAGGAGTACATTCATCCCAAGAACATTTTGTAAGCCAAAGCCGCTGCATAATTAATTTGGCCTCAACTATGCAGGGTACTACTAGGCCCATTGGGTCAAAAATTTGAGCTATAGTAGACAAGATTTGACGTTTTGTTGCCTTTTCCATGGAATTTAAATTGATGGAAAAGGTAAACGTGTCAGTCGAACACCTCCAGTTAAGACCTAGAGTTTTCGACATCTCACTATGATGGCATAAGTCTACTAGATCTGAATGATTCAAATCATCACAAAGAGCCTGCAAAACTTCATGCGAGTTTGACTGCCATTTACGCAGATTTAATTTTGCAGACCGCAGAACATCGATGACTTGACGACACTTGTTTATAGTCTCTGTAACAGATGAATCTCCAGACAAATAGTCATCAACATAAAAATCATGTGCTATTGTAAATTGCATTGTTGGGTCAGGACACTCTCTAGACAGTTGAATTAAACACCTAGTCGCCAAGAAAGATCCTGACGCAGTACCATATGTACCTAACAGTATTTAGTGTATAAGCTTTCAACTGATGTGTCTTATCCGCTCTCCAAATCACTTGTTGTAAAGGGCGATGCTTTTCACTAACAAGAGTTTGTCGGTACATCTTCTCAATATCTGCACTTATGACAATTTTATGTTGACGGAAACGTAACAAAATTGACAATAAATCATCTTGTTAAGATGCACCGATCATTTGTATGTCATTAAATGACTTTCCCGATGTAGTGGTAGCAGAAGCATCGAATACTACTCGCAGCTTTGTGGTAGAACTGGATTCCTTTAAAACGCCATGATGTGGTAAAAAATAAGAAATTATAGAATCATGCGCTGCATGATTACTTTGAGACATATGTCCCAACTGTATGTAGTCAGTCATGAAATCTACATACTTCTTTTTAAATTCGGTATCCCTATCTAAGCGACGTTCTAGAGATAAAAATCTACGTTTAGCCATTATATATGAATCACCCAAAACATTAGGTGAATCTTTAAGAGGAATATCTACCACAAATCGACCATCAGAATTACGAACAGTAGTGTCTTGAAAGAGTTGTTCACAAGCCCGCTCTTCCGTGGTCAATTTGTGCTTAGAGTGGATTCCAGTTCCCAAAAACGAGATAAGTTGGTATTTAAATCGCGGGTATCAACGTGCATACACAAATGATGAAAAGATGGACTTGGTTGATGAAGTACGTCTGAAATAAGCCAACCTAGCTTTGACTCAAACAGGTCCATCTTCTCATTGGTGTATGCACGCTGATACCCGCGATTTAAATACCAACTTATCTCGTTTTTGGGAACTGGAATCCATAGACTCTAAGCACAAATTGACCACGGAAGAGCGGGCTTGTGAACAACTCTTTCAAGACACTACTGTTCGTAATTCTGATGGTCGATTTGTGGTAGATATTCCTCTTAAAGATTCACGCCTCGATCAAGTTTGTCATACACCATGTGATCCATTGGGAAACCGGCAGGAATTGAGATATGAAGACCAATCGCCACTGATGGCCGGTCCACCAACGGTGGGTGATACCGTGTAGCACTAGTCCATAAATATAAACCAATCTCCTTCATTAATTCAGCTTTTACGAAAAATCAATTTACCTGACGTTGTTAAATGGATGATGGTAATACCATTACAGGACTAGCATAAAGGTCGGGCTTTAAATGTGGTCTGATTTTAGTGCTTTTATGGATAGCTGAAAGCTTGTCATTCTTTATCTGAATTATACCTAGCTAAAAATTAAACAAAGTTTTGGATAGAATGATTTATTAATAACCAAAATTATTTGTATTTATCTAACTCCTCTAGTTAAGCTGAATTACTTGTATTAGGAGTGGGTTAACGTTGTTGTTGGTAGTTTAATGACCTGGATTCGAATGCGAGATCAAGGTGAGATCTTCAGATCGTCTCCTTGACTACTAAGCGAGGTTAGAATAGAAAAAGAGAACAATGGAAACACATGCACAACATGCTGGTGCTTTCCTTTGATATTAACTCCTAACTTAGTCAAAAGGACTTGTTAATGCTGTTATCAAAAAGACCGCCATTACGGTTTTTTAAATTATTCCGGAAACCAATGGAAAGCTGTGTCAACTAAGGTGAATCTATACTGAATTGGTCAATGGAACTATGTTCTCATATAGGTATTAGACTTTTACCTAACTTGATACGTTCCTTGTACTTAAAAAAACATTAAGTTAAAGAGTTTTATTGAATAACTAGCTTTATGTCCTCCCGCGTATAAGACGATAATTATAACTTTTGGTCATATCTTCAATTCCACTGAACCAATTGCGATCAAATAAACGTAGGATTTCAAGTTTAACTGAAACCTTGTTGTTGCATCCATCGCAGCCAAACAGACATGAATACAGTCTGAAGCCGTATACTGCATACCGTCTCCTCAGTCAAACAGTACATGAACCAGTCTGCAGTGAGTCAGTTTAGTCCCTAAAGATACACCCATACACCCAAATAAACCGGCGGTGAGTCGTGTAGCTAGATTTCACTGGAGAGTTTTTGTGCTATCAGTAGGAAGAACAAAGGCTATTCCTGCTTTGTCTTCCACACTGACGGCACAGAAACTCTTCGTGTTTACAGGGTCGGCAGCACGAATGTGACTTCCCTGGTGTTGCACACGTCTATAGGCCACTGTAACCACATTTAATCAAGTGGACTGTGAGCTAGTTTGCCACCTCAGTGGTAAGTAATAGAATAATTTGAACATGATACCTCCGAAAATGTCCTTGAATCGATTCTAACGCGCTCATTTGACAACCCCTCAACAAATACGTCTTGTAAGGTATTATAGTGGATTCTGTCTATCTCACTTCAACGGCGCCAATATGAGTTCAATATTAATCTCGCTATATTAAGCCTCGGGACTGTAACCCGTTAAATATATTTTCACATTCCCTTATACGTAGAAATGTAACAATGTTCGCGTCGAGGATAAAGGAACGTGTATAGAATAACAAGAGGGGCTTTGAGCTCAATATAATTTACGCGGCGACGAAGTTAGGCGATGCTTAAATCAAATTCGTTTGTTAAGATTTGATTTTTGCAATAAACTGTTTCATGAAGATAATATTACATAATTCTAAGATACCTACTTACTTGTCTCAGTTAGTACCATGGAGAAGGAACTTAATCATTTTCTGTCCTCCGTGGTTAGTACACACTACTTTGATCATCCTCAAACGCAGTAGTCACGGTTGCACCCAAAGCTTGTACTTAGGGGCGCAGGGTCCACTCACCAGCGGTTTTTCTCTTGATTTAGTCTATCTTTTGTGGGAGCGACTGCTATCCTACCTCCAAACCCTATATAGAAGCCTGCGCTAGAGCCTCCTTTAATCAGTAGGTGCTGTTTACGGGCGATGCTCTGGTACATACCTATACCGGCTAGCTGATGACACCAAAAACACCAAAACTTACTACCTTTATATTCAGTGTTAATTAAGGTGATGTTCCACCAGAGGGGCGAGACGAGACGAGGCGAGGAGAGAATTGAAATTTGTATGGCAAATTTTCAATCCTCTCCCAGCGTATCTTTGGTGGAAACAGTGTGGATTGACGAGAATATGCGAGGTGTGAATTAAAATATTTGTTTGTGCAAAAATTAACCGTATTGGTTCCGATATAGAGTATAAATCACCTTCAAGGTGATTTTCCACCAGAGTGGCTAGGCGGGGCTAGGCGAGGAGAGAATTGAAATTTGTATAACAAATTTTCAATCCTCTCCCAGTACATCTTTGGTGGAAACAGTGTGGATTGACCAGAATATTGACGCCTAATTTTTGTTCGGAGTTTTCGGCATTGACGCTAGAATAAAGTTATATCGAGCATTGTGTGTGAGCTGTCTAAAATACATCGAGCTCGCGATGGCAATTTTTAGTGGAAAAGGGTCAGTGCGATTTCAATTCTCTTCTCGCCTCGTCTCGTCTCGCCCCTCTGGTGGAAAAGCACCTTATGCGTTTCAAATAATTTTAGACACACATTTATGGACGAACGTGTTTGCCTTAAAAATGACCCTTACTAGTTACTACAATAAACCACTCTGTCAAAGTTTACTTAACATTATTTATCGATACTCCTGTTTCAGTAACATTTAATGGCCACTTGACGCTGGTCGGACGTAGGTAGTACATGTTCATAAACAAACAAATTGACATTCGTTTGTTTTTTTACTTTATTGAGTTGGTACTCGTATGTGGATCAGCTCTTTTAATTCCACTTATAAATTCCTAAATTTATTTAACTCTAACTTTCGCCTCAGTCATTCACATCAGAATCATCATTCCCGGTTGCATCCAAAGCTTATATTTTAGAGCCCGGAGTCCGCACTCTTACTCTTCCACTTATCAATCAATCAATTAACCCACTGCAATCCACTGCCGGCCATAGGCCACTCCCAATGTGCGCCCTTTCGTACGATCCTCCGCCTTCCGCATACAGTTAGCCACCTTATTCAGGTCATCGGTCCATCTGGCTAGAGGGCGTCCTACCCTTCGTTTGCCTTCTCGCAAAATTAGATTGAAATTGACTTTAACGTTCTCTCAACATACTTACCTGTAGATAGGTGGTACCTACGCAGATATCTATTAGGTAAAGTCGCCATCAACAGGTCTAAAATGGCCAGATTGCATATTGATGTTCATTTGCAGATAAGAAAGAGACATATGAAGGCCATAAAATGGCCACTTGTTTATTATTTCATTCATATTTCATCTGCAACGTTCATATACGTTCTCTATATTATTTTTGTGTTGCTACAACACAAAAAAAATATAAAGACGAGTCGAATTGCACTTGTGGGGTATTGACTAAAATGAAATTTTGCCATTAACACAGTGTTAATATTCTATATACCTATAGTTCATGATTTTCATCTAATAAACCTGAATTTAAAGCAAAATAAGGCGAAAACTACAAATAAGTTTTATATTTATATTTTTATTTCAGTGTGGCTATTTTTGTCTGACATGATTTAAAAAAACTGAGTTGTTAGTGTTAGTTGTCAAGTTTGTTTGAATGTTTCTATAGGTTCTGGCACGAAGGCTTTATAATACAACAATGACAACGAAAACACCAAAATGAACGCAAAATGTAAGTCCCTACTAACATCCAATACGTCACGAATTTGACATAATGAATGGCTTGTAAATTGAGACCATTTTACGCATTTGCAAACAAAACTGTCAAATGAGATGATATACTCAAATAGTACTCAATAGTTAAAATATGACCATTCAAACATTTTTAGTCAAATAACACAAAAATGAATGATAACCTGCACTTTTTTTCTCAACTTCAACGTATTATATTATTATTTATACAAGCAATTTCCACTCATTTCATTCATAGATAAAGTAACTAATATACCAGCATCACACACAAACTTTTTCCTTTCATAATATTAGACGGATAACGACCTCCAAACATTAATAATTTCTCGACAGAAATTTAGATAGATACCCACAATCACAAGGATTTAGGAGCTCGACTAATACCCAAAGGTGTGATTATGTTATAAGTCTTTGGGTGTTATAACAATTATCAGGCCGACCTTGCCTGATATTACAAACTCATTACCCGCCCTGATGCGGTTTCGCTACGATAGTTTGTTAACAGTAAGTCGAGCCCAAAACACTTAAGGGCTCCAAATTCATTAAGCGCTACATGTTTATTTAGTATATTAAGCTGCCCTGCTTTAGTATAATGTTATTACTTCCTAGTGTTCATTGCCTGGTATAGGGAACTTATTTCAGTTCATGTTTTATTTTAACTATTACGTGTGTTTTAGGTAAGTGTAGATCCATACTAGTATTATCAATGAGAAAGTGTATGTGTGTGTCTGTTTGTTTGTTCGTCTTTCACGCCTAACCACCACTGAAACAATTTTGAAGAAACCTGGTATAAGGGTAGATTAGACCTTGAGAAACTATATAGGCTATGTTTGGTATCCACGCGGGCGGAGCCGCGGGCAAAAGCTAGTAGGTATAATATAAATGTACCTATAAATATAAATATTCTTGTTCAGTAAAAATTACAGTAATACCTATCATCAAAAGTAATTTCGTGTGATTTTGTAGTGTAGTGATGTGTGTCAACCGAACATCATACACCAACATTCTAATTTATTGTGATTTTTTTGGAACGTTGGCTAACGATTATTTTTCGATTCTATACAAAGTAACATTATCCGCATACTCTGCAAAACTCAAGCTTATACAAACAGCAGATTTCCACAAAAATCTAATGGCGTTAACGTACACAGGTCTATTACAAATCCGATTATCGCGGCTGACGTTACGCAAACAAAAAAGAGCCTCGAAACAAACACAAATATTTGATCAAACGTTTATCCCATGCGGGACACGTGACCAATTAACGAAAAAGCGGATTGTAGGTCTTTTTTTTAACCTAAAAACCTTTGAGTCGATAAAGCAAATATTTTGTTTGAGCATAACGTCAGCCGGTGATCTCATTCAGCAACTATACCTACTATGAGATTTAAACGGGCGCTTCTTCTTCTTTTCGTGTGGTTATTGGCCAACACAGCACTGACAGAGTTGTTCAGATCGCCCATATAGGCCAACGGGCGCTTAAAAATAGTTATACTAGGATAATTCGCCTGCCTCAACACTAATCAGTGAGTGTGAATAAAATATGACTTCTGTTTTACAACGCGATACAATTTTGAACTGTTTGAGGTAAAAAATTCACTTTTATTATTAATTTTGACTACGAGTATCAATACGTGTTAATACAAGCAATACCTATGTGTTATGGAAAAATGTTCTTGTAATTTATGAATTGTAACAATTATGCTTGAATCAAGCACAAGTTTTAGTAAAACCTAAGTACTTCAGAAATTACTAAACAAGAGAACAGTTTTTATTCACAAAAGAATTTGTTCATAAAGAAAACAAAAAATGAGCAAACCAATCTTACCATAGTTAATGAGGTATTCAAAAGTTGACCTGGTTTGACTACAAAATTCGTTAAAAATTACAAAATTAGTTAAAATGCTTTAAAGAATAATTAACATTTAATTGAATCCTCCCAATCAAAGAAGTTTGATGCTTCTTAGTTTTTCTTAACGCCTACAGCCACAGTACAGTATATTTTTATTTAAGTTAATGGTTGAAATTCCAACATATGACTTTATCGATTGAAAGTACGACCCCTGGTTACCAATAGGCTGTTGCGGCTTTTTTGGATTTACATATTCCTGGGTATGTAATACCTTGAACATTGAAACAGTAGTAAAATATTTTACGGTGATAATCCAATCACGTGGATTCGTATGCTATCCAATTTGATTGTAATCTTGATGCGAACACATAGGTACTGGTCACGGTATAAACCTATAAATCGTACTAAGTAAACACTAGTCAGATTTTGCTTTCCATAGATTAGTATCTAATTACTTAGCATGCTATTAACAGAATACTCAAGCTTGTTAAAACTAGACCAGTGCACCTACGATGACGTGCTATCGATGAGGGTCGGACAGTAGTTACGCCCATAAAAGGTGTATGACAGCGATAAGATGATGATTATGATGATGACGAGACTCGACCCTGCGATAGGTACCGTCTTGGTTTGTTTGTTAGTTTTCGTGCCGAAAACAATACAATGTTTGTCGATTTTTTTTAATTGTCCAAATATTTTAGACAAAAACTTTATTTGAAGTTATTGTAAGACATTCTGTTCGGATACGGTTGACTTTTGCTGCGCGCGATCTTTTTCTTATTCGGGGGGAATACTCTGACCACTGAGCCACCGAGCTACGCCTGAAGTAATCCAAATTCTCCTATACTACCGTCTTGGGGCGACGGTGGGAGCCATCTACCGATACTCGTACGAATTATCGGAAATAATGAATGATGTTACAAATATTTTCAAACATGAAATTTTGAAGCAATTAGTAAACTAACTCGATTAAGATAGGAAAAAGTGAATCGCTCAGGCGGCACTCGAACCCGCGATCTTTCCCCTCAAATAATGAATGATCTAACCACTGAGCCACCGAGCTATACTCGTATATGTAGTCTCCTTAGTTATTAAACCTTAAATGGTGCCTATACCTTACTTATATCTTACTTTATGAGGTGCTACATAGTTCCTCAAGAAACAACGTTTAAAATTTAATTCCGGTTTTCAAAAATTAGCTTCCATCGCGATCATTCTCCTGTAACTTCTCTAGTTAATGCGTAATAATACTTTTGTATTGTTCATAGACCGTGGACGATGGAGACGAGAGCTGACGATGATGAGGCGCCAAAGGACCCAGCAGCGAGGAAGCTCACACACCATGACTATACTGAACAAGACTTCGAAGGTAAGAAGTCGCATTCTCTTTTAATATAGAACTTCGAACATTTACCGTTTTTTAATTAACCGTGATAGCTAGACAGGTGAGATTTTTACAGATGATGTATTTTTTATTGTCGCTATAACAGCAAATACTAAATACTAAATTAAAAACAATACTAAATTTATTTTTTTTATTTGTGGAATTAGGTGCCACACATTTAAAAACACAACTACAAACGCTCCATTCGATGCAATTTTACTGTTCATTCGTGATAATGCACCCCAGACCGATCGATAGGAAGCTTGCTAAAACGCTCTCGTTTATTTTTCTGAAATGTAGCATTCGCTAGAATGCTCATTACAAATCAATTTAAATAGAAAAATTTGAATCGGACTAGACGGGGTTTCGACCCGCGATCTTTGCCTAGCAGTGGTTCCCCCTGTTAGGCAAAGCTGCTGCTTTGACAACTAAGCTACAAGACCCCGCCCTAACCAATCCAAATTTATCCTTTATATCTGTTTTTGAAGCGACAGCTCATTTAAAGTACGCCAAAAAGGAGGTTCCATAAAGAGGGTATTCTATGCATGTTCAGCTATATTTTCATCGTTTATGAATCAATTAAACAAAATTGTAACTAATTTTCAATAATTCGCATTTACTTTCCTGTACTCAAGTATCTTACAAGATTTACAAACTTAAAAAAAAAATTGAATGAAATTTTGAAGCATTTACTATGCTAACTTAATCCTTAATCCCACCGTCGCCCTAAGACGGTAGTATAGGAGAATTTGGATAGCTTCAGGTGTGGCTCGGTGGCTCAGTGGTCACAGAGCATTCCCCCTGTAAGGGAAAGATTTTGGGTTCGAGTCCCACCTGGGCATTCACTTTTTCCTATCTTAATCGATTTAAAAAAAAACTTTTAAAACTAAACTGCGGAGAAAGAAAAGGGAACTAAAGAAAAAACTTCGAGACGCCAAAGCCTTGGGCGATTATCATCTTAGTCATCAACTGTCTAGGGCATCAAGATCAATTCTTAAAATAATAAAAGGTATATCGCAAAAAAGCAAACAATCGCGATAACTACGATAGGGCAAAACATGAAGTAGATTTTGATAAAACCCTTTTCTGGGTTGAAAAGGGTTTTTACTCAAAAAACATCTTCAAAAGCCAAAATGGTAAACTTCTATTGAATAAAGAACAAACTTACGAACATTACAAAAACACTTACGAAATATCTCAATGCAGAAAACCATACAATAAACCGGAAACCCAAAGACCTCACAACCCTCTAGTATAATTCCAAGTTAATGCATCTACCATCGAGGAATTAGAGATACAATTAAAAAAGAAATCATCTAAATCGGCTCCGGGCCCTGATGGTGTTCCATATATAGTGTATAAAAAATGTCCAATAGTTCTTAAACATCTCACAAATATATTCAGTAAAATCTGGTCAGAAAAGAATATACCAGTCGCATTTGGCAAAACGGTTTTTGTTCTCATTTCAATAAAAACACGAAGTGACTGATCTTAAAGATACTAGACCGATATCACTAACTAACACAATTTCAAAAATATTTTTCTCAATACTATAAACAAAAATGCGTCATTTTATGATAGGTATTTCGGACCTAACCACCAAAGAGGGTTTTTACCCGGCATTTCTGGATGTCTGGAACACAATAGTCTGTTGGCGGAAAGCTTAAAAGATGCCAGAAAATACGAAAGACAGATAACGGTATGTTGGATAGACCTAGAAAACGCATTTGGCTCAATTCCATATTACCTTATGATATACGCGTTGCAATGGTATAACTTTCCACCCCTGGTCATAGAGACAATTGCGTCGTATTCACAGCTAAAATTTGCTATAAACTTCCAAAAAGACCACACAGAACCATTACGGTATAATGTGGGGCTGTTTCAGGGATGCTGCCTGTCACCAATAGCATTTAACATAGTGATTAATATCTTAATAACCAAGTTATTACTTCACGAAAAGAAATGGGGTTTTCGGTTTAAAGTAAATAACAAATACACTGAGTCCATCTTAGCTTTTACTGACGACCTCGCAATACTGACGCGTAATCCAGGAACTATTAAAGGAAATCGATGAGTTCTGTTCGTGGACAAATGGACTGATAACGAAGCCCAGTAAGTGTCACTGTCTGTGTCTTGGTAGACGGGGCACCAAATTTACCTCCTACGACCCGGGACTCTTCATAGGGGGTAAACCAGTTTTCATAGTCGCTGAACCAGTGCCATTTAAATTTCTTGTGAGAAAGATAGACCATCAAGGACGCACACTATTCTTAGATGAAGTTGTCAATATTTTAATAAATGACCTAAATAAGATAGATCAGCTACCACTGTATAATATCAAAAGAGCTTGTATATATGACAACTACTTAACATCACGTCTGACTTGATCTTTTCTGGTATATGATTTCAGGAAAACCTTACTCGCGAAAATAGATGCAACTGTCATAAAATCACTAAAGTCGTGGCTTGGACTAGCACACTCTGCTGATCCCTCTGCTTTATTTAGGAATCAAAATTATTTTGGGATGAAATTAAAGAAACCATCGGAGCTCTATAAACACCTTACGAGTTACCAAAGCCCACAAATTCCAAGATGACACAGTCAGGGCACTCCCGAAAGATAATAACACGCCCGAGCTTGAATCTAAACTCATATTCCATAAACGATTTATGATAGGAGCCCAGTCCAACAGAGTGGGGTTGGGAGTACGAGAGCCGAAAAGGGACTAGGATATACTTAGGTCCTTTCTGAAGCAAGACGAAAATGGTAAATATCGAGTGCACGCGATGAATTTGGAAATCCAAAACGAATGGTTAACAATGGGGAGTTCTGCATACCGATGGCCTTAAAGTGGCGCACCTTGATCTATGAGTTGTCGCCGGCCCTTTTAAAATTCTATCTTAACGCATTTCAGATGACCCTCCCAGACCAGAGTAACCTGGTAAGGTGGGAGAAGGACACAGATAAACAATGTTATACGTGTGGTGAGGTAATAGGGACGGTTAGGCACATATTAGTAGGATGTAGGGTGCTTCTCGATAGAAGCCAATACTCACGCCGTCACGATAGCGTGCGTTTCATCATACGCGAAACAATGAGTCTGGCAGTAGCTAGAGCCCAAAGATTGACTACATATCACACAGACGTCATATCAACTTTGTGTCCGAAGGTTCATCCATAAAATCCAGGAACAAACCTTATTCAATCTTAGATACTGCCCCAGATTGGACTCTCCTAATAAACACGTATGAAAAGCACTATAAAATTCCGGAGGATGTTGGAGTTTCGTCACCTAGACCTGACATATTTCTTAATTACAAAACGATTAAATATGTGGTCCTTGTGGAACTTACATGAACTTACATGGTTTACTAAGAACATCGTCTCACAGATTGTTAAAAACGTAACATTTTTTATGTACTTTTGCGAATATTCTAAAAATGAAGAACATAAAAGATGTCCAATTTATAGTTTAGAAAACTCAAGTCATACAAACCGATTTCAAAAAGTTTAGTAACCAAATGCAAGGATCTTCGAATATTAACTTTCCACAACAGATTGTTTAAAAGTGTAACAGCTTTTCTGTGAACTTTGGTTCGTAATATAAATATTCAACACAAAAATTTGAATAAAACCCAAATTACGTGTTCATTTTCTGAACTTAAATAAAAAAAATTACATAAGTCTATTTTTTTTATACCACAGAGGTGGTAGACGCGCTCACGGTCCACCTGATGGAAAGTGGTTACCATGACCTATGGACGTGTGCAACACTAGGGGAGTCACATTCGTGCTGCCGACCCTGTAAGCAGAGAGAGTTTCTGTGCCATCAGTGTAGAAGACAAAGCAGGAATAACCTTTGGTCTTCCCACTGGTAGCACAAAACTCTCCAGTGAGCTCTGGCTACCCTACTCACCGCCGGGAACACAACACGAGGTTATTATGGCCGCGGTGTTCTGTAGGGCAGATGTATTTTCCCAGCTCTTTATTGCTCAATTGGATAGAAATATCTCGTGTCCTACCTCCTACATTTATTTTTATTAAAAATTGAGCACTGAGGGATAAATTCAAATCCTTATTTACTAACGATTGCATTGAAGGCTTGTAACGAAAGAAAAGTTTTATGCTTGGGTTTTAATGGAGTTAAATAAAGAGAATTAAATGTGGCTATGAGAACTGTAAAAAGTAATAAAGATGATGTCTATACCGGCTAAGGTTTGAGCAGAGATAAATAAAAAGATTGATTTAAAATTGATAGGTAACAATTATAATCGAAGTAAAGCGTTACATGAATTTATATATAGGTATTAAGAAATGAATCTCAGGGTGGATTCGCAATAAATATTCTGCCGAGGCGTTGTTTGATCCGTTGTGCAGAGATGGTGGTATGCACTTAGCTAGTTCACTCCCGGCTGCTGATGTTGCCGGCGTGCCAGGGTCCTCGCTGGTGTGCCTCACGACCGAATGATGGCGTGAAGCCCGGTGCGAAGACCCTGGAAAAAGAAAGAGTGCGGGTCAGTTTGTCACAAGGGAACTACGTCCAGTGACCCGCTAAAATAATAGCAGGTGAAGATATTCTCCCCAGCGGTAGAACAGCGTAGCTAGAAGCTATAAAAAGGAAGAATTAATTAAGCAGCGAAAGCTGGTGACGTGACCTCTGACCGTAGAGGTCATCGGTCTCGTGGCACTAAATAGTAGGCTGAAATAGCACATAGTAAATTGTAAAATAATAAAATATAGTAAGCCATACATTAAGCAGGCCGTAAGCTGCGCCGCTGAGAAGTCCTCACCTGTTGAAGGAAGTAGGAAATGTTGATCTCATAACTTACCCGGTGCCGACAGCAGTTGGCCGCCGGGGTCAAGAGTGACCTCCCACGGCAAAGGATAGCCGAAGAAAGGGGCCATTTTAGCGCCGTGAATAGACACTTAGGTAATGTTGTCCAATCTCGCTCGCACAGCCATAGACAAATTAGTATATCGTATCGAAAATACTAAATTATCGACTATTTTAGACAAATTATTTAAAAATAGATTTATAAAAAATCCACAACGTTACAGGCTTTAATTGTTGAATAGAGTTAAATGAAGTCGAAACAAGTTATGCTCGACCAAGGCCGGTAACTGCTTACCATAAAGTATATCATACACTTATTTACTAACTCTCTGGTAAAAAAAATAGACTAGAATGCTGTCGTATATGTACAACGTCATAATATATTCATACCGCACTGATTTCGTACTAAAATGCGAACAAAACAAGGGGAAGAATTTCTTCACAAATATCTATGGTGGAAATTAGGTCAAGGGGGTTTTGATAGGGGAGCAAAATCCCACGGCATCTATATATATCCTTTTACAGGCAACTCCCTTATTTCCTTACGGTTTTAATAGAAACATCTACGTTGGGTATGTTGATAGTATTGGATGGATTTAATTCTATTGGTTCTTCTTATTTGAAGTGAAAAAAAACTAAATATGAATTGATCGCCATATTTTTTTGGTACTGAGATACAGTCAAGCATTAATCTCTTTCTGTTCTTTTTTTGTTGCCTAGCTCACCTTCCCCAAGCACTAGGTAATTTATCAAGTACAAAACTTTTTTTTTTTTTTTTTATAAATAGGACACGTCAATTTGACTTTACCTCGCCTGATGGTAAGCTGAAGGTAAAGTCTCAAGAAAGAGGGCCACCATTATATACACGTGCCATGTTAACAATGGTGGCACTCAGCTTGACGGCCTCATCAGATGCTTTTTCACGCCCCGCTTAAAGGACCCGGGACTGTAGGAAGAGGGAAACACGTGAGCTGGCAAGGAATTCCAGGTCTTAATGGTGCGACAAAGGAAAGAGTCACCGAACCGCTTGGTTCTTGAAGGAATGTTCTGCACCGTATAGGGGTGACATCTAAGTCCTGCACGTGTCGTCCTGTATAGGAAGGGGGAGGGTGGGACTAATTGGAATAGCTCTTCAGAACATTCACCATGGTAGAGACGGTAAAAAAACTGCCAAGGAAGCAACATCTCTACGCATCTGCAGAGACTCGAGGGTACTCGTGACCTCAGGATTACCGATAATGCGGACCGCACGTCGCTGCAACCTGTCGAGAGCATCTAATAAGTACTTTGCGGAACCATCCCAGAGATGTGAGCAGTACTCCACGCAGGAACGAATTTGTGTCTTGTAAAGAAGACACCGTTGCTCCGGCGTGAAAAACCGTCTCACTCTGTTCAGGACTCCGAGTTTACGCGAGGCTGCTTTGATGATACTCTCGATGTAGTTTTTGTTGTTCAGTTTGCAGCGAACATCCATACCGAGGATATTGAGGTTGTCCCGCAGTGGCAGTGGCGTGCTCTGAAGAGTGGGAAGGGGAAGGAAAGAAGATACCTTTGCTGTAAACGCACATGCCTGCGTCTTCTTGGCATTGAACTCGACCAAGTTCTCAGAGCCCCATTGGGAAATGTGATTCAGGATCCGGTCAAGCTCAGTGACAAGAAGCTGCCTTTTTTCCGCAATATGCGTCTGCTTATCCGCAGGACGTCCATGATATCTCCCGTGTAGGGTGCTATCATCCGCATAGCAATGAATGCTGCCGGTCGACAGCATGTCATTGATATGCAGAAGAAAGAGAGTTGGCGATAGGACAGATCCCTGCGGTACGCCGGCATTTACCTGCAAGAACTCCGAGGCTCGTCCATCACAAAGGACGCGAATACGGCGCTCCTGCAAGAAGCCCGCAACCCAGTCGCACAGTCTAGGAGGCAGACCAAAGCCTGGTAACTTGGAAAGAAGCGACTTGTGCCAAACTCTATCGAAAGCTTTGGCGATGTCAAGGCTAATTGCCAATGACTCGCCGTGCTTGTCCATAGCCTCACCCCAAATATGGTTAACATACGCCAGAAGATCACCCGCTGACCGTTTCGGCCTGAAGCCATATTGCCGGTCATTAATTAGGGAGTGATCTTCAAGGTGACGCATGAGCTGTTTGTTAATAATGTGCTCGAACACCTTGCACAGCACTGAGGTGACGGCTATGGGTCGATAGTTGTTTGGGTCTGAGCGATCCCCCTTCTTGGGGATCGGCTGTACATTCGCCTCTTTCCAAGCCGAAGGCACTGTACCAGAGCTGTAGGACAGCCGGTACAGCCGCGCAAGCATTGGAGACAACTCCGCTGCACATTTTTGCAGAACCACCGCTGGAATACCGTCCGGACCACTGGCTTTCCGGACATCGAGTGACTGCAACACTGCTCGGATATCGCGTTGCCTGATACGAATATCAGGCATTGCATGGTCACTGACGGGCAGTGTCGGCGGCTCCATACCACAATCATCGACTCGGGAGTTGGCCGCAAAGAGATTAACCAGCAAATTTGCTTTCTCTTGCGGCTCATGGGCCAGGGATCCATCGGGATTGCGCAGCGGGGGCAGCGAAGGCTGGCAGAAGTTGGCTTGCACGGCTTTGGCCAGTCGCCAGTAGCCACGGCTGCCCGTGGGATGCTCTACTAGCTCCTGACCAAGCCGCGCTATGCGCTGGGCATCCGCTCTGACATAAGCCCTCTTGCAGGCCTTTGTGGCTCTGTTGTACGCCGCCTTGAAGTGGCCCACGTTGTGATCGCACGTAGCGCGCGCCCTGATCCAAGCGCGGTACGCAGACTGTTTATGATTAACAGCCTCCGCGCACTCGCGCCCGAACCAGGGGCGCAAGCGCAAAAACTAATTTATCAAGTTGCAGATTTAGTTAAGATAGGATAATTATCTTATCTAAAATACTGTTTAAGCTCAAATAAAGTCTTACATACTTATAAAATATAGATTCACATGTTGTATTAATATAATTTCATTATGAATAAACATTATGCCAAAGGAGCATACACAACAAATAAAATCATGTAAATATAGAAAAGTACTCTGAACTTTACGTGTCCTAATTCTAAACCAATGGTTTTATTTAGTAGACAGTTGATGGACATTGATTTTATCTAAATTGCTTCATTCGCAATAAACACGCAATATAATAAGACACCTAAACGTGGTTCAAAATGCCATAAATGTCATGGTTACACCGAATTATTCGCTGTATAGGTACAGCGAATAATTCAGTAAATAGTATTATGTATAATATGTATGAGAACCTACCTATATAGTACTATGTTTAATGACATTCATGTATATACTTAAAGGCCTACCTTTAAGAATATACATGAATGTCATTTTTACACCGAATTATTCGCTGTATAGGTACAGCGAATAATTCGGTAAATAGTATTATGTATAATATGTATGAGACCCTACCTATATAGTACTATGTTTAATGACATTCATGTATATACTTAAAGGCCTACCTTTAAGAATATACATGAATGTCATTAAACATAGTACTATATAGGTAGGTTCTCATACATATTATACATAATACTATTTCAAGCATAATATTAGGTACTTTATAGTCTTTGTAGAAGTCACTCAAAGTCGTAGTAATCGATATTTGGCAGAAGTATCAAATGTCTCAAGAATATGCTTTTCAATAACAGCTTTTCATGCTGGGAGCCACCCTTAAATATACATGCAAAACTTCTTCCGAACCGCACTAAACCTTAACCTTTCGTCTCTAGGGCCGTAGCACTTAGCTACGCGTAGGTATAACTCGAGTGGGAATATATCTTGGACCTAAAATCTACTCCAAAATTTGCTCAATGCGCGTTGTACACGTTTCTTGGGCGTCTTTTAAAGATAGTACGGGGTGCTACAGTGGTGGACGAGTTCAAATTTACCTGATGGTATTTTTTTTGTAACAACGCCATCTGCTGGTACCTTTAGTGTTGTTGTGTCGTTAAAACAGCTAGTTGCTCACATCGCCAATAAATGTCAGGAAGAGTAAATTTCTTTTATTTTTATCTAATATATAAAATTCTCGTGTCACAGTTTTCGTTGCCATATGAAATTTTCATTTCGTATCATTGCATATCGGGTAGGTCTGAGAATCGGCCAACATCTATTTTTCATACCCCGATTCGCGATAACCGACATCCACGCGGGCGGAGCCGCGGGCGACAGCTAGTTTTTTTATAAAATTACATTTTCTAAAAATGAATTCTAGCTAGATCGATTTATCGCCCTCGAAACCCCCTGTATACTAAATTTCATGAAAATCGTTGGAGCCGTTTCCGAGATTCCAATTATGTATATAAATATGTATATATACAAGAATTTCTCGTTTAAAGATTATTACAAAAAAATCCGCGCGCGCCAGAATCTCGTATGCCTCGCGACTTACGTCCAAGATATGTGTCCTGAAGTTACGTTAATAATAAAACACTCGTCGGGATATTTACCATGTTTTTTTTGAGTATCTAATATTTCGGCGCTGTCGCAATCGAAGGGAAGGAAGATAGTTTTTATTGAAAACTTCTTTAAAATATTAGCGACCTTATCTGTCACTGATTTCACGTATGATAAGTAGGTACGTAGGATGTAGGTACAAAAACTTCAACCAGTAGGTAAGTGGGTTTTAACTGTCGAGTGTCTGGCATCCAGTGATCCGTATGTTCGCAAAACCTGAACAAACTACATTTTCAAAACCTATGCGCGTCGACACTGTGAGTATTGTGTGACGCAAACGTCATCGAGTGCAGTGCGAGAACGCGGACAATAGTAACGAGCGCGGAAGAGGTTAGACCACGGAGGACAGAATATGATGGTTAGACCACGGAGGACAGAATATGATTTCCTTCTCCATGGGTTAGACCGATACTGTCTGCCCAATAATAACTAACTCGGTGGTCACCAGTACATCCCTGA
The DNA here is from genome assembly GCA_949126895.1 of Eilema caniola. Taxonomy (NCBI): domain Eukaryota; kingdom Metazoa; phylum Arthropoda; class Insecta; order Lepidoptera; family Erebidae; genus Eilema; species Eilema caniola. Next base: position 7,644,339 of record OX421464.1, on the reverse strand, counting down.
CCATGGCGCTTGCAACAGCGCCGAAATATTCGATACTTCTGGATACTCAATGAACCTAAATAACGTGGTGAATATCCCGGCGAGTGTTTTACTATTAAAGTAAATGACCATGTAAATCTCAAATACAGAAATGTTACGTGCCATCTCTAAAGGCGCCCACTCACTAACAGTTTACCGTACGACGGCCGGACGAGATAAATCTGTCAGTTAATCGCAATAACCCACACACTCACAGTTTCGTTAACGATTTTGAACTGACGACTAATACGATGCGATAGTGTGTGGCCGCCGAACGATTCCGGACAGTTCTAAACCGGACAGTCCTAGGCCGTCAGGGCGAACGAGCACAACGGGCCTGTCGATCGACGTTTCGTGTCAGTTTTTACTAAGATTTTATTCATTTTTTGTACATACTCGTCTATATTTCTTATGCACATAGTCGATAAGGTTCAAAATAGCGAACACCTATTTCCCACAATGATTAGCACGTACCTATATAAGAATAACGTAGTGCAAGCTATTTTCAACCTTATGGACATCACAAGAAATCTAGTTTTTTTTCTTATATTCGTGATCAGCAGCATTTATTTATGCGAAAAAACATGTAATTAAGAAAATGTCAATAAGGTCGAAAATCGATTGCACTGTTTCGTTCTCTCTATGTAACTGATATTAGACCATTACCGGCAGGCGATCGTACGACCTAAAACTGACAACTCACAACTGCTAGTGTGTGGTCGCAAAACTGACAACAGGGAATTGCCGTCGGGCCAAAATCGCTTTACAGTGTGGGCGCTAACGGCTAAGGACTGCAGGCCGCCGGACAGATCAGGAACTGCAGGCGGACTGCAGGCGGACTGTTAGTGAGTGGGCGCCTTAAGCCCAATTGAGGAATAATTCTGTTCCTGGTATCGCAATTTCGGGTGCACGTTTCATAGTAGGTCTACTGGAATACCTTAGTAAGCAGCCTTCCGGGAAAATAGCTACATTTATTCCCGTTACCATGAGAACCTCTGTCAGGCAATCAAAGCAATATAATGTTAATGATAGGTAGTGATAATGGATTTATTGCGATGGGACTATTCTATTCATTATTAGGATGATTTTACCATCTCGGCGTAATCCATATCAAGTAGAGTCAACTCCATAGAACTTACTATTCTTGATAGTTAGATACTCAATTACAATTGTTAGTACGTTAGTACATTGTATTTTGTAACTTTAAATAAGGAGCTACCTACTTACTTTCCTTGACATAACTAACAAAAAGAAATAGTTTCTATATCCTGTTTTAACGGGCTACATTTCTAAAGCTTACTTGGAGTCTTATTGTGAATGTGATTTTACTTCCACCTCTGATTTTCCTTTGAAAACCCCTTTAAGTTGCGGGCTTCAGTTCAAGTCGTTCAGTACATTAAGGACCCTTTACATAATTTAGTTACTTTATATTTTCATATCCGTACATTTAAAGCATTTCCTTAGCAGTTGTGCAAAACATTCTGCAAAGTGGTTTGTAACTACCCCCTTCTTGGCTATACAACGGCTCTAACTAGCTATACAAAGGCTTGATATTACATAGAATCCCGCATTCATAACACACGTTACAGCCTCTTATTTCCGTGCAAATTCTGAGTAATAATACTAATAATATGCTTTCACGGGGGACGTTATGTCTTTCTTAATACTATTTAAAGAGCTTATCGGATCTTCTTTCATAAACAGGAACTAGCATTCTGTCCTGAATTACTAGGGCAAAATTTCGTTTGAATAATCCTATATCTCATTCATATATTTTATTCAATATATTCAGGCAAACAGCAACAAAAGATATATTTTCGTGGGCGCTAAATCCGTACACATTTTCATCACAAATTTCTTCGTGTATTATCACAAGTAACCTAATACAAAAGGTCTGCAAGACTCCTACCGTATCCTTCTAACTAACATATATAGAGCCATATCGAGAGTAGCAGTATCCACACCAAGCAATTAGACTCGGAGCGAAGTGGAGCTCCCGCATTAACCTTCGTGGCTATGATTTAAACCACCAACACATACATTAATAAACCGTTAATAACATAAGCCGCAGGTTCTATGAGAAAAAAGTTATTCTCGGGGTTTTTAACTTCGGGATTTGAACTTTCGGTATTTTGAGCTTTCAGTCAAATGAACATTCGGGATTTTAAATATTCGGTATTACATCCAATCCGGCAATCTAATCTGGTATGTCCAATCCGGTATTTTCTACTTCGGGATATGTTACCGTCTAAACTAAACAACAAAAGAACATTTATCCATTTCTTACTGCTTCCTCTGCCGTGCCACAATTTTCAACTATAAATTCTACATCCCTGTTTTACTCCAACTAGAAATCTTGCTCTGACTCTCTAAACTGCAATAAATTCACCAAATCGATTCGTGACTAAAAGTACTTAAGGATGTTAAACTTCTATCAAACCAAAATTAAAGTTATCTTACTTTGATAAATAGGGTTAAAACCAATTGATTAAGTAAACTCTAACGCCTTTCGTTTAAAAGACTGTGCACAAAAAGGTCAAGCATAGTTCATTTAGTTCAGGTACAATACCTGATGATGAATGAAGAAAAAGATAGAAAAATCAGGTATAATATCTGAACTAAATCAACTATAATAGTGTTCCCAGTTTCACACTAGAATTCTTTATCTGTGAGCGAATCTAAATTGCAATTAATTCTGCCAAAACGATTGGTGACTGAAAGCACTTAAAGGCACAGAACTGCTATAAAAACAAGATAAAACATTGAATTTATCTTATTTTGATAAATAGGTATAAAGACAAATAATCAAACCTGTCGCAGTCCACTGCTGGACATAGACCTTTTCCAATGGGCGCCGTTCTTAACAATAATTCGTCTTCAAGACAAAATTTAGATCATTGATTAACCAAAACCTAACGCCTTCCAGCATTTATAAGGCTGTACCACAGTATTACTACTACATACAGTAGCGCGACGAATGTACTTAAACAGAGCAACGGAGGGGAACTTGCGACGCGTCGGGGGGCGCGGAAAGTTCGCTGAGGGGCTGAGGGCTACCGTGGCCGCGTATAGGTATCGCTCGCGTGACAATTATTATCATTTTTTTTTCATTTCATATCTTAATGGTGCACTATTGTTCCGTATACGGATGTCTTTCGACATCAAGTGCCAATAAAGACATACGATTCCATAGTTTTCCCCGTAACGGGAGGTAAATTTATTTCTATAATTTCAAAGTAACGTCTAGAATCTATCGATAGAAGTTACGAATAATGTAGTTAAATAAACAGCAACATTGTAAGAGTTTTAAATTCTTTTATGCAAATAATAGTTAGGTAGTATGAATTAAAAATCAATAATTATTCAGTACCTACCTACGACTATTTTCTCTCGTCGACAATCGTCGCATTTTCGAATGTAAACAAATGCTGATTGACATAAGTACCTACCTATCCATCAATTATTAGATTTATCGTGTATAATATGTAGTAGTAACACTGTCTGTACACAGAAAGTTTAAACATAGTTTATTTATTAATGTTAATGGGAATTAACGCGATCATGGTATAACTACATACATACCTTTGGTTTGCCTAAAGTTTCGACGTTATTATGGCCGCGGAATTCTGTAGGGCGTAGGTACTTCTCCAGTCGGACTGCTCAGTTAGACGGGAATACCGTCATGTTCCCATAAACATTACCTATTGTATATATTATCGTGGAAAGCGATATTTTAAAAGCTATTATAGGATATTTAGTTCATAGTGACCTTAGCAGCACACAACAAGAGAGGCCGTGAATGGAGGTCTTAATGACCTGTACGTTTCAGTAACTAAAGGCTTCACGGGGAAACTAGTTTACTAGTTGAAAAGGTACTGTTGATGATACGTATAGACGTATAGTCGATGTGTAACTTGATCAGAAATGAAATGAGATTTTATTTTGGTCTACAGTAGGTTTCTGCTATGTTGTAGGACTAGGTTTTTGGCTATAAAGTAGGTAGAATAAATGCAATATAGTTAAATGAAATGAGATCATGTATGTCATATCACAAATCAATTAGATTCTTTGTATCGTACTAAGTTAAACCAATCGGAATGTAACCTTCTATTTCCTTATTTCATACAACGTTTCTATAGCCGCGTGGTTCCCGGCAGAGTAGAATTTTTGGGTAACCCCTTCTCTTGCCATGTGGTGTCGTACAATGCGACTATGGGATAGGGCTGATTAACTTCAACATCAGACAGATATGTACAGCCCAGACTCAGCCTCAGATGCATGGCTCGAGTCAAAAATAGTGCCTGAAATAAATAGGCTCACCCCCTATTACGTGGGACCGAATACAGATTGGTGAAATGTGGGTGTTAATACACCTCTGCCTAGCCCTCCGGGGATAAAGGCGTGATTATATGTATGTATGTATGTATGTATGTATGTATGTATGTATGTATGTATGTATGTATGTATGTATGTATGTATGTATGAATGTTTCTATAGAACTAAACATTCTTGATAGTCAAGTACGGCAATTACCAGCCAATATATTTGTATTAGTATTTTGCAACTTTAGTTAATACCGTGTTTTAGATAAAATGAACTACTTACTTTCCTTTACATAACCACAGAAACTAAAAAATATTCTTTGCTGAATTCTGTTAGCGAACGGGCATTGTATTTTATTTCTAAAGACACTTACTAGGAGTCCTACTGTGACTGTAATTTCAATTCCACCTCTGATTTTCATTTTAAAACCCCTTAAGTTGCGGGCTTGAATTCCAATCAAAAAATAAACTACCCTTGACATAATTTAGTTACTTTATATCTTCATACTTGCAAATTGAAAGCAATTTTAAAGCAGCTATTCTAATGTAGCTACTAAGCCGGTGCATTAGCAAATTACCATCGTCGCAGCTGTACCGTCACGGATCTACCGCGTCGGAACGTCTATACATGTGCATTGCATATTAATGACTAAACGGGCACACCGCACGAGCGACGAATCTTTGCCGATCATGTCAATGAAACAGTGATGCTATGGTACTCGGTTAGTGCTTTCGTTGCATAACAGACTTCACCGCACCTAAAGGAAGGAGTGCAAGTATATATAAATAAATAAATAAAATAAAAATCATTTATTCACAAAAAATACAGATACAAGTTACAATAGGTTAGGTTTTGTTACAAGAATCCGTACCTAAATTTTATATTTTACTTCTTGAACTAGGCATGTACTTTAATAAATATATATATAATAATAATAAATATATAATAATAAATAATTGACTTTTAAGAGTCCCTTAAAACCCACAAGCACCCTCGGGTTATTTTATTACAGACACGATTTGATTTTTAAAACATTCTTCACAGATGATCGTGTATTTTTAGTGTATATTTTCAGCCAGTGCTGGTTGGTTGAAAGGTCAGTTGAAGCGCTGTCAGTCACGTTTGAAATTAATTATGCAGTGAAAGCAGTACTCCGAACATTCTATGATTAAACTAACTTCATAGAGTACAAGATTTCGGTACATGACTTTTTTTAGGACACGTCAATTTGATTCACTTCGCCTGATGGTAAGCTGAAGGCAAAGTCTCAGGAAAGAGGATCCCCACACGTACCATGTTAACAATAATGGCACTCAGCTTGACGGCCTCATCAAAAGAGGATAGTCCTCGCAGAACCGCGTGCCACCCACCGGTCCCACTTGTGCTGCGACCACAATCTCCCCTGCCCGGCTATGCACTTACTGACCTCTGAACGCAATCCACCAGAGATTGGATTACTATGGAGGATTTTTCGCAATCGTGCGCGGTGGTATCCACCCGATCGAAATTTGTGCCATCAAATTTCTACCACCATCTGTAGCTAACTCATCATCATCCTTGTCATCTCCATCATCATTAACCATTTAGGTACACTTCGGAACCGGGGCCACGATCCTACACCTCTTTCACGGTTTAATTGGTTTCTGCAGGAGCGACTGCGGTTCGAACCCCAATCATTAAAGGAAAGCCTACACCAAATCCTCGTCCGTCAATCAACAAATGTACGGCTTGCTTGACTTTAGACGCGAAGATTTTCAAGGTTCACGAGTAACTAACTCACTACAAAATTATGTCATTGATCATGAAAGGGTTAATTTTTTTTCTGTTCTGTGGTTAATTCTAACCAATTTCTAATTTCTCATTCAACTTTTTATTTTTTAACAGTTCAAGTCCTTTCAAGTCCTTTCACGTCATTGATTTAAAAGCTCTTCAAAATCAAACAATAGTTACGGTTACAAACAATAGTTACGGTTACAAACAACTTTGATTACCTACCATCAGATGTCTTGTAAGCGTTATAACTGTTTTTCTTTATAAATAACAGTCAAAAAAAAAAAATAATATTAGTAGATACATATAAAAACAAAATATCAAATTCCAGATTATGATATGCTCAACCTTTTTATTTGTCACTCAAAGACAAAAAATAATAATCAAGAGAAAAGTAATCATAAAATTAATACTTTTATTTATAGCGTTTAGGCTACTGCGACTTTTGAAGTTTATGAGCTAAGCTAAGTGTACATGATCGCTTTCTTTGTGGTAAGATATTGCAGGGGAAATAATTCTCTAATATTCTTAGAGTTCGCAATGATGCTAGCTCCAGTCGCACTAAACGATAAGCTTTTTCATAGTGAGAGGATGGTAGAAAAGTCTCATAATTGAAATTGCTCTCCAAAAGATATTGCGTCAACTCACTAATAGCATCTTACAAAATAGAGTTCTTTCACAAATACTTATGGGCTTTGCAGTAGTAGGTACCTACTTTCAGTTATGAAAGACGGATGAAGTAAATTTGTTCTTGTGTATACAGTTTGTATGTATGTGCATGTTTATGTGTGTGAGCTGTTCATCGAACCTATCGTACACAATTAAAATATTGCTGTGAAGTATTAATTTGTTCCTTGGTGTAACTTTATTCATTTTGTTATACCTATTTAAAATTAAATTTAAATTTGCTTATACTACAAACGATCTTTTTAGAGAAAGGCTTCTAATTAGAATTCAAGCTAGTCGCAGTATCGTATCTTAATTACCCTTTATTCTAAATGTTTTCCTGAAATCTCAAAAATCCCAACTGTACACTTCGATAATAAGGTTATATATTTACAGAATAGTTAGGCATTACCATTACCAGTACTATAATTTGTTCTGTGACCTAACCCTCAGTTTGGAATAAAACAGTTCGTAAAATTGTAAATCTAAACGTTCACTGCTCTTGACCCGCTTGCAGTCGGGATAAGATTTCCTACGCCACTTACTGCGCTCGACCATTTCAGCGATAGCCATCGATTTATGCAAAATATTGCATTTACATCACAAACGTAGTTATCTGCACACGTCGGCTTCAATTTGTAGCGTACGGTAATTCGTTTAGACACGATTGAAGTACCTAACGAATATAAAACATGTTGACAATTATAGACTGAGTTATCTGGATAAAACGCGTACTTCGTTCGATAAATTCTTTAATTTTAGCACAAGTGAAGTTAGTATATTGTGATCCCGCATCAACGATAAACAATACCCTGATTTTTCCTTATATTAGGCTTTGTTTACGATCGTCTTTTCCAATTCATAAAACGGCAATTGCTTATTCATTCAAAGAACCGTAATAAACAATAACTCCGTGACTTCATAAAACAGTAAAACGGTTGTATTGACAATTATTACTGGCACAATTTCCTTCATTCCGTTTGAGCCATTATCTAAATATTGCGATAACTTCCAAAGTACAAGGGAAATAAAAGTGATTATTTTCGTAAAGTGACAGTAACTTACTGTTGTAGTTACATTATTACACTAGCTGACCCGGCAAACTTTTTCCTCCCGCGTGGCGTCAGATCCCGTTCCCGTTGCACCCTCTACTATATTAAACATGTATTATTCATATAAACCTTCCGCTTAAATCACTCTATCTATTTAAAAAACCGCATTAAAATCCGTTGCATATAGTTTTAAAGATTTAAGCATTCAAAGGGATATAGGGACAGAGAAAGGGACTTTGTTTTATACTATGTAGTGTTGTCTCTTTCTCGTTCCTAATAGAGGGATTCAATATATCAGTCAGTCAACCTTTTTTCTTCCCCAAGCGTCAATATTAATATCAATAGCAATTATTTTGTTTTCCCACATAGGCAAAATATTACAAGGACAATACTTAAAGTCCAATCAATCCCAGTTACTACCGAATCTTGCACTTTGGATTCGGCAGTTCGCTCTCCTATTGATCCTTTCCTTAGTTTTGCACAAAGCAACAGCCGTATAATTCCCAACCACGACAGGAAAATCTGTCTGCCGAATATCGGCCATCCTCCAACAGCTGGAGGTGGTTTGCGGGCGAGGTTAGCTACACAACTTTTACTCAATGATATGTACTAAATAAAATCAATTTAAAATTAAAGAAAAAAGGTACGATTCCCTGTGCCGTTTTTCCGTATCGTTTTGATCCTGTGTCAAGTAATATGGCGGTTATTGTAACAACAAAATATGTTCGTGTGTGTAACGATCATTATAGGTAGAAAAAAGATTTAAGATCCTCGGGGCTGCGGGAAAATCCTCAGCAGAAAGTATCTTAGTTGTCCTGAGGGCATGATATTTCAGATTTGGTTCACTATATGATCATATAATATATCATATGATCAAAAGAATTATTGTTGTTAATTAGCTAAAGAAATAACCCATATCGAGTATATTATTTCTTTGAATTGAACTGAAATAGAATATTGTTTACACGTTTGTCAATTCTCATATCATGATATTTGCTGAAACTGTTTTGATACGCACGGTATAAGTACCACTCTACTTACCTAATGTCAATATGGTTTACTTATGGATATTATAAACATTTCACGACATAAATATGTCACATTTATTTTGTTACACATCGCTATCTAGACCCAAAGCAAGTGTGGCGATACCAAATGTTCCCAGCGCCATCTGGCGACATCAAGCCGAACTACTACGACACTACAAATTCTGCATCGCGAAAGTGAAGTTCCCGCGCTGGTACAATACGTATACGAACGAAATCCCAACGACAATCGTTGGGCCGCGGCCCGCCAGGCTTGCCTGGTCGGAGGATTCTCCCTTTGTGTTGGAGGAACATCACACCCTGTTCCTCCACACAAGTAATCATAGTTCAAATAGCTTATGTTTAGCTATTAGCGGGAATCGAATACGCGCCCCCTGTGTTACACACTCTACCGCTACGGTACAGAGGTCGTCTTACCTTCTTTTATAGCGGCAGTGCCCATTTAGATGATACAAAAAGAAATAATCCACCGAAAAAAAAAAGGGTTATATTAATGCTGCTCCGGTCTTTTGCAAATGCTCAATCAGTTTTCAACCCAGCCCCAATTTCGCAGGGGTCAGTGATCGATTGCTTCCACAAGCAATTGAATTTAGAATGGTCAATTTGAATTTGGTTCAGTGAAGCGAAAATATTTGATTTGAACTTGAAGGTATGTGGGCATATCGGCATTTGAGAACCGAGACGGTGTGGAGTTTAGTCGGTTCGAGTGCGATGGGTCCATGAGGATTGCGGCACGAATAAAAATGGTATGTGTACCAACGATAGTTTTTTTTTTGTATTGTATGAATTGTATTGTATGAGTTGCTAACTGCCGCATTGGGGCAACCTATAATAGCGGTTGGTAGATAAAAAAAAATGATTAACTTGCATTTATTTTGTAAAACAATAATATACTATGAAACGGCAGTAACTCAAAGGTACAATGACTTATAATACTTATATCGAATTCGTAAACAAGAGGTCCCCGATTCGACATACTCACACTACCGAAGTAACCCTTATATGAGTAGTATTCTTTTAAAATATTTTTGTTACAATTTTTTTATATATTACACGTCAATTTGACTTCACCTCGCCTGAAGATAAGCTGAAGGCAGTCTCAGGAAAGAGGGCCACCATTATATATACACGTACCATGTTAAAAAGCACTCAGCTTGTCGGCCTCATCAGCTCCTCTAGACAAGTGGCAATTCGCTAGCCGGCGTTTGATGGAATAGAATGACGAATGTATAGGATTTGACGTGTTTGACATGCGTTAACGACTGTCATATACGTCAAATCTCATACATTCGTCATTCTATTCCACCAAACGCCGGCTAGCGAATGTCCACTTGTCTAGAGGGGCAGATGCTTTTTCACGCCCCGCCTAAAGGACCCGGGACTATGGGAAGAAGGAAACGTAAGCTAGCAAGGAGTTCTACCAAACCGAGTAGTTTCAGTGCTCAGGACAAGATAATCGCACGCTAACACAAGCGTTATGCCATGAAATCTAAATTGCATGAAAAAGTTTAGTATTCGTTCCATATCTGTAATTATGTTTTGTATGCTAACATCTGAAATAACTACATTCCAACTATTCCATGAATATGTGATTGCAATTGCAGTCGTGTTGTCACAGAGGAAGCGTCATACAACATCGCTAGAATATTTGCATATGAGAGCATGTAAATGAAAATATTCGTATTCATAGCGTAGAATACTTCTTTGTGCTTGAGAAAGCTATTAACTGCAGCCGTTTGTGTTAGTTATAATCAAGTTATGTCTAAGTTATATTAAATAATGTTTTTTTCATACTGACGTTATCTCTGTTGCCTTCAAACTACTTTGAGTTCAGGAGTCCAATTTCATACTTTAGTTTTTAATTGGCTAAGGTAAATAGTCAACTTTTGCGGGAGCTCTAAATATCTAGGCAGAGGCCCGTACCTTACTGATGCCAAGCAAATACCACTATTGGTCTTTTGTATCATCTAATTCTTTTTAGACACAGTTTATAAGCCATGTATACCTATATACACTAAAACCATTTTCCAACCGAGTTGGGATTTAATGGCCTGTGACAAATACGACCTGAAACCTATAACGCCAATGAATAATATGAGTTATCTATCTATGTCTAAGATATTCCGCAGACTATACGAGGTAACATGAAAATGTCTAGTCTGTACATAATAGTATTTTATAAATCATAAAGCTTTACAACAAGGTAAAATTAGACCCTCAAATGTGGCGCTCAACGAGTTCGACAACGTTGCTCAATAGGCGTGATGTGATGATGACAGCCAGCTGACGTGCAACATAACGCGCGGTTTCTTTGTTCGATGTTGGTCATGCTTGTACAGACAAAATTGTTCCACGTAGCGCACGTCTCTGTCTTGCGACAATGTTGCACGACATGGGGCCGCAACAATTTTTAGGCTTACTACGAACAACCCTACAATATACTATTACATTCATAGCTCGGACAATACTACAGCCCCCTTTGTTGCAGTTTCAATGTAGGCAACTTCTCGTTTACGGAAATCGAACGGTGCACAGAACAGTTTCCATTTGCAGAACAATGCTGTTACAGAATAATAGACTAGACAATCCTGTCACCCGACTAGGCTGCGTTGTGGTTTATTTTTGAATATTTTTTGTACAATTGTCACGATTTAAGTATGAATATTTTGCAGAGCAGTGGTTTTCAAAATCCTACGCTTTATTTTTCTTCCCTATTAATTCGCATTTTTATACTTTACTATAGTTATTAGCTATAGTTAGCATAGCTATTCGGCTCGTCTTAACGGACTTCACCCGAGTGCCGACTATTCACGTGGATTTCCAAAATCACCAAAATTTTCGTTCATATAAACCTTGTCCTGACAATTACAAATACAATAAAAGAGAAATGTTTCATGTCGGTACAGTCAAACCATTCTCCAGATTTGCATCTTTAAACACATTCAACAAATGAGAGAAGTAACGATTTCCATAAAAAATGGACTTGTATATGATATAGTAGAATTGAAAAATGACAAATAGCTAATCTTGCAACTCATCGTCGTAATGTATACACTGAAACTTTCATAAAATTAATCTCTTTTCACATCTACGATGTTAATTAAAAAACTTTCCTGCGAAGTATAATTTTCAAAGCCGTTACCTAGAAGTGAGACGTGATTGCTTGTTATTACACCCAATTGTGCATGCAGAGAGCCTCAGTTCGTTACATCGACTCGTGAAAGGACATTTACTGGAAAATGCACTCCTCGCCGCACGTTATACGTAGAACGTTTATAATATTCCGATAAATTACTTATCCGCATGATTTTATATTCGTTTCGATGCGATAGGTTTGGGCAGTTTCGATAGCGAAATGTTCGTTTGCCATCGAAACTTTGCCCAAAATCTTTCGCTGCAAAATGACTATAAGATCAAGGTGTATAATAGATATATTTTTTTGTAATTATTTAAGGATTGAACAATGTAGGAACAATGATCCTCAGGTTTACAGAGCTTTACCAACCTATCTTTGATGTCTATGTAGAAGCCAATTTTACCGCCAAGTACACCAGGCCCTCAATTCCGCTAAAGCAAAACCACTGTCATACCACAGACTGCAAAAATGGCATTAAATTTTACACTATTGCGATAGACTTAAAGTCCAAAATGAAATGATGAAAGTTTCATTACACTTGTTCATTCACTCTACAAAACGCCATTTAATTTTAGACTTTAAAGTCATTGATTTAAAGTCTACAATTAAATGGCATACTTTTGCAGTGTCTGTGGCACAACAGTGGCTCCGCTTTAGCAGAATCGAGGGCCCACTGGCGCAGACTATCCTCTCGGGGTTTAGAGGTCAGAGTTCAGTCGCGCCCATATCAGCCATACGCATAAGTCAAATCAAAAGGATAAAGAGTAAGCAGACCTCGGACTCGGAGCAGAAAGCCTCTTATATTAATCTTAACACATTAATTCTTTTATGGTTGTATTTATTTTATTGTGTGCTTGGTGATAGACATTTGATGGCACAAATTTGTCACAAATTTCGACCGGGTTTGAAACGGTTCTCTATTTTTATTTCTAAAATTTTATGTCATAATTTAACATTGCATGACATTATTTACGCATAATACTCATTTGCCATAACTTTTTAAGCATAATTTTTTTTCTCCTATTCACTATAAGCAAATATTTAATAAGCATAAAATCCCAAAGCATAAGTTTACTTAAGCATAACGACGCATAACCATAACTATTCCGAAAAATCACTACAAAATTTTTATTAACGATCTTACACTATTTTATACATTGCTCTCGTCAAACTTGTAGGCGCATCAAAGTTCATTTAACATAATGTTCGCGGGGCTCCTACTTCTGGGTGGTTTATAAAAAAATAACCACTTCTAACCTAACCTATCCGAGTCGGGGTGCCCTAAAGTCCAGATTGCATTCAGATCCTTGCCAGCTTGCTAGTACCATGTTAGCAGGCGTTTATCATTATACCAAATAAATATTAGACAAATAAACAATATGCTTTACAACTTTATGCATATCAATGTTATGAATAAAAACATTAGGATATACAATATTTATGCTTAATAAGTTAATAACACAGTATGCTAAAAACCAATTATAGCACACTATTATTATGACAAAGAAAATTATGCCTAATTTGTTATGGCAATTTAAATTAGGACAAAAACTATTATGACAAAAGATGGAATCCCGTTTGAAACGCCGTGCACTATTTCGAAAATCTCTCCATAGTGGGTAATCAAATCTCGGTTGGATTGCGTTCAGGAGTCAGCAAATGCATAGCCGGGCAGGGGAGATTGTGGTCACAGCTCACAGCACTAGTGGGAACGGTGTGTCACTCTTTTGATGAGGCTGTCAAGCTGAATGTTACCTCTGTTAACATGGAACGTGTATGGAATGGTGGCCCTCTTTCTTGAGATTTTGTCTTCGGCTTACCATCAGGCGAGGTGAAGTCAAATTGACGTATGCTATATTTAAAAAAAAAAATATGTCAAATTGTCTGTTTGTTTGTCCGTCTTTCACGCCTAAACCACTTAACCGCTTTTGATGAAATTTGGCGTAGGGGTAGATTAGACCATGACAAAGGACATAGGTTATAAAACTGACATCCACGCGGGCGGAACCGTGGGCAAAACCTAGTATTGTTATATTTTTAAAAGGAAATCAGTAGTTACTGAATCTAATATATAAAATTCTCGTGTCACAGTTTTCGTTGCCATACTCCTCCGAAACGGCTCGACCGATCCTCATGAAATTTTGTGGGCATATCGGGTAGGTCTGAGAATCGGCCAACATCTATTTTTCATACCCCGATTCGCGATAACCGAATCTTTGGCCACGCTTTCACCAATTTATACCCCTACATATCCTACATATGTATAACCGCAGTATAATCACTGGTATAATGAACATTTCATACCTACCTAAGCATAAAAAGCGTATAAATACTTTATAATTTTAATTTGGACAGTTTACTACCAAACTTAAGATACTTAAATGAGAACATTAGCGAGATAATCATCCTATTCATTAGATCTTCAGATACTCTTAAGAAGATATCTTGTCGTCTTTCGCAGTTAGTACTTACCTAACAGCACTTAGCTCTAACGTTAAATTTAATTAAAAAATCTTATATGCCTGGAGCTACTAGCAAATATGTTCGTCAATTTTTTTTATTTCTTCCACGAAAAGGCAGGCCGAAGGTAGGACGCCCACTAGCCAGATGGACTGATGACCTGAAAAAAGTGGCTAGGACAGACTGGATGTTGACGAGGATCATTGGGAGAGGCCTAAGTCCAGCAGTGGACTGCAGTGAGCTTATTGATTGATTGATTGTTAGTCTTTTTATCTCACCACTAAAGACCCAAAGACGGCGTGCTATTTAAGTGGGTTCGAGTCTTAGGTACATAACAACCACCATCTGTAAAACCAGTATGAAGTCAAGTTACGATTGTCGAGTTGGTCAAACTGTGACTAAATAGTAGATTATGGTACAAGTGTGTAAAGCTGGTGATAACCGCTGAGGCGATATTGATCTCGCTCGCTCTATCATTATATTCATAACTAGTACATACTTGTAGACATTTTAATTAATAAATAACTATAATTTCACCAGGTAAAACGAATTGCGAAACTTTTTGGTACTAGCGGACTGGCGGGAATAATAAAAAAACACTGGCCAAAGACTAAATGAATGAGGTTTCTTTTTTCTATGAGTACAAAAATAAAAAAAAAAATTACTTAAAGTTTTAAACAGAGAGAAAACAAAAGTTATATTTGAGTAAAAGTTTTGTTTAATATACACGTACAAGATGATTTTTTTTATTTAAATACGAAGTTGCATGAAATCAACAAGCAATAGGTAAATAAATTAATTTATTTGTTCTAATGAACACGATCTTTCTGTATCTATTTTTTTTTAAGAATAATGCAACTCAACCAATAAAATTAAAAAAAGTTATTATCCTACTCTACTTGATAATAATAGAGCCACGCTATGAGCAAGTGAAATGAAAAAAGTATTTGTTACTTTTCATAGTATAATTTTGTCATGAGCGATATGACTCTCAAAGTCGATGATGAAAAATGATGATTTCCATTACATATCTATCGCAATTTTCCCTTTTTCACTTTCAAGTTCAATAAACTCATAAATAATTAAACTTGATAAATAAAACGTAGTGATTTATTCGAACGCGGTTATTGAATTTCATGCGAACCCGATGAAAAATGTTTTTTTATTTGTGCTCACCGAACCGAAACAAAATCAATAATGTATTTATTCTGTCTGAATAGGTAAACCAGAGTGGAGATTTTTTTAGATGGACGTTATACTTTTAGGTTTAAATTTAACAAAGAAAGGCTAGAACGTTAAATATCACTTCAAATAAATTCGTCTGGTTTCATAACCATGGTTTCATCAACTTCAATTACATCTTCCATCTCATTCTAGTATCGACTTTTACCAAAGTTGGTCGGACCATTGCTAACTACCGAAGTTCGTACGTGTTTTCCGAAGTAGGTACGCCGCAACAGTTACTCACTACACTAAACTTCGTTAACACTGTTCTAGAAGTTCGAAAGCATTCGTTTGCTTAAACTAGATTTATAACAATACGAAATAGGCCCCCACATACCATACCATACTAGGACTACTGTTTACTAATGATATGAAATATTTTTCTTTATGATGTCAAATAAATGATTTAAATCGGTGCCAGTCCGAAATAACCACCACTGGTGACCGGCGGGTTATAACTAGGCTTCCATTTTGTGGCTGGATTCCCTTTTGCATGAAAAAATACTCTCAATGTTGTCGTTTTATTTTCCCTATGAGAAAATGCCTATAAAGACTTTTAGCGCCCAGAAATTCTTAACTGGTGGTCCGTAATAGATTTCCAATAATGCGATTAGTTAGGGACTACATACGGTTTGAATTCAATTTACAAAATGAAACAAGAGGAGCGAAGCAAGAAAATTAATACAAAAATACCTGCTGAGAAAAAGAAGGTGAAAAGTGAGATTAAGTTTAGGAAAGGCCTCCGGTACAGTTGATTTTAGGTAGCAGAGTATTATCGCAAGGTCCAAACAGATCGATGAAATGAGTGATGATAACAACTGACATGATTGTATGGACCCTTAATGAAAGACAAGGGCAGGCCGATGTTGATGATGAATATCCTATTAGATCAACTTGTGTTAAGGAGAGCAGAGCTGTCTATAATAATATTTCACATTTTATTCACATTTCCACAGGTCACCGCGCCCACACTGTATTCGTGGGCGTGCATGTGCCGGCCCGGAGGCATTCGCACAGAAAATACAAACACCATCATCGCAACGGTGAAAAGGATGCTGACAGACCTGGTAATGTATCTGCAAATTATTTTATAAAAGTAGATAGCTAGAAAATACTTGTTTAATATAAATGTATATATGTATCTGTGCATAAATTTGTGTATTTATATGGCTATTCTTTTTGGTCATCAGATATGGGTTACGACAATAAAGGTACGTAATATAAAATAAAAATTTTACTTTAGTAAAAGGATAAATATTACAAAGTTATACGAATCATCTAATAAAGTGCCTACTCTAAATTAGCTGCTTTGATATTCTCAACAATATAACTTGTTAGACTGTAGTAGAATAAAACCTTAATGTGAACCCTTTATTTGGACAGATTGTAAGGCTTTTCAACATCAATGCAAACTACATCTGTTATTTTTTCCAAAATTATACATAATATTCCCAATTCATAGGACCGGGCTTAATGACACGAGTTAGAAGATTAAGCGTCACGGATGACGGCGAAACATGTAAGACATCGTAGTAAAAATCCCTATCACGTTTCAATTCAACCTATTTTCATTTCTGAGTGAAAGCTTTATTTCAAGAAGCCTCATTACATCTTTATTATCTAACTAAGCATGGATTACTCGAGAATGCAAAATTATTTCTCTCCAACAATTGTTTTAGCAAGTTTTAGTCGCTTACATTTTTTGATTTATTTTATTCATGAGACTTAGATGACGCACTTGAAGTGCCTTTTAGCTGATGCTTTACATTTAAGTCATTGTTTTATAATATCAATTTGCTTACAGTAACACCGCCTGCTCAAAGAGTCCAGTTTATCCTTGGAGAGGACCTAGACGATGCTAATTTTGAATCACATCCGTTGTTCTCCGAAATGGAAGAGTTAGTAAAAGATGGAGATGAGCTTGAATGGAAAGAGACTGCTAGATGGATTAAATTCGAAGAAGATGTTGAAGAAGGTGGAAACCGATGGTCCAAACCTCACGTAGCTACTTTGTCACTTCACTCGCTGTTTGAATTAAGAAGTCTTATTCTAAACGGATCGGTAATTCTGGATATGGAGGCTAGCTCTTTAGAACATGTGGCTGATAATGTTTTAGATAATATGGTGGCTGATGGTTCTTTAGGATATGACAGTAGAGAGAAAGTTAAAGATGCTTTACTGAGGCGACATAGGCATCAACATGAGAGACGAAACCACCATAATAATATGTCACGACTTCCACTGATTCGATCACTGGCTGATATTGGGCGAAACCATTCCTCATGTAAAAGTGAGTACTACTGTTTAAAATTTCTAAAACTTAATCAATATTTTATTTGAAATATATCAACCAATTCATGGGTCATCCGATCCCATCAGATTTCCAGGAAGGTGGCTCTCGACGCTCTAGTTCGAGGAGTTGTCGGGGGCCTACCTCGTCTCCTCACACCGCTCTTCTTCAAGCATCAGATGCGAGGGGTTCTTATCTGGCAGTACCAGGTTAGCCATGCGTGTGAAACGATAACACTAACTGCTCACTGACTCACATCCCTTTACTAACATTCACTATAGCACGCACTAAGGCTAATTTTATTGTTGTGAAATTAATATACATAACGTGTATTGTTTGGTAAAAGTTACTAACTATTTTTAACTCACTTTTCGCTATCTTTATTCTAAGATCTCTTTGAAAATTGGCATTATATTCCTTACAGTTGAAGAAGGCGGTACCACCAGCGGACACTCTTACAAAGGAGAATTCAGTCGTTTCCTAGGCATCCCTAGCGCGGGTAACCGCTTATCCTCATCTATGTTGTTTCTTGTCTTTGTTACCTTTTCTTACTTCTAAATCTGCATTTCATTTCCATTTCTATGCTAAATGCCAGTGTACGTTCCGCTATCCATCAGCTTTCATTCGCCTTATTTATTTTATTATCAAAAAATGTCTGTAGGTGTTGCTTCAAAGACATCTAAGAATATTTTATTTAATAATTAGGTTGAGTGTGTATGCTCCAAATATCGCACTTTATAAGCCTACAGTCCTAGCCAAAATAGACAAATCATTATATAAAACTATGATGTGTGTTTACTTTTTTTGAATGCTTATACACAATCCAGCACTTTTCTAAATGGTAAATGTTAAAATTTGAGGCTTTTGACGGATCTAAATTTAAATATTTGTTCATATTCACAAGAAGGCCTATTGCAGGTGGGGGACACGATGAGGGTATGGTGAAAAGTCCAAGCAACATATCTATGCCACGTAACCATAGCTCTGGAGATCTACCAATGAATGGCGATATAAATCATAAGTGTAACACAAATTTCATGCGAAAAATTCCGCCCGGTGCAGAAGCGTCCAATATCCTCGTTGGCGAAGTAGATTTTCTAGAAAAGACTTTATCGGCTTTCGTGAGGCTTAAAACTGGAACTATCATGGGTGATTTAACTGAGGTACCAGTACCTACGAGATTCATGTTTGTACTACTCGGTCCACCGAATAGCAACTCTAGCTTCCACGAAATAGGCAGAGCAATGGCTACTTTAATGTCAGATGAAATATTCCACGAAGTTGCTTATAGAGCTAGAAAGAGGGATCATCTATTAGCTGGCATAGACGAATTTCTTGATGCTGTAACGGTTTTACCACCTGGAGAATGGGATCCAGCTATCCGCATTGAGCCTCCTGCTGCTATACCTTCACAAGATCCTCGAAAACGTCCCAATGATAACAGCCACAAAGAGGAACTTGATGAAGAAGAAGAAGAACAAAAGCAAAGAGAGGAATCAGGGTTAGCACGAACTGGAAGACTGTTTGGAGGTTTGATGAACGACCTCAAAAGGAAGGTGCCTTGGTATTGGTCTGACTTTAAAGATGCATTAGCTATACAGTGTGTTGCATCATGGATATTTTTATATTTTGCTTGCTTATCACCTATCATAACATTTGGAGGATTATTAGGAGAAGCTACTGGAAAAAATATGGCTGCAATGGAGTCTTTAGTGTCAGGATTTGTATGTGGAATGGGTTATGGCTTCTTTTCAGGACAACCACTAACAATCCTGGGATCAACTGGTCCAGTATTGGTATTTGAAACAATAGTATTTGAGTTCTGCAAACAAGTTGGTTGGAATTATATGTCATTTAGATTTTGTATTGGCACTTGGATAACGATAATTTTGATTATATTAGTAGCAATAGATGCCAGTGCATTTGTATGTTATATAACAAGATTCACGGAAGAGAATTTTGCTACGCTGATAGCATTTATTTTCATTTACAAGGTATTTACCAGTAACCAATTAATAGCTTTAAAAAAATTATTTTGATTTTGATTTAATCTCGTACTAATGTTGCAGGCTGTGGAAAATGTTATATCAATCGGCAAAAAGTATCCTCTAAAGACACGCCCTGATGAAGTTCTCAATTATGAATGCTACTGTTTGCCAAGCAATTATTCTATAGTACCAGAGCACTTTAATTGGACATCAGTGGACAAAGACTCTTGTGAGGTATCAAATTAATTAAGTCAAAACACTTAAAATTTATTACTTTACGTAGTGGCAAATGTTATTTAGAACTTACTTAACTTAACTTGTTTTTAGGTTTATAACGGCACTTTAGCCGGAGGAGGGTGTGATACCAAAGTTTATGTGCCGGATGTATTTTTGATGTCTATTATTCTATTCCTGGGAACTTTCATCATATCTGTAATATTAAAGGACTTCAAGAACTCTTTATTCTTTCCATCTAAGGTGAAATTTTATTCATATTTCAATTTAAAATTGTGTTTATTCTAACACTAACATTTATCATGTCTTTTTACATTTTAGGTCCGGCAAATCATTAGCGATTTCTCAGTGATCATAGCCATATTATCAATGTCTTTCTTGGATTACAAAGTCGGTGTAAAAACGCCCAAATTAGAAGTACCTTCCGAATTCAAACCAACATTACCGAGTCGTAACTGGGTTATTACTCCATTTAGTGGGAATCCAATATGGTCAGCATTAGTAGCGATTCTGCCAGCGTTATTAGGAACTATTCTCATATTTATGGACCAGCAAATTACAGCGGTCATAGTTAATCGTAAAGAGAATAAGCTTAAGAAAGGATGTGGTTATCATTTAGATTTGTTTGTACTCGCAATTCTTATTCAAGTATGCTCTGTCATGGGTCTACCATGGTTCGTTGCAGCGACAGTACTAAGTATTAATCACGTAAATTCTCTAAAAGTTGAGTCCGAATGTGCTGCTCCAGGAGAAAAACCACATTTTTTGGGAGTTCGCGAACAAAGAGTTACCCACATTTTGATTTTCTTAATGATAGGATGTTCAGTAGTATTGACACCAGTTTTAAGTCACATACCAATGCCTGTTTTATTTGGTGTATTTCTTTACATGGGAGTAGCATCACTGAAGGGCCTGCAATTCTTTGATAGAATTTTAATTATGTTCATGCCTCAAAAGTATCAACCAGACCACATGTTTTTACGACAGGTAAGTTTCTTTTTATACCTTTTCGTGAATGATGAAAGTCACGTATATAAATCAACCCTAAATATTCTGTTTTTAGGTGCCAATACGCCGTGTACATATCTTTACGGCTATACAATTGACTTGCTTAGTCTGTCTGTGGGTAATTAAATCATTTTCTACGACGTCAATCCTCTTCCCACTGATGTTAGTAGTGATGGTTGGAATTAGAAAAGCTCTGGACTTGTTCTTTACTAGAAGAGAAATGAAGATACTTGATGATGTAATGCCTGAAATGACTAAGAGGAACCAAGACGAACTACGAGAACTCGGAGACGCAGAGGTGGGATGGCATGCAAAAATATTAAAACTTTGCCGCTGAAACTAAAATGTTTCTCCAACTCATTTTCATTTTCTCTGTCATTCCCTTGTTTAATTGTTTTGTTTTTCATGTAATTTGATGTACTGCGAAATAAAGTCAGTCTTATGTTCACACATACACGCATTTTATTTTTGATGTCATACAATTTTCCTCACATTGGTCGTTTTTTTACACGTTACTATTTAATGTATATGGTGAGTAGTAATCAATCATTTATTATAGATATTTCATGGGACAAATAATTTAGAGTTGTGATTTCTGTGAAGAAATTTCTTAGGTTATACCCTTCTAGGAATCCAGCAAAAGTAATCCGCCGACATATCAAGAAAACCTTCAGATTCCACTAATTAATGGCAATATTATGAATATCCCACTAACATCAATAAATATATCTGAGGAAGTAAATAAAACTGGTATTTGGAAGCAAGTCAACAACGGCAACCAAATGAAAGGTCGTGATGGAAAGGATGCGAAGTCTAAGGCAGGAAAGAAGAAGTGAGTACCTAAATAACAAATATTTTTTGTGTGTACATATAAATATGTTATATATAGTTAAACAAGATTTAACTCCAGAAACTATATTTGTTTATATGAAAAAGAACCTTTCCAAACAATCTACATGCAATGCGAGTTTGGCAAATATTACAGAAAGTAGTAACTAGTAGTTTCACAATTTCAGAACTTCTACTATTTAATAGTTTTCTTTGAACTCTGGATTTAATAGATTATGTATATAATTCCTACACAACCACCACCGTGTGCCACCACTTCTCAATTAAATGCATCTTCCACAGTAACAAACACAAGAAATTGATATCCAAAAATGCACAATCCGAAATCGAAAGGCGACTCTCCACCATGGCTGAGGTTGAAGAAGACGACTCCACGGTCAAGGTGGCTGTTAATGACACCAAATTTTGAGTGCAGCATGTTTTTACTACTCTGGAAGACACTGCATGAACCACGACCCTCACAGAGCGCATGTACAAAATGTATAGAATTAGCATATTGTATTTTAAGTTGTGAAACCCCCTTTACTTCCATAATCGCGTGATGAACAGTCGATAAAGGAGATACGGTTGAACTTTTTCATTTAAAGTTGTATGTAAAGGTGCTACTGTATCTAATTTGTCGACTGTACCTGGTAGTGATGTTTATGCTGTGGCAAATTTACTTACATAATGTTATATAATTATCATAGCAATAGTTGTTACAAACACTTTAGCTTGTAGGTATTCTAAAAAATTAATAAAGTCGAGTCCTTTAACAATTAAATAGTAGACTTAGATATGTTTCTGTAAATATATTCCTTAAGGGAATTGGGTTCATATTTATAATTCGCTTCGGATATTTATAATTCGCAAGTTTAGTGTATTTCTTTTCCTTTTATGTTTTCTTGTCGTCTTCTAGACGTGAATCAAGAAAATAAACACGGAGGAAGTGAATGTTTACTCGAATACAAAAGTATCCTTTATCGTGATTTTATTGATTTTATTCGTCAAAGGCAAAGGCAAGTCTGTTTCATTGTAAATTTTAAATACTTCTACCCCACTAATACTAAATACGTAAGTTCCAACTTTATTGAGATGTTAAAATAACATTTGTCACTTATTATCTAGCAAAGAACTATTACGAAATTGCTCTTGTTACTCGTTTTACTGTTTAGTAAGACCAATCCAGTAACATATTGGACGTAAGTAGATTCCTTTTCTTATAACCTTGTAGTGATAGTTCAATAATTGGAATTCCTGCACTTGTCTGCACCTCTCAATTTATGTATTGTAAATAATATCTATATATTGTGTATTAAATCCACTTACTTTTTTGCATGCATTAATAAGGTCAGCAAACTCTACCCTACACAACTACTCTAGATACTAGGTAGGTACCCTACACAATTATTCTTGATGTGGTAGATTTTAGAAAACTTTTAGCCATAATACACTCTTCTTATAATCTAATATTAGTTAGTTAACGCCCTAATCTGTGGTTAAATGATCTATGATTTGATTTACTTCAGTTTCAATTGTCAATAATTATGTTCCACTAATTATGGACATTTCCTACCAGTTGCCTACCAATTGCCTACCAGTTTCGAAGTTTTACTATAATAGAAAAGAGAATTAGGTAGATTTTAAATATTGTTAATTATACAATTTCAAATCCGTAACATTTGTGTGCTATATAAATTGATTTCAGAACGATCACGTAAGGCGCAAAGACTCATGGAGCAGTGGACTCAGAAAGAGTGAATCTAGGAAGAATAGCACTTCAGCTGAAACTTCGGTCTAAATTCGTATATAATTAAGTATACCTTGAACTAATATTTCAACAAGCGCATAGGCGTTGCAGAAAGTATCTACCCATCAGTGCCAGGGACAGGAAATTAGACTCCAATTGTGCTTGTTGTCAACCATTGTCATACTACCGACATTGCAAAAAATGCCCTTAAATTTTAGACTTTTGATATAGACTTAGGAGTTCAACATAAATGAATACAGTTCACTACATTCTTACCTTCACTCAACAAGATGCCATTTAATTTTAGACTTCAACAGCATTGCAGTAAAGTCTATAATTAAATGGTATTTTTTGCAGAGTCTGTGATGACAGCGGTTGACAACTACCAGAAGTGGGATCCTGACTCTGCTTTTTGTATATTGTATTCTATAAGTCGATCACAGCACCAGTTGGTCAATGTTTGTATGAAACAAAGCCTACACGTTATCGTGATATGCAAGAACGAGGTAGTTGTACTAAATGTCATTACTGTTTTTTAGGATATAAGGCAATTGGCACAAAGTGTGTTAATGTAATGTACTGACGCCACATTTAGTTTTATATATCCTTTATATGAGGTCCTTTAATTAGAATTAGATTTTTTAGGATAAATTTTCCTGTTCTCATTCGATGTCAAATTTTTGAGGCTTTTTTTACACAATTGTCTGCCTGTTGGAAGTCCTAAGTAGGTACAATGGCCTGTGATGGCAATTCGCAAGTGTAGCCATTATGTCGTAGTAACAGTAACCACCATGGCCAATTGTGTCCCGCTGTATACCATAACCCCCGGTACACAATGTTGGTGGCTAATCATATTCCATCATATGTAAAATCGAGGAAATAACCACATTATGCGGTGAATGTGAAAAAGGAGCCCTTTTTATTTCCTTCATTGTACAATATCTAATGCTATATTTATCACTCTCGTATTAGGTTAATTGCGACACTATTCAATGTACTGAATAATACATGACAAATGCGTTTTAAAACGACACCATCGATTTATGATTGAAGCAAAAAATTCGAATTCTTAAACGGATACTACAATTTCATGTATCAAGTACAGTCGGTGTCAGAAGTTGTTGAAATAGATCAATAAATTAATGCATGTATTTTATTGTGTTTTTTATATTTACACTCAAAGGCTATTTGCGCCAAGGCTGGCTCTTCGCCTCTCCGAAGCAAACGTACTCATATTAGGTTCGTTTTTTTATCTATCATCGCTTCTTCAGTATACAAGAGTTGTATTATATAAACATGTCAATTGACAAAATGAGGTGATGAATGTAGCCTACAATATAATTGTAATTGTAAACTAAATAATGATAGAATAGTAGTTTTCACGCAAAATTAATTAAACGAAGTGCCAATAGAATAACACTACTAGATATTAAATTTTGAAACGTTTTTGCCCGTTTAGAAATCATAAAGGCATTATAACAGTTAAATAAATATTTATGTAATCAGGTATTTATATTGCTTTATAATACTAAATAATAGATTTAAAATGTAAATTATGTAACAATTAGTTTTCAATGTTCACAGCATACCTACTATGATCGTAATGTTAATCCCTTTTACTTATTAACTGTTGTATGTGCTTTTTAATTAGAAACAAAGCTGAAAAGCTAAAAAAATTATGTCACATTTTACAAGTTGACTACATAAACAGCGGTTATTTTAAATTGATTATCACATAGGCTTGACTTTTTTGTATGACTTTCGTTACTAATTGTACTTTTATAAGTCTACCTACCCTTATACCAAAACCTAGTTGTTTTTTTTAGATCACTCATTTATCAGGAATAATCAAAAAATAACATGACGATCACTGATTGCAGTTGATCGTTGGTTATAAAATATTTTTACACGAATAAGATCTGTTTAAACTAATAGTTCAATTTTTCAATGTTATACCTGTTGTGAGCACTAGAAACCTCTATAGGTATAGCACGCTTTTTAATTTAGATAAATACATGTACTTACCTAATAAAAACAACTATAAACCTATCTTGTTAAATCATTGTTGCCATACAGACGAAATGGATGATTTTAATTACTTATTTAATTTATATTTTATACTTCTTTTACATATTGCTAGTGTAGTTTCGAGTAGGATTCAATTTTCTATCTCTATTTGAAATAGGTAAAGTGACGGGTACACACCAAGCGAACAATGGCTATGAACAAACGTGAATGAAAAGCGGCGCAGATGCCGAGAGCGAAATCTTTCATCATTACGGCATGTTCGACAGCATACAGGATTGATCGACAGATTCTATTCGATTATGTTTGTTAGACTTTGTCCGATCGGTCGGTATCAGGCAATAGAAAAATAGCGTATATAAAATATTTTTTAATCAGAATTGTTCAATAACACTACAAAAACAAAAATACTTACCTACCGATAATACTTTCAAGTATTTCTTCATTTTGTTGTTTAGATCTATTTGTAATCTTAATGGTACTTTCAATATTATTCTGAAATTAGAAGAAAAGCAAAAAGAAGAATCTTATTTCGATTAATCAATAATTGTTTAGTCTTTTAAGATATCTATGTAACACAATCTTAGCCTAAACTAGTTGATCGTATTCTTAATGTTATCCGTAATTAACCGTAGAATAAAATAGTAGTAAGAAATACAATTATAATTTGTACCTGGAGTATTTGTTACGATTTATATCGTTTTTTGGAATATATTTGTGAGTGTTTTGAATAAATGAGTTTTTATAAATGTATTTGCTGGTGTACAATAAATACGTATTATTATTATGTTTCCCTGGTCCGTAACTTTACGGACTATGGCGTCCTGGGCTTTTGGAAGGCGTGCGTCGTAGGGGTTTTTATTTTTTTTCTTATTATGACTCAGATAGAAGATAGAACCAGTTTTATTTAGTACTAGCTTTTGCTCGCGGCTCCGCCCGCATTGATGTCCAAGTTACTTTCGCATTTATAATATTAGTATGGATTTTAGAAAACAGGCTGGACTTACCAAGTAGGCGAGAATGGTCATATTGGAAGCTATAAGGAATAGGGAAAAGTGCTCATAAGAGTCTCGGGCCCGAACTTATCTGTAATACAGCGTGTTATTTTTTTTATTTTTTTTATGTAAGTACCGATACCATGATCGCGTTAATTCCCGTTTTCTAAATTATATAGCGTGTTATTTATCAAAATTCAGTTTTTTATCACAAACGGGCCTTACGACTCTTTAGCATACTTTTCACTGTTCCTCGTAGTTTTGGATTTGACCATCATTCTGTATAAGAAAATGGACCCCAGAATCCGAGGTGAAGATGCCTAAGTGAAGCCTTCAGATGCGACTAAGACCCAACGCTAAGATGATGATATAACTAACCAGAGTAACTATGGAATGCATTCCACAAACGCTTGATTTGTGAAACACCGCAATAAAGATAGCTACGAATTTGACAATAATAATAATTTTGAATGATTAATCTTTCCTTTAAAGATCGCGGGTTTAAACCCCGCCTAGACCGATTATTCCTACTTTAATCGATTTGAATATTTAGCAAGGAAAATGCTTCAAAATTTCATTCAAGGTTGGGCGTCGTAGTCAAAAGTCAATGTTTAAAAATTAATGAAAAATAATTTATTGGTTCCGAGCGTCTACCGTTATTCTCATGAACTACGTGAGAATAACGGTACGCGCTCCACTGTCGCCTCAAAGACAGATATAAAGGAGAAATTTGGATTGGTCTTAGTGGTCAAATGTATGGGACCCTTTAAGGCAAAAATCGCTTGTTCAAAGCCCGCCTATTTTAATCGAATAATAATAAATCTGTATAATATCGTGACCCATCCACCCCGCCCCAAAGGGAAAACCTGCACCATGGCCTCGTCTATCAATCAACAGATGTATCGGCATGCAGTTGAAGTAGATTTGAGCCGCAAAGATCTTGGTGGATCCTTTTTACCAACACACACACACACACACACACGCATACAAAATTTATTGGCGTATTTAAATTTTAATACACTCTTTTCCATTCGAATAAGGGCTTCAAATAAGTAATAACTCTAAAGACGCTTAAAAAAACGCTAAGTAAAAAAATCAATAATAATATATTACACTAATATCATTAACCTTAATAAATGTTAAAAATAAATACTAAATGTAGGTAGGCGGTTAGTTTTTGGTCTTCTTCTTGTCGGGCAAGAAGCCCATTTCCTCGCGATATCTCCTGATCAGCTGTTCTTGTACGTCCGGTAGGCAGGGCGAGTAGCGGCTGTACTCCATACTGAACTCGCCTTTACCTTGTGTCATTGATCTGAAAGATTTTTTTTTCTATAAGTACAATATAGTACGCCATAATAGTACGCCAGTTCGTATTGGCGCAATTATACAAAAATACCAATAGGATTTGCAGGACAAGGTGAAGTCTGCATTGCTACATGCAGAGACAAAAATTCTATACACGTTTACACGTCCATAGACTACGGTAACCACTTTCCATCAGGTGGGACGTGTGCTTGATGCGTGCCAGGGAGCCCTTTTTTCTTTTTTTATTTAGGACACGACAATGCGACTTTACTATCTCGACTAATGGTAAGCTAAAGAAGACTCATCAGATGCTATTTCACGCCCCGGTTAAAAACAGGGGTGTAGCAACGTTTCATAGGTTAAACTTCCACATATTGTTTTCTACCTTAGCGGCATAAAAATCTACCAACCTAAGTTCACCAGCATATCCGAACATGTTGTTGAGAGGAACCTCTGCGTATATCGTAGTCCACCCCTCACAGCCCTCAGTGCCGGTGATGATACCTCCTCTCTTGTTCAGCTGGCCTATCACAATACCGTGGAATTCGTCAGGGAGCGTCACTTCCACAAACATAATTGGTTCCAGAATCTGCCAAGCGCCGTCGTCGAATACTGAAAAATAATGAGAGTATTAGCTCGTTTTTTTATACCACTGAGGTGCCAGACTAGCTCACGGTCCACCTGATGGAAAGTGGTTACCTTGACCTATGGACGTGTGCAACACCAGGGAGGTCACACTCGTGCTGCCGATCCTGTTAACACAGAATCCCTGTGCCATCAGTGTAAAAGACATAGCACGAATAGCCTTTGGTCTTCCCACTGACAGCACAAAAACTCTCCAGGGAGCTCTGGCTACCCTACTCACCGCTGGGAACAGAACACGAGGTTATTACGGCCGCGGTATTCTGTAGGGCGGAGGTACTTCCCCAGTCGGACTGGGACAGAAATTTTAATAGAACATGAAGTCTGAACCTTATCTAGTAAAATGTAGGGTACAAAATATGAGTATATACAGTGCCGACCCGAATTTATGAATGTGAGCAATAAATGACATTGAGCTAAATTTAAGATGATTGATTGAACCATTGTTTGTATGTATGTAATTTAGCGCCATCTAGCAAATACTAGAGAAACTACTAATGCCCGTTTGCACTAAACTCTACTTAGGCTAATCCTTGTAAAGTGACTCCTAAGTCTAAGATAATCTTAACTTTATTTTCAATTGCACCAACATATTTACGAAAGGGCATTCCTAACTTAAGATAAGCCTAGTAAAGCGAATGAAGGTGTAAATGAACGAATGAATTAGCCAATAGTCTATGATAATTGAGCGATTGTCTATGATTTCTTTAACGATCTTACGCGTAAGTCACGTTGTATTTAAATTTATTTAAATTTAGATTATTTATTTATTTAGTTTAATATCATGTGGCAAACAGTACATATAAATACCGGACATTGATTGACAACTGTCAAAAAAATAGTGTTAGGAGATTCCTAAAACGTTATGACTTACTTAATCGGTGTCATAAGTATTAAGATTGACTTAGCGTGTTTAGGAGTGTCTTAGGGTTGGTGCAATGCATTTTCTTGTTAAGAGTGTCTTATATACCTTAGGCATCAGGTTAAGATACTCTTAAGTTCAGTGCAAACGGGCATAAGTCTCTTGAGTAGTCAAACAAATGAAACTATAGTAAGTTGTTCTAGTACCGTCATCTACCGCTAGACGGCGATACATTAATCAGTTCTTGAGATTAAAGGAGCCTTCAACCAAATTCTTCAGCTTTATATTAAACTGGCAAAGGCCGCGTATCCGCCCGCGTGGATGTCGGTTATTGCGACCAAACATAGCCTATGTTTTTTCTGAAGGTCTAATTTACCTTTATACAAAATTTCATCAAAATCGGTTCAGAGGCTAAGGCGTGAAAGCGTTACATACAGACAGATAGAAAGAGTTACTTTCGCATTTATAATAATTTTACCTTGATTCTAAGTCTCATCAAGATCTTCTGTGCCAAGTCAACCCCTGGAGGTTCTGGCAGAGGATTTCCTCTCAAATTGAGAGGTCAGATCAAGATACTTTCACCTTATTAAGCACTGTCTCATAACCGGCCAGTAAAATCATCACTAACCTTCTTTCACAGCTCCTTTAGCAGCTAAGAAGAAGGCCAGCTCACTGGAGTCCACGATGTGATGAGCACCGTCTTGAAGGCGGAACTTTACCCCGGATACTTTGTGGCCTGATAGGTAGCCCTTCTGACAAGTGTCCAGGAAACCTCTCTCTACGCCAGGAATGAACTGCTTTGGAACATTTGTACCAACAGTTTCGTCGAGAAACTCTAGAACTGGAATTAGAAAGAAAATTAATTAGTGTCAATTCTTAATTATGTGTAATAAGGTCATAAACATCTAGTAAAGGTAGTGAAAGCACTGGTTTTACTTCAATTCCTTTCTCATCGGCACGTTTATTTTCATATGAAATTGCCGGTAACCGCAAGATAATTGTGACTTTTTGTGTTATCCTTACTACACACCGGCAGAACACAAAAAAGGAGAGTATAAAATAGTTAGCTTTACTTTTAAACAAATAATAATAAAACATGAAACAACAACAACATGTTATATAACGAGTGTTTCCCCCTCGTGCCCTGAGTAAGGTTTCCATCTGTCTGGGGATGCTGCGAATGATGTTGTCAATGATTTCTTAGGGCAAACTCTGCCATTCTTCAACTAATGTGTTTCGCAGCTCGCCCAGATTTTTTGGAGGTGGCATTCTTGATTTGACACTCCTCTTTAACAAGTCCCAAATGTGTTCAATCGGATTTATATCCGGAGACCGTGCTGGCCACTCCATCACCGTAACACCAACATAGTTTAGGTATGCCTGTACTGAGCGAGCACTGTGAGCAATTATCCTGCATTAAAATGAAGTCGTTACCAATAAATGGGGCAAATGGCACAACATGTTCTTCTAAAATCTCCCTGATATACCGATCAGCAGTCAGATTTCCGCCGTCGACTACCACTAACTCCGTGCGAGCTCCTATGTAAACATATCCCTCCCTAGACCATTATTTTGTATTCCGCTAATTCTGCCGGTGTGTGTATATAGTGTATATGATAAATTATATTTAATTCTAAAATGTTATGTAAACGGTGTACAAATAAAGTGTTATTCTATTCTATTCTATATGTTGCTCAGTGTACATAAATATATTCACAGAGGTAGGTACAGGTGTATTGTCATCCACATTTCGTCAATTATTATCTGTCCCACGTAACAGGAGCCAAGCCTATTGACATCAAGCAGGCCTTTTCTCATCGACTGTATGTACAACTACTTAGATGTCTCAATTAATTTCAAACATCTTCAATGAAATCACTTGTACTGTTCCACATTATTTATTGATTTCCTGACCGGTGTGTTCCACCAAGTGCCATCAATCAACAGTATAAGTAATTTCAAACATTTTTTGCTATTTTTTTAAATTCTATTCTGTTTTCTATTTTTAATGACATGTTTGTTTTATTATATTATAATGACATTGCGACAAAAGGATAAGTAGCTACTGAATTAATTTGTATGCCCAAGTGGCAAAACATAGTGAGCCTAATACTTTCTAAGATCTCTGTGTACCTATGTTTCACAAATAAAGACATTCAGTTCTATTCTATTCCATTCTATCTATAATTTTGTCTCCCCATCTCATTTAGTCTTCTAATCCCTTCAAAGGTCCTTCTTCATATCGCACACTTATAGTGTCAAATGCTCATAATACTGTACAAAGAGCCTAAAACCTGACAGATATTAATTCTAAACCTCAATACCAACTTTAATTTGCAGCTGTTAAAAACAATTAGTCTCATTTTGAACTGTGTGTGCTGTATGGCATAGATTCACTTGTGGGTCGACAAGCTTGCTTAGTTGCATGACAAATTGGGTGATAGTTTCGTCAGCTTCTACGACACACACGTGAAGAGATGTGATGGCCCAATTCAACTCTACCAGGAGCCATCAATACTAAAAAGTAAAATATGCCAAGTTATATCTCTTACTTGTATTCTGCTCCGCATCCAGCGGTTCCATGATACCCGTGACCCTGGCGTACTGGCCAGCACCTCCAGACTGTTTCTTGTGCAAGTAATCGAATTTACATGGTGACATTATAGTTTCTCTGAAAAATAAAAAAAATAATGTCATCAATATGACGTTAACATTGATGAAATTTGGTTAAGAGATAGATTAGACCTTGGGAAAGGGCATAGGCCATTTTTAGTCGCGATAACCGAAATCCACAACCTCTGTGACTTGGTGGTAACACTTTCGACCGTTACGCATTTAGTTCGATTCCAGTGCAAAGTAAAACCCGCTTATTACGATATATAGTGTAATAGTATGTAGTGCGCTTGATTTGCGCACTACATGCCCTATTTATTGAAAGAAACTTCATCCTACGCATGCTCAGGTTGTGGAATGAACTTCCAGCTGTGGTTTTCTCAAGCGACTACAATATGAGGTTCTTCAAGAAGGGCATTAGAAGGTTTCTTCAGGGTCGGCAGCGTGAGTGTAACGCTCCTTATGTTGCATACGTCCATAGGCCGCGGTAACCACTTTCCATCAGTTGGCCCGTGTGCTTGTCTGCCACCTAAGTGGTATTAAAAAAAATCCCTTAGTATGGTATGGTATTACGGGCTGGTATGCGCAACTCCACGACAAGGCGCGGTTTTTGCGTGAGGGAACTTGATTTTCCCTTTCCCGCTTATTAAGATTACCCGCATAAGATGCATTATGTCTGTTTACATTGATTTGGGTAGTTCCATGCCACGGAGAGCACGTTAAGCCATCTGTCCCAGTTGTCATATGAACATCTATGGCAGCATGTAGAATATACTGCATCCGGGCTGTTTGGCCGTGGTCCATGTGAAACTTGCGTTCCAGACATTTCGTGGATCACTGCAGTCGACATCTTCAGTGGCGCAGGTGTGGGCGACGAAGCCCGGAAACAGTATATTCTACATACAACGCCGGCCGTGAAAGCCTGGAGACTTATAATCTATGGCAGTAGTTATAGTATAGAGGAAATGGGTGAAATGACCCATATTGTTAACATGGTACGTGTATGTAATGTTGACCCTCTTGCTTAAGACTTTTCCATGAAGTCAAATTGATGTGTCCTATATATAAAAAAAGGGCTG
The DNA here is from genome assembly GCA_949126895.1 of Eilema caniola. Taxonomy (NCBI): domain Eukaryota; kingdom Metazoa; phylum Arthropoda; class Insecta; order Lepidoptera; family Erebidae; genus Eilema; species Eilema caniola. Next base: position 7,611,025 of record OX421464.1, on the reverse strand, counting down.
ATCATCCATCCGGTCTCCGGCGTCCCCACTGTCAATAGTGGTAGTAGTAAATAGTACTAACCACAAATCCACACATACATACAACAGCTAGTTTCATTCTACCATCTGTACCTATTTCTTCGGTGATAACAGCAACTTACCTGAATGCTACCTTAGGTTTTCCTAGCTCTACAGGACAGTTGTATTCTCTCTCCATTCTCTGAGCGTAGATCTCTAAATGTAGTTCTCCCATTCCTGATACAATGGTCTCTTTATTGTCAGGGTCATAACGAAACTGGAATGTAGGATCTTCTTTCGTGAATCTGGAATGGTAGAGATTATAATGTCATACATTATAAACATTTGGCTGGTTGATTGATTGATTGATTGATTGATAATGTAAAAAACACAGTAGAGGTAATTTCATTGTAAACCAGTATCTTGGATCAGCTCTTAACTGACTCAAGCCTTGAGATCATTCTTTCTTAATCTATTGCATTACAGTGATGAGAAAACTTAATTTCAAAAGTCACAATTCCGAATTTCAAAATTACAATTAATATAAGTTATTCCGAATGATTACAAATTCCGAAAATCAAATATCCCCAGTGTATTAGGAAAAATTGAAATTCGTATTTTTGACTTTCTGATAAAATGTCGGAGTTTAGTTTATCAAGAAATAAATTCGGAATTTTGAATTTCCATACAGGACACGGAGATTATTTGGTTCTCCTTCAATATAGTCCCAAACACGACAATAATGGAACATGATAATGTCTTTACATATACATACCGAGCAACAGCTTTCGAAAAATTATCCCTATCCTTAGAATTCTTCGGTTTGATCGACATAGACACCACTGGATCAGGTACGTGTATAGACTCCATTGCTAGCTGCAGTTTAGCATCATTCACGAAGGTATCCCCTGACGCGCAATCTACACCGAACAACGCAAATATATCGCCAGCCATTACCTCATTCACTTCCTCCATATTGTTTGAATGCATACGCACTAGGCGGGAAATTTTAACCTGTGGACAAAATTTCAGAATTATAGGTATCTTTCTAACCATTATAGACCTGGCAAACCTAAGAATATTTTACTAAAATTATTTCCAATGACAGAAGAAGAGCAAGAAGAAGAAGAAGAAGAGCAGTGATCAGTGATCAGAAGATCTAAACCTTAGTGTGTGGGCTATTTAATATATTTTCCCAGAAGTAGTGTTATATAGAAAATATCTAGAAATAGGAGCTCCTAATTATTTTGGAGCCCCACACATAGAAGTGGTGTTATCTAGCCACTATCAAAAATAGGGGTCAAAATAATTAGGCCCTACTTTCATACAAATCGAAATTAATCTTACCTTCTTCCCAGTCCTAGCATTAAAAATATTATCTCCCCTCTTCAACATTCCTTGATAACACCTCAAGTATGTCAGTTGCCCGAACTTGCTGACTTCTAGCTTAAACGCAAGGCCCACAAAAGGTTTGTCATTGTTTCTCGCTGCATCAAGTAATATCGTCTGACCCTCCCCTTCTTTATCCTCGTTTAACAGAGCAGTATTCTCTACTTCCCCCGGATGGGGTAAGTATTCTAGTACAGCATCTAGTAAAGGTTGTACACCTTTGTTTTTTAGGGCAGTTCCAACAAGGACTGGTGTGAAGGAACGTTTCAAGGTGTTCCGTCGAATTGCCTGTTTGATGTCGTCAACTGTGGGCGTTTTCTCTTCCAGGAATAGTTCTCCTAGAATATAGTAATAATTTACATACTAAAACGTATGCTTACAGTCAAGTAAAAACCTTATTACTTGCTTCTGTTCCAAAGCTAAAGGGTACATGAATTGCTTAAGATTGAAATTCAAATATTTTTATTGAGTTTCCATGTTAAGCATCTTGATAATGGGGCTTCGTAGACTGCAAATATCATTACCTGAATCAAGCTCATTTCAAAATAAATAATGGGTAGGTACTTGGTACTCCCTAAAGTAGCAAGGTAGTAGTAAGGTAAGCAACAGTTACCATTCTAAAAAGAAAAAATGCTGGGACTTACCCAAGACCTCATCAACATTTGACAAGTGCTCAATCAGCTCATGCCTTCTTTCCTGAACCTCAGCCCTCCTGTCCTTCGGTACCTCATCATAACGAACATTTACACCATAGTCTCCGTCAAAATAAATGGCTCTCTCTTCTACTAAGTCTAGAATACCTTCGCAGTCTTTTTCTAAGCCTATGGGTAGTTGAATAAAGGCTGCATTGTGGTTCATTTTAGAACATAATTGTTTTACGACCCTGGAAATAAAAAATTAATAAAGATGTTGCAATTTTATTTACATTTGTGCAATAGATAGACATTACACATAGATGTTTTCACATCCACACATTTCACAAACTGTTTCTCAAAGTAATAAATTGATATTCTAAAAAAAATATTTATAATATTAATTAATTACTGGGCATAAAATGATAGTGAGGTTCTGGTGCTGGCTTTCGTTTCAGAATCGGGTCAGATAATAGAATTCGTAAAAGCCAACATAAGCCAATAAAGTCCAAAGCTTTGGATGCTGTATATAATAAGGCCTAAGGCTGTGATGATTAAAAAAGAAAAATATTACTCACCTATAAGGATTTGCAGCTAACCTATCAAGCTTGTTAATAAAGGCCAAACAGGGTACATTATATCTTTTCATCTGCCTATTTACTGTTAGTGTCTGACTCTGTACTCCACCTACAGCACACAATACTAGAATAGCACCATCTAGGACACGCAGTGCTCGTTCAACTTCAACGGTAAAATCCACATGACCAGGTGTGTCTATTATATTAATGTTGTGTTCCTTCCATATTGTATATGTTGCTGCAGACTGTATGGTAATGCCTCTTTGCCTTTCCAGTTCCATTGAGTCCATAACTGCACCAACATTATCTTTTCCTTTAACCTGAAGTTAATGATTTAAAGACAAATAACAAACTAGTTCTTAGAAATTTAGTGGTAAGAGGAACAAACTAGTTCTTAGAAGTGTGAAGGAATTACCTCTTTTTAAAAAAAATACCTATTTAAACTTGACTAATTCACTTAGAAATCCTCTAAAATATTTAGTATGTCGTAATCAGCAGACTTAGGTACAGAGCTAAAAACTATAGCATATCACTGTAGAAAATAAAATATACTAACACGGTGCTAAAATAATAGTTACAGGACCCTAGCCATATGTGACAATAAAAAACTTCGATAAATGTTAACTTCCAACTGCATTTATAATAGATAGAACATGCTGTCGAGGAATAGAGTAATGGATGAAGCTTAAAAATGTAACGGAACCAAGAAAGTTACATTGATTTGTAGTATAGCTGTCTGTAATTGTTTTTTATCGTTATTTTGAGTTTGTTGTTTTTAACTTACTTCATGCATTGCATCTATTCTACCAGTATAGTAAAGTATTCGCTCCGTAAGTGTCGTCTTGCCAGAGTCTATGTGAGCAGATATTCCAATATTTCTGATTTTTTCCAAAGGTTTGTGTTCTGCATATTTAATGTGTGATGAAAATTTCTGAAAAGATCAATCATATTTAGTAGAATTTTAGGAATCAATAAAATTCAATGTGTATTAAAAACAAATTCATTAAAATTACGTAAATTCGACCGCTTAAATTCGGGCACAATTTTATAAACTAAAAATTAAAAGTACCTCAATTTGATTAACGTTGGGTTTCTTCAAATTACGTAAAGCATTCGCTACACGCATTAAATTGGATATTGTCATTTTGTATGTATCTTTAAGCTATTATTAAATAAATTTTGTTACAGAAAATGCAGATTTTCAGGTTAGGGTTTCACGTCAATGTCATATGGGCGGAGGTTTGGGCAACACAAAGAAAAAAATCGGAATTCTATTCTGAACCAAAGAGTCATGGAGTCTTTAAACCTAAAGTTGTAAAGCTAAGATAAGGCTTAGGCCGCACTGCGGCTAAACCACCTCAGATTTTAGCCGCCTGATTTTCTGAGTAAAGGAAACTAATGGAAGCGGCCGCACTAACGGTTTTTTCCGTGATTGATTTAGAACTGCGTTCTGTTATAGAATGCTATCAGGAAAAAACCGCTCCAAAATTCGTAGATGCGGTAATCGCGAGTGGTTGTCGCGAAAGAAATTCAATTCTGTCATCTCCCACAATTTCAATTCTGTCATCTCCCACCGTAGATCGCCTCCTGTAGACAATAAAAATATCTGTTACTCTCAAAGCAGAGAGTAAGCTGGCATCCGTTTTACAAAACGTAAATCACATATGTGTGACGCGACTACATTGATGGCTCCGTAGGACGACCATGGCGTGTTACAATACCTCACTGCATGCAATCATCAGGCTCAGCTGGGCGAAAAGCATTCACAACTCATCCTATGCCGGCATGAAGACACCAGTCGGGTGGAGAATCGCACAGGTGGGACCGCTTGTTAGTTCACTACGCTATTGCAGGATAGAAATAGTATGAATAAGGAATACCAGTCTTATGAAATCCTAGTCGCACGAGTCGTATTCGAATGTCTCTTTTATATACGTATTTATACTTGACAGTAAAGAAAATAGAATTATAAAGATTGAGCTGCCAATGAAACCAACTAAAGAGCACGAATCCTAAAAAGTTTGTATTATTCGGTACACCGTCTTGAAAAGTTTTGTTGTTTGTTGTGTTTCGGTTGTCGTGTCATCACTATGTCGTTTTTAACCGTAATGCGAGCATCTCGAGTGGTTTTGCGGTTTCGCGGTTTACCGCTTTCTTGGTCTTTTCGGTTCTAATTCTTCTTCTGGAAACGTACTAAAACATACTTTAGCTGTAATATATAGTTTGACCAACGAAAGCAGCACAAATCATTTATTTCAAAACTTTCATAGGACAACAATAAAATTCTATCCTGTCATTTCGTTTATAGTGTTTTTTAGTTCTTGATATTCAGACTTATTACTATCATAAACAATCATCCCATAATTAATTAATTATTGAAGTGAAAACTTCTATAGCGGCGATGGATGGGTAAAAAGTGTTAAACTCGCGTCAGGATCATGTGTTAAACTCGCATTAGGATCATGTGACCTTTGACCCGTAACCGACAACTTTGTAGGGCGATATGACGTCATATAACATTCCTAGCTACAGAGTGTTTATTTTGCTAGGTATGCTAAAAAGCTTCGAAGCTTAGTGGTAAGCGCTTCGACAGTAAGTCCTTATGGTTTCAGATAGTACCGGATTCGAACCTGGACTTCTGACACTTTTTATGATTATTTTTTCTTTTTGTAATTTAATAATTTCTTCTGACAGAAAATTAGCAGAAAATTAGTGATAAATTCTATGATTGGCGCTATATTAGGTATGGTATGGTATGGTATAGTATAGTATGTTCTTTTTATCATTTTCTCTGTATAAAACAAAGAAAGAAAAAGTTTTCACTTCTGCCGGCACTCCCGGAGTGCAACCCGTCTTTTTTTAATACTGACCCATTGTACAGTTCTATCAATCAGTCAATTAGCCCACCGCAGTCCACTGCTGTTCATAGACCTCTCCCGTCCGAACCTCCGCCTTCCGCATCCAGTCTGTCTCAGCTACCTTAAAAATTTGTGGAGGAACGAGGTGTGATGTTCCTCCAACACAAAGGGAGGATCCTCCGACCAGGCAAGGTGATCACGCCTGGCGGGCCGCGGCCCAACGATTGTCGTTGGGATGTTATATATGTATTGTACCAGCGCGGGAACTTCACTTTCGCGATGCAGGATTTGTAGTATCGTAGTAGTTCGGCTTGATGTCGCTAGATGGCGCTGGGTACATGTGGTATCGCCACACATTAATTGTACAATTAAAGTAAAAGCACCAATGGCTGACACTTTAAGGACAAATCAAACTTTCCAAGATTTTTTCCAAAAATACTTATTTTGTTACTAGTTATCGCGAAGATCCTTCACGAAATACAAACTTTTTAGGATTCGTATTATTTGGTTTGTTTCACTGGCAGCTCATTTATAATCCTATTTTCTTCACTGTCTAGTATAAATACGTATGTAAAAGAGAAAACTGTACGACGATACAAGGACTCATAAGGCTGGTATTTCTTTGACTTATTATTTCTAAGACGAATTCTTCTAGTGTACCATGAAGAGGTTCCGGCACGAGACATACGATTCACTGCCCACCTGGTGTTTTCATGCCGGCTCAGGATGAGTTGTGAATGCTCTTCGCCCAGTCGCACCTGAAGACCAATATTTGCGGCTCATCAGATGGGATTCTGATTCGCAGTGAGGTATGTAACACGCTAGTCCCGCTGTAACCCGACCGAGAGGGTTCAATGAAGTCACGTCTTAAGTTAAAAGTAAGAAGTGAGAAACAGATACAGCATATCTGTGCTTCATGTCAGGTAAAATAAATGCCAGCTAACTCTCTAATTTGGGAGTAACTGATATTTTTATTGTCTGCAGGTGGCGAGCTACTTCTGCGGTAAGAGATGACATAATTACTGGTAATTGGACATGCCTTGCATTCAAGCTACTGAACCCCCTTATGGTCTATGATACTGTAATTCTCTCAAAACCCGGCTTACTCCGGTGGCTGGAACTCGTTGAGCTTGCTGGCAAGACAATTCATGACGACGCTCAAGAATAACTTGTGAACACTACTCAGGAGTGATGGGTGTAAAATTATATAGCCTTTTTTGAAGAACAGTACCACCGGCGTGCCGCTCCAAGTCCTAGTTGTGAAGCTTTACTGGATGACGGAATAAAAGAGATGTGCTAGTTTTCTTGGAACTTCGATGCAACCTGTATTTAAGAGCTCTGACGCCAGCTCGGTATTATCAGCATAAGATAATTATGAAGATTGCTGCTGTAAGCTGAGGTTACATAAATTAATATGGCCTACGACAATAATATGATTATAAATAAAATAACATATAATTTGTAATATTTAAATCTTTCATAACAACTATCAAAAAATATCAGTCAGAAATTTTAAATTATGTCAATCATGAGCATATGAAACCTGCTTGATGTAAGGTATATGAGATGGATACATAATGATTATTTTTAACATATTGTGGAAAGTCTGTAGTTTCATCAATTAGTGTAAGTATTAATTGCTATTTTTGTTATTTGACGATATTCTTTTAAGAGCCGCAGTCGTTTAAAATAGGTAGATTTCTCGTGATTTGTCATCTTAATCAGAAGTACACTGTACTTGAATAATTGCATCCACAGCTAGTATTCATTATAGTCCTGAAGTTTTTAGTAGGCGTTCGCGTATTTTCACATACCTTACTGTTTGAGAGCCAAATATGCCTGGTGATATACCATGAACTGCAGGTTGATGTCATCTAAGGGTGCCGGCGTATTGGAGGTAGCTAAGTTTCTTCGTTTCGCGACATGGTGAAGATGACTTTTTTCTCGTGACACTACTAGGTTTATAAGCTGTAGATAGAAAATATATAGATAAATAACTCTTTACCAACATCAGCTACGAAAACAAAATAACATGCATCACAGGAATGTAGTATAGGCTATCAATTTAGGGCATGTTTTCTAGATATATATGATAGTTTCAATGCTTTTCAGGTTTTTTTTTTTTAATTTGGCACAGGTCAATTTGAATTCACCTAGACTGATGGTAAGCTGTTGGCAAAGTCTCAGAAAAGAGGGTCACCATCACAAAATACAAACATATCCCATGTTAACAATGGTCCCAGCTTGACTGCCTAACCTCATCAGATGCTTTTTCACGTTCCGCTTAAAGGATCCTGGACTGTAGGAAGAAGGAATTACGTGTACAGGTAAGGAATTCCACTTGGTTCTTGATGGAATATTCTACACCGTATGTAAATACTGCCAAGGAAGCGGCATCTCTACCCATCGGCAAAGTCTCGAGGGTATGTCATGTCTTTCATTGTCCAATTATGACGTGACCTTATTACAATATTCGTCATTATCCGGGTTGGTTCACTATTTTTTTTTTTATACGGGACACGTCAATTTGACTTTACCTCTTGACCACCGTTGAACAGATGCTATTTCTGTAAACTGTGTTTTCGGTGTTTCTGACTTTGAGCTAGAAGTAGAGGTACAAAAATTATACTTTGTTTAAGATTCGTTTATTTTTTAAACGAAAACAATACCATGACGAGCTGGACGAGCATGCATCATGTTTAAATGTATTCATACCCTAATACTTACCATAGTCATAACGTTTGACGTGAAGTTAGCAACATTTAATTTTTGTGTTGGCAGCCATGTTAAGAATAGACTAAAAAACAGTTTCTTTTCAGTTTAAAAAGAATATGGCCGTGTTAGGGCCGTGTGTAAGTGTAAATATGAATGGGCACAATAATATTCATAGTCAGTTAACAAAATCGTTAGAAAGAATTCTGGAAGATGCTTACTTAAGTGGTGAATTAAAATTAAGTGGACGCAAGTTGAGGGAGTTTCCTAAACCTGTGAAGTATGACCTGAGCGATACAGTTGTTGCTGGTAAGTTTTGAGTTTTATAAATAAATCATGTTGCATTTCTATGCGTTTTACGTATAATATTTTATTTTGGGCTTCTATAATGGACAGCAAGTATAGCGGAGTGTTTTTAACTCGTAACTATGATATTTTAAAAAACCGGCATTCGTAGCGTCTCGCCTTGCTTTATTTGTCATCAAATCGATCGAATAGTGTTAACCACTGGAAACAGGATAACGTTACGTTTACAATTGTAACAATTCACTGAACTTACCTGTATTTCTTGGATATCAAAGCGGTAAAATGTTGCGGTTTGAGTTTAGACACTCTTTTAAGATATCAGTTTGTACAATTTCAGTCATGAAATCAATTTGCTAACGTTGACCAGATTATGTATTTATTTTTGTTTACTTTTTAGACAACATATCTGTGTGATGTGTAATTGATGTATTTAAATAGTAGAGGAGCAGTAGATAAGTATCCCTGTGCACCAGTTGAATTTATAATTGAGAAATAGAATGACAGCAATCTGTGTAAATTGTAACTGCCCTAATTTGCCTATTTATTGTCTGAACTACCTGGTCAGGCTGCTGAATAAATAAATACCTAAACAAAAAATATTCTATGATATTAGATTATTCACCAGGGAATATACAACCTGCACTTATGTTTGTGTCCATTTGATTATTGAACCAGTGACTTCAAATTTGTAGGCAATTCTGTTTTTGGTATACTTACAATCCTTATGAGTAATTATGGTTATGTTGTGTTTATGTTTAACTCTCATAATTAAAGGATAAAGCCTATAATGTACCTATAACTGCATATTAATACAGTTTTCCTCATATTGTATGCAAGTTTAGTCTGATTAAATGAATACTATAATGAAACTAAACAGTATTTACTACAAGTAATCAGTATTATACAATTGTAAGCATCCGATTCTGGTCCTTAGGTAGAAAAGAAACGTAGAATAATAAAAAAATCTATAAATATATAGTTAACTCATTTGTAAATTTATAGAAGTTATAGGTAAAAAGTTTACATATCATCTCCCAAGTTCTTATAGAGAAAATAAACTGTGCATGAAATATTGTAGGGTTTTATATTCACCAATCATGGCTTAAACAGTTCATAAGTTAAAAATATTTCTAACGCCGTTATGCTGGTTGTCTGTACCCATAACTGGTTTCTTTTATAGTTATTATAGCACTGCCAGTGCAGGTTCATAAAAAAGGTTTATATTTATTTCAGTAAGCTAAGTTTTGTTTCTTTTTATCCTCTAGAAGCACCGTCGATATTTATAATTCTTATAAGCCTTTAATACGCGAATATACCTATTTCATTAATTTTGTTGGTGAACGTCCGAAAACTCGTGACTTTACTAGTAAAACTATCAAGAGATTCAAAATTCCAAACTCCTACGCGTTTCACAAATTCCGTAGGCGTTGGAAAATGTTACTTGTTCACTTTGTAGTTTGTAACATGCGTAGGAAGCCAGCTGATCTGAAGTTAGAAAAACTACGATTTTAGTGTGATCATGTGGTTGTGGTAAGTATATATATACGTTTGTACCTGCGAGTCGTTTAGTTAGCCTATTTTACGATCATACAGTAAGTATTCGTATACCACTAACAAAGCTTTAGGTGTTACGTTATTTCTAGTCATTCTACAACGTCGGGCAAATTTTTACAATACTTAGGTACAACAGTTACAACTCTTGAGCTACTGGTAACCATTTTAAGGTAAGTAGGTACGTAACTACGAGTAACATAGCACCAGTAACCGTTTTTCACAAAACATGTCAGGTTTGACACTTCAGAACTCAACCCCGCTAATTTATTGAGCAGACATAGGCAGCAATGCAGCATTTCCTAGTGTGGTAAGCCCACACGTAGCTGTGCGAGCTTTACATTCGTACCTTATACGGAAGAAGTACAATCTTGCTGCCGAAAATACGTAAGATCTGGGGGCACGGCAGTGCCCCCGCCAAGACGAGCCAAGCGAAGCGCAAGGGCACTACCTACCTTTTCTCGAAACGCTTCGTCGTTTTTTTGAACTCTCATCACTTTGCTTTGGATGATGCTAAATAGTTAAAATTTTCAAGATAGAATGCCATCGGTACAATCATTAAACATACAAAGTTTGAATGACGTAGCTATTATACTTTAGATTTGATTAATGTCTCAAAACCCTTATATTTCGTCACTGACTCATCACTCACTGATCATTAAAATTGTTGGGGTACTTCCTGAAGTCCTAGAAAGCTGAAATTTGGTATGCAAACTAATATTACTACAAAGACAACAAAAATATAAAAAACCTAACCTAGGTTAGGTTTTTTAATGTAAAACCTAAGGTGTTGTGTAGAGCTTGTAGGTTTAGAGCGTGCAGTCTTTAGAGCTTGGCTTCATACGAGATCTGATATCTTTTTCACAGGATAAGCTACGTAAACTCGTCTTGGCAACATCTTGACATAAAAATGTTTTTGGTGGGATTTGGTTGACTTGAAACGTCTAATTCATTCAGAGTAATAACATTCCATTCATCAGCACCTTATGGACTCAACCAAGCTCAGCCGATATCTGTGCAGTGTCGACAACTGCTTTATATTTATCTAAGAGTAGGTAGGTATGTTCTGATAATCTCGCACTTACAAAAAGAGAGAGTAGTGTTAATGAGTGTTAGACAGTGTTGTTTAATTTGTATGATAAATTTGCTCTGCACGTTGATGCAATGGTGATAGTGTTATAAATGATTGCAACTGAACAACAAAAACTACATCGAGAGTATCATCAAAGCAGCCTCGCGTAAACTCGGAGTCCTGAACAGAGTGAGACGGTTTTTCACGCCGGAGCAACGGTGTCTTCTTTACAAGACACAAATTCGTTCCTGCGTGGAGTACTGCTCACATCTCTGGGATGGATCCGCAAAGTAGGTACTTATTAGATGCTCTCGACAGGTTGCAGCGACGTGCGGTCCGCATTATCGGAAATCCTGAGGTCACGAGTACCCTCGAGTCTCTGCAGATGCGTAGAGATGTTGCTTCCTTGGCAGTTTTTTACCGTCTCTACCATGGTGAATGTTCTGAAGAGCTATTCCAATTAGTCCCACTCTCCCCCTTCCTATACAGGACGACACGTGCAGGACTTAGATGTCACCCCTATACGGTGCAGAACATTCCTTCAAGAACCAAGCGGTTCGGTGACTCTTTCCTTTGTCGCACCATTAAGACCTGGAATTCCTTGCCAGCTCACGTGTTTCCCTCTTCCTACAGTCCCGGGTCCTTTAAGCGGGGCGTGAAAAAGCATCTGATGAGGCCGTCAAGCTGAGTGCCACCATTGTTAACATGGCACGTGTATATAATGGTGGCCCTCTTTCTTGAGACTTTACCTTCAGCTTACCATCAGGCGAGGTAAAGTCAAATTGACGTGTCCTATTTATAAAAAAAAAAAAAAAAAACTTACTCAGAAGCTCGTTAGCCAGATAACAGACCTTCATCTTTTGTCTGCCTAGGATTGCAATCGAATGCAATCGCTTGGTACAACTATATCCGAGCCCTCATACCCTATACATTGCAAATATCTTATGACTAAAGGAGGTAGGACACGACGACAACAAAGACAGTCATTATATAATTGGTGCTACTCAAGCGCTTAGGATTCTGCCGCTTCATATTTTGTTCAGGCTGTTGAAAATTATAACGAATCACTGATTTGTGTGACGTGATTGGTCATAATATGTGACGGTTTGCCGACACTACTCTCCATATTAGTATTATGCACACTTCCGCTACTAAGCACGGTCCCTGCGGCACTAAGGTCCGTGACTGTTTGTCGTGACAGACACTGCGACATCCACCCGATGTAATATTATGCGATTTTAATCTATTGCGGCAGTTGTCTTTTTAAACTGTAGTTTTAGAAAGACAACATACTTCACCATCCTATATTTAGCACAGAATAAGGAATAGTTCTGGAATGGCGACCGAGTACGGGCAAACGTAGTGTAGGACGCCCAACGGCCAGGTGGAAGGACGACGTCATCAAGGTCGCCGGGAAGCGCTGGATGCGGTCTGCTTTAGATCGGTCATTCTGGAAGTCTATGGGAGAGGCCTATGTTCAGCAGTGGACTGTGTGTGGCTGATATGATGAAGGAATGGTTGTTTATTCAGGCACTGTTTAGGCTTTTGGCAACAGCGCGCTATAGCACTAATAGGGAGCTCCACGATATCAGCAGCACAGATTACTAATTTGTTTTAGAGTGACCTCCCCTGGCTGAATAGGGTACTCAGAAACTCCATTATGAGCCTGTTCTGAAGCTGGCGCTGCTTTCTGGGTTTCAGGAAAATACTGAGTATTGTCCCTTCACCTATCCGCATTATAATAATCCCCACATAAATTACAACATTATTTTAATATAAACTTACTTTTAATTTTTAGAATCGTTGTTACATTTTGCGTACTATGATTTTATCTCAGCTCATTTTGTTTTGTGAGAAGTGTAATTCATTAATTGACATAGCATCACTAATCAGCTGTGTTAACAGCGTTGATTGTTTAACTTAGTTAAATAGTATTTAAGAGATGTTCACACGTTTTTGGATGCACATCGCTGAGTGGAAAGTTCGTTGACGAAGTGTATAATTTATAAGCAAACTAACAAGTTTTTCTGTCATAAGTTCACACGATATCAGCAAATTAGTTCTATAAATAACGTTATAGAGAATCTCACTAATGCTAGGATGGATGGGTAGACTTAGCTTATAAAGTTTGCCAGTGAGCGGATTGACGGACGCCTTAAGTCAAAATCAATAAACATGACTAAAGTTGAGTTTGTAACTAAATTTCAGTATCTATTGAGTTGGACATCGCACTGGCGGCTTCCATTTTCTGGAAACTTAGTTTCGTATAATCCTGGTGTCTCTTTTTCCTGGTCCTCAAATCATACGACTTCATAATTAAGCCAGTTAACTTATACCTAATTCAATTTGATATTACTAGTTGCTATCTAAACTAAACAGACTTGCAAAAACCACTAAACTAGCAACGAAAACATTCCGACTATCCGACTACTTGTTAAGCGCTCTTCTAGTAGTACTTGCAAGCCATAAGCTAATTTCGCTGCTATGATTAGCGTAACGTTATTTTTCGCCGATGCAGACATAAATAAGAACAGTAATAAAGATGGAAACTGGTTTTTGCGTTTTGTAATGGCTCAAGCTGAGAAACTAAGCATACCGCGATATAGTTATGCAGATAAGAGTTCCATCTATTACATGAAAGATGAAACCGGCTGCTACAATAAAATCTACACTGACTAGTGTCCATTTCTTCAAAACGTACACGAAATTTCTAAAAGATTGTCGTTGAGATTTGACTAACCAGAAAGTTATAAATGAGAGAAGTTTTGAAACTGCGAAAGCTTAACGAAATGCTGGACTGGATGTTTTAAGGTATTTTTTCTTTGTCCACATGAATACTTACTTTCCCAAAAAAATTTGCTAAAGCAAGGCTAACAAATAGCTAAGGCAAAAAAGTGGCACCCTCTTCTTTTAGTCTCTGGGTATTGCTCAGAACATTTGCAGCTTCTCGAAAGAGAGGCAGAATTCGTATTCTCCAAAAGGAACAAAGGTTATCCAAGATCATGAGCTAATGAGCAGGAAGAGGCAGATTTAATGCCGAAAATACCGTACTTAACAGCTTCAATAGAACACCTCAGGATATTATGTATTAAGTATGCAAAAACTGTCGTGGAAATCTGAAAGATATGGCATTGTAACAGCTCTGTCATAATTTCCTTTTTCATTTGCAGCTGACAATGATGTAACCACGTTTTGAACACTTAACTAGACTATATTTTTATGTCACTCGGTGCATTGTTCTAGCGAAAAGGAAACTAAAAGTAGGTAGCTTGTACTCGCAGTAAAACAACGTTTACAACTCGTACACATTTACTAGAGCTATAGTACTCACAAAGTGCCCCTAGTAGCTTATTTTGGAATAGTTAAGTAATATCTACATAACCTTCATTGGTTATGACTACGTTTAAAAAAAATAAAGCTCACTGTCCACTTTATAAAGAATCTCAAAATATAAGATGCGGCGGACTGATACTTCAAATCTATATTAAATGAGGGGACCCCTTGTCAAGTCTAGCCATTAATATTAAAAAATAACAATTCAGCCACTCATATTTCAGTATATATTATTAAGATAAAATTTATTATTGCGTAAATGATGAACTTGAAGAACGCAGTTGAAAAAAATATCCAAAAAATGACGATGAAATTGATATGCTTATGAAACACACAAGTAAAACGTTCTTCACAAAAACAGCGTGTCGCACTTGCAGCTTTCGTGCTACTCAACCACAACGCGTTGCCGTTGTTGTAATAACGAAAAATCATTATTCCCGTTTTTACAAGGCGGTAACGTGAAGATTAGTTTTTGTATCACGACAATCTCTTAGTGATTTTCAAATAGTCAGAACTAATGAAATCAATAAAAATAATCTTGTGGAATCTTAATGCAACGCCTGCATACATATGTAAGAATAGAAATTTACATTTAATGTTATATTGTAATGATTACATTACATCCTGTTCCTAACTAATAAATTGTTATAAATGCGAAAGTGCGTTGGTTACTCAATCATTCAAAAACAGCTTTTGAATGAAAACAGGAATTAGTGAAAACAGAATTTAGTTTTAGATGAAATTTTGCACAACTGAGTATAGGAAGTAGATTACCTTTTATCGAAATACACAGGAATCCACCCTTTCCTTCGGGAAAGGGTGGATTCCTGTGGATCGCGGGATTGGAATCGAGCTTAGGCTTAGTGTTCACTTAACATAACATAACTTGTGTTTATAAAGTACGATGAGCGCCATGATACTTATTGTAATTACCTAACAATCAATGTAATGAGTGCGCATTACGCATGCTGTTATAATGTATCATTGAAAAATGAACCTTGATCATCAACCACTCGTCATACTGCAGGTGTCAATCAAGGTATTCGCTATTTATTTACTATCTTGTCTATTTACATAAAACCTGACCGCAACATCCTTAGTATGCGCTCATCCAGTGACGTCACTCGACACAATTGTAGTAAACAGTTACCTACCGTATGTTTTCGTAATAAAACTAAGACTGTTCTTGTGTCATTCATTATTGTTACACGGTATTATAACAATAGAGAAGCTAATTAACTGTTAAATCAACTGTCAAGGAAAGGTAACTGATTGAAAAGGAATTGACGCTATAAATTGGTATATTATACAATATTATCTGTACGTAACCAACCCAATTAGAATTCTGCCATCACTTTTGTATTCCTTTGCCTATAGGCTGTGCTGTGCTATAGCTATAGCTGGATACGGGTATAAAAATGTTGGTCGATATGTTCCAATTTGCGGTAAATACTTCAATGTTTACCTTTTACAAGTTCTGCATAAAGAGTATTATGCTTCTAATTATAACGGTTTTGTTAACATACCTTTCACAAAATATAATTCGTATTAATTTTATGTAACGTGACGTAAGCTGAATTTGAAGGTCAAGTCGGATTACTGTTTTGAAGTTTGAATTTCCATTGGAAATAAAATTTTATCAAGTTGATTTTATGATTGGCGGTATGAAGGTTATGTTTTAGCGATAATATAAAATTAGTTACATATTTATTTAACTAAAAAGATATTCAATAATGATACGACTATTATCGTTTATAAACGTCATGCCACGACGAGAAGACTAGCATACCTACAAAGAAAGACAACTCAAATATTTACCACCAATCATTAATTTACAAAATCATACCCCCTATAACCTCCCTGCATAGTTTTACCAGGTAGGCTTTCCTCTGCAAGGTTTCAATGACCTTTTTTTGTTACAATATTCTCTATATTACAATTTTACATTTGCACAGTTACTAGGTGTACGTTGAGTTCAATAAACCGGTATATTAATTAAAGATATGGTTCGGTAGGTTCCTATTATAGTATAATATGATAAATGTAAGTAGAAAGTAATTGCAAAAACAAAATGAGCGCTTGCATATGTGCAAGTTTCGAACTGTTACTACCGTTCTATCATCATTTGCCAATGATACGTTTTGTAGAAAATAAAAAAAAACATAAGTCTACCTTTTATGCAAAAAATGCATATGCTGTTGACCGGGCAACATGTCACTAACGTCCAACTTTATCTACATCTAGCCTTGGTATCAAACGAGGTCACATTTACAGCAGTGATACTAAACTAAATTGGTTCTGCCCTAATAGTAACCACATAACAATGTAGGTATAATAAAAAAATCGCCCGACCTATCGATGTAATTAAATCATAAGCATAAAATTATTACGGAATCAATAAAAAAAAGTGATAATCTGACCTATCACAATGAAAACCGGATGTTTAGGTAGAAAGTCAGACTCTTATCAAGACATTCCATAAGAAAGTGTCAATGGGGTAGCATGGAATGATATTACCAACCATATAGAATTGATTGTACGAGAGAAATCGATTAAATCGTTTGTCGTAGGAGCTACTGCAGAAACGTAGAAATTGGTATCGCAGTGCAATAGAACTGTAATTATTTTATACCGATTTAAAATTCACGCAAGCAAACAGGAGTTCAATTTTGATAATCAGGCTTGTCACCTTCAAGTATATTCAGACTCGTAGAAAAAAAAAACAGATATTGCTGTGCTTGTTTTTACTTGCACATGTTTTTCTTAACACGCTTTTAACTTCACTAACTATAATAATCTTGGAATCTTTTAATCGTAACGATTTGAAACTTCGTACACCAAAAGGACAATACATATTTAACCAAGCCGTTGGTGATTTCAGTCAGCATACTCTCTACAACGCCTGGACGTAAAACCCCCTCGAATTGTTCTTATTCAATTGGTTTCAACGAGTCCTGTATTACTATTACTTTTGTAACAAACGTGTTTTTTGGTTGTTCTCCATTCCTATATACCTAGGTGTGTTAACAACTAGGTATATAGGCATGGTAGGAATCGATCCTTGCGGACCGCAATGTTGAATTTGCAAACTGTTGAATTCCCAAAATGTTGCAAGCATATGGATTTCAAATTAGTGATGACTGTTATGAGACGTGGATTAATTCCAATGGATTGGATTGAATTGGAGCGGTCCAATTTTTCCAATCATATTGATTGGAAAAATTGGACCGCTCACCTCCGAGTCTTCTGCTATTTATGACTATCTTTCATTGTGTATGACTGGTGGTGCCTTTGCATTATAGTAACTTTTAGTTGGTGAGCTTCTAGTTAGCGTGAGCCAGACTCAATGGAATTAAGACCCGGACAGTCGCAGGCAAGGCGTAAAAAAGGCGCAGGCAGGAGTAGTATTTGTCTGAACCCCATCCTTTCTGAATGATGCGCGTCATGTCTTTTCAATACATTTTCTATGAAAAAACATTAAACTGACTCCGCGTCTGCAACGTGTCCGAGTCTTGCGTCCGTTGTCTGGCTTACGCCTAGGACTTTTAATTAGCAGTGTGAGCTAAGCATAATTATTTATTATTATTCGTTTGAAACACATCGTATAAACTATTTATAAACCATTATAACCGCATTATTACAAAGTTGCCTGTTTCCTCAAGTTGTTTTGGCTTTATATTAAGATTTAAATTGAAGTCTAACGTAGGTAGGGCGCAAACTTATAATTAATGATAAAGTACTACGTAAAACCGGGTGTGGCGTGGGCACATACCTGTAATGTTTGTAGTTTGCCCTCCGAGGGTGAGTGTGTATACTTTACAAGCACATCTACTTAATTGGGTTTCTCGTTATTCGTTTCATGAAATGTACTTTGCTTTTCGTAAGTCATTAAAGAGTAAAAATATGGTTTTACTATTCAGGTACGTAAGCTTACTAAAGTTTGCAACATTAGAGTATAGTCTGTTTATTAATTTCAGATAGTAAAATGACATTAACTGTGTTGCCAAATATATAAAACTTTTTAATTTTGGCTTTTTACTTAAAACATGATAAAGCCAAACCACTTGTATCTAGGCCACAAACATTGTCGGTAGTTTCGGGCACGTCGCCGTCGCTAAGCACTAAAAGCGGGTATCATTATTTCACAATTTGACATTTGCAGTTGTCAATTTACTATCTGAATTAAAAAACGGGCTAAAGTCACGCGCGAGTTGCTGATACATTTTTTAAACCTTAATTGCTTTTAGAAGTCTGTATCAATTCAAAACTTCCAAAACTTCTTGAAAACTTACAACGTTGTGTTCGATCGAAGCAATGGTTTTACATTAATAGTTGTACCTGCTGATAAGAGTATTCAATAATATGCAAAAATCATTTAATTTGGTATTAAATTCCTGCGGAACAATGTCATTTTAGGAAAGTGGTCTTATACGGAAAGTGGTCATTTCCGGAAAGGGGTCATTTTAGGAAAGTGGTCATTTTAAGACAGTGGTCATTATCAACCTAAAGGGTCTAATTTGGAACGTCAAGGAAACGAGAATTGAATGGCATAATGTACCTACCATCAATATCAAATATTAATAAGAAAGCCATTGCAATCCAGAAGTTGAAGTGCAACTAATACAAACAACTTTGTGAAACTCATTCATTAGACTATAAATTACACTGCAAATATCACGTTTTGAAATAAAATATAGTAGAAAGTCGTAAACAGTTTCTACACAACCTGCTGCAAGCAAAAATGTGGTTAATATTTATTGTATTCAACAACCAACTATTTAATAAACCGTTGTTACTGAATATTGACTGCGGGTGCAGCTGTTGTCTACAAAGTTTTATAGTTTAAAGTTTACATACAGTTCATACAGTGTCGCGTTATAGAGGACAGGTGCACCGGGCTCACTCGAGCGTCACCTCTGCTAACGAGAGCGGGGACGGGGACGATAACAGCTCCAGAGTATTCCAGTTCACTGCTTGCAACGCACAATAAATGAATAATGAACTTTGTCCTCTTACAAATAGGGACTATAGCATAATTGATAGATAAAAGTTGCACTAGAAATGTGACAAAAACTGTAACTTGTTTGATGATTTCCATTCAAACGTTGACACGCATTACACAGATACGGTACAAGTGCGGCGGAAGAGTGTGGGAGTTAAAAAAAAGTAAACAAATCGTATCGCTTACAGTGCTATCGGTTACCGGTATGAAATCTCCTTTCTTGTTTTGTTGGGTCTTTAAATTCTGTCAGCCCTCATGTCACAACCGACTGCTAAGTATTTATGTATACAGATTTTTTATATCATGTTGGTAGGTAGGACAGGATTGTATTGTTTTTGTAAGTTACCAAAATATGTGACCTATTGTAAGCTTACAATCTTTACATAAAAACAACTTAGGTACGTCAAAAATACAAACTGTTTAGGATACCCCAAGTCTCAAGGAACATCACATGAACCCCGGTTAGTAGAGTAGCACAAGCTACTCAAGGTCCAATTCTGCGAATAACGCAATAGGATGACCTCTAGTATATTTTAATAACAGGCCTATCTCACCTGACCCTTTTAATTTTCCAGTAGACCGCCTCAATGCCTTCGATGGCCATCAAAATGAAGTAAAATTAGCACCGGGTGACGTGGAATATTCATGCGTATTTTAATATTCGCAGACGCCATAGGTTTTGGCGTCTTTCAACTTACAATACTTCATTCTTATTCGATTCTCTTTAGTATACCATGTATCTACGTTAAGAATACTAATCGAAATAAGTCGACCATAAGTGAGGAATACGAACTTGAGACGCGTAGGAACATTTGAATCGTCATTTTTAAATGGTTGGGTTATTTTATGCATGGAATACATTAGTATTCAGTGGGTACGATCTTCCACGCTGGGCTTGTCTGTCCTGTACTATTTACATAGTCGTACCTCGTATAGGACTGGGCGCTCGTTAGATATTCAGTCGAAAAAGGTCTGTACCGACATCATGCATTCAGTTAATTTATGATTAATGTAGCTCCGTGAACCATCGACGTAGGTATTTTTAATTAATTACAAACCTTAGTGCTGTAAATTTTAAATTGCAGAAAAATTTTACGTGAAACATCTTGGGCTTTGTAAACCTATTTTATTATCGAAAGTATGAAATGCGATTTTACACGCAAAACAATAAGCAATCAATCAAAGATTTTCAATGGTGTGAATGTCAAAATGTACAATAACACGGAATCGTATGTAAAAGCCACGTCGCGTAGCATTTAGAATGTAATAAAAACCGGAGAATAATAGTTTGCGTGCAAAAGACTCGTGGGAAGTGCATTGATTCAATTAAGAAATTAGATTATCTCCCCTGTACAGAAATGCGCCGGCGCACTTTATCGAGATCAAATGCGTGCGGAGCTTTACTCTCGATTGGCAAGAACACAAGGAAGATTATGTTCGGCCATCTTGGCGTCATATGTTCGTTTTATTAGTTTATTTCTGACTGGATAATTCAACTGCATCTTGCGTCGTAGGTTGTAACTATCTTGCATATATTTTGTATCTCGTCCACGTTTGTCACGTAACTGACAAACGAACTGGGTAAAAATTCACCCCAAGATAGTCGGAACTCACACCGGCACACTTTGGTCAAGATAAATCAAATCAATGATAAGAAATTAGGAGTAATAAGAGAGCGTACCCGTGGCTCCCAAGTTGCAAACATCTGTTGCAACCGGAGTTGTTACTGATTGTGGACTAGGTTGGTTGAGCTTATAAAAATTAACACACAAACGAAAGTGCCAATATATTAGGTCCTTACGTATGAAATTAGCGTTTTGTCGTACTGATCAATTTGATCTGAAATATCTCCTCTGGTGGTTAAGAATTCCAAATTCAAATTAATAAATTCATTTAGCTGGTTGTTTTTTTCTTTGGAATACAGTCATTCATTTCTTATTTTTTCTTTGGCGTCGCTTATTACCGCGTAATGGAAAACATGAAATATCGGTATATTTACGAGTACGAGTTCTACCGTGGCACCAGTGCTGCAGAAACAGCTCGAAGAATTAATGATGTGTACGGCGCTGGTGTCGCTAAAGACAGCACGGTACGTTATTGGTTTCAACGTTTTCGTTTTGGGAATTTCGACCTTAAGAACCAACCCCGTGGACGGCCGGAGATCAAAGTGAAAAACGAAGAATTAAAGGCTATTGTGGAAGCGGATCCATCACAAAGCACTTCATAGATAGCAGCAGGCTTCGGGGTAAGTGACAAAACTGTATTAATCCACTTGAAGCAAATCGGGAAAGTAAAAAAACTCGAACGATGGGACCTCATGAATTGAGTGAATCGAACTTGCAAACACGGGTCGCCTGCTGTGTTACACTTTGCTCAACCGACACAATAATGAAGGGATTTTAAATCGAATCATTACTTGTGATGAAAAGTGGATATTGTACGATAATCGAAAGCGCTCATCGCAATGGCTGAACCCTGGACACCCAGCCAAATCCTGCCCTAAACGAAAAATGACTCAGAAAAAGTTACTTGTAAGTGTTTGGTGGACTAGCGCCGGTGTCGTTCACTACAGCTTTCTTAAATCTGGCCAAACGATTACGGCAGATATCTATTGTCAGCAACTGCAAACCATGAAGGAAGAACTAGCTGTTAAACAACCGAGATTGGTCAATCGCTCTAGGCCACTGCTGCTTCACGACAACGCAAGACCACACACTGCACAACAAACAACCACTAAGTTAGCTGAGCTACAATTGGAATGTCTGCGACATCCACCGTACTCCCCGGACCTTGCTCCAACAGATTACCATTTCTTCCGGAATTTGGACAACTTCTAACAAGGAAAAAAAATCCACTTCGATGCAGCAGTCCAAACCGCCTTCAAAGAGTTTATTGATTCTCGCCATGGTTTTTATAGTAAAGAGATCAATGAACTACCCATAAGATGGCAAAAGTGCATAGATAACAACGGAGCATACTTTGATTAATTAAATATATTTTACAAAAAAAAATCGACTTTTTATTCCTCCCGTACAAAACGCCAATTTCATACGTAAGGACCTAATATATTAGTCTTTATGACTTTGTCATGCGCTTGACATAACTAATAGAACCTTTTTAGGACAATTACCCCCAACATGAATTCGACGGTATATGAAATACATAGTCATTCAATTAATTACCGGTCTATGTCAGAAATCTCCAGGTAATAGGCGTCATTGGCCGCGTGCGGTGGTTCAATTAATTTTAGTAATTGCCTTTCAAGTAGGTATACTTAACATTGGCAATGGATCGCGGTAATGGAATATCCATCTAGGGTACTTTTTATGCTGATTTCAAGGTTGTCTGAAGATATTATTAGGATAGTTAACGTAATGGATAGGTAAGCTTTGGAGACGTAGTTTGATGACATATGAGTCAGTTTTACGTTATAAGTAGTTTATCCTGGATAAATTATATTAATGAAACTTTATTTGCTTTGCTATTAATATGGCCCTAGGAGGTAGGACACGACGGCATTTCCGTCCAATCGAGCAGTTCGACTGGGGAAGTACCTCCGTCCTACAGAATATCGCGGCCATAATAACCTCGTGTTGTGTTCCCGGCGGTGAGTACCCAAGTAACATTTTAGGTTTTAGAAAGGTTTTGAAAAGGTTCTATAACCTTTATATGGAAATCTGCTCGTAAGTCTTAATAGGCTCAATAACGTTATATTAACCTTATATTAACCTCCTGAGTGCAAAAAGGGCCCACGTTTTAAAACCTTTCTGAGAGCTACAGCAAAACCTATAGCTCAAATCCAGAACCTTTCGAACTACTTACACAGTACCCAAATATAACCTTCACAGCCTTAATTTAACGTTAATATAACTTTGCCAGACAGCTTTTAAAGTTCTAAGTTAGTCTTGGACCCTATGACAACTTAAAACCTTTCCAGGACTCTCGGGTTTTAAAATGTTTCTGTGTAAGATTTTTTACACAAAAAGACCTATCGTGAATTTAAATAGGTACTATGATGGCGCCACATTCCCTGACATTATTCCAAGTTTCAAAATGGCTAACTAAGTAGTAATTAAAAAAAATATAAGTATCTTGCTGAAGTCAGGAAAAAGTAAAAAAGTTGTGCGACTGACACCTCATCGTGATACTTTAGGATAATAGTGCTGTATACGAGACGGGCCTTGCGCTAGTTTATAATTTTGACGATATTTTAATGAAATAAAAATTATAAAATTATACGGTTGGTGGTAAGTTGCATTAGAAATAAAACTACTGTTCATCGTAAAAACATAAATTTTAAATGGTGTAGCTCAAGTTACTTAATTTAGCCTCATTGAATTAAAATATTGCCATTGGTTTCGATTATTTTTAAATTGAATGTAAAAAAATGGCTGGCGTAAGGAAACTACTAGAAAGCATTTAATTTAACATTTTTAGAACTGTTACAGCTAAAAGCTCTTAATGTTTGCCAAAATAAGAGCTAAAAGTCATCGCGCGGAGCTAGATAAAACGCATAGACTGTTTTCGCAGCTTTAAGGGTATTGCCAGGAGGACAACGTAACGCTTTGAAGTCGCGGAGACAACTGATATTTTTTGAGGATGCCTCTAAAGCTTTAAAATATTCTTGTAGGACGTTAATCATGCTTTAAGCTCTTAGACAATAGCTAATTAGTTTGGGTTGTCACCACGCAGTCCTAATTTGTGTGTGTGTGTCATTTCAGCATAATGCTAGCCTTTTCAGAACTTAATCAGGAGTCTACGACAACTATAAGATCCTAGGACTATATGCTCTTGAAACACAGTCAAAATAACGTTAATTTGAACTCTTGTCATCTGCTCCAAGGTTGTAATAAAAAACAACTAGTTTCAGGACCTATTAACCATTTTCAAGTACTTAATATGACCTGATGGCAAAGCGTTAACCTTTTTACGACCTTTAGAAAACCTAAAGGCATTTTTTACAATCTAGGCCCAAATGAAATGTTACTTGGGTAGGGTAGCCTGAGCTCACTGGAGAGTTTTTGTGCTGTCAGTGGGAAGACCAAAGGCGTGTCCTGTTTTATCTTCTACACTGACGGCACAGAAACTGTTCTAACACGGTCGGCAGCGCGAGTGTGAGGCCCCAGGTGTTGCACACGTCCATAGGCCACGGTCACCACTCGGCCGTGTGCTTGTCTGCTAGTCTGTCTGTTTATTAGGAAGCTTGTTGTAGGAGATCTATCATTTTATTACAACATTTTGTAAGAGTACCTAACACCACAGATTACCCAATAGGTACATAGTTGCTAGTATGATAATTTCCTGGGAATCGGAAATATACCGTAAGTACTTTAAAGCCATATAAGGGCTTAACCGTGTTATGCTAAACCAGTGAAAGTTAGTAAAGATGCAATAGGAATCAGAAAACTTGTTTCGAGTTAACAAAACATGTATCAGGCTTGACATTTCAAACATTCGTTATAAAATTAGTTCTTTGAAATTGTATGCTGTTGAACAATTTACAAGAATATACCTATATTTTCTTCCGTTTGAAATTTTAATCGTTGTTCATCAAATCATCAGTTGGCAAGTGATTTATTTAACGCTTCTACTTACCTTCAAGCTAATTACTGTTTGTTGATAACATCTGGGATTGATTTAAGTGTTTATAATTACCAGTACTTACAAGGTTTATGTTCGCACTTACTATTCAAGGTGCTACCTTGAAGCATTTTGAAGATATTTACTAATTCGAAGTTGAATTGATGTGTTATTGAATAAAGCAAGTGACACTTGTAGTTTGGAAAGGAATAGCCAAGTATAGATAGGACTGTGAACCATATTATTGTTTTAAATGTGAGGCGAACAGTTCATGGTAAGCGGTTACCGTGACTTGTGAACTCTGTTAATTAATAAAAAGAGTGGAAAAGCAAAATGTGAAAAAAGGAGTGGATGCGGTGATAGGCTTCCGGTAGTCTCACTGAGAGTCTGAGGGTACTAATACTGGACTTTAAAGTAAAACATCAATATTATAGTGATATTACATCCTTGTCGATCCGGCTTATTCACTCTGGGAAATACCCGGCTCAATCATGCCAGCATGACATTGAATCAATGCCCTCAAAAAATCAAGAGAAACTATGAAACAATTACAACGTTGAAATTTTGATTTCAGCAAGCATACGAATATTTGACAAACAAAGTTTAATACCTCGTCATGTGAACAACGGTTATAGTGTAAGCTACGAATTACAACACCAAAGAAAAAATCAAATTAAAAGGTCAATGTATGAGATTATACTATAAACTTCGTGTCTAATTGCTAAAAAGCAAAAAAGCTTGAGTGAATTTTTATTCAGATGCTCGTAAGAATTAAATGTATGTTGTTCATTTTAAAATATGATTATCATACAATGACAATCTTTGAGAACGTTTTTACATTACTATCTAGACTAAACAAAGCATGTACTATGGGTATAACCCAGATCAATCTAATCTTCGTCGGCCCCCACACCGATCAGATCGCCACAGACAAAATTATTATTATTAATAAATGTAAGAAATCAATATGCAAGTAAATATATAGAACCCCGTCTACTCCGAGGGGCCAGTATCCCTCTCATCGCGCCCTATACGTTTCGCCGCATCAAATGCTGCAGCAATCCCGGTCGCAACTGACCCATATCCAAGGCGTCAGCTCCATTAAATACTTAACGTAGGCTTACTATTAAAGCTGAATGTATCTATTGGTTGATAAACTTTGAATGAATAAATCAAAGGATATTTCTGTAATGTAATGTATGCTAATGGCCTTGTTACAGTACTATGGAGAAACATCAAACGGAAATGTTGGCACAAGCCATAGATTGGTGGGCAATTACTAAAAGTTACAGTCTCGAAGAGCACTCGAAATGACCGTTTCTAACGCATCAGAGATATGAAGGATATGAAGTCAGCACTCTCAAATAGTTTGACGGGTGTAAATTATAGAATATAGTCCAACATGGACTGGTCAGACAATATATAATATACTAAGATGGTGAGATGCTGAGCTGGAAATGCATAACTTCTTGAAGTACTAGCATTCATTTACATACGGTGAGACTTTGATAGTAAACCAAAAATTGGAATAATAGACTGTGTAATAGACAAAAATAAAACAACCTTTCTTTTCATCTGAAATTAAGGATACGAGATACGACTTATAAATTCAATTGTCATTTTTTTTAAGTTTCAATAGACGTATCTTTTTACTTCGCTTACTGTACACACTTTCCAGTTTAATTTATT
Source organism: Eilema caniola (assembly GCA_949126895.1). Lineage (NCBI taxonomy): Eukaryota > Metazoa > Arthropoda > Insecta > Lepidoptera > Erebidae > Eilema > Eilema caniola. The sequence continues at coordinate 7,584,326 of OX421464.1, read as the reverse complement.
CGTATAGAGAAAATCTATAATCACGCTCCAATTTACTGAATGTCTCTGATTCTCAGCGTTGACAAGTAGTTAAATCGAACTCAGATTCACTTTAAACTGTCTCAATAACTATCCATAGTAATAACAATCACTGTAACTTGCTATTGATTCATACGTCCACTTGACTTGCTCTCCTTTTATCACCACATGTGGTAATTAAAACCAGACGTCAATGATAGGACTTCAAGTGTACTAGTACACTTCAAGGTTGAGAGTCTTCATTATCAACTAATAAATGTGTTATTGTAGGCTATAAGTCTCTAACATAATGGGAATAGACTTCTATTTTGGGTAAAATTGCGCTTTTTACAGTGTAGTGGGTCTCCTGTAAAAAAGTGTAGAAACTCAGAAAGCAAACTCTATTATCTAAATACAAAACCATCCAAATGGCTAGTGGTTTTCAAGAGACATATAATGTTTATTGTATACGTAATACGAGAACTGCTTGTTCAATAGTTATTATTTAAATATTACTTGAGCAAAGATTGATTTTACTATAAACGCAGTCATTTTGCAACAGGTTCAGAATATATAGCTAAATCGGTCTAGGTTTATCGATGCGATCGATACTATCGCCCACAGCTACTTTCAAAGCTTATGTAATTTTGTTTTATGTTCCCGGTGATGGCTTGTGTAATCTCCCCTTAGTTTACGACCGTTAATTGTGCTAACGTCTCGTAAAATACGTCTTGCTTTAGCTCCAGTGCGTCGACTTAATTTGTTTATGATTGGTCCAAGGTATTGTGTTGAAATTGAATTCATATTTTGCTAGCTTCAATCGACAATTACCACAATTTTAATTACTGTATTACAGTATGTTACGGTGTTATAAAGCCTACTCAGCCAACGTATTTTCATATAGGTATCATATCATAAATATAGTCTATTCGCAGCTCATATCGAATGATGACTCGTTAGACCTCATGAATAGTTATAAGATGAGATGAGGTTCTCAGTAGAAGGTTAGGCATAAATGTAAGGCAGAATTACAATACATATTCGATGATTGTGATTAAAATATGAATATAAGTAAGTATGTAAAATATGATGAATAGGCATTATAACGAAAAATCTGTCAGTTCGAAGTACAATCTATGATAGAACATTACTTACAGAATCAGTCGAGCTGCAACGCCTAAACGTTTAGTTGATACAAAAAAACTACATCATAATATTGGTATGATGAAGGAAAATAGTCTCAGAAAGGACAATATATATACATATAAGTACCTACTGTGTGACATTCAGAAATTCAATTTCAGTATAGAACTATATTTAATATTTGTGAAGCAATTGTTACGATATTGTTTCTCCTTGGTTAGTTACTGCCGAGCTTGCCAAGAGCAAGGTTGGCAAACATTTTAGACATGATAAGTAATATATTATTTCCCACGACTGGAATATTGACAAATATTATACACAGGAAATTCTCTAAAATGATGAATATATGAACCATAACGTTGGTCATATTGTTTAAAATAGATCAGAATTTGGAATAATTTATACAGTAATGAATGACAAAGTTGTTATAAATAGGAAATTCAGTTCAATCGTGGGTGGGTACAAAGCTTAACATCTGAGTTATTTGCAACGAAATGTCAGATATGAATACTCAATTGTATCTTGGGGAAAATGACTTCACTTATGCAATTTTATTGCAAAGGATGCCGTTGTGATCAGAATCCAACACACTTTCCGTGATTTATCTGCTCTAAGTTTATATTTCTTAATTGAGATGGAATTACAAAATAAATAAATAGCCTTTCAATATGTGTGTAAAGTGAAATATATGCTGTAAAATATATTGAGCAGTAAAGTTACTTCGTTATAATTTAACGATTCGACCTAATTTTTTTAACTGGGTTTCAACTTCTCTTTGACGAGTATATTATTAAAATATTTGGGAAATATATCCCGAGTTCTATCTAGTAGAATAATTTAGTATTTGTAATTCGATTGTAGTTGTAATTTTTTCGAAAGGATTTTTATAAAGTAATGAGTTAGTTCATTACTTTATAAAAATCCTTTCGAAAAAATTAAATTAAATTACTAGTATTACCTACTACTGTGCCACGAGAGGTTTACGACCACATAAATATAAACAAAAATAACACCCACACTCATAACGTTATAATTGACCCATATTAGAATAGTATCAACGACGTTCAACTATTTATTTTGCAGATAACTGCTGTACCACCCATAAAGTCGATAATGATGATGAAATATTAGTAGTTTATGATACTATTGCATAATAAGGGTTCTTATAACACGAGTGTGTTTTAAAAAAACGAGCCGTAGGCGAGTTTTTTTATAGTATCACACGAGTGTTATAAGACCAAGTTATGTACAGTGTCATACACTACTTTATCTACTCTCATACTATAATACATAAACTAATTTATTTTACAAACAAAATTTAAATGTAAATGTTCTCGTCAAGGCGCAAACATCGATTGCGCATGCGTGTTTCTTTTTTTTTTCTTCGAATCTGCGGATTCTTTTTTAAAGTAGTGGTTCAGTCCAGATGGAGGTTGTATAGGTGTATCGTTATGATTAAAAAGTTATTTTATGATATAGGTGTCCATACAAGACCTGTATCGTAATAAAACTTTTTTTTTGACCTGTGCGTAATGTTCGTCATAAGAGTTTTGATGTCAATTTTATAATCTGTGTATTATAGTATCAGAGTAGATAAACACCTTTACACAACGTTATTATAATTTTCACTTCAAAAGAGGTGTGTAATTTCTCCGTTATCTCTGTCAAATAAATGTATCATAATGTATCCAGAAATATTCTACCTACTAGGTATTCTATGGCAGTAAGCCCAAGCCCGCAATTTGTAGTGTGTGGGTGGCAACATGTCGCTTTCATTATAAATTATACATGTTATCATTCCCATTGTCTTGAATTTAAATAACGAACACCAACTGAATCAACTTAGAAGTAACCCTTCAAGTCCGTAGGCCTTCGCTGTAGCTTGACGTCACATCCTACCCATGAGACGGAACTGCGCTTCTTTGACTTTCCGGTTCGTTACATTAGTCCCTTGCAGTTGGCACACGATGGGAAACGCTATTGTGTATTGTCCCAGAGTGGGCGTTGTAGCATCATTTTTTTTTGATTTTCTATTAATATTCTATTATTAGTGTAGTTATGATTACTAAGTGTAATGTAAAAGCATCTAAAAATATACTGTTGTTATGTTGTTAGTAAAATAACAAACGCATGCCTTGCGTAAGCTACGTTTTAACAAGTTTATTTTCTTAGACATGTTTTCTTATTTAGACGAGGCATACTCACAAAATGTATCGTGTACTATGCCGTATGGTTTGAGACGAAGATTCTTATCAAAACATGCAACTAAATGAATAACAACATCAACACCAGAATTTCCCCATAGTAGGTACGGGACCGAAATAAAAAAGAATTCAAATCTATTTCAAGTAAAAAAAGTTTCCTCGGTCATATCATTGTATTAGTGAATATCACTAAATTCCTGTGTATGGCTGCCATCTATGCTAAATGATAACATACACAGAAGAAAATTACCTGTACATCTTAGGCTATGCTCATCCTTGATGCGAACATAACACCAGCCCTCTGGGTCACAAGAAGAATAACATTGATCAGAAATTTCGAAGTTTCCATATAAAGATTGTGATCACACGGACCCCTTGACCCGAGTTGGCACAAATACATAATCACCAATAATATTTGAGAGGAAACTGTTTTTGTTACGTCACATTTTTTGCGTGGGCTTCAAAATTGTTTGAGGCACATAGTACAACACTTGTTTTACATACTTGTAGATCTGTGGTATGTCGGCCCTTTAGCATTCCGTCCACTTCGAAAGTCCCGTTCGTCATTAAAATGAGGTTACCACGATGTTAGAATGAGTGGATATTTAATTAAGTACTACGTTTACTTGATAATTCTGTTGACATGCTACCTACATCAATATTTCCTTGTTACATTTCTAAAATAACTTTTTAGTACATTGCTCAACATTTACGTGAAATTTATTGTTTACGACATGTAATATATATGTCGCTGCCAACTAGCATAATCAGCCGTTCAATTAACTGCCTAGGCTGGTAACTAAACGACGCCATTCATTAGCGGTCTGAATGCTGTTCAGCCAGTTGATCAAACAACTAGGCAAATGGCTTGGATCGAAGAAGTTTAATTACTTGCCTAGCGATTTAATCAAACAGGTAAAAATTACTTAATTATGCATGGTTATAAAAAAAATCAGATGGCGCAGCTATCTTAATAAACGGATCACTAATTTTCTGTAAAAACACCTCTATTTACCTCCTCGGGGATTTACAGGTGTGAGTATATGTATGTATGTATGTAATTTTCTATCTTATTTTGGAGTGGTGCCTCATTTTACGAATGGTCTAAGCATTAGCCAGCCAGTTTATTAAATGCTAGGCAGGTAATTAAACTTCTGATTAGGCTAGTTGGCGGCGACATATACATACTTTACTATCAAATATTTTAAGTGTGCAATTTGTTACAAGGTACTGCTAAAATTGTGATTAGTGGTTGAAGTTGACATCGCGTGTGTACAAATTTATTGCTTGTAGTCAGTGTTTCACTGTAGTTATTTGGTCTAGAAACTATTCACGTACTGCCTCTTTGCCTTCGTTTTCTTTCTACAAGCACGCTATTCTAGTTATTCGAACCGTTTCTGTCGGATTCAAGTTTTGAACATCTACCACCATAAGCTTTACTTGCGTTTAGAATTAAATTTAAAAAATCGTTCTTGAGACAAGACTTCGAAAAGATTTTAGTTATTACAAGTACATATGAATTTTCTATATGTATTTGTATTTCGTAGGTATAACAAATTGTAGGGTAAAAAAAGCGCTCTATTATTGATCTTACTTGTAAAAATAAGTCTGACTTCATACATTCACTCGTTAAAAATGTAATGAAAGCAAAATATTTAGGAATCGCAATTCGTTATACTCATGCTAATCTTGGCAGACAACATCTCAAATTTAGGTCATACACTAAATCTAGCCGACTCTTTCAGGAATATGTTGTACACATGTCAGCCGTTTTCAAACTATACATGTGCAAAGAAATATTATTTTAGTAACTGTATAAAATGTATATAAATGCGTGCGTATCTTGAACTCATGGGGCCAAGAAAGATTATAATGACTCATAATGTGTGTGTTATATTTAGGACATGATAAAAACTTCTCAGAATGGGTCTATATAAGGTCAAGCCTTACAACAGAACGTTTGTATTCCTAAGTAAATTATGGATAGTCTTTAATGCCTATTGTGATAAAGAATTACATCTCTATCTGTATTGTGATCGCATATGTAATAAAAGCAAACTAGTTAAACAAAGAGTCATATAATATCTACACAAACTTGGGAAAGCTTTAAGTTAAATCATTATACTTAATTAATTAAAGTGTACCACCGCTATAGGTGGTCGCTATTGTGTCACACACCCTCGGCTATAGTCCTTAAATCGTTACAAAATGTCTGCGTCAACTTTTGGTCACGTATTTCAAACTCAAGTCAAACGTATGTAGTTTTGTCGCGTGCCTCTCCTTGTTATTACAGTCGTCGGCCGTGCGCGGGCGCACATCGCGAGGGAGACCCACACACGTGCCCTATTAAAGATTCAAATCTTCTTCAAACAAAACGAACAAACATGGAGATGAGAGATTATGGGTCGGGATGCATTTTTTACCGTTTAAATTATAGTACTGCCATAAAACAATGCATTAAAAATTACAGAGAGTCTATCTCTCACTTATAGAATTTAAATTCACAGTAATAGTTTGTTTTATATAGGATACCTCAATTTCACTTCACCTCGCCTAATGGTAAACTGAAGGCAAAGTCTCAGGAAAGAGGGATAGATACCTACGATGTAACAATGATGGCCCTTAGCTTGACGGCCTCATCAGGTTATTGTTCACACTATGGTGCGACAAGTTCTTTTTATTTTGACTAAACTTTGAAATAATAATCAAAGAGCGACAATTATATTGTGGTAACCATTCGAATAGGTAAAACGCTTGATCAGACATTTATTCTCTAAATTATATTATGCTGCAAGCAAACTGTAAAAAAGGGCCTCCAAAGAATGTCCTACAATGAAACAGAGGAATTAATGACTGTTGTTACATAAATAGTATTAAGTTGTTTAATTAAGACATTATTTTAGTTAGTAGAAGTGAATCATTTTAGCATTGTATTATACTTACTAAAACGTTGAACCTGTAATATTATGTTGATTATATTAGAACCATTATTATTAAACTGCACTTGACGCCTGAAGCACAGGATTACCTAGTTCAGGCAGAAATTAAGTAATATTAGTAAATACCTATTTAAGATTACTAAAAGCCCAACATTTGAACTACTACATGCGTAGATAGAATGCCTACTTAAGCAATAACCACAATGTAATAAATAATTCACGATAAAGTTAAGAACCTATGTAATTTAATGTACATTGATTAAGGAAATAAATGATTTGATTTGATTTCAATAAATGATATTCAAACAGTTACCACAATACCCGTTTTTCACACTCCTCCGTCAACCTCATTACTACAAAATAGTACTCAATAATACTTAAATTATTTATTGGATACAAATAAAAATATGTATTCAATTAAAAATCAATAAATTCAGACTCAAAACGACACCGGGAATGTTGCACCATGGGCTCATCTTCACATCGTTCGAAATTCGTCACGTCACCAGGGTTTCGATACTTTGGCACATAAGGTGGTTGGACTCTACAGTTGAGTATCGAATCCCATTCAATACCTTTAAACCATCTATGATTCTTGTAATCCATCACGCCATTTCTCATCACACCAAAACGGTGGCTTATGTCAACTTGAAGAATATTTCGGATTAAATCTCTCAAATCACTGCCGAAGCTGGAAGGACATCTGTACTTACCACTTACAATTTTCTCATACGTCCGCATTGAATCATTTGCATAAAAAGGGGGATATCCAGCGTTCATTTCAAAAAGCAAAACACCAAACGACCACCAATCCACAGAAAAACCATAACCTCTGCTTAGTATCAGTTCAGGGGCCAAGTACTCGGGAGTTCCACACAATGTCCATGTGCGTCCTTGTAATACTTTACAAAATCCAAAATCACAAATTTTTAAATAGCCACTTCTATCAATCATGATATTTTCAGGCTTAAGGTCACGGTAAACTAGGTTACAGAAATGCAGGTATTCCAAGGCCAAAATTACTTGGGTGGCGTAAAACCTCGCTAGCGGCTCATCGAACTTACCCAGTCGCCGAAGATGGGTGAACATTTCACCGCCTGGTACGAATGGCATGATGAAATACACGTAGGTATTATCTTTAAATGAATATTCCATGTATACTGTAAAAGGAAATTTGATAGATTCGAGAATTCGTTTTTCGTACAATGTGTGTTCAACTTGCTTCATTTTCACTATCTTTTCTTTTTCTAGCACTTTCATGGCATATAATTTGCTAGTCTTCGTATGTTTTAATAATAAAACTCTGCCGAACGCTCCCGTTCCTAATGTAATTACTTTCTCCATTTCACTTAATTCCGCATTATATCTGTGTTTCTTGCACCAACGATCCTCAAATTCCGATTTTAACTTCTTCAAGTATTTTGTGTACTGTTCTTGTTGTTGTACAGTGTATCCATCACGAACTTCCGATTTCATTTGATAACTGGAAGTACTAGAAGGACCGTGTCCTCTACGCGGGTACATTTTTAGTTTATTGTCCTAGCTACGTTCGCATGGTCGACCATGTTTTGAATCATAGCCATCGTGATTCTGTTTTTATTATTAAAGGACTCGATACAACTCAAAAAGTTCATACCATTAGGAAATTTGCAATTTCCTTACAGAAATTCAAACAAAATGTTGATTCCGTTATTTCTATCGAGATCGAAAGTTCAGGAGGGTGCAGGCGAGAGCGGGGCGAAGGGTGAACGAACTGCCTGGGGGGATAGGTGGAATCAGCTGTATTTAGGGGTGACACGCCATGCCGCCGACAGCCGGTCGCCGTCCCGACTGGTGTATTGATCAGCCGGCACGTGTAACTTGCACATGCTTCGAAATAATATTACACATTGTAAAAAAATGCGACTTGATAGTCATATCTTCGCCGCACACCTGAAAGGTTTCCGTCAGTATGCGTTTCCACCTTTCTAATAACTTAATAGAATATAATGTATGATCTGCGTAGTAATTATACAATGATTTTAGTTTAAGTGATGGCGTTTGTTGAAGCCGCACCTCATTAAGTGCACTATCAATTGAACGTAATACGATATACTTCAAAATTGATAAAGCATTTGTTAAAATAATGACTTATTGAGGTATGACGATTTATTTAATACTTAATAGTGAAGGGCACATTTACTTATTTAACTTTATCGATTTGACCTTTCGAATTACATTTATGGAAGTCTATCCATGGTTTTTCAAAGAGGTGGCTTTAGAAATATTTTACTAACGTTCTTGAAATCCCAAGAAACCGCTACCTAGTCCCTTTGCTTTATTACCTTTCGTTTCCTCTACCTAAATTGAACTGCAATACGCATATTAAACTTTATTGTGCACTATTATGGTCGAAAGCTGACAGTCCATTATTATAGTCGCTAAAATAAAAACTCGCCTATGGCTTTATTTTACCGTTATCAAAAGTGCTCGCGCGTACGCCACTCTATTTTTATAAGTGTTACTCCATACGCAATGCGCACCCATATTTTACTTATGAATTATGAACACATCGGCGATGTAACTAATCCAGATATTCAGAATGATCCTTTGATGTCTCAAAAAATGTTTTGTTCTAATAGATTGGTAGAAGCACCATTTGATCTGTAATTACATTTGTTTTTACTTGTGTGCTGTATCTTTATTGTTATGCGCGTATTGGCGATACTTAATTGATTCTGCTGTACCAAACGGGCCTTATTTTAAACGCGCCCTTTTGACATTAATAACGTGATGAAATTGTATCTGCGGTGTTATGGCCGCAAGTAGTGACTGTGCCCCACCAGCTAATGCAAGCATCTACTTATCAATTGTCTACCACACAAATTCGCGATCGGTTTTTACATCGTTTGAAACCAGTGAGCTTTCGTTTCTCAATACTGTTCGTTGACCAATAGACCCGGTACTTGAAACGACTAATCTGTTTATCAGTCGTTGATAAATTGATTACTTTATTTATAATAAACTTGTTCCTATGCTCATGCTTTTATTGTTTTAATTACTTATTTTATGTTCCGCTGGATGATTTTATAGAGTATGATGTAATATAACCTCAGTGGCTATAGGTGCGTAATGTGCTGGCAGCAATCTTGATGAATTGTTGCCAAGGTCGAGGAGGCTCGCACTGATTGTACGTGATCAACCTACGACCATTTTAACTCGAATTTGTACCAGTACATCGTAAACGTGAAAAGGAACTCGTAAAACATTAATGCGACCTTTCCTGAAGAAAACTCTTACACTGAACCATAACCTCTGCTGAGCCGTAGAAAGTGAAATGTCAATTAAAAGGTCTATTGCATGATATGTCACTAAGTGTTGCGTGCGCTTGAGCGAAATAGGGTTACCCAATGTTGCATGAATACTGTGGAACCTGACCAGGGTAATTCATATGACATTAGGTCTGTATACTATACCCAGTGCTAAGACATTGCACTGGTATCATTACTCTGCCAAAAATCCTTCACAGGAGCAGTCGTAAAGAAAACCTAAGTCCTTGGGTGTTACTATAAATATACTATGATGGTAATAACTGTTAGGCGATGACAAACGGTATTACGAGGTTCGACCTTATTTACTGTTTAAACAGATCAGCAGTTGTACTGGAATACGCTACGCTTTGTTTAATCACATCGAAATGTTTCATTACCAATATTACCAGACTATTTTATGTGGGCGATCAGTATCCAACTATTATAACAATATGAAGCGTCGGTAGCTTAGTGGTTAAGGAGTCGGCCTTACGATCGAGAGGTCCCGGGTTCGAATCCTGGCCATTACAGTACCGACGTGAACCCATTCCTAGCACAAGCAATTTAGCTTAGTTGGAGGGGTTAGAGGGAATATTAGTAATTTCGATAATATCTGTTGCTAATATTCTTTAAAAAAAAAACATTATATAAAATTAGAAGCGTGGTATTAGTTCTATATGCTATTACATACTAGGTACTATATATGGCATCATAATAAAGATTCGTTGCGCTGATTTAAAATCGTTGTATTCAATCGTAGTGGCTTGGCTGACCATACTGGTATTGTTGCAACAGAGATAGCCAAAGCTTTGTGAGCCGAGGTTTATATGACTCGGTCACCGGTCAAGGTTGTAGGCCCGCAGTCCGCAGCATACGTATTGACTTCTTGGCACATCACCAGATATTCAATCTTTGCGATAAATTTTGCGATATAGAAAAGTGTCGTTTGTGATGACATAATGGGTTCTGGATGGCACTGTAAAAGAATATATGAATTTGTAGCTTTTTTATCAGAATTTGCAAAGTTTTATTTATATAGGACTTAGATGTTCAAAAGAAATGTTGAAAGCATTATGTATTACATACTTTCTGGCATACGAGGATGTACAGGCAAATGAGACTGAAAAGCGACTTTGAAGAATGCGCTCGTTAGTAATGCCACGTGGTAATGACGGTTATTTTTCGAGGACGCTAGTGAGCATAAAAAGAACGCAAACTTGTTTCTCAATCACTCGGTACTAACCAGTTTAAAAAAAACTTAATGCAGACTATGTAATTCTAACATGTTTTGAATTTCGAACTTTATGAACTCTAGGCCATATTGTACATGTACAGTCAGCATCAGAAAAATACTGACCACAAAAGTACTCAAGTAATCCGATTACTATCTGAGTTATTACAAATAGTTGTAAGTGTCCAGTATAGTCAAACCAAATCGTAGCAATCAGTTTTCCGATATGATAGTTAGTAGAGTGGTTATATTCATGTGTACAAACACGCCGGTCGATGGTATCTAATCAAGTATACGGTCGGTTAAACACACTTTGTTTTTATGCGTGACAGTTGCTTGAGTCGCAAACTATCAACTTGCATTGGTGACACACATGAACATGACACATATGAATATAACTTACATAAAAACGGAAAAATTTTTGCTAACACGGTTTGACCACTCTGGAGACTTACAACAATTTGGTATTTAGTTATGCAGATAATTTTGAGTACTTTGGTGGTCAAGATTTTTCTGATACTGACTGTACGTCGTATACAAACTTTCTCAAATAATACTGGAAGCATTCAATACGAGAGGAAAAAGGAAGAACATTCTACACAGGGCTGTCTAGACCCAAACTAAACATTTACACACTTGTATACTTTTTTGTAAATATTATATATTATACATAGAAACACCCAGACCAATACGCATATAAATATTCATGCATACAAATATTTGCACTGAGCGGGTATCTAAACTGCGCGCCTCCTGCGTAGCAGTTGCGTTCACTACTGCCACGCCATTTCCTTGCCAAGTTGCGATTGATATGTTAATACATAGTTACTGGTGCCTTGTGATTGATGATTATGATGCTGGAGTTGGACAAGTTTTAGGTACTAGTGAAGTAATTATAACGAGTTGAATAGCGTGATAAGCAGTGTTAATAATATACTTAGGTGTAGGGTAAATAAAATATTTTCACTTTTAAATAGAAATTCATCTCATCCATCATAAATACAATTCGAAAAAAGGTACCATTCGAAGTCGTTACTGCAACTGCAAAATTGATCATCTGCTCAAAATATATAATATTGTATAACACTTAGTATAATGGATATTTGTTTTTTTAACGATATCATGTACTCAAATTGTATTTCATCCATACTTATTACACTAAAAGGTTTGACATTATCAAGCGTATCGATTGACACAGACATCGTTGTTTGTAGAAGATAATGTTTACCTGGAAAAGTATATTAGTCTGACAGCTTTTTAGACCAAGGTTTTACACGGGGTCTAGTTCGGAAAGCCTTCGTTGGTCGTCACGGTCGTCAGGCTTGTATGGTACACTATGATGGAGCCATTTCCACAATGCTGATGCTAGCACCAGTTCACGGTGGTACACCGTGAATCCGGTCCGTGTAGAAATAGTCCTGTGGAAATGTGGCTTAAGGTAGAATTGTGGGTTACCATTTCCCTAGTATTTGAAGGAGGAGGATGGAGGAGTTCGCAAGAGTGCTTTTATGTAAGGTGGTTCGTGTGATACACCTTACAATCATGCGGGCGTTGTGAGTTTAGTTATATAAACTAACTCAAATGCTTATATTAGGAGTGAAGTCTCCCATAGTTATATTCTATAAGATGATTCGTAAAACGAAGCATTGATGGAATTACGAATATATATATATATATATATATATAGGTATATATATATATTAACTAACGCCACGGGACTAGCGATTAACAAACAAAATAACTCTTAATTAAATAAGTGCAATACACTTCTGTCTATGCCTTGAATACCATTCATCTTTAACTTTTGGGACGGACGGACGGACGCAATTGAAGGCCCAGAAAAGCAACATTAAAAAATGGTGCTATTTCGATACTACCTCTGCCATTTACACCATGTCAATCAAAAGTTCACGGTCGACGGGTTGTGTCACATTACCCAATGGCCTTTAACGTGTAATCAGACAACCCATCCTTCGTCATGTGGAAATAGCCCACCTTTTGTACAAGAATATAACAAACTGAAGAATGCAAATCGACTATGGCTTGCAGAAGATAGATTTTTGCTTGTCAATCATTCCGGTTTTAGTCTAAACCACGTTAAACCGGTTATTGAGTACGAGTACTATTATATGAATAAGAAGAAGGACGCGCTTACCGCCCTGAACGACTACAATAGTTAGTATTATTATAAACTTTATAACAAGCGAGCCTACCGTCCGTTTGGGCAAGTACCACTGTATTGAAAACTAGTTTTGTAATTCTAGATATTGGTAAGACATTGCAAGAGTTGTTTGGGGAAGAGATAGGACAGAATTCCTTTTGTTGCGATGCAGTGGTGACAGGTCATCTAGCAGGATGTGTTTTTCGCCCGAATCAGAGCTAATTTCATTGGTGAGAAGAACTGCGATCAAAGCCAAGTAAACTACACGCTTTACTCAATGAATGTCGTAGAAGTATAGTGTTGAGTTGAATGGATTTTCACTGGCTCCATTTTTATTTATAGCATAAAAAGAAAACATTCGCAGAAAGGCTCGGTTTCGACTCGTTCTCATTTCGAACCCTTAATTTCCTGTTTTACCAATTTCGTCAGACGTCAAATTGCTTTCAAACACTTCAATTTCGAAAATTGTAACACGCAAACATAAAGGCATTAAGATAACAATTTCCACAATTGTGGTTAATTGCTTTCATGCTGGGATCTTGTTGTAGATGTACTTCAGTTTACTTATTCTTGTTATAGACCTAATAAGTAATAATTTTGGGAGAGGCAATAAAATTTATTGCCCTTGTTTTAATCGCATGTTATCGACAACACCGTTAATGAACCGAGTGTTTACAACATTTATGAATAATCAGGCTTCCTACGAAAACTCTTGGTCGTAAACATCTTGGCAATATCCATCTATGCGTAATTTTAATCTGCTATGTTCAATATCTGCGATCCAGCTAGTACCAACTGCTTTTTTTTTTTTTTTTTTAGGTGCGGGAAATCCCCACGGATACCCACCCCTCCGGAGCCGGAGGGGTAGGTTATGTCGGACTCGAACCGACTAAACCGCACGCCGTCTCTGGGTCGTAGTGCTAGGCCGAAGGTGAGGTTGTCATGCGACATATCCCTCGCACCCCGGCTGACCCAGGGCTATCCCTCTCGGTCTAGCCCTCCTCGGGAAGGGGGGGACCACGCGGTCCCCGACTCAACCCCGGTTTGGGGAGGCGCGCATCGTCTCACGATGCGCGCCGCCGCCGTGGCCTGCTTCTGCTAGGGTGTCGGGCGGCTCCACCCGTCACCCTCAGGCCCGCGCTCATGGGGGGCGGAGGTCAGTTTGCGCTAGTACCAACTGCAGCATCATTTTGTATAGGTATCTTTATTTTTACCTGACTGCCAAGAAGGGCTATGTGTATAATATGTATGAATGTTTGTAATATTCTTTATTACCTCATATCTTCTGAACTACCGTACGGATTTAAATGATTCATGTCTCAAGTGAAAGGTATTTATGGCCTAAGTGTTCTTGGGTACGTAAAATATAAACAAAATGTATATATTCGTTTTTGGCGCCAAAATGTATGTGGATAACTAATTTTTTTCAAATTTATCGAGTAAAGGTATTAAAATGAAGGAAGTTAAAGAATCGATTTCAAAAATATTTATGTGATACATAACTAAAAAAACATTTAAAAACCCGACTGATGCTTAAAAGATCGAAACAAGCTTTATATGAAAATTAATAGGTACCGCCTGCTATAAATCTTGTTTCGATCTTTTCAGCATCAGTCGTTTTTTTATTTTTTATTTTTACTTGCTACGTAAGGTACTCGACTTGATTGATTCACTTGCGGTTCCCACGTATTACTATTATAGATATTAAACATATCACATATTATTCATTCCACGACAGCTGTAACGTACGCTATTCTCATAGTCCTGTAGTTTGTTTTTAAAACATATTCTGTGTTTAGTACGGTGTATATTTGGTTAGTACTATTATATCGTTTTAAGATTCCTCAGGGCTTCGTGAGTCATGATTCATGTAACGAACGTGGTATTTATGACAAGCGCCGGAAATTGTAGGATATAATCATGGAGTGCCAAGAGTTGAGTGTTTGTCCTAGTATTTATTAGGCTTAACGTTGGCCTCAATTGTAGATACTGAATTGATGTCTATACTGAAACTGTCGACAGATTGCTTACTATACCACAGATAATCTTAATATATATAAATCTCGTGTCACAATGTTTGTCCTCAATGGACTCCTAAACCACTTAACCGATTATAATAAAATTCGCACACCATGTGCAGTTCGATCCAACTTGAGAGATAGGATAGTTTAAATCTCAAATTATAGTCCGATTCGCGATAACCGACATCCACGCGGGCGGAGCCGCGGGCGACGGCTAGTATAATATAAATTCTTATACAGATACATAGTCAGAAACAAAAAAATGGTTACACTTGTAACTTCATTAAGCAGGCAGGCAATTTTTTAGTTCAGGAGTTTGGCAAACTTTTTATAATGATTAGTACTTATTAAAATTAACTCGTTCTGAAATAATTTACGTGATACTAAGTCAGCAAATAAGCGTTTTAACTTTTTTATTTCTATAAATGAGTCTACTAGTGCCATCTATTCATTTTTGGGTATTACTAAAGATATTTTCTTCGTATCGGTACCCGATGACTATTCTAACGAATGTGTTGTTGGATACCTACGCAATTTTGAAAATATAATTATAGAAGTCATTTTGCATTTGTTTCCTCAAGACGAGGAGCATCATGAAATAAACTAGCTTATAAACCTAAAATAGATTGACTCGTTCTATTTCGAGTTTCTATCACGTGTTCCCTAGTTACAAACAGCTCCTAAAATTTGAATCTACTTCGTTATAACGTGTTGACTTTAATGGTAATTACTTGAGTCTTGCCTTATCATAATTACTAGGGCCCGAGACTCTTGAGAGCTGAAATTTTCAAGTCTTGAGTAACTAGTGTTTTCTTCATTGTTCAAAGGCGTCTGGCTCTAGTCATTAATACTTAGAAGACATCCTTTTGTCATCGCTCACACTGACAGTCAGTATGAAAAGAAGCTTTTATTCTAAGCCTTTGCATGGGAACAAGCGTTGATGAACTCGCCTTTATGTTTTCTTTCAAAAATACACATTTTTCCAGCAAACGAACGTGTGTATATATGCACTGAAAACCTTTTTATTTATTAAAATTATTGTGCTTTACGTAGGGTCTTTTATCTGTATTATAGAAAAAATCTTCCGAATATGAACACAAGCCGTAGAACACATTCAGAAATTTCTCCAAAGGTTAGGTTATCTTAAATCCGCTACCGTCTGAACGTCCTGGGTCAGCCGGGGTGCGAGGGACCACCTTCGGCCTAGCACTACGACCCACAGACGGCGTGCGGTTTAGTCGGTTCGAGTTCGACATAACCCCCCTCTCCGGCTCTAGAGGAGGGGGGGGGGAGGGGTACACGCGGGGATTTCCCGCACGTAAAAAAAACCGTAATAAATTATTGCTTTTAACTGTTTGTGAAAGGCGCTAGTCTACATCAGTTATCATCATCTCGTCGGCAGTCTATAGTCCCCACTTTCCGCCTGTGGTCGCTACTCGTCCTATCTAAGAATTGATTATATTTATACAATTCTGTACGAAATGTTTTTCTTATTTGAAAATGTTCTTATAACTTGTAATGTGTATCTTTTTGTGTCCAAATCCCATTAAAATTGTCACTAATTGATTACCGCTTTACTTTGCCTACCCCTCTCGTCTAGAAGATTCTGTCTGGCTGCAACTTTCAATCTGAGTTCCAGGATTTTGTACGGTTTATAGTAGTTTTCAATTTTCGGTCCAATAAGAGAATAAACATTTATTCTTATAAACATTATCATTTTCCGCAGGCCCGGCCCAGTTTTTTTTCTAGTTCACTACTTTCAGGAATGTTTCCATTAACAATATTACCTACTAGAGCGCATTATCTGTATTCGAAAAAACGAGGTCGTTTTTTACAATCGCGATAACTATAGCCATATTTTGATGCGATTAGAAATGCTTTGAGTATTGTGAACTACATAGTATGATAAATGTACGAATCAGGTTTTATACCACTGTGGCAAACGTATCTAGACTTGTCTATTGAAAGTGAGCTGTGCGGGTGTGCGTTGTTTTATAGACAATTGTTTAATATAATTTCGTATTACAGAAAATGTTTCGCATAATTTCGTTTCATAGAATAATCAATATACACAATACTTACTTTAAAGAATTTTAAATCATTGAATTTTGTTTCATATAAAGTTAAACATTAGAATAATCATTTCATAGAATATCAAATCAAATATTCTTAATCATTATATTGTTTATTTAATAGAAAACTTATTACAAAGAATAACATATTATCAAAATGACAGTTTCTAAACGTTTCAATTCATAAAATGCATACCCTCATTTAAATGAAACAATTTTTTTATAAACTAAACAATTGATGCGTCTACAAGGTCGACGGAGACCCGCTACGCGGGGCTCCTACTTCTGGGTGGTTTATAAAAAAATAACCACGAAGGCCTAATGCGGGAGCTTCGCTACGCTCCGCAGCCTTCTAACCTAACCTATCCGAGTCGGATTAATCTGAGTCGGGGTGTTAACTATATTGTAAATGTTACAGTTAAAAATAAATGTTATTGGGAACATTATAAAGGTGGTTTAATATTCTTTAAAAAATAATTCAACAGCTTGATAAATTTGTTAAACAAAAAAAAATGTGATTAAAAATTCGTTCAATTGTGTTTCTTTGAAATATGTTTCATTGTAGTAAATTGTTTTTGAAACAATAATATTCGAAATAAAAATATAAGAACCAAATATTATATGAAACATTTTCTGTGAAACGAAATTCTATGAAATTTATTTCTACGAAATAAGGGGCTCCCGAGCTGTGCATATTTATTAACAAAAGGATCGCATATAGTTACACTTATGTCGCGATCTCGAAGGAATGATAACAAGGCCTATGCTACTCGCACTGAAACTTCACAACATAGTATAAAATAAAGTAGCTTTCTCTGTCCCTACATCCCCATGTCCCATCATGCGGTTTTTTTAATAGATAAAGTGATTCTAGAGGAAGGTTTATATGTATAATACATGTTTAATATCGTAGAGGGTGCAGCGGGAACGGGATCTGATGCCACGCGGGCGGAAAAATATTGGCGGTACGAAGTTCGCTACCGACGACGGTGAGAATGTACCTACTGTAAGTCCTCTGGACGCCAAAGCGACGTCGCCGGTGACATATCCAAGCAGTTAATATGAAATGTATGGTGCCCAACTCATTTGGCGACAGCTTTGCAGCCTTACATTTCAATAATACTATCTGCTTGTTGGATACGTAGCCGGCGACGTCCTTTTGGCGTCCTAGTGAGCAGAGGACTAGTATTACCTACCGATTACGTGACCCACGTTACTCTTTATGAAAAAACTGAGTCAAAAGAACTTGAATTAGATTTTGCTTCAATAAACTTGAGTAATTCATTAAAAAACATTAAACATGCGGCTGCAATAAAGCTGTAGACCATATTGTGGCTTTACAAAAAAGGTAAGCACCATCTCGTATGAGTTATGAATGAATAAATTACGTTACACTGGAAAAGCGGACTTACGTACGGCTTCTTTGAACGGTCACGTTCACCATCCAATTATTCTATATCTATAGCTCATAACTATTATATTTTATAGTATACAGACATTATAGGAAAAGGTTGTGTACAAAAAGTTAAACGAAAGACATTCTTCTCACGGAAACTGTATAATGAAACCAGTTTTGATGCAGTCTCGGCCCATTGACTGTTGACACACTTTTTTGAGTCGCTGACTGTATGAATCAGCGATATATCTGATGTAGAGATAGTTGATATCAATGATGTTATTGGTTACAGTGAACAGTCTAAACTGACCTGACACACAGGTACCTACATAACATTTGCCTAAACAACTGCATGTGGTTTTAAATGCGGTACCTATTGTGCTTATGCGCTATTATAAAGCGTCGGTAGCTTAGTGGTTAAGGACTAGGACTTACGATCAGATCCCGAGTTCGAATCCTGGCCATTGCACTACCGACGTGAACCCACTCCTAACACTAGCAATTTATCTTAGTTGGAGTGGTTAGAAGAAATACTAATAATTTCGGTTATTTATAATTAATGGTATTGTTTGGCGATAACGATTATCCAAAGGGAAAATGTCCCATGTACCAACTTTTGTAATTAGTGTAATTAGCGGTAGTGAGTTCTAACGGTGCGTATGTAGTTTAGTTTTTGTTTCTCCGATCAGCCTAAGTGTTATTAAGGTTTAAAATTCAATATCATCACGAAGTTTAAAAATGGGTCTGACTGACAGCAATTCATCCAAACTGTCGATTCATTTTTTAGGTCACGTAAGCAAATATATTCTTGGCACAGCTTTTGGCTAGTTTTGGCTCGAGCAAAATTACCACAGACATAAGTCAAAATTGAGTTTACGTCTTCAAAAACAAACGTAAAACATACAATAGTTTTGCAAGTTCAAAAGTGTCTGTTTCAAACTCAGGTACCTACCTACCTACTTGAACCATTAAAACACGACTCGTATTACAATTTTCGAGCAGGACTTTCCCTTAACATCACAACTCTAACTTATGGGAGTTGATGTGCTGAATTTATTTACGTCTATGTAAATAAAAACTCTTATGTAGGTAATATATGTTTTATTCCTTTTCTTAAATGTTTACTTCCATGCAGAATGAGTATGGGAGTATAATTTGATGCAGTACATCGTCGTGAACAGGACAAAACTTCAATTAACTGATACAATTTTAACCTATACACTTATAAATATTAATGTCACAAAATTATTGTTGCATATCGTAGTAGCAATCGTGGCAAATGGAGATCCGTGATCTCTGCCTACCCCTATGGGAAATAGGCGTCATTTTATGTATGTATGTATGTATATCGTAGTAATCTAACCCTCAACACTCGACACAGGTCGCTTATTTCGCTGGTACTTAATAGCACTAGCATTTGGTAATTAATACAGCGATTCAGTACAATAATCTTACTTTTATATTTATTAGGCATTCATCAGTAAAAATCCGTATAACTAATTTTGCACGTCCCACGTTTTCCACAATTAAATTAATTTAATAAAACTCAGTTTAAATTGAATTAAAACTTTGATGAAATCCAGCGTTAGTCGACCTAGAAACAGTCAATCTGTACTCGGCGTAGGGCCGGCGTTAAAATTTTCATGAAACACTTGAGCACTTCAACAGATGCTCTTTATTTATTCAGCTGTCACTATATCTGTCAGCCACAATGGATAGTTGAACTGTTAATAAATCATGAGAATCGAGTTCAACCGTTCCAAGGCAAGTGATCTTAATAACGACCTTAGATTAGATTACATTGGTTGCGTTTGCGCCTATCGAGCTAAATTGATTTGTTATATCAATATCATCGTTATAATCGATTTATCGTTCTAATCGATTATCTCGGTAATCTTCCTTATAGATCCTCAAATTGTGTAAAGAAAGTAATTTTCATAAATCGAAAATATAAATCGATTTTGGTCAGAAACCGGTTTTAGGGGTCGACCAAACGAGTAGCATCATTAGAGGATAAGGTCAAACGTTTAAAAAAGTTGCTCATTTAATTGACCGACCACTTTCACATATGTGCATATGTTTTAATATCCGATGTAACATTCTTGTGGTGTTATTAGATCTTTGCAAACTCACTGCCGGATCGCGAACATTGCTCTGATACGTTTCAGACTATTTCCTGTCAGTGGTGTTGTATTTTTATCCTTCTATTCTATTATATTATCACGAGTCTATTATGTTCATATCTTCACGGTTTGTTGAAAGCATATCGTATAGTTATACAAATAACACAACTCTGTTAGTATAAATACGGGCACATGCGACCTAATCAATCGCTTTATTCTATGTAATTAATCTTTGGCTATTCCAATCGCTTTTATATGAACTTAGATCACAGCCTTATTAAATCCAAGATTACAAACGTTTTAAAACAGTGAGCAAGAAATACAGAGATCTTTGATACCATAATAATTCATTGATATCCTGCATATCTCGCTGCGGTTACCGCCAACCGCATCAACCAACATGGCTTAGGTTATTTATGTCAACGAACTATAGCCAACTAGTTTACGTAGACTAATGTTTGTACAATTTTATTATGTGGATAGATGATAATGCTGGTTTGAGTTCAGTGAACATCTCAGTACCTACATATTTTAGATAAATGTGTATTCTGACATGAAATGAATGCGCAAGGCGGAGTGCGATGGGCTAATAGATTAGCGTGTTCTAGAGGAAATGAGTATTATTACAATATATAGCTGAAAGTTTGAAATGAAATCAAATGTCCCGTTGATATAAAAATGCTTTATGAACATACAAGCATAAATTTCACTTTAACCTACTGGCCTATCTATTTGAAACTTTTACAATGTAACCAACTCATCCTCCATTTGAAACCATCGACATATGATTGTGAGACAGGAAGGTGAATACAAAAACTTTTAAACCAATCGTCGCTGCAGATATCTAGTACCTTTGGCAAGAGATCGCATTTCTAAATACCTAAAACATAAACCTATTATTTTAGTTATGTCTGTACTTACCCATACAGTAACCTCAATTATCTCAACTGTAAATATTCGATGGAAGTTTCTGCACTTCCTGCATTCTCAACTGCTATCTACCTAAATGCTATGCGGGAGGAATTGCGAACTACTTATCGGAACCAATAAGCCACAGCATCGTTTACGCAACAATTTTAGTACTTCAAAGTCCATAACCTTTCCCATTGTTGTAAGTTTGCGGTATCTTTATGGCTTGGACACAAAACACCCTATCCGTAATATCGTAATATTTATTATCTTTGTAGCTTGTGTAAGCACTCTAAATCATTACAAGGCACAGTTTCATGGCTGCCGTTACTTAAGCCGTAAAACTTCGTCGTACAGAAAATCCCTTCTATATCCGACCCTTCATATACTGGTACCTAGTATGTGATATTTTCTGTTGAAGTGTTATGAATTAGTAGGGTTTCATAACACAGGTATTATTGATACGGCTTTGTTGTCGTTCTATCACATGTTAATTTAATAGGTTCGTTTTTTAGTCCAGAGATTATAATTGCATTTCTTTGTTCAACATATGTATTTGGATAAAATTGTAAACATAATTGCAAGTATTTCAGTAGAGATATAAAGTGTAGAGTGGTAGATAGTATAATTTTATTATTAAATGCACTCAATAAATAAGAGTAATAAATTAAAATTGTGACATTTATTATTCTCATGACTATAATTGCTGTTCTCGCCTTACTGCCAGACGGACCTATACTTGTCTGCTATACTTATTTTCTTACTATAGAGGTCTAACATATCGATAAGAAGTATTTACCCAACTAATTTAGTTAATTAGTTACAATCACTCTTCACAGACATTCATAATTCGTTTCTTTGTTGCAGATTTATCAAAAAATCGGTTCGTTGAACTGCCCGACGAACTGACGTCGTACGTTTATTTAGAAAAGTTACTGTTATCGCAAAACATTATCAGGGCAGTACCCAATGCAGTTGGTGGTCTGACGTCCCTCACATATTTAGATTTAAGGTAAGTTAACAGTCAGATTCTATAGTAATTAGTTGTAGAATGGTTTTCTAAAGTCATGTATCTTGATTGAATATGGTTATATGTATACTTTACCAGAGATATGCGTTGACGCTTCCTCTAAACTTCATGGGTAATATACACAACACAGCTTCTCAGTATCATTCCAATCGGATCAAAATGAAAAACAAAAAACAAATAAAGATTAATTTCTATATTTACGATGTATGACAAGATTGACAAGTGTAAAACGTACCCTAAATATATTTAAATACTAAACATAACATAAACTCACGCCTGTATCCCGGAAGGGGTAGGCAGAGGAGCTAGCACCCACATTTATTTAAATACTGCCGTGGAAAATTTCTATACTTTCTAATATATTCATGGGTTTTTTATTCGACATTATTAAATTGAAATAATCACCTAGGTAATCCATAGCTAATAATATTAAACTAATCTTTAAAAAAAAGAGATCATTACGTCATTTATTGATGTTCATTTGAATGACAGGTATTGTATATTTCAAACTAATTATGTAATCCATTAGTGATACAATAATGAATACTCACTAGAGATTAATATCGAAATTTAAATTTATAATTTGGAACGTTACATTAACTGTATAGTCTTATACTCTGTTTATTTATATCTAAAGCTGACTTTTCACTCTGGAATATAATGTTATATTCTATTACATAATCGGGATGTAAACTTCTATCGTTTATCATTCTTCCAAAGCAAACTTTACATTGAGACATTAATTTAAATTACATCTCAAGCTATTACTATTGTATGTAACTCAATATATACATTACATTCCATAGTGCAATATATCACAAATTATATAAGCTTGTGTTGAGCCGTACTATAGTTCGCATTTCGTAACACTTGCATCAGTTCCATTTTGACGTTCAAACGGTACTCTTCCGGTATAGTTTTAAAATGCGGCAACAGGGACAGCAAAAACATTTTATCCGGATCCTCTGTCTCTAATTTCGGCTGTGTGTCGACATTGGCAAAAGCAAACTCGTCGAACTGTTTTTGGGGTTTATTTACTTTCGCAACTTTAGGCGGTCGAACATCGATTCCATCGTTCGAGTAATCCCTAGAGTCCTCTTGTGTATCGAAGGACTGGCTGTTATCATCATCTGCCGAGGATACATCTTCGTCCTTCACTAATGTTAACCTTTGCTTCTTTCGCCATACTCTCTTATTTCTATTATTCTGTTTTGCGAGTTCGTCTGAGTCACTTGAGAGATCATTTCCGTCCTTACGAGGCATCTCCTGATCTTTTAAAAGGAATTGTAGTTGTTTACAGTAAATATAAGGCTTTTTTGTTCTATTTGGGTTAGTGATGTACTTTTGGAAGCAGTCACGAATGCTTTTCCATTTCTTTTGTAATTGAATTTCTGAAATAAAAAAGCGCGGAAATTTAATTGTTATGTTTATGATAAGAAAGTACACACGTATTGTCGCTTATTATAGTGTCATAAGAATTAAGTATATATCCAAGTTGAAACACATAGGTTTAAATGTCGTAATAACCACCTGTTTGAAAACTACCTGTTATGGGTAGGCGCCTGAATAATACAAAATTGCACCTATACACGGCATCGTTATTAAAAAAACGTTATTTATTGGTCTATGAATACGAAATTATATACAGGAGACGACAATGACACTGCTTTATCTTTCCTACTAATAGGGCCATCTGTCGGACAATAATAAACAACAAACAATTCGGTGTTGTTGACTAACCAAAAACAAAACTCAAACATGTTTCATGTTTAAAAAATATAGAAATCCAAACAACACATACGCACCTAGTTCCCGCATTTCACTCTTAGTCACTTTAATATCGGGCTGCATCAGTTCGTTGACGACTTCGGTCCATAACCTGTATCTCATGGTTTTCGCCCGGTAGTCTGCATCTTCGTAGTCCCATATACCGGGCCGCTTCCTCACTTCTTCGATAAGCCTTTCAGGGTCGTATTCAAACTGCATAATGATATGAAGCCAGTACTATCGAACACATCTAATGAAACCGGCAGACCGTACATACGAGCGGGCGTTAGCCGAGCGACTGACGCCAGACGCGCAGCGGGGGAACGCCGCGCGCCGCGGGGGAACGCTGCGCGCCGCGGTTCTCGTGCCAAAATGGCCGATACGGACGAGGGTGTACAGCTATAACACGATCATGAAGGATAATTTATATACCTTTTTATTTCAGCCATAAATAATGACTTGACAAAATATTTTGCTAAACGTTTGTTCGTTTGTGAGCTTATTTGTACTTAGATATAACTTGCATTTACATGCAGGCACTACTAATAAAACACTAAGGCCGAGTATTCGTTAGCTTAAAAATACGGCTTAGTGGCTAATTGTCTCAGACCACGGTTCAGTTAACCGGCTTTTAAGAGTCGTGGGAAATTTGGACATGCGGAATATACAGAAATGTCCACCCCATCTTTGAAAATGACTAACTGTTTGTTTACAACATGTTTACAATTTATTCCCTTACTTTACTCCTATAAATAAGAGTGAGTGCAGAGAATTCTACCTTAGTGTTGAATGTTTGCCACATAAATCAACTGCCAAGATTTCAAGTTTGTAGCTCAAGTAGTTTGGGCTGCCTTAATGAATCAGTCAGCATAAGGAACTGTCAAATTTAATCAAAGTGGCACTGCACTCCTGGAATTCTAATCCCGTTCCCGCGACCGATAGGAATCTATTCCAAAATATTATAACCTTGCACTAAATTTCAGCCAAATCCTACTTGCCTAATATAATTTTCTAGCATTGAGGACATTTTCTGACCAAAATACACAGCTTGGTTACCTTAGCCTTAGCAGCAATGCGACAACGCTTGCGTTTGTATCGAACGGTGCGGCCTGTCCCCCGTCCGTTGCTATGTGAGGGGGAAACGCGCGGCTGGCGGGCGTGTGGTTACGGCTGAACCGGCCACTGAACGCCAACCGTTCACGTTCACAAAATGCCCAATATTTCTCGTCGTGTAGGCTTAGCAGTGAGTGATATTTACACGGCACACTGTTCCTTTTACGTTGGGACGTTTGACAGCTGACTGACTATTTTGTTTTAAAATATTTTTCAGAGTTTTTTTTTACTTTGCAGAGATTCGAAATATTGTAAGTTGACAGCTATAAAGAGCTCTTTTAGAACTTTTTCCAAAATATGCTCTGTTTCATTTCATGCATACTCAACAACTTAAATACAAATGGCAAGGATAATAATCGCAATTGAACTAACGGTCACAAATATTACACCTCCCTATGCTATGACAGCTGTGTGTGTATACTAACAACATAATCGCTCTAGGGACCTCAATGCTAAATCACAGTCAAGGATATGACATGACGCGTGCAGGCCTATAATAGATCTATAAACGTCCCTATTTGATAATGGTCGCGGTTAATAATAAGGCACGAATGGGTGTCCCAGACGGAATAAAAAAAAACAATCGACTTTATTATAGGTATGACAGAAAAGTAGGAGAAATTCATGGCCTTTTTCGAAGAGTACACATGATGCTACGATGCTAGGATAGTGTTACTGGAAACAAAAGTCCAAGGTCATTGTATGATGAAGAGCGAGGGTCGTGAAGTGAAGAGTGTTTTGAATACATCTGAGGAGATACGGCCAATGCAGAAAGGGGTCATACGTATCATTAATTGATTAAATCCAATTAAAAAAAAACGAACTTAAAGGACTTTATGTCCGATAGGAACGCTTCTGCCGGACCCTCGTGCGTCAGTCAGCAAGTGCACCGTCATGCAGATGAGGTTGGCTTAGCCCTGTAGGCTTTAGTAGGGAACCATATTAGCCCAAATCCCTGTATGAAATATTTTTTTCATCTTTCACTGGGTATTGCTAAAGCCAACTTACGCTCTACACATACCTTTAAAAAATGCTATTTTAAATGTGGTTACAGTATTTTAATATTCCAAAATTAACCATCATTCAGGGATTCAAAAACGCAAGAAACACGTCGCCCGTGTACAAAAATAACAAACTTAACTATTTGGAACATGGGAAGAATAACAAATGGCTGCGGTTTAGAAATAAATTCTTGGATGCAGTAGTCGGGAGTATTTTTGTAATTAACTTGCCAATGTGCTGCTGCAACTGCAAGAGCATTTAAGAATTTTAAGAAGTACAAATTGTGTAAACAGTATAAACACATAAGTAGATACAGGGTGTTCCGTTTGGATCCCCTATTTTGATCCCTTAGGGGATCCAAAAGGAATGTTATTCCACTTCGGTCCCCAGGAGATCGAAAAGGACTTTACTATTCCACTTGGATACCTAACCCACGGTTAGGGGATCATATCAAACAAAACTAAAATTATCAGTTCTACGCGAATTCCTTTTCCGTGAAATGATTAAGATTAAGCTAGCATACGATAAGATAGGATAAGATTGGATGAGATAGGATAGATAATATTTGATATTCTTTATTTTACACCATAAAAGTAGTTGTATATTGGCAGGAACGTGTTTTCTATATAAGTACCTATAATAATTTTATAGCACTAGCTGACCCGGGAAACTTCGTACCGCCTCATAATTAATAAAAAAAAAGTTGCAATTTCCCATATTTTCTCACCGTTTAAACCTTCCCTAGACCTCCACGAACATTTCAAGACCAAGATAAGATAAATCCGTTCAGCCGTTCTCGAGTTTTAGCGAGACTAACGAACAGCAATTGGTATATAATAATTATATAGCATAAATAATAATTTACAAATTAACAAATTACGTTCTCTGTCATAGCTAGAATAATGCAAGACAGCTCCATCCATGGGATGTGACAACGATTCCCTGGGAATAGAAGTAGAATAGCAATTCCTTGTGGATCGAAATAGGGGATCGAAACGGAACACCCGAGTACAGCAGGGCAAACAAAACAACAGATAGAGAAAAAGGAAATTCAGAATCAAACTTACTTTTGCCACTTGAGTAAAAGATTTAAGAATAATAGACATTATAAAAAAAAAATTGACAGTACACATATTCGTAATTGACATCGGGACCTCATTCACAGCAGACGCAATCGCTACGCTACTGCTACGAAGTACATAATTATAATATTATAGTTCACGTTACTAGTACATAACCTTGTCTAATAAAATCATAAAGTGGTACATTATTGTCGAGGTCACAAAAGCAGGCAATTGCTGAATTAGTCGAGTTTGAAATCTCAGCCGCAGACGAGGACTTCTTAAACACGAGTCAAGGCATTACCATTTATGTTTTGATTCCTGATTTAAAAAGCTATAAAAATATATATATGTATATAAATTTTCAAGAAACAAGACCAATATCACATTTACCACGTGCCTCAGTGCACATAAATCCTACTTGATAAGGTTCACTGGTTTATACTGTTAGAGATCGCTAGTGGTGAGGCTAATGACCTGCGATGTCACGGCCGTGTGACGGAGACGTAAAACACGTGGGTAAGGTGATAACTGACAGGCATTTACCGTGTTAACGTATCAGCTGTGATAACGAAGGTCTTATAAGAATGTCATATAAAAGTGAAAGAGATACTGGCTGTTTTGGAGATCTGTTTTAGACGTTTAATTTATTTTGAATACCTTAGTATAATAGGTTAAAAGAAATCTTTTTATCCCCATTATAGGACCCGTATTACTTTACTTACTTTAAGTCTAGCTGTGTTATATGTCCAAGAATATTAGTAGAATAGACTTAGAAATGAGACAAAATAACGTCGTGACAATTTTAATACTTTTGTACTAACTTAATTGCCCTTACAGAGTTAACTCTTTGTAGTCGTTTTCCCAAGGATACATATTACAGTAACTTCAGAAAAGCAATTACAAAGCTAACACGGTCGGCTACACCCAACTTTCTGTGACATGAGCAGTCGGTGAATTTCAACTGTGCTTCGACTCCTGTGTTTACATTACGATTGTTTATGCAGAATAGGCTTCATGGGCTTTATTCGCTTACTAAACATAGTGTAAATCGCCGATGAAGAGTCAATAAATAATAACTGCAAAAATGCAACTTTTCAGGAAGCGAAGAAAACGTCTCAAGTCCGTATGAATTTATTTTTACCATATATTTTTTTTAATATTCATACATGTACTAACTGTAATATTACAAAACAATTTATTTTTCTATAATGTTACTGGGCTTCAAATAAATTGTAGATTGTAGGTATTGCTTTGTCTACTGAAACATATTGTTGGAATTCGAAGATTATAGGTATTGCTAATGCAGAGCGTAGGCGCTATTGTCTGGTGGCCAAGGACCGAAAACAGTACGATATCAGCTAAACTACAACGGACCCAAAGATTAGCCTATAGGGCAACCACGGGATGCATGAAGACCGGCGCGGCGGCCCCCACGGCGGCAATGGAAGTCATGCTCGGGCTCCCACCATTGGAACTGTTTATCCGCCAAGAAGCAACAGCTGCGGCTATACGCCTAAAGGCACTAAACCTATGGAGCGACAGGAATACACGACATACATCTCACAGCTGAGCTGCCTATCATAGGAGCAATAAAAGATCGTGTACCGAAACAGCATATATTTGATAAGAAATACAAAATCCAGCTCCATGAAGATCACCGCTGCGAGGCACTATGCCCAGCAGAAATGCGTATCTTCACAGATGGATCAAAAACGGATAAAGGCACGGGAGCCGGCGTCTTCTCAGAAGACCTTAACATCACCATCTCGAAACCGCTGGGGACGGGTACAACACAGTATTCCAAGCAGAATGCATGGGGATAACCCTGGCGACTTCATCAGTAATGGCCAGGAGAGTGGAAAGCCACTCTATACGTATATTGTCGGACAGCATGGCCGTGCTGTAAGCCTTGAGCAGCCATACTATAAACTTGGGACTAATACTGAAGTGCCATCTTAAATGAAACCAAATAGGCAACACCAACAACATAATCCTGCAATGGATCAAGGGCCACAGCATCTCGCGCGGCAATGACGCAGCGGACGAGCTTGCTAGGAGAGGATCTGGCATGGTCGCAATGGGACCTGAGCCCATAATACCGATCCCCTTTGCATACCTACGAACCATCGGAAGCAAACGAATGATAGATCAACACAACAGATACTGGACAAACCTGGAAGGATGCAGACAGGCCAGGGAAGCAATCCCTGTGCTTGAACATAGACTGACCCGGCGTGTTCGGCTCCTTTAATAAACACCTTTTTATTTTAGGAATCACCGACAGCCCTCTCTGCAGAGCCTGCATGAGAGAGAGGGAAACAGCGGCACATGTGCTCCTACACTGTCCTGCAACCGCCACATACAGGGCTAAGTACTTCAATAATACAGGTACGCTCCGGGAGATCACCAGCAGTGTAAAGAGCCTGCTGACGTTCTACAATGAGTTGAGGTGGATCGAGTGAAATGCCCACCCTCACGCAAAAACCGCGCCATGACGTGGAGCTGCGGATACCAGCCCGTGTTACCATACCATACCGCCGCCGCATTGGCAGGTCGCAACTTGTCAGTACGCTTGGTACAATGATCACAAGCGGACGCATTTAAGCGTAGATAGTATATATTGCCATCATAAATGACGTAATAACACTTAATATATATTGCAACAACTGTTTATCTAGCAAAATTAATACGAAATAGACCCAAAATCTTTATCAGTAAGGTGTATTTCAGTATTTTACTATGAATTTTTGAATAAAACGAAAATGGGTAAAATGTCAGTTATTATATATTGACTCTTCATCGGCGATATAGCTCTGCTTGTTTTTCACCTTTGTGTCACATTAGATACCTCTAAGGGAAGCCACACACCTAAGCAGATACATTTACGAACTAAATACTTCTTGACATTGACATTTATTCGGGTAATTTGTTGTGTGCTCAGCAAATGCTGCTTTGGTGTGTTGTGTGGCCTCCCCAAATAGTGGGGTCAGATTACATTTTCGAATATTTAAAATGGACCAGATGGATTAGACACGCAATTTCTGGTCAGCCCTTTCGGTGCAGTAACTCTGCACGTTACTTTTTATAATTACCTGTTATTACTCTCAGTTCCAAATAAAGGCAAATTCTCTGGTAACTTAATTATACCACCCTTAAAGAGCAATTCGCGGCTATTAATAACTAATGTTCAAGTCTGACATGAGTTGAAGAACTATGTTGAGCGTAATTGTAACTTCTGAGAATTCCTGTTTTAGAATTATGAAGCTTCTCTTGTACCTAATTGTATCATATATAACATGAGCATATGCTACGTAAAGCCGACACACACGACTAATTTGAAAAATTGAATTTGTAAGTGTTCTACGTAGTACCTAATAGAAATTCTGGAATCTACCTATATAAAGAAAAATCGTCTGACTTAAATAAGTTAATTTACTACTAGGTACATTATTTTTCTATTATTAAAAACTTCAAAAAGTAACTATTAGTCCGGTCATTTTAAACATAAAAATAGTGATCAAATAAAGAAAATTCCGACAGAGCCAAATCTTCGTAGAGACCTTAGGTTTACCACAAGGAATAAAGTGTCAAAAGTCCCCATCAGTCCCATCTGAGCTTAGGGACTTATTCTGGGCCCAAGGTCAAAATTTTAGGTTTTTTGGATTTTTCTCGAAAACGGTAAGTTTTATCGAAAAAGCACCTCAGAGCAAAGTTGTAGATCTTAAAATTCTCTATAAAAATGATCCCTATGATTTTTCTCTAAGACCCACTATTTCCCAGATATTGCGCTTGTAAGAATCACGTTCTACATAATATGCACACATTTCCACACCACCTGTGAGATAGTGTACTCGGCGCGTTTTTTTTTAACGTGGTATCCCCGGTAGGCCTATTCCACGAACCTTTATGACGTTATTTTCAGGAACAATAATTATTTAATAGTATGAAGATTATTGATATGGGTTACTGAGTTTAACTGTCGTTCTAACTTTTTTTATTACTTTAATCTGACTTATACTCTTCATATTCAACTTCAACAATCATGTTTTCTTCAATTTCTTCTTGTTCTTCTTCTCCTTCCTGTTGATGAACGCTTAGAAATTGTTCAAATGAAGATGAATCAGTTGGCTCTACATCAAAATCACATGAATCTTCCTCTCTTGTATTTAATTGAACATTTTAAACATTTTATTTTATAGAGAATTTTAAGATCTACAACTTTGCTCTGAGGTACTTTTTCGATAAAACTTACCGTTTTCGGGAAAAATCCAAAAAACCTAAAATTTAAACCTAAGGTCTCTACGAAGATTTGGCTCTGTCGGAATTTTCTTTATTTCAATTGTCTAAAATGACCGGACTATATATGAGCGTGTTTTATCGGCTTTGGCTGATAAATTCGGAGTAACCGTGGTATTTGTATTCACAGAATAGTGAAATGGTTATTTGTAAAAGTGGTCTCTACTAATATTAGGAACAAGTTTAGAGGATCTAAGTGCTTGTTTATTCACCATAAAAGTAGGCCTCTTGGGATGCTATACGAACTCTCAGTACAGATAAGCACTGTATCGCATTCAACTCGGTAAAATGTCAACAAGACAAATATGAAATGCACTTCGTGTATTGTTTGGTTCTAAGTAATTTGGACCAGGAATTTTACCAGCCACTAGGCACTTTCCAGATTCCTCGTTGATACACAGAATTGGTCAATTCAAAAACACCACAAAAACCTGACAATCGTTACTCGTTATTACTGCACTACGATGACAGTCCTCAAAATAATACCTGAATAAATTTTGTATTGTCTAATATACCTACCTGATGCTACTGCTATATTATATATCATTAGTTTTATCATTTATTGCTACTGTGGTGGAAACACCGACACAAGTTGAAAATGTTTGAAAACTATTGTTTACAAACAGTCTCAACTCGGAATATACTCAGTCCTACCCTAACAAAAGCTGTTGTGCCTCTTCTCTGAAAGGTATATACAACTGACACTAAATAAACAGTGTCCAGTCCAGTCCATTGTTACATACGGGCTTAAATGTTTAGACTTAAATGTTTTAATATTTAGGAACGTTATATTTACGTTTTACACATACTGTATATTAGTGTAGGTATATCTTAAAAAAACCGGCTAAGTGCGAGTCGGACTCGCGCACGTTGAGTTCCGTACCAGAAAAAAGGCTAAAAGTAAATATATCACTTTAAGAATTTGTAATTATTTCTAGCGTCTACGTGTAGCCATTATTAATATCGAGCAAAAAACGGTAAAAAAATAATACTTTTGTTGTATGGAAGCCCCCCTTAAATATTATTTTTATTTTATTTTTAGTATTTGATGTTGTAGCCACAGTAAAAATACATAATCTGTGCAAATTTCACTGTCTAGCTATTACGGTTCTTGAGATCTAGCTCAGCGACTGAAAATGGGCATGAAAAAAGGCTAAAATATCACATTTTTTGTATGGGAGCCCCCTTAATTATCATTTTGTTTTTAGTAGGTATTTGTTTTTATAGCGGCAACAGAAATACACAATCTGTGAAAATTTCAACGGTCTAACTATTACGGTACTTGAGATATAGCCTGGTGACAGACGGACAGAGGGACGGACAGCGAAGTCTTAGTAATAGGGTTCCGTTTTTACCCTTTGGGTACGGAACCCTAATTATATGTGATTTTATTCTGAATCGTTCAGGTACGGTCAGCAGTCTTATCATTAACCGTAGTAATCATACCTACATCAGCTGTTTGCATTGTCATTAAATGCATTGTGTCTGTTTTAACTATCCGTCAAAACATTTTCAGTTACGAAATTGGTCGAACACTGTCATAAAACCAGCAGCAAAGCGTAACTCACGCATTGTGATCGCGGCTCGGCGCGCGCGCACGCACCATGACGTCCGATCAACTCGCGCATGCGCATGACAAACATACGGGCTTTCGAAAATGGAAGGTACTCGCCAAATGTGTAGTACAATAGTGAACAATAGTGAAAGAGGTGAATAAGCTGTTATTGTGTAACCTTATTAGATGGTTAGTTACGATTGAACCTGTAGTTGGGCGTCGCCGTCGTGCTATCACAAAACACGATCATTTGATTCTAGTGGTACTTACTCCATAATGAATATCACGTTTAGGCGTAGAATAGCCGAAGCCTAATAAGGCGTTATTACCCGGACTGCCAATGTCAACGCTTGGAAACCTTAACTATTGCTTTTTTACTTTAAATAAATTTAACTTCAGCGGTCTGTAGTTTATTACGCTCATCGTGCGTTTGCTTAATTTAACAGCAAATCCGACGAAAAATGATTTCTATCAGAATCCTATTATAGTCTATTCATTCAAAATTATTGTTACTAACCTTGCGTTGATAGTGTTACGATTCCCCTCTTAGATTAGACACATGTTCCCTTTTCCACAACCCCACTGTCGGCCAATCGATACACTATCGACCTTGAATCACCAGTGCGGAACGTGCAAATTACTCCAACTAAATTATTAGGGGAAGCTTGGGGTACTGTAATGTTGCTTTTCATACATAACATATCTGGGAGTTTAGTTATAAAGCTAACACGAAGTTCTCCTAGCCTTCAGATAATAAATTCGGGTTGTGATTGATAATAACTTTGGGATACTTTATTAATCAGCCGTATCCATTGCAAATTTGTTAGTTTTGCTTGCTACAATTTGAGAAAAGCATCATCCATTGATTTTCTCTGAGTATAAAGTCAGCAGAAGTAGAAATCACGCTATCATCTGTTTAGTTGAATTGAAAATTTCGGCTCTGTACAACATGCAAACTGTTCGTTGGTCTGTTTCGTGCAAGCATTCACACAAATATTCTGTTTTCACTATCGCTGAATCAGGAAATTTTGTTTAAGGTGATTCCATTTTAATTAATTTCTTATTAAGTATTTCTAAAACTATGTGGCGGCTTGACATGACTACATTCTGAATAGTATGTATTATTTTTATTCTGTGACACTAGTTTAATGATTTGAAATATAACCATTTCTATAGACCCAAACGTACAAATTCGAATTTGGTCTTCAATATATTTAACTTTACTTGAAGTGGTTAATCTTTACCCATCTATGTACGAGGGGACCGACCCTACCAATAACGTCCTGAGTAAATATTATCACTGTCTACTAATTTGACGGAGAAAATAATGTTTGACCAGATGATCTGAAAAAGGTTTTAGGTACTTTATTTGAGAGTTAAATCCGGCGTTCAATGATAAATTGGAATAATCTGAGATGTCAAAATTAGACAAGCTTGCAATTGACCTTGGAGTATTAAATAATTCTCGAGGACTTAGCAGGTTATTATTTTCATTTTGGTGTATATAGGTAAAATCTTGAATCCACCATGACGATTGTGTAGGTTTTGCCTAGTTTTTGGTTATTTCATTAGATCATGTTCTATTCCGAACTGAATCAAAGTTATATTCCAGATGCTCTGGACAGAACTACTGAGTACATAAACATGTTGTGCAGAACTACAATTTTTGTCTCATAAAAGAGTAATCTCCGCAACAATTTAGCTTTCACACAGTTTAATGTTTTTGTAATCCTCTTATCTTAGCGATAAATTTAATAAGGCAATTTATTTTTACTTCATGAATAAGTTACGCTATTTCATAACGTTACGGTAACAGACTACGCATTCTTTTTTACCTAAATGTAATAACAGCACTATCAAGTTTTGACCATAACATCATACTCTAATGAGTATGATGTTATGGTCAAAAAATGTTATGGTAAATGTGAGGTCACGAATAATGCTAACTCTTGTGAAATCAGTTAAATAAAACTAATTAAAGCTTTACTGTAAGTATTTATTTACGAATATTCTTTTGTCCTGGGTATTATTTTGTGTACTTGTAAACCCTGTTTATAATATTAGGTACCTATATTCCCCATAAAGCTTTATGTGATGGTCAGGCAGGTGATGCTGATAAAAGTACATAATATCTTGTCATGGTTCAGATTCAGATAAAACTACCACTCCTCTCCAGGTGCCATTGCGCAAATGAAACATGTTGCAAACGTACACATAGGTTACCATATACAAGTGGGTATTAGGTGGTATTTGCCAGCTTATTACCTGGTACCGACCTAAAAAAAAGTTACTCTACCTGTTCTCCCGCAAACTGAGTAACATAATTGAATTAAAAACGAGCCTGAGCGTAGCAAAACTGAATATTATAGTTGTATAGATAGTTGTACTTAATAGGTTACTCAGACAGACTATACAGGTATTCATTAAGCACCTAGTGTATGTACTTGTTTACAGTGCAATCGGATGACAGTCTTCGTATTCTCGTTTCTGGTGAAACCGTCACGTAGCCATTTACGGTGATCCGATAACGGTTGTATCATGTTGAATTATATTGAGAAATGTAGCACTGTTTTGCAAACCTGGCGGTACAAAGAGGAACAGGATGTTTGTCTGAGGTAGATAACGTTGTATAAGTTAAGGTTGCTATCGGTTGCTTAGTTTTGTTGACGACGGGGGACTCGTTTTTTACTTGTATAGTAAAAAAGGATGACACAAAGAAGCCTTTAGAGCCAGCAGACTGACGAAGTAGCGAAGACGGGTGTAATGATAATTGAAATTCGATTTTGTTTACAATGGTGTTTGGTTGAAGTTTACGTAAAGCTTAATGCCTACTCAGCGCTCCTATAAACAGCGCTAAGTTACAGTATGCTGTTATTACTTACAGTCGCTATTATGTAAGTGGGAGGGTGCTGGGTACTTCCTTGTTTGGACCGGCAGTTCATATATTGGCTAGTGTGACTTCACCATAAATATTACAGAATTATAATTCCCCCTGCATCCTATATACTGTATGCTATATCACAATCTTGTCTACTGATGTTGAAGCTCTAAAATTTTGTCCCAAGTGACAAAATTGTACAGCTTCGCTCATAATAATTTGCACAATGTTACACATCTTCTCAGTTTCTTCAGTTTAAAATTCGCTGTGTATTTAAAACGTCTTTGGTATTTATTTATCCTACTCTAGGGTGAAAAGTGTTATTCTACTCTAGGGAAAATGTTATCGTAAGTGAAAATTAGGTTTATATCCCTTTTTTATTTTACTAGTGTTTCTATTTCAGACTAGTAGAGAATACTTTTCGAAGGTTTTTCGTGCCTCGGAGAGCACGTTAAGCCGTCAGTCCCGGTTGTCATACAAACATCTATGGCAGTCGTTACGGGTAGTTGGAGCCCTCAAAAATCCAACAACTGGTCTAGCTGCAATGCTTCGATATCACCTTTGGGTTGTGGAGGTCATATGGCAGTCGCTTCACTGAAAATATCGAATTTTAGCCGAATCCGCAGTTAGACTGGTAAAAAGCGGACCCCAGACTCCAAGTTGAAAAGCTTCGGATGCGAATGGGATTAACGCTAGGATGAAGAAGACTAATAGAGAATACTTTTGTTCATCATCAATAATACGAGTAGGTACCATTATCTCTTTTGATAACGACTGATATCTTTTTACACTACAGTGTAAATACGTAGATGGAATATCTCCAGTGTACCTAAGTAGAAATTCGAAAACCATCGTCTGATATTGGTTTTGTGGTTGCCATTTTCTAGAAACGTGATCTTGCTTAAGTACAAACAATTTGTCTCGTCTGATCCTGTGGCTTTAGTCTAATTTAGAACCGCATTCTGCAAACAACGTTTACAATTTCCAATCATAACGCTTAGACTTACTAGAGAATCAATTCTATAAATACGAGAGTAACTTTCAAATAATAAAATATCGTTATTTCACTTTGCCATTAAATTATTATGACTTTAATTTCAACTGCACTAGACCTCCTCATGTTCCTACCTAGGAAAATACTTACATCATGAGACTTCTTCCCAAACAAAAGTAAGTCTTACAATGTGAGTTATTAAAGCCTCGCTACTTGACTCCTTGGCGGTAGACAATAAGAGGCTCCTCATTTACTCCCATGGGTATTTTGCAACCCAATTAAAGGATATTGCTGTTCTTCACCAGACATTAACCCTAGAACCCATGACAAAAAAGCTCGGTTGATAATAATAGGTTCATCCCAATACGTAGGACGTAAAATATAGCCATTCTTTTTGTATCATGTATTAGAGATCAAACCGTACACTGTGTGTTACTGAAATTTCTCCAAAAATTTTTGAAGCAACACTAAATTTGAACCCAGTTGTGCACTTCTTCTTAAAACATTTCAGTTTATATTGCTTGTATTGCTACAACAATATTCTTTGTCAACTTTAATAGGTACTCTTCGATCATGCTGCTCAATCGCTATTTTATTGGATTGTTGACGTCATCCGATACAATTATCGTAACTCGTAACAACTGTATATAGGCCATTCCCATTGTGTGTATAACGATCGTGGTTCTTTTTTACTGCGAAATAATCCACAGTAGTCAACTTAGCTGGTTCTTTTCTCATTCCATAGAACGTCGACCTCTCTATCTATTTATTGATTGCCAGTCTTTGAGAATTGAATCTTGTTTCGAGCCAACGTTCTTAGACGTCTAGACGGGAAAATGTCTACCTATTCCACCGTAGAGCCTTAAATACCTTCGTTTATGATGGGAGAGTCTTGTTTAAAAATTATTTAGTTAAATGTACGTACTTTAATGCGCTCTGAAATGTCTTTTAAGAGATCCTAAATGCAACTGAATTTTAAAACTCAAAATCTTTTTTCTAGAACGTTAATGCTCGCTGCTTATTTAATAATTTGCATTCGAATTATGACCTCGGCACCAATAATATATTGAACATATACCTCTAATAGATGGGAATTAATTAAATTAATTAGGTGAGGTGGTTGTGAATATGAAATACACTCTTATTACAATAAAGTGAACCTAAAAAGAAATAGTTTTAAACCATCGCAAACCAATGACAATAATTGTATCAAGCCAATATTTGCTTTATTCCATGTTTTGTAATAAAGAAAGTATACTTTTATCAAAAGACATCATAGCACAGAAAAACGTAACATCTATTTGTCATGTAATCTACCATCGTGTGTGGTCATGTATTACAATGTTTACAACAACTTATCTAATCTGTAAAATTATAAAATTATCTATACATACAAGGTACCACAAGTAACGCATTAAAACTTTTAATGCTAAGATTTTTTCTTTCATAAGCAAGCTTACAAGAGCTTTACAGCAATGTTTACTAGTTCTCTTGGCACGAGCTCCGAAACTATTAGGTTAAGCGACGACCGATTTATGTTCGGAGCGATCTAATTAAACGCAATCCCATGTAAAGTAGGTTTCTTCGTTAAAAATAAACTTCTACTGATGTATCGTATCGTACGGTGCATTTGTTTATATTCCCGTTCATTGACTCTTATGTAGATATAAATTATGTTGCACTTTGAAATCTTAGAAGCAAATATTATGTCTGTTTATCGAATAACATGGTTTGTTTAGAATATTATCATAAAAATATAGCAGTGAAGCTTTGAACTTTGGCGGGCATAACATTTTGTTTTCTATTGTTTGAGTTTATCAACACCCACATTCCACGCAATATTATTCTGTTTCTGCCTCACATGATATGAGAAGGGGTTAGGGTATCTCTTCCAGACTTTGGGTTGCAAGTTGAAAGTGAGACTTTCTTATCAGATAAACGCAATAGCGAGAATCTCTATCTCGTTGAACCGCAGAGGCATATTTTACAAAAATATAAAGACTTCTAGCATTATATTAGGTATGCATTTAGGAAAAAAAAACTATTCATTTTTCAGAAAATTATCAGTTTCCTTCTATAACCTTATTTTTTATTTGTCCACAGTTCAAATCAACTCACGGAATTGCCGCGGGAAGTATGCCAAATGCCACTACAGGTGCTCTTAGTTCCAGACAATATGCTCACGACGTTACCAAAGGAGATAAACAAGATGACGTCATTGGCGGAGCTGGACGCCTCCAACAATAGGCTCACACAAGTGCCAATGACACTAGGGGATTGCACTGGTCTTCGAGCGCTCGACCTTAGCAATAATCAGCTGGGACTTCTTCCATTACGTAAGTTAATACATTATACTTTACGTGTACGACCTAGAAAGGAATTCATAAGAAAGAGATGCCTTTGGGGAGCGATTAACCTTTAGCTGTACCTAATAGGGTTGTCCTCATTCCGCAAACTCAGTTTTGTGTGTCAGTCAAATATCTATTGTA
This sequence comes from Eilema caniola, assembly GCA_949126895.1. NCBI lineage: Eukaryota > Metazoa > Arthropoda > Insecta > Lepidoptera > Erebidae > Eilema > Eilema caniola. The sequence continues at coordinate 7,544,652 of OX421464.1, read as the reverse complement.
GGTATGTATGATCGATGCAGAAATGTAAGTATATGTATACTTCACTGATATTCGCACTACATAAACTTAAATGCTAGTTGAAAAACGTTTCAGGAGTGTATGAGCCATTCGATAACAGGGGTGTTTTTGGAATTCCACCTCTACACTTGCTGATTGTTCGATGAAGCTCCGACGCAGACTTTTCGCTCGGGACTTGGAGGTCAGACGGCAATAGCTTCCATAAGATTAGGATAAGCCAAACCAAAAAAAGCAAAGTCAACCAAAAACAAGCTTCAGATAGATGCAATCTGTCTGCAACAATGCTAAGATGAAAGAAGATAATCGATTAGCTCCTCGTACTTCCCGGCGTAATAGGATAGGCAAGACTTCTGTGTAAAATGTTAAGGAATATTTATTTATTCTGCTTAGCCCCTCTAGACAAGTGGCAATTCGTTGTCCGGTGTTTGATGGAATAGAATGACGAATGTATGGGATTTGACGTATATGACAGTCGTTTACGCATGTCAAATATGTCAAATCCTATACATTCGTCATTCTATTCCATCAAACGCCGGCCAATGTATTGCCACTTGTTTAGAGGCGTTGGCCTCATTATCACAAAATCATAAAAGCTTCCGCAAATGTCTGAATACGTATACCAAACACGGTTATGAATAAGATAACCACGTTTTGATATCAACGATAACTATCTAAAACTGCATCAACGACCAGCATTTGATTCCAAGCGTGTCTAGTTAGGTTATAACGTGAATGTTTATTTATTTCGCTTTCTGAAATGGTTCACACTGAGCAGGGAAGTTCAATTTGTTTGCAGTTTAAATCAAGGAAATCGCTTTGATCTCTTGCCGGTGAACAGTTATTTTAAGGAAAACGTTTCATTAGTTGAGTATCATTAGAATTGAAATATGGACAAGGTATTACAGTAAAAGCTCTTTATTCGCGGGGTATATGTTCCATAAATATGCCGCGAATACAGAAACCGTGAATACGGAATGGTAATTTATATGGGATCATAGGGGATACGTTCCAAGGTGACAAAAAAAACAACATATATTTAAAAAAATATTTAATTGAAGTTGAGACATTGAATGAGCGTGATATGGATGCGAGTGACTCTCCAAGGCGTAAACGATCAAGCATTTCTATTTTCACTTTAAGCGGTAACACAGATTTTTTTCGTGTCAAAACTCGTTTCTCAATTTTTTTAGCTGACATTATAAACTAGGAAGAGTGCAGTAGAGACATGTTACTCGATCACAATTTTTGTAACGAATGTGAAAGACGAAACAATAAAACACGCAAAGCGGCTTTTACTATAAACGGAATAACAACATTTAAAAATATACTTTATTCAATGAGTTATAAGGTTGCTTTCATTCTGTTTTTTTACATTCTCAAAAACACAGCTCGCGGCGAAGGCGGCTTGTGTCAAAGTCCTCGGCGATATCATTTAACAACATACTTTTGGTAAAGTTGTAATAAGATCTATTTTACTTTATTATTAGTCAATTTGACAAGGATATTGTGTTGGATACTTATTGGAATAATTTTATTAGTATGTATGTACTTATTAGATCCGCGAATAAAGAAATTTTTAGTCGCGAATATAGGAATTGGGTACCATTTTTTTAATCCGTGAATAGTGAAAACGCGAATAAAGGAAGCGCGAATAAGGAGCTTTTACTGTATCAAAATATTACATTATGGATAACATAACTTACTATGATCTTATGTTACTACGTTTTTAAGTTTGATGGATGTTTGATACACAATTACGCCGTAACGGCCTTAATAATTTGGATGAAATTTGGAACATATATATAGAAGCTACTTGCTGTTTTCCCGATTGATTCCACTTCTTCCACCCGTTGATAGACATTATATGTGTAAATTTAATTAAATTACTATAAAATGTTGACTAAAAATACATCACTCTGTCGTGTTCCAGTAGTATAATTAGTTAGACGAGTTTAATGGGCTGTGAATGCTCGTCCCCACTCCTGCACCTCTAAAAATGCCATAAATATATCCCTTACGGTAGATCCGTCAATCGGCACTTGGAATGTCTTCACCTTCCTCGGTTCGGAACACTTCGTTTCGTTTATTCTTGGAGCTTGTTAAGTATTTATGATCTGTAGCAATCCATTTATGGAATAAAGATTTAACATAACGTGAATTGTAAAGCCTCAAAAAAAAAAATCGTAATATTTTCGCCCTAGTGTCAAAGCATTGGTTTTTCCAATTAACTACAATATGGGGTTCTCCAAGAAGGGCATTGGAAGGTTTCTACACGGTCTGCAGTACGAGTGTGACGCCCCTGGTACTGCACTCGTCCATAGGCCACGGTAATCACTTTCCATCGAGTGGGCCATGTGCTTGTCTGCCGCCTAAGTGGGCAAAGCGGCTGCTGTGAGGATTTTGCATTCATTTTCCGGGTCGGATCAAGCAATTTTTAGGAAATTCTCAATAGCTCTGAGTCTGGGAACCTTAGAGCAGCTTTGCTCTGCTTGCTTTGCGCTTTCATTTTCTAACGAAATGTTTAATTTCAGAAATCACATACCTTCGGTTGGAGCACCTGGATGTAAGCTGCAACTGCATATCGTCGCTTCCACTAGAATTACGCAACATGAACACATTAGTTACTCTGAATCTGGACAACAATCCTTTGGTCTCACCACCTACTACAGTGAGTGTTGATTTATTTTTCATCTAAACAAATGTATCCAGTTTTGACCTTAGTTAGTCTCTGGGGGTTATAACATTCGGGGTAGTTGTCAGTTCCATGCTATAGTTCTGCTGTTTTTATAACTACTCGGCGCAGCCATCCTCTATGTATTTATTTACCGTGAATAGGTGTAACAAGCCCAAAATGTTGCTACCACAAACTGATAGTCTAACTAAGTCATCAATCAGAAACGAATCTTAGCTTTTTGTATGCGTTGATATAATTACGTGTCACTTAGTTGGAAAATGGGAGGTCAAAATGACATCACTGGCATTTTACAAAAACACATTATCTGATTGAGTATAACACACATTCACAGTATGTAAGTAAATTATTTTTGTAAATGGGTATAGTAGTACTAGGTACTGGTAAAACTATACGGTAGTACTACTAGGAATAGGCCATTATTATGAGGTCTGATGACGTCTTCTACTTACTGTCGATAAACGCAAAACTTGTTCATTTCTCGTTGTGGCAAAGATTTAAATTTATGCATATCATGGCTTGCATCTGCTCAGACGTCCATTAGGGATTAACTTTCGCTAGTTAGGTAATTTAACACAAATTACGAAACAGGAAAATTCTAAAGTAAATAATACTTGGAAGAAAAAAAACTGTAATCCATATAGTCGTATGTCCGTAGGGGAATCACATACAATATTTTATTATGGTATCCTGAAGAGATAGGGTCGCTTGTATTTAGGTCGTACCTATTATACCTATGTACGTATTCCACCCCTCTGCGTCTCTTATATGGCATTTAGGCGCCAATGGCTAGTAGCAAGAAAACAAGTTGTTCAGCGGCTGGGTTATTGGACGAATAATGACACGTACGAAATAAATATACGTAAACTATAGTTCGATTTCTCATCAAAGAAGTAATTTACAAATACATTTTCTGAAAGCTTTTGGACAAAGGAAATTCTGGACGTATTGGAGTGTGGAACTATTCAATGATTTTACAATATCAGCGAGGCGTTATGAAATAAAAACTAATTAATGGGTTTCTTGTATGGGGTTATTGGGACAGAAAATTTAAGTACGCGTTTCTCTAAGGCACATAGCGAGTAGATAGGCCATACTCATTCCCATTTCACTAGGGTGAAGCAAAAGTTTCCTATCCATTTTCCCTTTGAGCGACATGTTCTGTATTCTACTAACAATGTTGAGGAAACGGCATTGTTATACGGTAAACATTTCAAGAATCCGAAGGTTTTCCTTGTTATTTACCTTGCGAAATACATTCCTGAATGCATATAACATAATGCAATTTATTTTTCATTATTGAATACAAAATTCTTACTTTATTAGATTACGAGCTTTTGCCTCTGGCCCCAAAATGGTTGCCTTTCGCTTCCGTCATTGTAACGAGATAAAATATTTCAATTTTACTTCAAAATATACCCTGTTATTGTTTTTGTTACATATCAAAACAAATGTACTAGCAACGACCGACATCTTTGACGATTTTACAGAATTAATACTGTGGATAAATAGGCTACAATTCTCCCAATAATCTACACTACTGTTATAAAGAGGAAAGATTTGTATGTTTGTATCGAATAAACTCAAAAACTACTGTGCTTATTTCAAAAATTCTTTCACCCTTGGAAAGCTACATTCACCCTGAATAACATAGGCTATATTGGATTTCCACGGGAACGTTTTACCACCCGTGCGAAGCCGGGGCGGATCGCTAGTTAGTTATAAGATCAGAAATGTAAGTTCGAAAGCATATTAAAGGAACTTAAGTACAAGGTGCATTGCATTTTACAACCTCCATTAATTTACGATTGCGTGAAGAAAAATATGTACTGACAAATTATTCTTCTTTCCAGATATGCATGCGCGGGCGTGTGCACATATTTAAATATTTGGAAAACATGGCGAACAAAGACACGTTACCACACAGACGGACAGACGAAACTCGGCGGTCGGCTAAACACAGTTCTTTTATCAACAACACACCCAACCAGACAGCGACGCATCCAATGATTACTTCTGGTAACGCTACAATAGACTGTCTTAGGCATAAGCCGAGACATGTCGTTGACAGTGGGTATAGTACCGATGGCGTCGACAAAAGATGGTCTAATGATGGTAAGTACACATAACTTTATAACTAGAACATTGATGGCATGGCATTAAACAAGCCTGTTGATATGCAAAAATTGACAAACATATCTTTTTTTACATCTATTTTAACTATGAAACCACAAATTGACCACAATGGTCAATTCAAACTGTCACAACACGTTTTGTCCTGAACAAACAAAACGTGAAATTAGTAGTCTTTTTTTTCAACTTCATTCATTGAGGACCCACTCGGCCACACCGTTAGTGAACCATTCACAGCGTCAAGCGTTCACAGTGACTGTTGACATTCAGAAATTAATGTCGGCCATAAAATATGGACAACACGCTTATAATTCTTTTTATACGTCCGTCCGGAAGTAGGAACGGTCTACATTTGAGCCCTTTCATTCCATAAAAGACAGATTTTATTGCCAGCTAGGTTGACAGCTAGATTGACAGCTTCTGCCTTTAACGTTTGCTTTATTATTTGTGTATTATTTATGGGTGCATTAATAAATGAAAAGTGTGTGGCTTGAGAATTAGATCCGTATTGTATTTCACTTGGTTGTAATATAAAGTCCCCATTATTTATATTTGTTAAATATAATATAATATATAAAGCCCAATAGTTGACAGTATATTTATTATATTAGTTAAATATAATAAATATACTGTCAACTATTGGGCTTTCTAAAGCGCAATTTCTTGAGTTGAACGAGTTCCGAGTGTTCTGTAATAAATAAAAATTCTGAGTCTATTTTTTCGCGTGTTAATTTTATGCATTCTTCTACATAAGTAACCTATAAATACTTATTAAGTATAAACTCGCCGATGGAGGACAGTTATAACTAATATTCTGCTTTCTAAAAAACGTAACACGAATTCGCACTTTTGTTTTAAAAAGAAGTATAAAACTGATATCTTTGTGAATAGATAAAGAGATAACATCTTATTCCTTTTATATTTTGGTAGATACATTTCATAAATAAATTAAGTTTATTATTTACTTCGAATTTTACTTCCTTGAAAAATTAGGTCTTAGTTATAGTAAAAATAACGATGCTTCATTTCCACCTGCAAGTTACATTATTCATTCAATGATGTTTATGACTTTTATGAGTTATACGTCCAGATGTAGTCGCACATCTGGAATGGTGTAGTTAATTTCATTACAATTTAGGTAGACACTGACAACCCACAAATGCAACGTCGATTCGCCTACATCCGAGTTACCGCTTCCAAGGAGACCTCTTCAAAACTGCAACAGAAACTCCACTGTGAGATCTGAAAGCCTGATGTTATACCAGTTTCCCAAGGAGACGTATATTTTTTTTACTTTAAGATATTTTGAAGACTTGTGGTAAGAAATATTAGCCAGCAACGCGTAGAAAGTAACAAACGTTTCGCTACAGATGGCAAATATATCGATAGTCTTACCGCTCTCAGACATCAATTATTTGTCCTATATTATTTCCCTTATACTTTGTTCGATAATTAATTTAATAAATAAAAACGAACTGACTAAGTGCTGTCCGAGTTGCTCTCTCTTTGACCATGGGCATCACATTACCGCTCATTAAAATTAATGCTTGGGCCACGGCCACTCACCGAACATCAGATATGTTACTTTTCGGGTGCCTAGTTGAGAAGTGAACAGCGATTTTAAATCTTCATTCTATTCTCAGGTGGTGGCGAGGCAGGCGGAGGGGGTGGCAGCGGTCGCTCCACACCGAGTACACCATCCACGTTGTCACCGGGAGCAGCATTATCAAGAGCGCAGTCTTTATCAAGCGAGACCCCTTTAGCGCCCTTAACACCGTTACTCTCCGGGTAAGTAGATGGAACTTGTGATGCCCGTTGTTTGATGCAGTATTATTCTAATATGGGGTTTAGCATGGTATATAAAATCAAGTGCTGAAGCTATTGCTGTAGGTATAATCTTGAGATTTTCAACATTATTTGCAATATGATTCGCTAGCAGTGGCATAGTGTGAAAATTTTCAGAAGGAAAGCCGGTGGGAAAAAAACCCTATGTCGATCTAGTTTGTCATGCACTATGCGTCCCATTGGGAAGCTGGTAAGAATCGGGTTAGACTGTAATAGGGTCCCCTCGCCACTGCTGGTTAGTAGTGGACCTAGAAGACATTAAATTTAAGGCTCTTTCATTGTTGGGAATTGTAAGCCATTATTTATTGTCACTGTATTGTGTGACGTGATTGGTTCGTTTCGATACTGACGCGTTTTATATATACTTCCTCTTTATTTTATATTCCATGGGGTTTATAGTATAGTATAGAAGTCGATATATAGGAATTCGTCTCTGAATGCTAATAAATGATTACAATGGTATTAGAAGTTCACAGTACATATTTCTGTTAGGTAAACGCACAACCCTGATCAATTTTGTTTAGTTACGTTTTTTTTTATTAAACTTTAAGTTTGGTGTTGCAAATTAATGTCAAAACATGTTAATTTAACTGTTGTTTCATGTGTAATTATTATTTGTTTAAAAATAAAGCTTACCATTTTATACTCTCCTTTTTAGTGTTCCGCTAATTCTACCGGTGTGTGTACACCATTATTTAACATTTCTTTATTTTTTGATTATCATATCTATCAAAAGTTACCAGAATGGTGACTGACCCTACCTAAATTCCAGAATTAGTTCTACGCCAGGGATCAATTATCCAGAGTATTATTATAGTATTAATAAAATTGTGAATATCATTTATCAGCATTACAGAGACATCATATAAATTTATGGGTGGCAATGTGTGTAATATAATGTTAGTAATTAGCCTTTATAATTTATTGGGGTGTTCGTGTTACATATACTTAATGATTTTTGTGCATGTTTGTAGCGGCCACAGTTATAACAACATGGTAATTACTATATGTAGAATATATGCCAGTGAGTTGATTAATTTCAATGAAGTATTAGGCTACTATAAATTACATTTTAGAAGTTTCTGTGACCGCTACTAATAGCCGAAGTTAATAAATCTTTTTTAAGATATTTCCCTTTATAAAGAAAATATATGGAGTACCGAAAAAACAACTAAAAAGGTGACCTGCCCCTCTGGACATGGCAATTCGTTGTTCGGCGTTTAATGGAATATAATAACGAATGTAAAGGATTTGACGTTTATGACATGCGTTAACGACTGCCAAATACGTTAAATCCCATACATTCGTCTTTCTATTCCATCAAGCTCCGACCAACGAATTGCCTTGTCTAGAGGGGCTGACCCGCCAAAGCAAAATAATATTAAAATTAATTCCTGTCAAGTTCAGATTCGAATGAACCAGTTTCAGCCATACCAAAACAATATAAAGATGTATTAAACCTAGTTCTTTTGTTAGTCTACTTCCAATGGAGATAACTTTAAAATATATACCTAAATGTTTTATTACTTTTTAAGTTCCAAAAATAAGAAAAGTTCACAAACGATAATAAAATTATACAGCTAGCAGCGTAATAAGCTAAAGAAGTTTTAGATTTATTAATTTCGGCCAGAGAATACACCGTATATATTTATTTAATTTCTTATAGTGGGGGTTTCCTTTCTAATTATATAGCTAGAAATAGCAGCTTAAATATTTTCTTTATTTTTTCTTTGCATTGGCCGAAACAGAGGTAAAAGTAAGACTATAGCCTACATATTATCATAATCACACCCTTCCTCTGTCTCATACCCATATTAACCCCGGTGTTGTCCCTTTCAGCGTCCGTATATCACCCGATGGGATGTCCAATGGCGATGATAAGAGTAAATTAGCCCATCAACAGACATACAGGTAGGGACATGTCATAAAACGCACGACATTCACTAACATACGCACTGGTTTGTATTTTTTTTTACTAACAATGGTTGTTACCACAGGATGTTGTTTGTGTCATAAAAAGAGCATAATTTAAATTTGGAATTAAAAAAGAGTAAATAAAATAAGCTATTAATAGTTTCAAATTGTGCTTTTTATAATTACTTCATAATTATTGCGACAATCGTGCATGATTTATTTGTATTTTGTCATTTAGTTTATGCAGTTGTTTGTATTTCATGTTTGAAAATCGATGTTTTCAACAAAAGATCAGAAAACTATAAGGCTCGGTACAAACAGGCCACCGACCACGGCCACCGGTGGCGTTCACGCGCTAGCGCTACCGCTACATCTATATATTTTTGTAACAGTGTCAGAAGCGAGCGACAGCCATCGATGGTCGGAAGTCACCACTTTTTATAATCAGTCCTCTTTGGAAAAGCGCAATAGTGGCGTGTATCGGCGTCTGTATAGCCCGTAGCGACCATAAGTAGCTTAACTTACTTTTACTTACTAGCTGAGCTGCTTCTCGCCGGCCACAGGTGGCTGTGGTCAGAGGCCCCTTTGCGGCGAGCCTAATATTTATTCACAAAATAGGTATAATTATATTAACAGAACCAGCAAAAGAAATGAAAATTAGATAGGTTGTGTGCGACTCTAGTGTTATAAATATTTGTACCCAAAGCTTAAACATGTTTATTGAGACATAGGAAACTAAATCTTACTAGGTACTACAAATCTTTAACCCTAAATGATTACAGAACATTCATCTACTTGTACGAATAACCAAAAGAAAATCGGTGACGGGCTATGCACGGAACAATCAATCGTTCTATTTAGAATCTTCACCGAGACTTTGTTTGGCGTCCCGTATAAAGATATATGAGTGTATCCTGTGCCTGGAAACGCATACTAGGTCAATATTTACATGTTATAAGATGGCTCGAGGGGGTCATATTAAGATTCAGTTTTTGCTAGCGTCTTGTTACACTCCTCGCGACGAGACGGGCTACTTTATTAGTCAGTTTTTTCAATTTATGCTGAGTTTTAATAGCTTTTTTCCCTCTCGGGTTTCGAAAGGCTTATTGAAAATTGTGACGCTGGTTTTGATGATAAATATTAAAGGTTATCTACACAACGCCATCTAGACTCAATGTTTAGCTAAAGTAGCTAAACGTTGGCATCAATTCTGGCAAATACTCCTAAACTTAAATTTGGGATTAGAGCTGTCACTTTCCTTCTTTTAAAAACAAAAGAGACAGACGATTAAAATTTTATTCTACGCTGTCAAATTAAGTTATTTTCAACCGTAGTTGCCTCGGAATCAGCACAGATTACTTGTGTTAGGTTATAAATTTAAATGACATCTTTTACACGTCGTCACACCTCGGAAGCTCTCGGAAAAATGTATGAAACAATCGCGTTGTAATGACTACAAACGTAGCTCGTGTACATGCACGGTCGTGTTGATGTGTGAGAAAATTAGAAATGTCATGGATGGCACTATTTGAAATTTGAGCTAATTTTCGAGTAAGATAGCCTGATTTTTCTCGCTCTATCCCTCGGTGTCATGACTTTCGTCACATCCGACGGAGGCGACAATCATGTTATTACAAAAACTCATATAAACTATTATGACATTAAAACGTATTTCCATCTTTTCCTTCGCTTCGGAAGAAAAGAATATGGCGAAACATTTTGGTCCTGTCAAACAGCAGAATCGGCACAAATAAAATAATACTACAACACGACTTTGATATGTTTATAGAGTAATTAATTCCGATTGTGTTTATAAAAAGACTAGCTGTTGCTCACGGTTTCACCCGCGTGAAATTTTTCATTAATTATAAATAGTCTTCGTTCCGTTCGGTCTCGAGGGTACATTTCGTAACCGATTGTCACCAAACTTGGCATACGTGTTCTTTGATTTAAAATATAATTTTAAAAAAAATTGCCAAAGGCTTTTAATCGGAGGAGAAAAGGGGTGCCTTTTCTGTCGCGTGATTTATGAACGGATATTGATGATTTTTGGCTGAAATATCAAGTACATAATTCCTTACAGGTAGTTGTGGAAAAAGAAAGGCTTATTATAGGTGTACTTCGTTATAAAACGTTTGCTGTGGCTTTTTTAAGAACTGATTGTCAATATTTTTTGGTGAAATATCCAGGGATCTATAAAACAAAGTTACGTATCATATAAAAGAAATAAGGATACCAGATTTGACCTCCAGATGCCAAAGAAATGATCTGGAACTCTTTACAGAACTATTAGTATTCATCCCTTAGTAATTTATGCTCCATAGCCAAGGGTGAGGTAGTACATTATTTATAAATAGTGTTTTTATAACGTACCAAGTTTTCTGAACCTCAACTGAATGACACAGACTTTATTCCCGATTATTGTAATAATTATCCTAATACTTATTAGAATTGTCGACGGCGAGTAGGAAAATAGAAAAATGGCATTTAAGCACACTTTAATTTAATAGTGTTAATTTATGTAATTATCAGTTATAATTTTTAGTAAACGGAAGTTCACGGAAAGATAACTATTTATACTCTTCACAAACACAAATGGTTTTAACCACTCTATACTTTGTAAAATTTAAGAATCATAATTTTGACAGCTCACGCCTATGAAGTGTGGCATTTTTTTTCGATTAGTATGTATCACAATTAATGTCGTCCATCATGGATTCCGTCATTGCCAGGTACCGCCCATTTATTAACCCTAGAATGTACACTAATCTAGATCTGCACCGTATGCTTTTAAGTTATAATCTTTGTAGTCTAAAAATAATAATAATTAAGAACTGGGTATTTTATCCTTTTTTTCATAGACCGTGTTAATTTTCAATATTGGTGCGCAACATCCTAAGAAAATTTAATTCCGGTTAACAACTATTCAATGTTAGTAAATACTTACTTAAATAAATAACTAAAATCATAGTTTTCGGATAGAAATAAAGTAACAGGAAAAAATCATGTTAATATTTTAATATTTACTTATTTAATGCCACTTACATGCAGTTTCTAAATAATACACATATAATCAATATCAGTCCACCATAATGTCACTTAACACGCTAGTTCTAAACTTATTTTTTCTAAAGAACCCGGACTATATGACTTCATGAATTTATTTCTGGGCGAACCTGGCATCCAGGTCATTAGTTTTTTATATACTGTTGATTGATGGCACTTAGTGGAACTTGTTGTTACACATATTAAGAACACTTATACTTTTTCTACAGTATTTATTATAGAACCTGACTGGCTTCGCAATGTTTGTGAACATTTCTAGTCTTTAACACCTCTAGATTAGAAATATTTCAAAAACATTAATGTAAACTTTTGAAGATACCATGAGGCGAAAACGGTCAGGTTCAATAATAAATACTCTGGAAAAAGTACAAATGTTCTCAATATGTGTAGTTCATTAGTTATTTATACAAAAAGTCAAGATGCATTTAAGGGTTAAATTTTACTATAGGCATGTGTGAAAGAGAGGAGGCCTTAAAAACCGAAGCTAGCCGAACTTTTCATTCTTCTCTCCGAAGTGCCGTTCCTACACCTTTTACCGGTGACAACCTTTGTTTTAGGCGCCCATGAAAGCGCCCATGATTTTGACGTGCGGGGAGAGGAAATGAAATCGGTGGGAGGGGGTGAGCTTCCATTCTGTACGCTAGTACTATTATCTATTCTGTGACGTCGTCTAAATTTGACGTAAAATGCTTAATTTGACGGAACTAAATGAAAATTAAGTCATCTGTGTTTACAAAAGAGGGAAAGTGAAAGCTCTAATCTTAAGTTTAAGTTCAGGAATATTTGCCAGCATTGACGTCATTTTCGGGTTTTAGAATTCGGATGTAACCGATCAAAAGTGCAAGCTTAGACGTAGCGGTCGAACGCCGTACCGTTACGCCACAGAGGTCGTCAGTTGTCATATATCGACGTGTTCTGATGTTCAAAATGTCGACTGATCGCACAAATTGTAGCATAACTAGTCGTTCAAAAGATTTGTCATTTTGATGTTTGTTGTGTAAGTATCCACAACGGTACAGTACACATAATATCAGTCAGCACACATTACGAGCGGTGAAATGTACTGACCTACTGCTCTGAGCGATGAATAGCCTAAACGACCCTTTAAAAGTCATTAAATTTAGTTTAGCCAAATTGCTCCGTGAGGTCAGTGTGATGTTGAATCGTTAGCTATACGGCCGATTCGTTCTAATGAGAGTTAACAGACATGAAGTATTTCAAGTCACCGGTGAAGAAGGGTTGGTGAGAAACTTGGTGATATCATTAAGGCGGTATTTTCTTTGCTGTGGTCTCTATTATTTGAGCATATAAAACTAAGATAATCAGCAAATGCTCCTAAGGGAATTTAGACAAAATGATAATACTGACGGAGAATGGACAGAATGCAATTTTGGTTTCTCTGTAAAAATAATTAAATACCATATTAAATTGTAATTAAGGTCGCAGTATAGGACTTCAAAAACTCTTGCATCATGAATTTTAGAGAGGGTTATCGAGTAAAATAAAATAATATCTACAGTTATTTTTTAAATTAAGCGATTTCCTGTCTAGCTCGTGATTTCCATTCCACTCATGGCTGCTATAATTTCCTGTCTTAAATCGATTTCACCTGTGACTAAGCACGGTAAAATATATAGTTTATTATAAGGTTGTCTAAAATTTTACAAAGATATGAGCTAGGAAAAGATCTGGCTTTGTTGTGTATTGTAGAAAGTTGTAAAAATATGTCCAATAAAGCTCATACTGTCCACAAATATTGTATTTCTATTTTGCTATCTAACGATATTGTAAATACATAAATTGCTATGTGTTAATAACCTAACTTATCGCAATATAATAATTATACGTTTTGCAACATTACAGACAATACAAAGAAGCATTAAGACAGCAGCGCCAACAAGACATCTACCGCCCCCGCACCGAACAACCTTCCCCAGAGCTGGACTCATCACCGCAATCCCAAAACCAGAGTCCTATCCACCAAAAGTTGTCCAACTCACCAGTCAACGGCTTCAGTAACGTATCCTCTAGTCTTTATAAATCCGCATCTTCCAATTCCTCAATAAATAACTCCTTAGCTAATACTTCACAAGTGCCAAATTCCCCTCTCCTCCACTCCACACCTAGAAAGTTCCAGAACCAAACAAACACAAACGGCAACGGAATCGCAGAGAAACAGGAGGAGAACAAAAGGCCCGTACAAAAAGTAGTGCCATCTAGAAACGTGAACAAGATATACTCGACTGTTAATGGGAATTTAGACTATCCTAATGGTCGTGTGAATGGACAGACTGACACGTATATAAAGCCTACATCACCATCAAAATCGCCAACGAATACTATAGGGTATAACAGTTTAGGAAAGTCGAGTATACCCAGGGTGAATGGGGATAATGCTAGGCTGCTAACAACGAGTGTGTCGTACTTGAAAGGTGCAGCGCCCAAACCTCCAGGGAAGATGGCGTGGAACAAAGACTCCCCGCCCGATAAGCTCAGCTTTACTATGAAGAGAGAGTTCGACAAACAGAAGGAGGAGTTGGATTTGATACAGCAGTTGCGGACGGTAAGATATGTTTTCACTAGTGTAACTTGGTCAGGCTGAATATTAGATTGAGGTGGACTTTAATATCCTCTTAGCGATTCCAATCCAAACTTTGGATTTTTGGTGCTCGATGTCCACTTATTATTTTTATTGGTATGGTGACCTTTCTGGGAACAACTGCCGTCTGACCTCGCAATCTTGAGAGGAAACTTGTTCCACAATTAGAATATTGGAATAGCACTTTTTATTGTAGAAATGGCACAAATTTGTCACAAATTTTGGTTGGGTTGGCCCTCCCCTCCATAGCAATCAAAATCTCGGTTGGATTGCGTTCAGGGCTCAGCAAGTGCATAGCCGGGCAGAGGGGAATGTGGTCGCAGTACTAGTGAGACCGGTGGGTGTCACGCGGTGCTGCGACGAGACTCTTTTTTTGATGAGGCCGTCAAGCTGAGTGTCACCATTGTTAACATGGTACGTGTATGTAATGGTGACCCTCTTACCCGAGACTTTACCTTCAGCTTACCATCAAGCGAGGTGAATAAATATATTCACCTCGCTTGATGAATCGTTACGTTCTCAACTTATGAGAACATCATAAGTTCAGAACGTTAAAATTGTAGAGAACAAGATACACCTCTTAGGTGTCTGGGTCGTACGTTGAAGCCATCAATTTCTTAACATCGTCCTTAAATGGTAGTCCAACATATATGGTCTAAGCGCGTGTTATACTCACATGTCTGTGTTCAATATGAATATCTACTATAGTAGTTTAAAAGAATATAATTATACAAGTTAAATAAATGACATAGTCCCGGATCCTTTAAACATGGCGAGAAAAAGCATTATACGAGGCCGTCAATCTGAAGGCCAACTGTGTCTGTAATAGTGACCCTCTTTCCTGAGACTTTGCCTTCAGTTTATTATCAGGTGAAGGGAAGTCAGTTTTTTTCTATACGACTGAGGTGGCAGGCAAGCACGCGGCCCACCTGATAGAAAGTGGTTTCCGTGGCCTCTGGATGTGTGCAACACCAGAGGAGTCACACCCGTGCTGCCGACCCTGTAAACACAGAGAGAGTGCCGTCAGTGTAGAAAGAAGACAAAGCAGGAATAGCCTTTGGGGTCACACTGACAGCACAAAAACTCTGCAGTGAGCTCTGGTAACCCTACTTACCACCGGGAAAACAACACGAGGTTGCTATGGCCGCGGTATTCTGTAAGCCGGAGATTCCCTAGTGGGACTGTTCATTTTGACGGAAATTCCGTCGTGTCCTACGTCCTTTGATTAAGTCGTGTCATAAATGTGTGTACAGATAATCGAGTCGCGGCTGAAGATGTCCTTACCGGAGCAACTATCGTCGGTGTTATGCGACGGGGTGGTGTTGTGTCATCTCGCCAATCACGTGCGCCCGCGCTCTGTGGCTTCCGTGCACGTGCCTTCACCCGCACAGGTAGCTTTCATACGTTGTACATTAGGTTGTCCGCTGCCTTTTACACTTACACTACTTACACCTTACACCACTTATTACTTACCCAACTTACATTATTTATTCAACAGTGATTTTAGGAAACACCACCCCACATGATAATTTGTTAAAGAAATACAATAGCATCTGGCGTTTATAAGAGTCCTAAAATCGTCTGTTTATAAAACAATGAAATTATAGCTTCGGTTTTATCTACTCTGCAAAGATATAAAGCTCTGGCGACAGAGATAACGCTCTACACAGCCAATATAAGTTGAACTCTCACTTTTCTTCCCGACTACCACTTGTAATTTAATAAAACTTTAAAATAAAAATTCCCGCCGAAATATTGGACCAATTTCGGGGTACACTTTTACCAATAAAAAAGGAATTATGAAAATCAAACTACTGTTTAAAAAGTTATACCTTGCAATCTGAGTGAATAATCAATCATCCCCTATTTTCCTACCCTTTATTATTATTATATTTATTTTCAAATGTATATCGGACCAACTTCGGAGTATAATACTCTTTTCAATAAAAAAATAATTATCAAAATCGGACTACTCTGTAAAAAGTTATGCGTGGTCATACATACGCGTTGACTTGAGAACCTCCTCCTCCTCTGTGTTTTGTTTTTTCGTCGGTTAAAAAGCTGGGTACTTTCCATAAATAAAACATGTTTTTTTTTATTATTTCCAGCCCAAGCTGACGATGGCAAGGTGTAGAAGAAACGTGGACAACTTTTTAGAAGCGTGTCGAAAAATTGGAGTGGAAGAGGTAAGCTTTGTTTTTTTTTTTCGTTTGATGTATTTTATATATTGTTCTTTTATTATTATTACTATTTTATTTAATATCCTGCTTTACGAACTGTCTAAAGTAATGTCGTATCTTTTCTCAAACCGATTTAACTGGGAGCTTTTAATTTTCATTCGACTAATAAAATTAGACTCGCTCCTTCCGCGTGTTCGTTTCGTGTTGCAGGGTCTTGTATGATATCCTTTCGCGAGCCACAGAAATGTTATATGAAACTAAGAGACGGGTGGCGTGTGTTGCAGGAGGTCCTCTGCTCGCCCGAAGACATACTGGGGAACCATCCGGAGTGCGACGGAGAGCCGAGTATCTTCCCTCTCGCTCGCACTGTGACCGCACTGCTCACACACGCCACGCCGCCCGCGCCGCCTAAGGATATACACACAGACCCACACTATTACACTAGTGAAAGATCTGAAGACCTCGCAACTGAGTACTACGCCAGTGAGGATCCCGAGTCCTACTTAGAAGCCAACTACTACCAAAGCCAGCTTAGGAGATATTCCGAAGAACGCTTCATAAGCAACTTCAACACAATCTCTGAAAATAACCAACACTACACAATCGACGAGGCAGAAGAGTACCAACTGAACTGTGAAAACAATAACACAGATTCAGGCATCCATTACTCCCCAGTGTACGGTGCAAATGAGTTAAGAAACAGGGGAGCTTATTTCCAAACTAACAGAGTTCAATTTGTGACTCCCATTTGTAAAGAAGAACATGTATTGACGAATGAAAATTTTGAAATATATGACACTGATGAAGTAGATTTTCCTGTAGAAACAAGACAGGAGGAGGATATGGAGAGATATGATAGGGGTAAAATGAATCTCGATATACAAAACAATTTGAACAATGTGATTACAACTGAGGCTGCTTATAAAGAAGATGAGAACAAAGTTTTCTATACTTGCTTATGTGTTGGCGCGTTCGTCGTGTCCACAATTTTACTAATTATATACCCTTTGTAAACTTTTCTAATGTGTAGAATGAAAAACTTGACCTTTTTGGATGATATCTTCTCTCCATACATTCTAAATTTAAATATAATTGGGGCTCAGACAGATTAGCTTCTTTTAGTTTCGATGAGAGAATTATACATTTAAAAAAAATGATAGTATTTTGAACCACCTGTGTACAGAGTATATTTCCCACCTTGTGATATCTAATTGTGTCTTTTTATTCTAAGACGCATACGACTTAATTTTTTGCAAAGTTTAGTTGCCAACATATATTGACTTCCAAGTTACGAAAGAAACGAGGCCCTGGCGCTCGCAGATTGGTTTTATATGATCTATTAGCTTTTGCCCGCGGCTCCGCCCGCGTGAATGTAGATTATCGCTAAAATATCGGTTATCATTATAAAATTGTAGCCTATGTGTTATTCTGATGTATAAGGTATATAATTGTAAAGTTTCATTAAAATCCATTTAGTAGTTTTTACGTGAAAGAGTAACAAACATCCATCCATACATTCATACTTACATTACTTTCGCGGTTAATAATATTAGTAGGACAATTGGTGGATTTGAGCTCCATAGCCATAGTACTCCCGTGATATCCTCAAAAGAATAAAAAACACATAATGCGCATAAAGAGTGTCATTTTGTGACGAGACTGAGGTCAAGATATATTATGTCGGAAACTATTGCAATGATGATCTCCTGGGTTATTGACCTCGAGAGCTCAATCGGTGCAGCGGTATCTGACATTAAAAGTGGCTAATCTGTTTGAGAACTAAAATACACTCGTACGTTATAAGGTCTGCCTACACTGGTCTAGTTGATTAACCTCTATTGCCTTTAACACAGTCTGACTGTGATTGTGGTCTGAAATCGAATTTTGAGGCTAGTTTTTTTAGATTGATCCCTAACTGATAAGAAATGGATCATATTTAGATGATATACACTATGGAATTTATATTTTTCGTTTTAAAAAGACATTGTGGTTGCAGTGAATTTGTTTTTTTTATTTGTTTAGTTTGTAATTTTAATTGGTATATTCCACTTGTTAATTTCATTCCGATTGGAGGCATTTAAATTTTAATAAGTTTTTTTTAGTACTTTTATATTTTGCCAATTGTTTAGTATATAGAGTTTTTTGGATACTATTGTAGGCTGTTTTGTGTGCTTGTTTGATTTTTGTTACAAGGTTTGTAGACTGTGGTATAAACTGAAATAATTATATTGATTTTCAATCTTCTGCTAGTCAAAACCCAGTGATTTCAAATAATACTCTTGAAGATTTATTAACATTTTCCAAACAATATATTATTTTAAATAAAACGGTTTTTACATATATTAATAGCTAACTATAAGGGATAATTAGTTGGTTATTAATATATATAAATACCGTTTTATTTAAAATACTATATGATTTGGAAAATGTTACAAAAACCTTTTTTAATCCAAAAAGGCCAATATATTTTTGGTTGATAGTGCCAAACAATGAAGTCTCAAAATGTGACCTGAATCGATTATTTTTACCCAAATAGTAATGGTTTCTATTAAATTGTACCGACATGGGTCACTAATGTGTATAAAAACGAACACAACTCCACTAACCACAGTCTGCAAAAAACATTTATTTCGGAGATCTCAAGTGTTTTGTTGTGTTGAGTGATTTGCTATTAAGTATAATTTTGTTCAAGCAATGCAATTTCGATGCAAGTATAGACGTAGTAACCGAACGGTTAAGAAGTCTTTTTGCACCATATTTACGATAGCAATATATCTACAAATTACACTACGTACACGGAGATGTGCGTACACGCTTCCATGTAATAAAAAAGCCTGGTTGTCAGCGAAGAATATGTGTTTAAAATTAAATTTAAAGTACTGATGTCCTATGGTGTTTGGATAAAATGGCATGAAATGTGTTTATAGGTATATCAAATTTAGTTCCCTTTTCTGTGCAATAAAGACTTGTCAAAGTGTCACGTTAAATTAAACGTGTAATATTTCAATCAAATAACATAACATGCCAGTACTGTCAAGACAAAATAATACAAACTCATAAAATATTGGTGCATGAAGTATTATGATGATAAATGGAATTGTATTTATTAACTAATATATTCTACGATTATATAGTGACGTTCGTAGCTTAGCTGTTTATCGATATTTCTTATTAAATAAGAATTGTATGCCTTATTCGAAACATCATATCGTTATTATTATTAATGGAAGAGATTGTGTCGCGGCCGGTCCCATCACTATCGATATGTGAAAGTGTCTTTTGAATTAGGTAAATGAATGAGGGTGAAGATACAGTCTCATAGCGTATACGGTGAAATCTAGATTCTAGAAACTATAGAAAGGTATGTAGTTGATTGAATTTGTTGAAACTTCTTGATGGAACTTCATTTTACTATTTTTATATATATTGAAACACACTTTACCAGTTCCACACAATTATATTTAATTTTGTCACTGTATAATGCTAATATTTGATTTTTTTGAATACGACATGTTTCGATTAACTCATCTTCAGGTAAACATATTTATTTTGAATGAGGGTACTTATTAAAACTTCATGCTCTTGTTCAATTGAAGTGACCAAAGATATAAAGACTTGCCTTCGCCAGAATTATTTCGAGTTCAATGGTGTATTTTACCAACAAAATGATGGTTTGGCAATGGGAAGCCCTCTGTCACCCTTGTGTGCGGATTTATACATGGACAACTTAGAAAAACGAATATTAAGAAGCCAATTCAAAACAAGTATAGGATATTGGCATAGGTACGTGGATGATGTAATATGTCTGTGGAAGGGAGATGAAACAACACTAGATGAATTTTTAGTCTTTATTAACAGTTTGAATAGTAATATACAGTTTACCATGGAGGTAGGAGGAAAATCGCTAAACTTTCTAGATGTGACAGTTGATATAACCACAAATAAACATAAATTCAAAATATACAGGAAAGACACATACAGTGACAATACCATACATGCTTCGTCCCGTCATCCAGAAACACACAAACATGCAGCATTTCATGCATTCATTCAACGACTACTGAACATCCCAATGGATCAATGTGATTTCGAGAAGGAGCTTAAAACAATTATAGAAATAGCAGTCAATAACGGTTACACTGAAAAATTAATACACAATATATTGAGGAAAAAACAAAAGAAAACTGTCACTAAACAAGTATATGCAGAACAACAGAAAGACAAAGAACCAATCACATGGGTTAAAGTTCCCTATATAGGTGCCAAATCCGAAAAAATCCGCAGAATCATAGATAACAAGAAAAGGAGGACGGCCTTTTATACGACACACTCACTAAAAAACCTTATATGCAATAATAAAAGTAAAACTAAAGCAAGAGAAAAAAGTGGAGTGTACAGCCTTACATGTGATAGTTGCAACAAGATCTACATAGGACAAACAGGAAGACGTTTTGACTACAGAATTAAAGAACACATAAGAAGCTGGAAAGGAAGTAAATCCAATTCTACGTTTGCAGATCACTTGATAAGCGAGAACCATCAATTTGACCCCAAGCATAATGTCAAGATATTACACACGTGTGGTAAAGGTAGGAAACTGGATGCATTGGAGGCACTGGAAGTAAATAAACTAAAGCACAGGCAACCTAATGGTATATTGAATGAACAAAAAGATTTATCTCCCTCACCATTATTGAATTATTTTGTACAATTTTAACCAATTCACCTTAATTTTGACATATTTAACTAATTTTCGACATTTAATTTAATATTTTGACATCTAATCTCATATTTAAATGGTATATTGAATGAACAAAAAGATTTATCTCCCTTACCATTATTGAATTATTTTGTACAATTTGACCAATTCACCTTAATTTTGACATATTTAACTAAGTTTCGACATTTAATTTAATATTTTGACATCTAATCTCATATTTAAAAATTGTGTTATTCAAATCATTCAAATTTATTAAAACGTAAGCATATAATTTCAAGTAGTCACTAAGGCACACCCAGTGCCTTTTTCTTTATATCTTTGGTCACTTCAATTGAACAAGAGCATGAAGTTTTAATAAGTACCCTCATTCAAAATAAATATGTTTACCTGAAGATGAGTTAATCGAAACATGTCGTATTCAAAAAAATCAAATATTAGCATTATACAGTGACAAAATTAAATTTAATTGTGTGGAACTGGTAAAGTGTGTTTCAATATATATAAAAATAGACTATAGAAAGGTATTTAAAAACTAATTATCCGTATGTTTCTTTGCGGTACCTATCATTTTGAGTGTACTCTATTATGATCTTGTTAATTAATGTTGAAAATAGACGAAATGTAAGGCGTTTTCCAGGTGGAATGATGTATTTATTTACGGAAAAGGGGGTGACTTTATCTTAATTACTGCCTGTATCAGCGCCGCTAAAACTTTAAATACGAGAATAGCAATTGTGAAAAATTACCCTTGTGACATACGACAGTAAATTTATAAATATTATTCATTTCATAATCTAAAAAGACGATTGATGGTTTTTTTAATATTTACACCGTTTATACGCCATGCGTACTGTATCACTTGATGAAGGATTCATCAGTAGTATGTAGTGTAATTTCGAGGCTTTATGCGTAACAATTTAATGAAGTAGGTGTTATTATAAAAGACAATTTTTACAAAAAGATAACTATTAACGGATATTCCTTAAGAAAGCCAACCAACAAACATTGATGCCAATAAGATCAGTATAAATATATTTATGTAACATTACGCATTTATATACGTGTACCTAATGAAGACAAATTCAAAGTATACACGAAATATTTAATATGATGAAAGTATATTGTATAGTAATCATTCCAAAGATGTGTTGATAAAGGATAGATTCTGTTGCTTTCAGTTTATTGCTTACTAATTTCGCTATATTTACAAGTGTTGCAGGCTTCGTTTACTCGCTTCAATTAAATAGTACTTTGAATTTAATAACTAAATTGTACAAAACATTGACGCATACTCAGGGCAGCTATAGAATGGTTCATTCAAAATTAACCTTTCTGACTATGTGATCTGCATTAAAGTGATTAATATTGAAGTATAATTTTAAATAATTTTGTTGTCTTTACGTTTCAAAACGGAAATTAGAACATTACATATGGCTAGATGAGATAGTTTGTATGTTTGGACTAATAAACAAATTGTGATACAATAAATTCTAGAAAAGTAATTCATGTCTCCTATTATATTGCAGCTGAAATAACTATATTTGACGAATACTATATATTCTCATGCCTGGTTCACATTATTCCAGTCCAGTCATCCAGCGAAATCATCGAGTGTTTTAAACGCGCTTGAATAATCCACTGCACTGGAATCACTCAGTGGAATGTGCCCATTCCAGAGCGTTCCAGCACTGAATTCGCTCGCCGGACTGGAATGCTACTGGAATAATGTGAACCGAGCATTACATAAAATTCTTCAAATATTTTATCCTACCTATTCTGGTCGTAACCTTATTTGTATATGTTGTCCTTTTTTAAGCTTCTTACCTGTAATCTTATTTTTGAGCTTTAAGTCGCAAGTACAATGCTAATAGTTATCGATAATTAAGAGATATAATAGGTGTTTAATATATACTTTAAATATATTGCGTACATATATTTATTAGCTTGTGGTGCTTGGGTACTTATATAAAGTAGACTATAGTGACTGGTTTTGATGAACTAACTTTTGTTTAACGTGTTACTTGTGTTATGGCAGCATTACTGAGTTTTTAAAGCGTGTTGTGTCTTATAAAGATACTTGCTACCAATGCAAATTTAAATTTACAATAAGGTGCGTATCAATTGCGTATTATCACGTATGTGTTAGTGCAAATTTTACTTTGGTTCGAATCCAGAGTTATAAGAGATTATCGAAATGAAAGACTAGCAGTAAGCTTTGAACTTTTAAAAAACTATAGACTGTCTACTTTTCCTTCGCAATTCGATTATAATCAGTAAATATTAAACACAGTCTTATTCCATTTATTTAAGAAACATTTCTCTTGGTTCGCTAATCTATTTGTTTCTACTATATTTACAGCTAAATTTCAGTATTATTTGTAGATGTAATTTGCATTTATATAACACGCACTTTTCACGTAATGCACTTTCATCTCATTGTTTGATTATATTATGAAAGTTTTTGAAGTATATTTGGCTATTAGTCATAATTTTATAATAGAGAACTGTTTTAAATGTATTTTTTTTTGTATGTACTTACAATGTTTCAACTACTTTAAAGGAAATAAATTTCTTATTGGCAATTTGTGTTTTATTGACAAATATCGTGCTCCCGTTGTCACATCAGATCACCGAAAATATACTAGGTAGATACTATGCTGAAAATGGTGTTCGGTAAGTCACCTAGGACTTTATGCACAGTAAATTACACTTCGTCCGGTCTTAACTGCACCGTTTTTGATAAGCCAAAGTAGAAGTATCAAGAATAAAGACCATCGTTATAGATGCTAAATCAACGCTAAGTAGTCTGTGGTGATCACTTTTCTTGTAAGAAGTAGGATACGAACGTGTTGCTAAATGGTTTTTGGTGCGGCAAAGAAAATGGGTCTTTCATTCCGAATAGATTTGCTGTTACTTAAAAATCGAGGGAGCTTTTCATTGCACAGCCTGAAGTTTATTTTTTCATATTCAGACGATTAAAAACAAATAGTTTTAGCTTTCTTGTCCTTTGAACAATACTGCTCGTGTTGTGAATCGAATTATAGAACGTAGGAACGCGTAAGCCCTGTGTGATATCTGTAATAAACATGTATGAGACAATAGACTACGTCAGCTTGAATGTGTTTGGAGATCTTTTCGTTTCTATAATTATCTTTTATTATTAACTAGCTAATGCTCGCTACTCCACCCGCATAGAATTCTGATCCCTAAAAAAAATTTCTCTGTGTAAGAACCATCCCCGTACTGCAAGGAATACTCTAAAAAATATTATTAATGGAATCGATCCAGCCGTTCACGCGTGATGGCGTGACCAAGGGAAATAGGGATTCATTTTTATATACTTATTATCAATAAATATTAGAACAAGTCATTCATAACCTAAACGGTTACAAACACAAGTATTCATTACAGAAAGTATCAGATAAAAATAGTGTCAGGCAGATAAATTGACCAAAACTAATCTATTCCAGAAACTAATGTGCTGCGCAGCCGACGTACTAGAAGGCAAAGGTACCGTGCAAGTAGCCATCACCGTCACAGAGCTCCTGCGACGTCACGCTGGCCTGCGAGCCTCGCCGCCCTCCCCCGCGCCGCCGCCGCTGCAGGCCCTCGCCGCGCCCGCGCCCGCCACCTAGCGGTCCAAGCTGGCACTAGCGCCTGATTCCGCGCTACTGCTATAGAAAAGAACTTTCTGTAATAATGTGGAGTGTTCATTGGGAAGTATTTTCTGCAATTTCTTACATGGGACTGTTTCCACTGGCTGCACTTTAACGGTCTCTGTGGTGAAGCGGTAGAATGTTTGACTGCTAAGCAGGTGGTGTGGGTTCGATTCCCGCTCAGTGTTTCTATGTATAATATGTATGCATTTACAAAAAATTATATATATTATAATTATATATATCCACATTCTCAAGTCCATAACACAAGCAAGTTAAGCTATGCTTACCATGGGTCTAGATAGCGTTGTGTAAAATGTTATAGAGTATTTATTTATTTAATTATTCTTTACGTACGTTACAAGTGACTGCAGTCTGCAGTAATTGCAGTCGGTTAAAACAGTCCTCTGTAAGATATTACGGAAAATACTTGCCAGTGGACACTACATAAGAGTCAAGAGCTCTCTGGCTGGACTGTTGTGTTGCCAGTAGTCCAATGCGAAGACTTCTATATCCAGTGATATAATCGGTGTGTGGAATGCCGAGATCTCAGGTTGGATACGAAAATTAGTCATTTGTGTAAATATGTGTATGATAGTACCCATATTAATTTTATTTTGTTTAATTCTTGTGATTTAATGAGGACATATAAGTGATTAGAATTGATGAGGATGACCCAGTCAGGTTTTATTCATCATCGTGCAGGTTTTTAAGGATTAGAAAAGTACCAATTTAACATTCAGAAAGAGTAAAGTTATCTCAATGGCTCCTGTTGTAGAAGGGTGGAGAGACACATAAACTTGACTTGAAGACATAAATCGGATACTTTATGCAACGTAGGAGATAACAAATGTTGCTTTATCATTCATCATCGACATTTAGACGTTATCCTGATTGCATCCGAGGCCAGGATGCCCTCGGAGCTCAGGGTCCGCCTTCCGGCTCTTCCTCCTCCACTTCGCACGATCTTGGGCGTCCATGGTAGTAAGACCATTTGCACACATGTCACCCTGCACGACGTCAAGCCAGGACTTTCTGGGCCTACCCCTTCTACCTGGACCCAACGGGGGCGCCATTGCCAGACATTTGTTACCCACGTAGCCTGGCTGTTGCCCCAAGACGTGGCCATACCAGCGAAGGCGACTTTCTTTCATTTTATCTGCGATGTTACGGACATGAAGGCTGCTGCGAATGCGAGAGTTCCTCACGCGATCTTTACGCGCATCTTCTGCTTGTGTCGCTCCAACAGCTAATGATCGTCTTATAGACCTGCCCTTTTAAACTGACGCATTTTATATTGAAGATCGCATGTGACGCCAGTCATTTCCCACCATGTTGCTTTATCACTTTCCTCAATAATATAGTTATGGCAAAGTAAATAGGCCGTGTCGTTAAAGCATTAACCGGCCCTTACAACATCCTTACGAAAGATCAAAATAGCGGTTAGTATTCTAACCTAGCCACATATTATACCTGTGTCGTGGAACCTCGTTTCAACAAGAACAATTATTATCTACAAAATATCAATCATATGGTATTGTTTTATAGGACGTGTAAATGTGCGATGCTCTTATTCTAAACTTCCATTTCTTTGGTAATGTTTGTTATTAATCCATATAAAAAAATAAAGGGAATAAAGCATAGTAGCCACAATACGTTATCTTTATATGCGCAACTATGAAATACTGTGGTTACCCGTCTCTATTCACTATGAATGGAGACGTTCACACTAGTATATATTTATATTGTATGTACATGTGTATATGTCGGGCACACGACTACTTAGACCACCGAGGTGGCTATATAAGCAATAAAGCGTGATTCGCTTCTTAAGACTGTGTAGCGACTGGCTCGTTTTTATCGGAAAGACGGAATAAAAGTAAGGTTTGATAAAGAAATATCTTAATGATAGAACCTTGCTGTAGACAACCTTGAATTGATAATTAGTTTTCTATAACCTAAAAATATATTGATATTTGTATAAACTAAGCACTGTAGTAAATACTAGCGACATCTCAGTAAGGTGCTTTAAATAAATGCACAAAACACGAATTTACTAGTGAATTTTCTACAATACATTATACACAAGTTAATTAGGCCGCGATTAGTGTATTGTTATGACGTCATTTGTTCTAAGTGCCTCATTCTACAGTAGCGAGCAAAAAATGTGATCCATCTTTGGCGTGTGTGTTGTTACAAGTACTGTTTATTTAAATATAATGTTGACTAAAAGGGAGGTCAATACCGTCAATGTTACATTCGTTACCGAAATAATATAGCCGCTGATATCTTAGCAGATAATGTCCATTACTGAACGTATGTAAATATGAGTCTTCAGGCTTTCACGGCCGGCGTTGCATGTAGAATATACTGCTTCCGAGCTGTTTGGCCGTGGTCTATGTGAAACTTGCGTTCCAGACGTTTCGTCGATCACTGCGGTCGACATCTTCAGTGGCGCAGGGCCGGGCGACGAAGACTTCGGAGACCTTGACTCGTGGGCGGTTGAGTTGCGACTGATGCGAAGTCTTGAATCACTGGCGTATTTATAGACCACGGCCAAACAGCCCGGAAGCAGTATATTCTGTATTTAAATATGGCAAATACTGTATTCTGGAACACGGTGTGTTATCGATTACTTTAGATCGCTGAAGATTACAAAATATGTAATTCAGTAATTCATTGATTTAAGTCAACGTAAAGATCGTTCATTAAATAGTTAGTGTTCAGCAATTTCTTTTCAGGGCGTCCCTTGTTCGTTTGTAACATTGATTTTCATAATTTTCTTAAAGTCAAATTCAGTTAGATAAATACCCTGTCAGATGGGTAACAACACATTCAACAAATACTATTTAAATCATTTAAATGATGAACCTTTTGTTAATTGTTTTTATATAGCTACATTTGCGCTCGCCACTGTACAATTTATTGCTACTTGGTAGCCTCTTAAAGTGTCTTAGTGGTTTGACGTCACATAATTTGAATTGTTATTAAAAACTGTCAAACTTGGGCCTTATAAGTGTTAGTTTTTAATACAATAAATGGCGGACAAAATGATGGCTTGACATAATTAGCCCTATAAGGTAATGTGGCCCCTAAAAATTTGATCAAATTTTGCACGGCCGTTTTATATTTAGAAAAAATTCTGTAAAAAGTGTCCCTAACATTAGACATGTTTCAAAAAATTGTCTGTTATTCGATTTGTAGTAACAAAAAAAAAAAGGCCAATGATATCATTATCTCAATAGATTCCATTATTTCTAATTAGAAATCCTGTTAGATCCTAATGATTGTTAATTTTGACATATAAAAGTGATTTCTTAGGATTTATGCAGTAATTTCTTGCTGTCAGTTGAAAAGTACTTTATACTAAAATGGCTTATATAGGCCTTAATGGCTTGTATAGTTACATTTTGGCTGTGGCGTGCCACTAGTTGCTAATAAGTAGTATCGAATATAAGGTATAAGTTTTGCAATTGATTGCATGGCCAACATACTTAAATATTAAAAAGTTCAGACCATTGATAGTGAAATTAGAGTATACCGTAGATAGCGTCCGAATTACTTGAATGACTTTCTATCTCCCGTTTGTAAATATTTTTGGAGATCAAAACTCCGCACTATAGAAAAAAAACAGGTGTATCGCTGTTAAATTACCAAAATAAAAACTTCCTCTCGAGAGTGCTTTTAAATTTATATAATTGTTTTATTTTCGTGTTTCAATGTTATATTTCTAAAATTTGAAAATATTACATTATTCAGAATTGAAAACATGATAGAATGACTTTGAAATTTTTAGGAATTGCATAGGAAATATTAAAATTATTACAACTTTCAAAAGTAAATAGACTTTAAGATATAGTCGTGTGCAATGAATTAAGAAGTAAGGAATAACAGATATTATATTTTTTACCTTCTACATGGATATTGTCATGCGAATTGTCACATTTGTAGTCTTCACATGAGATACAAGATTAAACAATTTATTAAATTCTGAAAAGCTTTCATTAAAGACATTACACGTCATCATTAAGCAAAAAAACTGTAAATACTACACACATATCTATTTTTACCACCGAATTCTAACCTATACGGAATTCTTTAATACTCATAATACTTATAGGTATTATTTTTATGCACTACCTGATCAAAGACATAAACACTTTTTTTTTTATTACTATAAATTATTTTATCTACTCTAATACTATAATACAAAGATTATAAAATTGAAATCAAAACTCTTATGACAAACATTACGCACATGCCAAAAAAAAAGTTTTATTACGATACAGGTTTTGTATGGACACCTATATCATAAAATAACTTTTTAATCATAACGATACACCTATACAACCTCCATCCGGACCAAACCTCTACTTTAAAAAAATAATCCGCCGATTCGGGGAAAAAAAAAAGAAACCAATTGCGCAATCGATGTTTGCGCCTTGGCGTGAACATTTTTTTTTTGTTCTGTACATTTAAATTAAACAAAGTTTGGTTTGGTTTGTAAAATAAATTAGTATGACACTGTACATAACTTGGTCTTATAACACTCGTGTGATAATATAAAAAACTCGCCTACGGCTCGTTTTTTTAAAACACACTCGTGTTATAAGAACCCTTATTATGCAACAGTATCATAAATTACTATTGAGAAACACATTGAATGCAATTTATGAACGACCCAAGGCCTGGAAGGATTTTTCCGAAAATGATTTGTATAATATAAAAATAATGTGTGCTAACCAATTAATCCACTGCAGTCCACTACTGGTCATAGGCCTCTCCCAATGTGCGCCATTGCTCCCGATCCTTCGCCTTCCGCATCTATAAATAAGCATAGGGGACATAATTAGGCAAAATGAAACATATTGTTTTAAAAATTTCAGTGTTTTATTTTTTTGATCAGGTAATATTTTTTGTTCTTGTCACTCTTGTTATAGTCAATTCTCATTGTAAGTCACAATTTAATGATAATTATTGTAATGTATTGTAATTATTATGTAATATTGCGAGTTATTAGTGTTGTGTTTAGCAATAATTCATATTTGGAATTGAAAAGGAATATATTATTACATATTAGGTAATTTATGTACGCTTGTCTTGATCTATGTCTATGATTTTGTGTCAGTATAGTAGTAAATCTTAGTTTTAGTGACGTATCCCACTTATTGAAAGTTACAATACTCAAATAAGGAATAAGTTTTCTTTTATAACTAACTGCTAACCTGAAACTGACAGACAGACACCAGGCTCTCGGTTCTGCTAAAGAAGAACCACCGTCACACTGCAAAAGAATTGCATAATTTAAGCCTTTGATGCCACAGACGTAAAGTCCACAATTAAATGAAACTAGTTTCATAACACTTTCATTCACTCTACAAAAAGCTTTTCAATTTTAGACTTTGACAACATTGTTTTAAAGTCTAAAGTATCGAGGGCCAGGATAGTGTCACTTTGAGTATTTCATATAGTTCCTTTACATTTATTACTCGGTATCCATATTACATGTTTTCATTTTCTGCCTGACAGTGGAAAAATTAAAAATTGAAATCGTGTTGGAAGAGTACGCCTAGTTTTTGTTATTCAAAAATCTGTAAATGCCTTAAGCAAAATAAATAAATATTTTCTGTATCAAAATGAGTTAGCTAGCATTTAATTCAGGCCCCTTCATGTCCATGGATTTCTTCCTCTCAGTATTAGATGCTTTTTACTCTATTTTCGTTAATAAGGCTTGGGCTGTATATAACGTTTTTGTCATATTTGTCGTAACTTATTTAGTTCGTCACATCTGTCTATTGATAAATATAACAATTATATATGCACTAGAACTGCGTAAAATATATTTGTAATATTTTTGTCTATAAAGTGCTCTTTTTGTTGGGTTTTTATACTGCCGCGTAATTTAATTTTGTGTTAACAAATAATATCTCTTATATTTTGCTCTTAGAGTTACGTTACCATTGATTTGATGAAATTATAATTTCAATAATAAGTTTTAAATAAATATTTTATAATAATCAACAATATACTTGGTTTTGATTAACATTTTATACAAAGGCGGTTGATGATTTTTTGTAAGACGGAAGAAGTTACTAATACGATATTCTATAGGTGCCGACAAAGTCAGCTGTCGTATACCAAGTGTCATATACCAATAGTAAGTTAGTGATTTTGTAGTATGAAATTAACCGCCTCTGTATAGAATAATGGGTTGTATAAAGTAATATTAGGATTATTAAAGAACTGAAAGATGGAGTCGAGTCTTTGCGTATTCAAAGATAATGTGCCAAAGACTAAGGTGAAGGATATTATTTTGATTGTAAATTAATGTTTTGTAATGCACTGGTCTCTTAGATTAAGTACTTTTGATGTAGCAATATCGTATCATACACACATGTTTATATGTAGATAAAATAAAAAGTATATACATTTTCGATATCATTTATCTTATTTTATTAAAGTTGCATGTACTCCTAATGCACCCAACTTATCGTGATTTATAGACTTGGCCCTCTAGAAGTTAAGACAGATGACAATACCTTTGTCAACTTCAATTTCTTCACGTTAGCCACGCCAGTAAATTTGTTTCCGTGTATCCTCCCTCAAGAGATTCAAGTGGACAATCAGGACGTGTGGGTAAATTTGAGGGGGCAATACCTTTGGCGATAAGAATAGAATAGAGATTGACATAAGTAGATGTCAATCCTATACATTCATCATATAATATAATACGCCGAACAACGAATTGTCACTTGTCTGGGGTGCTTATCACATACAGCCAAAAACGACCTGTGGCGATACCATATGTACGTAGTGCCATCTAGCGATATCAGTCAGAACTACTTCAATACTACTACGTCATTAGTACTAGCAATCCTGCATCGCGAAAGTGAAGTTCTCGCGCTGGTACAAGACATATACAACATCCCAACGACAACCGTTGGGCTACGACTTACCAGGCTTAATCACCCTGCCTACTCGGAGGCTACACCCTTTGTGTTGGAGGAACATCATACTCTGTTCCTCCACAACCCTTGATTTCATTACGTACGACTAAGCTCTGATTACAATAATATCCTTTGCTCAAGATCGAATTACAGACGCTCTGCGTCTGATTAAGTACTTACAAAATACAACAACTTTCCAATTAGTCGCATAATATCACGTTAGTTGTGTAGTTGTAGATCTGATATTGTTTCAATAAACCAGGGGTCGGCAAGTATTTTTAGGTGGGGTCCGGATAATGTGGGAAAATATTAACAAGGTCCAGAAAGAAAACAGAGAATAATTAAGTGCTATTTATTTATTATTTTTGATTCAAATCAAATTCTGAATTGTAAAACACAAGAAGATTAATGTGAGAAACTACACCGATGGTCTTGCTTGAGCCAGTTTTTTATACTTTGGTTCTCGAGAGGAACAGCAAATTCGAAGTGTGTCTTCTAGGTGGGCGTCCGTTAATCTCGAACGATATTTGTTTTTAAAAAAATTCATCTTCGAGAAAGATGTTTCACAAACGTATGTCGAGCCAAACATAGTGGCTAAATTGATAGCTAGTTTTTTAGTTTGTTCATATTTTTCTGGGACATGTTTGGTCCAAAATTCTTCAGTGGGTACCGTTTTATACATTTGCAAAGATATATCTTCTTGCAAATCAATTATCTCCATTTGAAGTGATGGCTTTGACAGATTAAACAACTTGGCAGCTACATCTGTCCATTCTGCCGCTGGATCAACTTCAAATGGCGATTTAAGAAACGGAGATAGCTTGCCCACCTCTGCAAAGTCTTGGAATCTTGTATCAAACTCGTTCCTAAGATCGGCCAGAAATTTCACAAACACCGCAATGTCTTCTTCAGAGTTCTCCTTTTTATATTCAAGAATTGTCGGAAAATGAATAAATTCTTGTCTTGCGATATCTTTTTCAAAGATATCCAGCTTGCGACGACAGGCAGACACGCTTTGTATCAGGTCACATATTAATTTTCCATTTCCTTGTAAGTCTGTGTTGAGCGCATTTAAATATTTTAAAATGTCTTTTAAAAAAGCCACAACCAGCATATTACGTTCGTTTGTTATGAACTCAAAGTGATTTCGGGCTCCCTGCGCATCTGAGTTTTGCAAGAAAGAGGATACTTGTTCCTTTAATCGCCAGAAACGTTCAATAACTTGACCTTTGCTTAGCCAACGAACATTGTTATGTTGCAGTAAATCAGAATACGCTGAATCACATTCAGAAAGAAACTCTTTAAAATGACGGTGCTGAAGAGAAGAATGAGATCTAATAAAATTAATCAACTTGACCAAGCCGTCCATCACTTCTTTTAGTGTAGCACTAAGTTTGCCACAAAGGGCTGCCTGGTGAATAATGCACTGATACGATATTAGACCTGAATTTTTATCCCTGATTCTCTTTACTACACCTTTTTCTTTGCCAATCATTGCTGGGGCGCCGTCAGTTGAAAGCGACACTATTTTATCATAACTAATGTTAGATTTAGTAATAAATTCATCAATGACCTTGAATAAATCTTCTCCTCGAGTGTTACCTTTCAACGGCAATATTGCTAGCAACTCTTCCCTAAAAACCTGACACTCAAAGTCAAGAAATCTTACGAAAATAGACATTTGCTCATCATCAACAATGTCACATGATTCATCAAGTGCTATGGCGTAGCAAGGTGCCTTTTGCAGAAGTTCAAGAAGAGTGTTTTTAATATCAGCAGCTAAAATTTCCGTTCTTCTTGTATTACTTCTCGCTGACAATGGAATACTTTGAATTGCAGCGACAACATCTTTTTTTTCTTCAAAAAGTGCCGTGACTGCTTCCAACATACATTCCTTCACTATCTCAGAATCTGAAAATGGTTTCTGGTGTTTATTAAGCGTCCAGCACACACGTAACGCTGCTTCTGTGGACTTTTCTTGCTCGCTCATGCAACGAACTAGTAATTTCGTGCTTTTTTTGTAAGAACTTAGATATGTCTGGAGTTTTTCTTTACGAGCCTCACTGCCAAGAGGAAAGTTTTTGTGGAATTGCTGATGAGTAGTTTCGTAGTGTCGCTTCAAATTGCCACTTTTAATAATAGCGACAGTTTTATTGCATATAAGGCACACCGGAACCGCGTGAGCCCTATCAGGCAGCGTGAAACAATATTGTTCAGTCCATTCCGCCAGAAACCTCCTATTTTCACTATCCACTTTTCGCTTTTTAGGATCCATATCTTAGGTAACTTAGGTAGGTACGAAAAGGTTTTATATTAAAGTTAAACGAACGAAATCAAAAAACAAATGAACGGTTGCACTGCGACTTACCGACTGGCAGTCTGATTTCCCCCGCGCGCGCCCACACGCACCCTCGCTCCCGCTCGCATTTGTTTCAACAAAACAAAACAGTCGCACGCGCGCCGTAGTAAAGTAAGCACGCGGTGCGCTTTGAAATTCTCCTGCACATATTTCCGTAAAAATGGTATGTAGTTCAATCTATGAATGTTTCGTGTGCGTAACAAAGATTTTTAAATATTTAAATCACAGCAGCCATAACTAATTAGCACAAACACACACACGAAACTGATCGTTCTATTAGGCACGCACATTGTTACACCCCGCATAGAACACCGACTAAACACAAACAAATTGTGTTGCAAAGTGAATTGCAAGAACTGTACAATATTTGGCGGAACACATTACAATTTTTGGCGGTCCGAGGTCCGACCTTTCGCGGTCCGCAAACGGACCGCGGTCCGCCTGTTGCTGACCGTTGCAATAAACCATTCATTGCTTGATCACGTTAGCCCTCGTCACAGGATTGCCGACAACGTATATAAAATCACAAATCTAAACACATTGGTTGTGTAGTGTAGTGCATGTTTTACTCTCTGCCATGTCTTGGGGATGGATATTCAGACGGCATTTGCGCCCTTATCATATCAACATCCAAAAACTCAAACTCCAAACTGTAAATTTTGCAGCCAACTATCTTAATCGGCCGTTTAATTAACCGTCCAGGCTTTTCAATAAACGCCGCCGTTCAATTAGCCGACTGAATGATGTTCAGCTATTTGATCAAACGGCTAGGCAAATGGTTCGGATCAATGACGTCTAACTACTTGCCTAGTCCTTTAATCAAACAGTTAAAAATTACTTATTCTACATGGTTATAAAAAAATAACCACGAAGGCTAACGCGCCGCACCCGTATTAGCCTTCTAACCTTACCTATCCAAGTCGGATTGCGTAGCTTAGTCAATAAACCTATTACTAATTTTCCGTGAGTACACCTCTGCATATCCCTTGGGGGATTAACAGGCGTGAGTATATGTATGTAAGTTTCTGTCTTATTTCGGGGTGGTGCTTGATGAGATGTTACGAATGGCGTAAGCATTAGCTAGTAAGCTTATTAAATGTTGTAATAGGTAACGTTATGGCTGAATATCATTCAGGACAATAATTGAATGACGCCGCCGTTTAGTTACCAGCCAAGGCAATTAATTTTATTGAACGGCTAATAAAGCTAGTTGGCTGCGGCATATACCTATACCTACATAGTTATTATGTAAAGCAATTGTTTAGATACCCAACGACAAAAACATGTTTAATACAGTCTTTTGGGTTATTGAGCTGCAAATAAAATGATATTCTGAAATATTTTCAGGATGCGTTTAGAATAAATGAGCGAATGCTCATTCTATCCGCTCTACGTCACATTCTTTTAGTGTAATCAGTAACAGAACAGTCGTTAGTTGTTCTTTCTTTGAAAATTAAGGTTTCATTTCCTCTAAAATGTAAGGAAAAAATGCTTTTAAAATGCTCTACTTCTAGCTCTAGCTGTATGTTAGTTTGGTCTAAACGCACCATATGAGAAACATAATACCAACCGCAATGCAACTGAACTGTCGTTACATAAAGACAAGCCGTGATAGTTATTCGGCTTAACAGTACATAATAAAAATCCACACCACACAGGAAATCCACAACAAACAATTACCAAAAAGGTTTACCTATATTTAAAAGTTGCAAGTAACGTCGGTGATTACGCTCGTCGACCGCTAGAGGGCGTGGCTCGTGTAATCGGTAGACGCTGACTCGCAAGTTCGGCCACGCCTGACGCCTGCACGACACATGGCGCCATCATTGTGTGGCTAGAAAGTAAGTAGGTCTGGTTTTGAAAAGAAAGCATTCTTTATAGCATATTATCACGGGAAGCGGAAGCATAAATTTGTCCTCTTTAATATTATCATCGTCATAGGGCTTACATTATCCTAAAGAGCTTAGGGACTCCAATTGGTTAAATGCCAGCCTATTAATATGTAAAGTACTTATTAGTTATCATTGTAACGTAGTCGTGTCTGCACAATGGAGATATTAAAAAAAAAACTTGGGTTTTATCATAACGATAAGTACCTAGCTACTGAACACGAAGCTAGTATCACTAAGACTCATCACCCATGCAGGGCTACCCGAAACCATGCATTTGATGTGAAAGTTTTTAAAACAGAAAACTTTATATAGACACCTTAGCTAAACTATTGTGTAGGTGTTTAACCGCCTTAAGCAGGCTGTAAATGCATCCATGTATGTAACCGTCTGCATACCTACTTAATTCCTGATTTGTTTCATTTTCATTTCATATTTTGATTTGAGTATTCACTTAGCTCTATTTAAAAGGATAGCCTTAAATAAGTAGGTATTGAGTAGGTTCACAATCTTCAAAAAAAAAAAAGTATCTAACGGTAGCTACACCTACTGAACCACAGCTATATCGAATTGAAAAACAGACAAGATTAAATTCATTGAAACAACAAAAGAAAGGAAACATCGCTTTGTCGAAACCGACGCCTATTCATTTCATTCAATTTCACTAAAAAATCAACAGGCATAGTTAATTTTACGGCGTCACTCATTCTTTCTACTATTTACATTTAGTAAAATCATCGTTCTTGTTTACAACTAATTAATTAGATGCACACAAAGAGGGATAGAGAACGCACTGTTCCGCCTTTTCCTAATTGTCTTTGTTCCCGCGATGACGGTGTATTTCCATAATGGGGCAACACACATTTCGGGCTAAATCGAGCGGAAAATTGCTAACTATCGTTGTTGCGTAAAGGTGCGAGGGTGAAAACGAATCGTTCGTGAATAGGTAATGTGGTGTTTAATAGCTAGTTTTAATTTCACATGTATATTAGGTACTTATTGTGCTAGTTTACAGAATATAATATAAGTAGGTATAATCTATAAAATTATATATGCTATTAAACGAATAATTCTTGTATACCTAAACCCTGTAATTAGGTAATTACGGATACTTATACCTATCTAATTAAATTTTTCATTTTACTTGCTCATATCAAACTGTGGTTTTTTATTGTTAATAAATCACGAGTGGGATACCTAATGACTTATTTTATAATTTTATTGATTGAGTTGCATTATTCTTAAATAAAAATTAGATACAAAATGATCGTGTTCAATAGAACAAATAAATTAATATACCTATTGCTTGTTCATTTCATGCAACTTCGTATTTAAATAGAAAATTTCATCTTGTAGGTACGTGTATAAAAAACAAAACTTTTACTCAAATGTAACTTTTAACTGTTTTCACTCTGTTTAAAACTTAAGTAAATTCACCTTTTTTACACGGAACAAAAAACATTCTGTTTAGTCTGTGGCCAGCGTTTTTGTTATAATTTATCTACTATTAGTACTATTATTATTTCGGCAACCGCTCTAACA
Organism: Eilema caniola; assembly: GCA_949126895.1. Classification (NCBI taxonomy): domain Eukaryota; kingdom Metazoa; phylum Arthropoda; class Insecta; order Lepidoptera; family Erebidae; genus Eilema; species Eilema caniola. Next base: position 7,507,092 of record OX421464.1, on the reverse strand, counting down.
ATTAGGACGAACATTTTTGCACTTGATATACTTAGATAGGTATATTTCCTGAAACTAGATCTTGATTTCTGTTCCTGTGCCTAAATCACCAAGTAACACTTAGAAAGCGTAAAAAGTACTGTGATCCTAACTATATGACTCACCGATATACTTTCTGAGCGGAATAGGAACGATTCTAACACCAGACCGAGATGGCAGTACCTGCAGAGGGAAGAGAGAAGAATGTGTACCTACGGAGTTGAGATCTGCCTAAGATATGAACATTAGGAAACGTAGAAAATACGGGAACCAAAAACTTTAAGGCCAAGCCAACTTCAACTGCAAGATGGAATACTTGCTCTTTGACGAACGCAGTTTTGGCATAGGTTTTCCTATTGGGGTTGGGAGGTAAGACAGTCGGTCCCTTTCCCTATAGCCATGTAATATAAGCCAAACCAAAAGTAAAGAGAGTGAGCGGACCCCAGGCTCCAACGTGAAAGCCTCCGATGCAACTGTAAACATCGCGACGCCAAAATGATGCATGCAGGCAATTTATCCAGTTAAAATCGATTTAATTTAACCATCCAACCGTCCATTTCCTGGTGAGATAAGTAACCAATAATGTAATATTAACCCGTGAACAGTTAACAACCTGTATGGGACTAGACACCGTGAAAGATCACACTATATCACAACATCAGAACAGAAATGGACCACCCATGACGAAATATTTTTAGTTTGTTCGATTTCTACTTAAACACGCCAGCATTAGCACCTTTAAGTATTCATTACTCCATGGGGGCTTCAGAGTCCAAGAAAAGGAGACGTCTAGTGCCTATATATTACAAATAATTGTTGACAAGCAGCGCTTACCTACACAATTGAATTTCTGTTGTAACATTTTTTAAGTGCCCGGTTTTGTAAACTCATTTAGTGTTTCGTAAAAGGGCTAAAACAACAGAGGTCTGGCTTGACCTTTCACGATTCAATTCAGTTATCTACGTAACGTGCCTCAATAGCAATTGCTTTTTAATCACAAATACGTAGCGAAAGTAGCGTAAGTTCATGATACAGGTGTAACGTTATGATTTTCGCAGAAATATGACTTTGTGTAAGTTTATTTTACTTTAATAATTTTGGAATGCCTGTACAGATTTGGTTGCATGGTATAGTTAGAATCTATTACTAGTTAGATTTATCGCTAGTTTGTGATATTTTCGTTAAGAGGAGACGTTTTACACCCATTTTTCAACTTAATAAATTAGAAGTTCAATAATTAAATTAAGATTTATATAGATTTTATTACGGAAATAAGCTTGATACCACACGGAATAGATACCTTTCGTTTCGGTAAAACATATTTTAATTTGCTTTTAGGACCCAAATCTTAAGTCCACTTCTTTCCATAACTTCTTGGTCTAAGTATAAAGACTAATTTACAGGCAGGAGTTAACATTTCTTTTTCACAACTACAAAATCAATTTCTTATTTTTGCACAAGAATAAATCTACCATCAAAATACTGGAATCTTGATATTGAATCACTTTATTAACATTCAATAACGATAAAACGAGATAGCTGCTACAGCCTACACATGCTGGCTGACATCAAAATATTTTACAATAGTACTAAATTCATAAAATAATGTTCGTACCTACTCGTGAATAAAGTCCACAATACACATGATTGTTTATACAGTCCATAGATCCGCAGATATAAGGACATGGCAATAAGCATTGCCACAATTACGGGTAGTCACTGTGTGTAGAAACACCATGAGTTTGTAGGAATATAGACGTATTTGTGAAAACGGGAATTAATGCGATAATGGTATAGGTACTTACATACCTTTGATTGCCTGACGTTTCAACCAGGTTACACTGACCGTGGTCACAGGCTGACTGTGACCACGGCCTATACCATGATCGCGTTAATTCCCGTTTTCTCAATTATATATCATGGAAAGCGAGAGTTTAAAAGTTAATATTAGACGTATTTTTGCTAAAATGGTAATGGTTAACGCAAGTCCAGGTAGGGTTGTTTTCCATCCGACAGCTAACATACAGCCCTTGTCAAAGTGCCTGATTGACGGCAAATGGCAACACGCTCGCCCCCTATTACGTGGGATTGAAAAGCATAGCGAAATGTGGGTGTTAATACACATGTGCGTGCCAGGCTCAGAGCAATTGCTCTGAGGTGCCAGGAGATTTACAGGCTTAAATAGGTATAGTTATGCATTTATTGTATCTACGTAAGTAAATCCAGTTAAAGGGAGATTGCATTTTATCTGGATTAACTTGATTTGTTGATTGTGACACAACAACCATTTGCGATGTTGGAGGAGAGACGGGTAAAGTGAAACACGCTATCTGACTGTTAAATAAGAATTATTTATTTATTGGATAATACATGGGTTTATATAGTCTTAACTATAATGAGGCTACATGTGGTTAGGTGGGGAGGTCCACACGTGTAAGGTGTCTTATGACGACCTGTTATATGAGATGGTTGTTATTGATGTACATATGAGACCTTACCCCATATTTGGGGTACCTTTCCTAATATGGTACCAACAAGCTGATACCTGATTCTTATAATCTAGTTACATTTACCTATACCTACTACATCTCCATCCCAGGGAGAAAAATAAATATGTGTTATACATATTTGTTTTTTCTCTAACAAAACTTAAGTTACCTATTTAATATATAATTTTGTCCTATTCTTATGAATAAGTTTTACTTTTCCATTTTTCAGTATCTCAACATTCGGACTTAAATCTCTTAATACTACAAATGGACCTGAAAATACACTGGTCAACTTTTTCCTATCTTCATTTTTAACTAATATTTTATCATTAGGCTTATTTACTACTTGTCTATTTTTTTAATCGTACGTTATTTTTCTGTCATGCTTACTTTTTAACAAATTTTCCCTCGCTTCTTTTTGCGAAGTCTGAAGCCTATACTTTAGTTCTAGTGGGTAATTGTCATGATTGTACAATGGTTCGACGACATAAGATGACAAATTACTGGGAAGGTTGCACTTTTTCCCAAAAACTAACTCAAAGGGTGTGTATTTCGTACTTGTGTGAACTGATGTGTTATAGGCAAAACACCAATATGGAAGCCATTTACTCCAATGTTCCGCATTGTTATCTGTCTGTATACGTAGGAATACGCCCAAAACTTTGTGAGCATTCTCCAAAGCGCCAATACTCTGATGGTGGTAAGCTGTTGATGTGAGTTTTTCTATATGAAGTAACTTACGTACCTCTTCGAAAGTTGTGGAAATGAATTCCGTTCCCCTGTCTGTAGCGATGACGTTGGGTATACCGTAGCGCAGTACAAAATTACTTACAAATGCCTCCGCGACTTCCTTAGAAGTTTTTGTTCTCAGTGGGTAAGCCTCTACGTATTTAGTGAGTTCACATTGTAAGGTTATGAAAAGTCATCGTTATCCCTGTCTATAGGTCCTACAATATCCATATATATTTTTTGAAATGCTGTTTCAGCTGTTGTAGTTATCGTCATTGGTTCTATAGTTTGGGAAGAATGTTTCTCTTTTTGACATTTAGTGCACCTATTTACGAACTTTTTTATGTCTTCTTCTAAACCTATCCAAAAGTATCTTCTTTTAATATTATAATACATTTTCTTTATGCCTGCATGGCCGCTCGTGGGTAAGATATGAAAATCATTTAAAATAACTTTTTACTCGTCTTTATCGTTAATTCTCATGACGTCATTCAGTATACATAATCGTGGACCGGTCCACCCGTCAGTATTCTTTATTTCACTCGCTAGCTTTTCTACAAATATATTATTATTTTTATTCTTTATTATAGTAACTTCATTTATTCCCCACTCTTTACATTTTACTCCTAGTTCTCGCACAAAGGCGCGTCGCGTCATTTGCGATGGAGAAAAGGGTTTAATATTTATCGTTCTTTGTTCTTTAACATATATCATTGTCTTAGATTCTTTATAACATATTTTATTATCTCTCTTTATTTTATCGAGCTCGCACTCTCCTATAAATGTAAGTTCTACAGATTCCTTCGTCTTTGTATTTATCTCTACAACCTGCGGTTGATCAGACCGACTGTGGATAGTAGTATTATTTGTATCATCAGTTTTACTGTCTTTATTTATTTGTCTCCTTTTCATTCCTCTTGTCGTTACGCGTATGCATTCGCTTAGTTCCTTAAATTCTTCTGATGTTATTTTTATTCTAGATAACACATCTGCAGCTGTGTTTTCTACTCCTTTTACATACTCAACAGTAAAGTTATACTCTTCTAACGCAAGTCTAAATTTAGTTAACCTGCTTGATGGGTCTTTCATGCTGAATAAGTAAACTAATGGCCTATGGTCTGTTTTTATTTTAAAATGTCTACCATATAGGTACGGCCTGAAATATTTTGTGGCCCATACAATAGCCAGCAATTCTTTCTCAATTGTTGCGTAATTACTTTCAGCTTTATTTAAACTCCTACTGGTATATGCTACTGGTCTTCCGTCACCGTTCGATAAAACGGCACCTAAACCGTATCCTGATGCATCTGTATGCAGCATAAACTCGTTATCTGGGTTAAAATTTGGGTATTGTAAAACTGGTGGTGATATTATGGCGTTTTTTAAATCCTCAAATGACTTTTGACAGTTACTGTCCCAATGGAATTTGGTATTCTTTTTATTTAGTTTATTTAAATAATATGCTTTATCTGCAAAGTTTGGAATAAATTTTCTGTAATAGTTTGCCATAGCTACGAAACTTTTTACCTCTTTCTCATTACTTGGTGTTGGATAATTTTTAATAGATTTAATTTTTTCTGGATCCGGTGAGATACCCTCTTTGGACACTACATGGCCTAGATATAATACTTCTTTCTTTAAGAAATTGCATTTTTGTGGGTTTAACTTGAGGTTTACTTCTTGGAGTCTTTGTAGTACATCGATAAGATTCTTGTTATGGACTTGTAAATTTCTACCGAAAACAACAATGTCATCTCAATAGACAAAGCACTTTTCGTAACTTAGACCGGACATAGCTAATGTTATCATTCTACTAAACGCACTCGGGCTAATTTTCAGTCCCATGGGCAGTCGCGTCATCTGATACTGTCCAGAGCAGAAGGCTGTATATTTCCTTGATTCTTCTTCTAGCTCTTGCTGGTAGTATCCAGAAAACAAATCTAAGTGAGTAAAATAGATGGATCCTGATAAAGAGTCAAATATTTCTGTTATATTTGGGACTGGAAACTTGTCGTCTTGTATTCTGTCATTCAATTTTCTATAATCAATTACAAGTCTCCATTTTTTATTACCTGACGAATCAGCTTTCTTTGGAACTAGTAATATTGGACTAGACCACTCGCTTCGCGTCGGTTCTATTATTCCGTCCTGTAACATTTTATCTACTTGGTTATTCATTTCTTCTTTTTGTGCATGGGGTATTCTATAGTTTTTTACAAAACATGGATCTGCATTAGGTTTTAAGTGGATAGTTTGCTTGTATAGATTCGTTACAGTTAATTTATCTACTGGTAATTGGAAAACATCAGCATATCTGGCACATATCTTATCAATTTCTATTTTTTCTTCTTGGTTTAGATGGTGTAAATTTAATTGTGAGAACACACGTTTTACTCTACTGGCATCCTTAGTTTTTTTTTCGATGTTACAACAGTTGTAGTCTTCTAGTTTATGTATTTCGGGTACAAATTCCTTCAGTTGTATTTCTGTATCAGTTGTATTAAGAATGAGTAGTGGTATTTTACCATTAATTGGTTGTACTATAGTCCCTGCGATTAAGACTCCTTCACTAATTTCTTGTGCATGAATTATTCCTTCCTCGGTTTGACTCGTTTCTACATAATGTAGTGACTCAGTTCGTGGTGACAAAGTGATACACGATTTATGCCTAATGTCCTTATATTTTATAGTTGTTACTTTGCATCTCTCTGTTGAAAAAGATATGGTTTTGTTATTATAATTCAATATCGCTTTATATTTATTAAGAAGGTCGTCTCCCAAAATTCCAGTTGTTGAACAAGGTAGTTTGTTAAATACGAAAAACGTATGTGTTATAGGGTCACTCCCTATTTCTAAATTTAAATTGACATATTATCCCATAGCTTCAATACTACCTCCAATGCCATTTATCATTTTTTTTTTTCTTATAATTTCTATTCCCTGTTGTTTAATATATTCATTTTTTATCGCTGATATTGTAGCACCTGAGTCGATTAACCATGAACATATCCATTTGTCAGACTTTAATTGAATAGTTATTGAATTTCCACTAGAAAATAAATTGTGGTTAGTCACGAAAAAACTCGTTGCAATTATCTTCGTTTTGTTCCGTTTGTTCAGCTAATACATGGGCATTTGGTTGTTCCTGCCGTCCATTGTATCTTTGGTTGTTATTTTGAAATCTACCTGCTTGTCTTCCGCGGAAGTGTCCTCTTCCTCTCGGAGACCTGTTTCCTGACTGGTGCCCTCTTTGAGCGTTACGTTCCTCGTAGTGATTTTGTCGACTACTATTTGGTCGGTTAGTCGCGTATGAGGTACCCCTGTATCCTCTTCTGTAGCTTCGTCTCTGTTGGTGTCCTCCGCGTGCACTATATTTTCCTCTGTTGGCGTTGCTATACATACCTATAACTTCTGATCCTGATGTTATGCTTGTGGGCTGCTCATCTAACGCCGCTTGCACTGCGTCCTGTAAAGAGTCGAAGTTCCTTGCTGCCACGATTGTACTTAATCTACGATTTCGCAGACCATCAGCAAACCGTTTTATCGCCATCTTTTCATTTAAAGGTTTGAGTACTGTGTAACTATTGGTGTCACCCTTGGCCTGTGCTATAGTAAGGTTAACGAACAGTTTCGTTAATTCTTGACCGTATTCCTCTATAGAAGTATTATTCTGGCGAATCTGCTGTAATTTAGTTTGTATGGTTGTAGCAGCTTCCTGTGCCAGTAATTTACATCTCATGTCGCTTATGAATTCCTGTATACTATCATATTTTTCATTTAACCTTAATTTTGCTGTTTGTGACAGTCTACTCTTTAAAACGAAATTAATTAACTTATCCTTGCAGCTACTAGATTGTAATGTCGAACTATAATATTCTATATTGTCTATTAACTGTCGTGTTACATTTCCACCATCGGTCATCACCGGTAACAGGTGTAAAGCCGTTTTTAAATAAAAAGAACCCATGTTTTCTGTTTCACTTGGATCTTGTTCTTTACACAATACTTCAATTTCCCCAAGCAACTCTGTAAACTTTATGCTCAGTGTACTAATGGTCGTTGCTTCTTCTTGCAATTTCCCTTTTACTACTTGATCCCTGACAATTTGTATCGTTTTTTGAAAATCTACTTGTATAGCCTTAGCTTCATCTAATTTCTTTTGTAATATTTCCCCTTTTCGTCTACTTGGACCTAGCTTTATTAAATATGTTCTTATTTCTGTAAGGGATTTAGTTAAATTTTCTATTATATCTGTCATTTATACGTTGCGTTTATCTAGCTACTAACTATGATTATAATGTTTTAAACTGATAAACCTATTACATATTAATAAATCTTTATAGCTATAATATTCACCCGCTTGGTTTGTCCCGTTTGCTCGCACGACGAAATCACTTGCACTACACTGCACTGTGTCTCTTTTTAGACTGCTTTTCTACCACTCTGGATAAGTGGTGTCACGTTCCCACACGATGCTCCATATCCAGAAGGTGAGTCCTTCGTATATCAGCTGTAGTTTCGCTACTCCAACTGTTCCATCCCTGAAGTCAACATCAAGCGTATTCGCCAACATGCAAAGCTTCATGTTAGTGATCCTCTCTGGAGAAAGTGGGTGTCCTTTCGGTCCTTCGATAAACGAAACAATTCCGGTTCTTCCTTGTATTCTATATATCATAGTTGATTGACATGTAACGGAGTTCGCTTCGCAGAAAATGGACGTCCTCTGCTTCACAGCTTCTAAATAAGTACGCATTTTATACTTGCACTCCCCTGGTTTTGATGACCTCGCCTTGGGCTCGTCGCTCGATCTTCTTATTCAAACAAATGTTCAAATACCGTAGGGCTAACACGGCTATTATCAATAGTATGACTACGACGAAAATGCTAAAATACAGGTTAATATTTGAAATACCATGCGCGATAATAGTATGCTGTTCGATCTGGTTGGTCTTTCCAATTTGCGTATAAATTTCTTCGCGTTTGACTCCCGGTGGTGCCTGTGTCGTACTGACTTGGTGTCCCATGTCGAACTTTATACAAATAAAACTATTCGCCTTTGTTTATCTAATAACATGAGATCTGGATCTCAGGTTGATACCCTATATGGCCGGTATCGGTACCGACGCCATACTATATGATCCTGGCAGGGTCGCCATGCGATGTTGGAGGAGAGACGGGTAAAGTGAAACACGCTATCTGACTGTTTAATAAGAATTATTTATTTATTGGATAATACATGGGTTTATATAGTCTTAACTATATAGAGGCTACATGTGGTTAGGTGGGGAGGTCCACACGTGTATGGTGTCTTATGACGACCTGTTATATGAGATGGTTGTTATTGATGTACATATGAGACCTTACCCCATATTTGGGGTACCTTTCCTAATATGGTACCAACAAGCTGATACCTGATACTTATAATCTAGTTACATTTAGGTATTTAGTATATTTAGGTATAGGTAAATGTAACTAGATTATAAGTATCAGGTATCAGCTTGTTGGTACCATATTAGGAAAGGTACCCCAAATATGGGGTAAGGTCTCATATGTACATCAATAACAAGCTGATACCTGATACTTATAATCTAGTTACATTTACCTATACCTACTACACATTTATAAGCTTAGGCACTTCTGCTTGGCACTACCAGTAGGTAGAGTCATGGGAAATTTTACTTTCCCGTGACACTACTTGTCTGATCATGTTACTTATAGAAATGAAGTATAACTTATTTGAAATGTCCTGCGTTCCTTGCACCTTGGTCACCAGTCGCGTTTAGGTAAGACAGTTCATTTGCGCGTCGGCGCAGCGTGTCCTAGCACGCGCCGACTCCGCCGTCACTATGACCATACGTGGGCCGCATCAACTGACAATCGAATTCATGTTACATTAAGTGCTATATTATTTAAATTTAACACATATTTTAATAGACTGATTCATTTAACATTGCGTGGTAACAAGCTATATTAATGTCACTTTTTATTTTTAGTTGTACACGCTCACTTTTATAAAAATGATAACGGAAACACGGTAACTCACTTTGTCTGCTCACTACTCCGTAAGTGACAGCACTGAATGTAAAAACACAGGTCTAAAGTAGTCGCTTAACGGAAAATGTCGAAGTTTAGCCAAATCCGCAGTTGGACTGGTAAAAGCGGACCCCAGACTCCAACTGGATTAACGCTCCGACTGGGATTAACGCTAGCATGAAGAAGACGAAGATTATAGATAGCATCATGCAAACTGTATTGCGAGTTGGTATAGACTCGAACTGATTGAAACCGCATAGTGTATCGCAATCTTGGCCTGTGAGACCCCGTAATCAGATGTGTCCTGAAGTCATCCTTGAGTCAACAACGTTGGCGAGTACTAGTATAGAGGGATGTGCAGAGAAAGACGACGAGCTGCCATGTTGCCCGTGGCCTACTTCTTCTAAGGCCACAGTTAGCCCTATAACGATCAGGCTCCAGTGCCTATCTTTTAGGAGTAATGGTTAGGCTCATGCCACGAAGGACGCAGAATTACCCAGTCATTGCGTAGAAATTATATAATCTATACTATGGATTCTATAGCGTTTAAAAAGCCCTTCAACACGTAACTACCCGTTAATACCTTAATGATACTATTAGGTACCTCTTACTTTTATAATTCTGATCTAATCTTAATACTGTTTAATCTTCTCCGGTAGCTGTTTGTTTTAAATTAACTTCATTGAATTATACAACATCAGTACCTAATCTATAACCTTATTTTACTAAAGAAGATAAACATTTTATTCCAGATTTCTATACACGCGGTGTGAAGGTGTCGGTCGGCGCGCGTCGGTGCGCAGGAGTGGGCGCGACGTCACGCTGGGCAACAAGCCGCGCATGCGCGACGCACTCGTTCACTTTACACATTTACATACTACAGTTTTATTACATCATAGCTTTGTTGTTAGATCTGATGGAGTATGGAGAATTGAATTCAAAATTTATTGACTTTGTACTGCTTTCAGAATTTCAAATTATAATGAGTAAACAGGCGTAAGTGCTTAAAAGTTGTTTCCCGTAACACTTACTTGCATACCTACATTCTCGTACCTGTTTTCTCCTAGTAGATGTAAAGGTATCTATGATTAGAAGCCGACGCATGTATTTCAGAATGGATGAAATGGCAGCCGCGGATGGTTCGTCCGTCCGGCCGTCCGGCGTCCCCAAATTGAAATAATAATAAACGTATTTCAGTCACTAGTCTTCTTCTGTTCATAAGTTGTATGTTTCAAATGTTTCAAGCAGCACTGTTCGGCTATTCTATTATCTATCTACCTATTTTCCTGATTCTATTACCATTACTTTTATAAATAGTAAAGAAACGGAAGATGAATTCCAGAAAGAAACTAGTGAAGGCTTCGTTTAAATTTACCTCAGATAGTCACAGGCTAGGCTGTAGCCTGCTGTATGAACCTATAGGTCGTTGGCTCCGAACAGTGTAGGTACTATAATCTAAGTACTCTAGTTGATTTCGATTTCACTTGCTGATGGCAAGTCTGTTGCGCTGTTACCCATTGTAGTAATCATAACCGTAATGCCCTAAGGCCAAACCATTCGGCCTCTTCACCACTATCAGCCGGAATAGTGAGCGATAAATATAATTAGGTATTATAGTAACGTCATGATTGGCCGTTTAGCTCGCTCAGGATTTTGTTGAGTGAATGAGAGAATAAGGATATTAAAGCTGCAGTCAGTGCGACTGCGGTTTCTGGGGCATGTGGGAAAACCTTTTGACTATCGAAAGTAGCAGGTTCAGTTTCGCCATTTATTCAATTTCAGCTTTCTCTAGCAGGTCGTCATGTCCGTCGGCAGTCGGGGTAGAGATGCGGAAGTCCTACCTTCCGTGTAGGTACTGATTTGAGGCTTTCATCTAGGACTCGTTTGCTCCGAAGGTAGTTGGTTCTTCGGCAGATGTGGCAAACCCATTATCATTTCAGTTTTATCTTCTTCTACAGTTCTTTGTCAAATAATGAGGTCCAGTCGTCCTTAGAAGTTGTTGAATACTAACAAGTTTTTAAACCATCTTTACATCAATAATTGATGTATTAAGCGTCGATAGCTTAGTGGTTAAGGAGTCGGTCTTATGATCTAGAGGTGCTGAGTACGGACCCTGGTCATTACACTACCGACGTGAACCCACTCCTAGCACAAGCAATTTACCCTAGTTGGAAGGGTTACAGGGAATATTAGTAATTTCGGTTGCTAATATTCTTTTAAAGATAAATATTAATACGTGGTCGTCGGTAACTTACTTACCACTTACCAGAGATATTAGCTGAACATATCTCGTTAAGCTAATACCGATGCCCACTACTTTTTTTTTACGTGCAGGAAATCCCCACTGAGCCCAATCCTCCAGAGTTGGAGCGGGAGGTTATGTCGGTCTAGAACCGACTAAACCGTACGCCGTCTGTGGGTCGTTGTGCTAGGCCGAAGGTGAGGTTGTCAGACGACGTATCCCTAGTACCCCGGCTGACCCAGAGCACACCCCAGCTGACCCAGAGCACACCCCGGCTGACCCAGAGCATACCCCGGCTGACACAGAGCACACCCCGGCTGACCCAAGAATTGATGACTACTGTATGAATTTTATCATTCAATGAAACTTCAAGAGTAGCTCGTCCCATATCCCTCTTGACTTTTCATTTATACACGAGGCCTGCCAATTAGTAATTTCGATAACTAGTACACTAAAAATATCCATATAAGTATATATAATAAAAAAAAATATTATTAACAAACCGTGGAGAACCCTGTGCTTAGTCATTTGAGTCTGTCTGTTTGTTTTCCGTACCTGATGTATAGCGGACATAAATAACGAGCCTCGGGCCATCCAATTACCTTGGGTTACAAACCATGTTTTGCTTACATTTGTTAACCCATAAACTTGAACTCATTTTTATTTGGCAGATTGGGCATTGAATTTTAGAAAAACGTGAGTAATAAGCTGTATGAGCAGGATACGTTAGCGGATTCCAGGCTTCGAAGTGAAAGCCTTGAATGCAACCGGGTACAACGTAAAGATGGTGATGATGAATGAGTGAATTATTAGGATTAGTGAGTCATTATATTAAGTTTCTAAGCAGTTTGCATGTCGTCAGTTCATCATTGTCATCAATCTTTTATTAAAAAGATATACCTAAATGATTCATTACATTATTATATCTCACAGTTAATTTTGTATTTGAACAATACATCAATAAAGTTAGTGACATTTCTGACCACAACAGTTATAAAGGTTTAACTGTTCTATGTTTCTGACAGCATCTGTCATTCGGTCGGATAGATTTTTGGAATTGACCTATAATATCACGAGTGTATTGATTCGTCAAGGATTAACGCTACGTTTTCTGGAAAACCGTTATTCTCCAAATTTGTTGTAAAGTCGTAAATCATTCTTCATTTTGTTTTATTTGGTTAAATTTTTGGGATCAGTTTATTTAGGTTATTTAAAAAAATATATGTTTATAGTACTAACTAAACTTAATAAATAAACATTGGTACTTGACACTAATGAAGGATAGTTTTGTTCGCGCATGATAGATGTCGTGTCTGTTGTATCTACGGCCGATTTCAATAAGCAACGTCATGAGGCGAAATTAAAAATTAATAAATATCATTCTTCATATCATTAATTTAAAGCCAGAGCCATTTAAACACATCACTCGGTAACGTTCACTTAGGCTATGGTTCTACTGATAGCGTATAGATGTAATGTAATGTAAAAAAAGCAACATGGTGTTCCTAGTTCTTCCCCAGAGGAATTATATTGTACCTATTGAATGACAAGTTTTACTGTAATGTTAAATAATGATTAGATGGTTGGTAGTCTTCAACTGTGCGTTTCTCCAAAAACTTCCTGCCTCGCACAGCTAAACTGTGGATCAACTGTCGCCTGCGGTATTTCCGGACCGATACGACCTTCAAACTTTCAAGAAAAGGGCGTACCTACTCCCACCTTAAAAGCCGGCAACGCACCTAGAACCCTTATGGTGTTTCAGGTGTCCATGGGCGGCGGTGATCGTATACCATCAGGCGATCCGTCAGCTCGTTTGCCTCTTATGTCATAAAAAAAAGAAAAATAAAGTAGATTTTTATTTTTTATTTTACTGCCTAACTAAACAATGTTATAAGAAGGGAACTTTTACATAGCATTCATACAATGCAAAACTATTTTTTCTTTTGATTTTTTTAATTACTTTTTACACATACAGCTGTCAAATTAATTCTCGTAACTAGTCTGAAGGTAAATTTGACCAATAAAAAAGTGTCAATAGAAAAAAATAAGAGGAGAATTGGCGAATAACAGAGAACTATCTTTTGAGTTTCATTGGACACTTTTCCTAGCCCCGTGCTATCAGGTACAGAAAATATTATAATAGAGGTACTTTACAAGCAAATCAACACTTTTCATTTATAAAACAAGAGTAGGTATCACTCGCTCACTTCATGGCCCTAGCCTAACACTGTCTGTCACGATACTCAACTTTGACTGATGCACTGTCTAATTGATAGCTTGACTTATGAGCTTAACGTTATAAAAACTTAAAACAACATAAAAAAATACGCGCAAGTGTGAGTCGCGCCTCAACTAATAGGGATTTCTGATTCATTTTCTGTTCTAGTCTAGTTTTTTACATCATACAATCTTTGCCATACATTATTACACGATTCTTGGTAATATATAAACATTCATATTCATATAGAATGCCATTTTAAAACAAAATTACATACATTCCTTACAAACTACAAGACAAGTAACTAGTTAGAATATTTTCCGTTATAGATCTATCGACATTTAAATATCTGCTCTTCAAGCTTTTTATTGCTAGTTACTTCAGTTTCTCTGTGATCATGACGCTTTCAACATTGCTGAACAATATATTGATCCATTCAAGGATTTGGTTTGTCGTTCGCTTAATTCGTCTCCTCTGGTCTGATCTTCAAACCCTGTGAGGCCGGCTTACACCAGGGCTTCATCGGTCAATGAACCGGTACACCATCATTCTTGCAGTGGGGGGGGGGGGGGGGTTGACTTAAGTATCAAACACTTGGATGGGACCCCATAAACACTTATTTAATACACATAGACCAGGATCCGACCTAACAGTGACCTTCACCCATCTGTTTCATCATCATCATATCAGCCGCACATAGTCTACTGTTGAACAGAAGTTCATAGGAGAGGCCTCCTATGAACTTCCAGAACGAACAATTTACAGCAGCCGGCATCCAGCACTTACCGGCGACCTTGATGAGGTCGTCTTTCCACCTGGCCGTTGGGCGTCCTACACCACATTTGCCTGTACGCGGTCGCCATTCCAGATCCAATATGTTAACCGAATGAAAAATTTACTATTGCAAATAAAATGTCTTACTGCACCGGTTCTAATAGGGTTACCTATTACTATTGTTAAGTGGGATCTTAGACCAATAATTATTTCGATAGAAACTGTACATACATATCGGTTAGGTTTTTTAACTATAGACACTTAAATCAATGACTATAGATATCTAACATTGTTATTTACTTCATTGTGCCAATTTTTAGAGCCTGATGGTTTCCCCTCCTTCCCTCAGAACCCTAAAAGCTCGCCCCGGCTTATTAAACCCTTTTAGTATGCGCTTTGGTTTAGTCTAATTGAGTTGAGCCACAAGGTTAATTTCTGTTTAGATAACATATAGTCGTTTTATGCAAATGTTCCGTGGTCTGTTTCGAAAATAATTAAATTCTTCGATGCCCTACGGCCCGAATGCTTTGAATACTGTTTGTTAATGTTTTATGTGATTAGGAAGTTCTACTTTTTAATTTATTATTTATAAGATACGGCTTTCGTTGTTTAGGTTAAGGATATAAATTGGATGTCGAAAGCATTGTTGGTTGTTACAATCCATTGTGAATATGGAATCGATTTGATATAGACTCGATTTTGATTTATGCAAACAAATAGTAATAGTTTAATAAATTTATTAGTTGGTTAACGAAGCCGGCGATTGCGATTCCTAATACATATAATTAATTTATTATTAATTTAGATGTTTGTGTTGGTTGATAAAGAGCTATTATAATAATCTTAGTAATCTCACTATTGGATTGTTATTCTAATTTTATAACTGGCTTAAAATACAACTGATTATTTAATATTGTTGTTTTTCGATCGTAAAGGCTCAAAGCAATAGACAAAGCTACTTACTTTTACACGGTTCGGTTCGGTTATCGCTTAGTGCTGAGTCAACATAGTAGCTTTATGTTTGCAAAGTCTCAGCCCGATCGGTTTAAAATTGACAAAGTTTGATCCCCTTTTTTATCCCCTCGGGGGTAGAATAAATCAAAATCCTTTCTTAGCGGATGCCTACGTCATAATCATAACATCCAATTGCATGCAGCCAAATTTCAGCCCGATCCGTCCAGTGGTTTGGGCTGTGCGTTGATAGATCACTATATCAGTCAGTCACCTTTGAGTTATACATATTTAGAAGATTTATATTATTAAGAAAGGAAGCATGCATTACTCTAATTTATTAAACCATCATGAGTTGTGAACAAATCCTTTTTTTTTAACCTTCGGGAAATCCCGAGAGATACCATCCCCGCCGGAGCCGGAAGGGGAGGTCATGTCGGACTCGAACCGACTAAACCGCACGCCGTCTGTGGGTCGCAGTGCCCGCCGGAGCCGGAAGGGAAGGTCATGTCGGACTCGAACCGACTAAACCGCACGCCGTCTGTGGGTCGCAGTGCCCGCCGGAACCGGAAGGGGAGGTCATGTCGGACTCGAACCGACTAAACCGCACGCCGTCTGTGGGTCGCAGTGCAAGGCGGAAGATGAGGTAGCTATAGAGCATATCCGTCGCACCCCGGCTGACCTAGAGCCATCTCTCACGATCTGGCGCACGATTTAGCGAATTGTTAGCACGGAATCTGGAATACAGCCCGCGACAATCCATACTAAAATTATAAATGTGGAAGTTTGTGTGTGCGTCTGTTTGTCCGTTTTTAACGCTTAAACCACTGAACCGAATTTGATGAAATTTATGCTAAAGGACATTGCTACGCGTCCATACATTATTCGCCCCAGAACCAACGTCAATGGAAAAAGGCTTATTAAATGCAGAATATTTTTTTAATTCTCATTATATTGTATTTATAAGACGGACAAGATTCTAAAGCCCAGAAATGCAACAAATACGTGAGATTTTGAGGTTACGTTTGTCATCGTTGTATAAACCGGCCATATTTGGATAATATTATTAACCTATCGATTAAGTATTTGTTATGCACGTTTGCTCTGAATGGACTTCGAAACATTTAAATGCTTTTTAGATAAGTATTATTGACAGTTGAAATTATCCATAACGATCTATAAATACGGTAGGTAAGACCAATATTAAATTAAAAGCGCCATATTGTCTCGGTATTTATCAATAATAGGTAGGTACCTACCTATTTAAAAATTATATAGATATATTAGAGTTCCCCGTACCTATAATTTTATGTCAGACTAGCAGACCCGACCGGGCTTCGCCCATGGCCCACTTTGAAATATAATTAATGTAGTATGCCGGATTTATCGACATTTATGATTGAGCAGTAGCGTGATGATATTAGGCTATAATCTTCCTCGATAAATGCACTCATCATCATTCTCAGTCAGCTTAGCTCAGTTCAGCTTTCAAATCTGTGTTGCGGCTGAACTTACCTTCACAACCAATTGGCGAAAAGTTCTGCATTTTGTGGGCTCTAACTACCCTTAACGATCGCCATAGATCTTCGTATGGCAACCGGGACCATTGGCTTAACGTGAGACCATGGCACAATCAGACCAATGCAAATACCATACCTATGCATATTCATATATATATTATTTGCATTGAGCGGGGATCGAACCCGCGCCTCCTGCGTAGCGGTCGCGTTCACTAACGCTACGGGACAGAGGCTGTATGGAAGGTGATAATTCCAACCACTAGCTCCTGGGATTAACGCGTTCAGCCAAACAAACAAACTCTTCAGCTTTATAATATTAATATACAAGTATAGACTTCTGTGTAGGTATTATATATTTTATTAGATGAATATTTACATAATGTATGTACATAAGAATTGTCTAAATAAAAATATCAAAACAATACATTATATATACTTACATATGTTATGTAATGTAATAAGTAAAAAAAATACAACACATTTTTCATCATTTATTTTTTAAGCCTTTCTATAATAATATTTTTCAAACTAAGTTGATGGGGAGTATGAGTTCTTAATGAAATTATTTGATGTGAACGAGCCTGAGGTTGTAACATTCTATGGCAAAGCACACAGTCATTTCTTCCAACATTTCTGGTAGTTGGAGCTGTTGAAGTGCGAATAGTCACTTGAGCCAAAGTCCAACATGAAGTACATAATATATAAGATCATGTGCATGGATCTGAAAAAGAAAGTGTAATATTTTGACTAAATGTTATGTAGTGTAGGTAACCATGCATAATTTAAAAAATAGCATGGTTTTTTTATTATGTTAATACAAAATATTTATAAGGTTTAATGTAAGTATGATTGAAAATTTCTTTAGCAGCAATGGGCATAGGTACTTACCAAGCGAGGTGCTGTCCATTCTCGTATACAAAGAAGCATTTGCTCATCTTCTAAAAACAAGGAACCGCCAGCAGACCCTCAATTATCACAATATACACAGTCCATTTCGTATGACTTTTATAACTGTTATCAAAGTACAGTTCACTGAAGACTTATATACAGTTCACAAAGTCTAAATCACAGCCATAGTATTTCGATATTTGTAAGAGATCACGAAGTCCAGATATCAAAGTCATTGATTTTGCAAGAGATCAGAGTCCGTTTGAATAGCCAAGTAGTTAATAAAATATCTAAATTATTCGAACAAAACAAGAATAAAGTTCAAATCAATACATAAAGTACACAGCGAACTATCGAAGTGACAGTGACAGGTATGACCAAAGAGAAAAATACGATGCTACTTTTGTTACATTGTCATTCATTGGTTGAAAATGGCGATAGTACTTAGGTTATTATCGTTACATTACTCTTAATTATTAATTTAGAATAGATCCTTGTCCGTTTGACACAGATATTTGCATCTAATTCATTCAAATAGATAAATAATTATGGTATATGCCACATGTTTGTTGCTTCTGGGGCGACATTCAGCGATGTCCTTTGGTCGCGATAACCGACATCCACGCGGGCGAACCCGCGGGCAAAAGCTAGTAGGTTCTATAAGTAGGTATAACGTAATGTAAGGGCTTGGCTTTATAATAAATTAATAGATACATGACTACCGGCGAAAACAGTTTTTACGTACTTAGGTCTCTCGAAAGCAAGTTTGTATGAATACTTATATTCATCCAATAAAGAATAGAAGATTATGGTACGAGTTTGTAAAGTTTGTGATTATCGCTGAGGCGATATTGAGACCCGAGCCATTTGGCGGGGTCTACAGAGAGCCGAAGACGGTAATCAACAATACACAGGTGTATCATATTCATACGACGTTTTTCATATCACTTTTGAATAACATATTACTAAAATAGCTATTATTATTATTATTTAACGTTAGGGACTTCACATCAATAACATCATATTATATTATATCGGACGTTGTACAGTATATGTGTATATATCGGGCGGTGTACTAGGCTGTACATAAATCGTTTTCTTCATAACCAGCACTTGTAGACATTTTGATTAATAAATAACTATAATTTCACCGTAAAAACAAATTGCTGAACTTTTTGGGACTGGTGGGAAAAATAAAAAATAGCACTGGCCACAGGCTAAAAAAATAGTTTTCTTTTTTATGACGTTTACACAATTGTGAATTTACTTGAAAGTTTTAAACAGAGAGAAAATAAAAGTTATATTTGAGTAAAAGTTGTGTTCATTATACAAGATGAAATTTTCTATTTAAATACGGAGTTGCATGAAATGAATAAGCAATAGGTAGGTATAGGTATTAACTTATAGGTTCTATTCAACACGATCTTTTTGTATCAATTTTTTTAAGGGTAATGCTTCTAAACCAATTAAATTTAAAAAAAAGTCATTATCCCACTCGTCATTTAATAATAATCAATAAACCACAGTGTGATAATAGTATATCATTATGGGCCTAATTTCGATGATATTAGAGCTGTGTTATTAGCATCAAGTGAAATAAAAAAATACTTACATATTACGTGACAAACACTTTATAATTAGGTACCTACCTACATACATAAGTACGAATTTAACACAGTGTTTACCTAACAGGGCCGATGGTTAGCCAAGCCTATCCGTATTTGCATTCCTAATGAAATTCCCTAATAATTAATTGTTATCGTAAACATTAATCGCGTTTTGTACCTAATGCCAACCAATCATCTCGCGTTATTGCCTTTAATTATGACTCTTTAGAGCCCAAAGCCGACAACCCCAGTTATAAATATAAAAATATTCGATAATGCGTGCGTTTACGTCATGTTCTTTTAACAAAAAGTTATGGAATTCGACGTAAACGCACGTGTTACGAGTCAAAATGACATCCGGCGACTTTTAAGGATATTATTAGCAGTAAATATCTTATAAAAGTAGGTCTTTACAGGGCCTTAATGTCGTGTAGGCCAGGATGTACAGCCTGAGAAAAATGGCCGACTCGTATTTGTTTAAACTAAGGCGCCATAGTTTTAATATCGTAAATAACAACTAATTTCGTTGGTTATTTAATTTAGTCCCGGATGGTCTAAGCGCCTTCGGGTAATCGGTTACAAGTTGTGATTTGTGGGAAATTAAATATATTAGTTCCATAAATTGGAGTCGGGGTACAATTTAAGATATTCTGATGATTTTAATGAAAATTAACAGAATTATTGAGCAACACGCTCGCGGCGTACCGGAGCGGGTTTTGAAGACTCGAAGCGGATGCATCTTTTACAATCAAGTGATAAACGAGCAAGTTGCGCCGATATCAAATAAAATACGCGCGAGAATATAACGAGCCTCTCCATTTAACAATTAACTTAACAAACAAACGTAATATATTGTGCTTAAATTTCAATACGGGAATGGCGGCCGAGACGACGGCCGACTATAACTTATACTGCAACTACGCCTTAAGATATATTACGAACAAACATACGATTTTTCAAGAGTTATCGTGTTTGTTTCATAACGATTTGTAATGGATTAATTATATGCGATCTGCCTGTGAATTTATCGCTTTTGTAGTTTCATTTTAGGTTATTTTATAATATATGTTTACAGCGTCAACACAGATGAAAAGTTTACCCTAGATGCTGAAAAAAATTTCGTATTTTATACATTTAAGTATAAAACTCACATAAAATACTTGTACCTATTGGAATTTGGAATGAAAGGAGGCATTTGTAATGAGAGTTTTAATTTGAATTACCTAGCAGTTATTAGCCATATGGGTATATAGTGTAGTCATTTGGGCCCCTTATTTTGATGAGCTCTACTACCTTAGGACATGAGACTATTTGGTGCGATGCTATGGATGCTGCTATGAATGGTAGTGGCAAGGGCTCCCTGTAACACAATTCCTACCCACAGCTGCTCTGCAAAGGAAAGCCGTGGTAGAGACGTTAACATGTTTTATGCTCCAATATTTCCACTGGCCTGTCTGTTGAAAATTTTCCTCCTTGACCATGATTGGACTGGGGAATTTCCCTATTGTATCCCTAGGGTCTCCAGATTTGTATATTACTCTTACATAGAAAGTAAGAAATATTTTTTTTCGGATACAATCAATCAATTGGCCCACTGCAGTCCACTGCTGGTCATAGGATACGCAAAATTAAATTAACTTACAGTCTGATACAAAAACACTGGACACATAAGTTGACACAGGCAGAAAGACATTCGACCATCGTAAAATAAAACCATTAATTTGTATCATAAACCAGTCTAGTTTTATTTCTTATTCATGCCTATGAGAACAACATTAAATGATATTTCAATAGTTTGTATTGCAATCGGAGCGCGCAGCGGGCCGTCGGCAATTAATAATTATTTAATAAGGTTCTCATTAGGGCGACGCTCGACGCAATCAGGGCCCGACTAACTTATTGCTGTAGCACCTATGTGTACACGCGACGACACAAGTGCTTTATTCTTTTCTAATTAAAAGGAAAGCTCTCTGTTAAGTTTTCATTTTTACGTGATACATAAAGGGTAATGGCCAGAAATGACAGCCTCTGTGGCGTAGCGGTAGTGAACGTAGCTACTACGCGGGTTCGATCCTTACACTGTGCAAATATTTGTATACATGAATATGAGAGCACGTTAAGCCGTCGGTCCCGGTTGCCATGACGTTATCATCACTTAACACCTATGGCAGCCGTGATGGGTAGTTGCAGCCTTAAAAAGTCTAACAACTGGTCTAGCTGCAATGCTTCGTTATAGCCTTAGGCAGTCGCTCCACGGAAAATATCAAAGTTTAGCTAAATCCGCATTTAGACTGGTGAAGCAGACCCCAGACTCCAAGCTGAAAGCTTTAGATGCGACTGGGATTAACGCTAAGATGAAGAAGAAGACTTATAGGGTGATGGCCCGCTGGTAGACCTGAAAAACTAAGGTGGGGTTACATAGGTGACTAACCGCACTATTATTGCTGTGATGTACGATCAATTATCTAAATGGCAATTCGGCTACAATTCGGCAAGGTGGTTTGGTGAGGCGATTAGTGAAGCGACTAGCCGCACGGCGAAAATCAACCCATCTAAACTCCTCATTACATATTGACTACTTAAGTATAAATTGATCTTAATTTGGCAAGCAACATAAGTACATTATTTGACATTAGTTAGTTGCGGAAAGTAACCCGTATAAAAAGGACCTAGAATACAAATAGATATATTATATACATGCCTATAAACGTTTGCACCAAACTTGAATTGAAAAATCGAACCCGCGACCTACGTCATGTCTCAGCACTATCACAATCCTAATGAATATAAATCCAAGTTTATGATACTTAAATTTTTTTACTACATTACTTTCAACAGCCACTGTTACCGTCAGTACTCCGATATTGCCTCTCACTGCCGGCGGGTGTGGGCGGGTGGGGCGTACCTTGGGCGGCCCGCCCTCTCCTCACAATTGAATCAACAATATCACCCATCCAGTTAGCCCATCACACAGTTGTTGTGGATGTTCATGAAATAGAATTCCCAATAAATCGTTACTTACCTGTCATTACACAGCAACTTCCGAGCAGTCATGCCCTTCGCGGCTTGGTTTCATTCTTCCCAGTTAGGGATTTAATGGTGTACGCCGAGCTGTAGACGCAGTATCATTTTGTGCCAGGGGCAAAGAGGCCAAAAGCCTTGAAAGGGCGATTGGGCAGAGGCTCATAGAGGCTACTGGCGACTCTCGTTCCAGATCGTTCCTATTGCAGAGGCTGGCCATCGCAATCCAGCGTGAAAAGCAGCAAGTATGATGGGCACCTGTACACCGGGAGTGATCAGGGGCGGGTTATTTGATTAATATCAAATTGACATTATTTTATTCATTTTAGTGTGACTCTCCTGATGTTGCACACGTCCAAAGGCCCACGGTAGCTACTTTCCACCAAGTGGTATAAAAAAAATTGTATAAAAAGTGACATTGAATTAATTTGCAATGGAACTTTAACTGACATTCCTGACTTTTCTAAGGTCGTCATGGTCACGTCACAATCACGGTACGCTTTCCTACTTTGCCTGATTGGTTTATCTCGTCCTTTTCTCTGAGGGGGCTGAGACTGCCATCTAATCCCTGACAGGAAAGCCCGCACCTAAGCCCTTCGTTTGTTAGCCAAACAGGTGCACCGACTTTCAGGTGAATTAGGTTTGGGCCTTATGTATTTAAAGGTCAAAATTGCATAACTGCGAGTTCTTCATAAAGTTTGTAAAGCTTAAACCATATGGACAATGACCCAAAACTCGGAGTCATTCACCAAAGAAAGAGTCGTCCTCCGAGCCGGTTCCCTGATAAGAGCTCCAGAAATGGTTTCTAAAACCTGTATGTTACTGTAGCACTGCTCCTCGGGCATACCTCGGGTAGGACGTAGGACGCGACGGTATTACCGTCCAACCTGTGATATTACCGTCCAACTGAGCAGTTCGACTGGGGAAGTACCTCTGCCCTACAGAATATCGCGGTCATAATAACCTCGTGTTGTGTTCCCGGCGGTGAGTAGTTAGCCAGAGCTCACTGGATAGCTTTTATACTGTCAGTGGGAAAACCAAAGGCCTGTCCTGCTTTATCTTCTTTACTGACGGGACAGAAACTCTCTGTTCTAACAGGGTCGGCAGCGCGAATGTGTCGCCCCTCGTGATCCACACGTCCATAGGCCACGGTAATCACTATCCATCAGGTGGGCCGTGTTCTTGTCTGCCACCTAAGTGTACGAGTCTGTCGAACGAACACTCACTCACAAAAACTTCTTGAGCGCAATTTTGACTCTTTGGTCACTAGGCTACCAGATATTTATTTGTTAATTAGTTTATTAACATGAATCAGTTCATTTAAGATACTTTTAAGTGATGATAATGCCTACCTTTTCTTATGCGTGTGAACACGAAAAAAAACGCTCGTTATATCGGTACATATCTTAAATATATAACTCAAAGTTGACTGACTGACTGACATAGTGATCTATAAACGCACAGCCCAAACCACTGGACGGATCTGGCTGAATTATGGCATGCCGGTAGTGTTATGACTTCTACCACAGAATAATTAATAGTACTAACGTACAGAAGAATCACTGCGCAAGAAGATTGAAATTAATTCCAGTCTTGCTTCGACGCAATACGGTGGAATTCAGCTTGCACAACATTAAGTACCTATAATTTTATTCAACTACAACTTGCGTCTCCTTCTATCGCGTACCTCTTATCTCTTCTTACGCTGTTAGGGTTGCCTTCTTGTGAAGATCTGAATATTTGATTAACAGACCAGTTATGTACCTATTACTATTTTTCTACTTATGTGAAAAATTACAACTTTCAAACACACCTACTAGGTAGGTATGTATGTTTGAAAGTTGACATTTTTTATTTAGATGAAAAAAGTATTTTATTACAATGTCCGCATATTTTAACATAAGAAGATAAGCATACTACTACATTTAGTATTCTTCGCTACTACACTTTAGTGTATTTGCTAAATTGAACATTATCATTTAGGTGTTTAGTTACATGCGTATCAAATCTGGAATGCCGTACGACGCAAACACGAAACGGCTTAAACTAATCCGAGAGCCGACACCCAAAAATGATGTTGGTAAATTATTTCGATTTGCCCTTTCTAAATTCACGCTTATTAAATTAAATTGACAGGTAAATGGAAAAATGTTAGGTATTTATCCCTTCTTTTACATGATTTGCACCCATCTACAGCACATAAGGCACCAGATGGCATCGTAGGTACGCGAACGAACGACCGGAGCGATTAAAATTAAACAGCGTGCGTGCGCTTCGCTTGCGAAAACCGCACTGAATTTTGGTCCGCAAACGGCCCGAGGCCGCTCGGCCGGGCGGTAGGTAATTATAGCGCGCAAGTATATGGAGTGAAGGAGGCCTGCTTCTACCCCCAAGGGGATGAGTTTGTATGAAACTTTGTCAATTTTAAACCGATCGGGCTGAGACTTTGCATCCATAAAGCTACTATGTTGACTCAATACTAAGCGATAACCGACATCCACGCGGGCGGAGCCGCGGTCAACAGACAGTTTACGTATAAAATCAAAATCAGATGACCCACTTATCCCGACAGAGATGATAATAACGACATCCGCCTTTAATCGACTGTTCAATGTCAACGAGCGGTTTCATTTTAGTTTAATTTATATATTAATTTAACATATTCCTTTTGATATCACAGGGAGAATCAAAGTAACCGGTACATTACAAAAGTTTATGAAATGAACGAATATTGAAAAATTTCAATATTATCTAATTATGAATGTTGATGGTGATGATAGCTTTGGATTGATTTAGCCTTTGTTTTATTTTAATATTACCTACCAAGGTAACTAGTAAGCACATAGCCCACTTTATGGGAAACGGTTATCATGACAGACTAAAGAAAAAAAAAATTATTTACCTACGTTGACGCAAGTGTCCCTAAAATGTTCCATAATTATAATGTATTAAATTTTTTTATGTAAGAATACAGCAGCACTAAGATCCAGCGTCATACGCAAGCCGGCACACACCTCTCGATAGACGAAAGAGGCTCCGATGCATACTCTTCCGTTGGAGTTGGCAGATCAGATGGTAGCCAGTTCCACATAAGTCAAGTTAAACCTATATGGAAAGTAGATAGGAGAGACTCTCTGTGCAGACTTAGGATGCAACCAGATTTGATACTCGATGATGAAAATGATGATTATATTGAATAAGCGAAACCTACTTAGGTACCATCATTATAAGATTTTTTATACCATTGAGTTGAAAGTGGTGATCGCGGCCTAGGTATGGACGTGTGCAAAGATTCATATTACGCTATGTCAATTTACATTTACGAACTAAAAACTTAACCAAATTTCAGTAAAATCTACGTTAGGATATCACAAAATAAACCTATACGAACCATAATATTTTTATTATACCATAATAACAATTAGTAAACCATCAAATATGACAATTGGAACAAAGCATACGTTCCAATTAGGGGACTATAATAACATAAAACTGTTACCAATTCTTATTTTTGACAAATAATTTTAACACCACCTAAGCTCTAAAGGAATAAAGTTCAAAATCGATTGACAGTTATACATTGGGTAGAATAAAGTTGGTACATTGGTAATAGTTGGATGAAACTGAACACTCATTAGAGAAAACAAATCATGATAATTAGGTAATAAAACCGTTTTTGTTCCCATTGTAACGCAATCCCGCTGATTGGAGTTTATGATCACATTTATTGTTACAAATTTGTTTACAGATGGCAGCACTGGGCTAATGTTTCTGGGTACAGATCCTAAATGTTGTTTGTTAGACAATTATATGAGTTAATTTAATGTTCATTCTCATTTTGAACGATTTGTGGGTAAGCTTACTTTGATGGGTTTTTCAAATTTATTCTTACCTCTGCAAGACAGGTTTGGTAATGGCAACTATATAAAACTTTGGCTATCAAGGACAAAAAACAAAGAACAAAGCGTGGTTATTTGAGAAAAGCCGTGCTTAACATGAGCCATGTGATAAGAGAATAGGTTTTTTCACTTAGAGGAAATAATGCCTATTTTTGTAGCAAGAATGAACCAGCCCGATCAGAGAAATATAATCTTTCATTCAATCAATCAATTAACTTATCATTAATCCACTGTTGGACATACATCTCTCCCAATGTTGAGAGGCTTTGGCTTTCTCCACGCAGGCCGGGCGGGTTGGTTAATTTCGAATTTTCCGTCTCTTTTAGTGAAATCATCTGCGTATATTTCCGTTAGTCGTCTCTTACGACACCCTCGGATTAGATGGGGTGGTGATATCACCAATCCGCTAATCCTTAATTTAATACCCATATTGAGGTAGCTAATTATCATCTGCATTTGTTTTTATGTTTAAACAATCATTAAACAAGCGTGCGTTCTACAGTTCTAAATAATCATTAAACAGCTTCACATCAACGATTACTAGGTTCCGCATGAACTAGTAATATTAATAAAAATACAAGAGCGTTCTACAGGTTAATATTAACAATAATAACGATTACAGGCGCCACGTACCAATAAAGTTTCGTAGGAAACCGGTCGTAAAACGAATGGATCAAATGTGATTAACCCTTCGATTTTCATCGGTCATTTTGTTATTGGCTTAGAAATTTAGATTTTTATTATTGAACAAAGAACGTCTGGCGTTGGCGCCGAACTTTTTCGGTTAGTTAATTTTGCATAAAGTACTTAATGCTTTTCACTGATATTTCTGTCTCAATCTTAAGAATGTGTACTACCTCAGTAATTCATTTAAGTGAGTTAATTTTCTTTATCTATCTGTGGACATCACGGAGGACAGAATATGAATCTCCTTCTCCATGGTGTACAAGGAGTTGCATTTAGAACAGATTTTCGGCTATACCTGAAATGCGGTTGAAATTGTCAACAATTTACATTTTGTATTGAATACACTGAAGCTCTGAACTACTCTAACAATGATAAACATTGATTGACAAATCGAAGAAAAAATATTCTGAAGTTTTCGCTATAGCACATGATAAGGAGCAGTTACACAACACAAAAATGTTGTTTTGTGGCTTCTCGTCATAAAACATTATCACGTAGCTACACATACCTACGTAACTGGAGACATTAAAAGTTAGCGGCTCGGTAAATAGCTCAATCAATAAACGGTAATCGTAGGGCAAAAAGTTGCAATCGTGCCGACTTAACGCTTCGTCAAGGTCTATTATGAACGCAGTGCTTTATGAATTTATATCGAGTGGTAGATATTTGTCATCTAGCATCTAAGTAAATATTCTCAGTGTATATCGACTTTTAATCCTTATTATGTTCTATCAAAGTTGGGGCAGCGAGTACGTCTAGTGATGTTAGGCCCTGAAAATCTCAGTGGGATCCAATACTTTAATTAAATCTTAGTGTCTCCTTCTCAACCTCTAATCAACAAAAGCCTCAAGTAAATATCCTGAAACGAAACGAGTTCTCTACTGATTTATGACCTAAATTAGAGTACCTATACTCCGCACGCCGTCACGTCACGTTTCAACTGACAGTTGTATTAGTTATGCGAAACAATTTCGATAAAATACTGTTTTTTCAGGCAAATGTCATGTCATTCAGCCAGGTCATTCAACATAATAAGCAATATTTATTTAGGTATTTTGAAAAAAAGACTACGCGCATTGATGGACATAAAACACTAGATAAAAAAGTATTAGTAGCTGGCAATTATGGATTACATGGAAAAGTATTTAAAAGGAGGCCATAGACTTACCGTATTTTTTTAATTCAGTCATGTCATGTCTTGTCAGTCTGTTTTGTCTTCTTGTCACACCGCATCACATCGCGTCATACGAGTGCTCGGGTTGGCTTTAGAATCGTGCCAATCGAAATAAGGGTTGTTAGGGGTTGTGTTAGATAGGGGTTTGTCTCCCCTTCTCAAAAATACTACTCTCGCCCCGCGGAGATGCGTAGTTTTTTTTTTAGGGCTTTTTAAAGTTTCGTGTAACAGAACGAAGTAATGCGTAATAAAACGCTATATTATTATTATTATGGAGGGGGAGGGAGGAGAGGGGAGAGGAACCCCTCCCGCCACCCGCCCCCCTCGCGGAAACGCTTAGTTTTTAAGTTATGATTATTTGCATAACCTAACCTAAAAGTATATTTTTGACGTAAGTAGGTAACAAGGACTAAGTAAGTTTCTGATGTGTAGAGACCCCCATCCCCAAACAAATTATTTATAATCCTAATAAATAAGCAATGGATTATTTATTGTTTTTATTTTTTTTCCTTTTTTTTTAAGAGCTTTATAATATCCCGACTCAGAGTACCCCGACTCGGATAGGTTAGGTTAGAAGGCTAAGGCGGGAGCGAAGCGGAGCGGAGCTCCCGCCTTAGCATTCGTGGTTATTTTTTTTCAAACCACCCAGAAATAGGAGCCCCGCGGTTATGAAAATAATCATAACTTAAAAACTAAGCGTCTCCGCGGGGGGGGGGGAGTTGGTGGGAGGGGTTCCTCTTCCCCCCTCCTCCCCCCTCCCACCCTCTCACTCCATAATTCGATTGGCACGATTCTAAAGCAACCCCGAGTGCTCTAACGCCTTGTATGCGCCACGTCTTTCTTTGTTAGCTGAGTTTTGTTTCTGTTTTCGCTGTTTTGTGTTATTTGTTGATTTTCTGTTACCTGTTTGTTGATTTTCGGTTTTGCAAAATGCCGAAAAGACAGCGGAAAACTGTTCTCAACAGTGAAGTTCGCGAGTTTGTAGTTCGTTTGCGAGACTATTTTGCTCGTGAACAACAAAATGGTGGACCCTTGTTACCACTTGACAATGTTCGCGATCGTGTAGCCGATGCTCTAGGAATCGGAAAGGCTACTGTTTCTCGAATAACAAAGGAAAAATTTGGGGAGTCGTCCATGGAGCACAATAAACTATTAACACCAAAGAAGAAAAAGAAAAGGTTATGTCATATAACAGAACCTGATGAATTTGATTTAGATGCTATACGCAATCATATTTATGGTTACTACCTACGAGGTGAACTACCGACCTGCCAGAAGTTATTATCTTCATTAAAAGCTGCAGAACTCTTCAAAGGCGGTGCTACTTCTGTTAGAATTGTTTTGAAAAAAAGTGGATTCCGCTATAAAAAATGTGACAAGAGAAAAATATTAATAATAAATAATAAATAAATTTGTTTTTTATTCAAGTGACCATTGACTCAAAGTGTTAGTAAGACTTAAAAACTATGTTAGGACACTACATTATAATTTTTGAATCACCGGCGGCGCATCCCATGGGAGATAGCTCCGCAGTGACTCATATATGTGCAATCTAGCCTACTTGCTATCATTCTTAGGATGCTGTTAGTGCTGGCTCGCACTCTTTGCACCAGAGATGCGCACCTCTTTCTCATTGTGGCATAGAAACAGTCCACACGAGCATCGGCGAACATCCCCGAAGCACTACAGTAGCGCGGCAACCCCATCAGCACCCTAAACGCATTATTGTATTGCACTCTAAGGGCGTTGTACGAGATTAGAGTATATCTAGCCCACAGGCTGCACGTGTAAAACGTAGTACAGTAAGCACGAAAAAGCGTCAGTTTTACAGGAAACGAACAGCGTGCAAACCTGCGAGCCAGCCTGTTCGCTCTCACTGACAACGCCCTACGTTCTCGCTCAATGTCCAGGCTTTTAACATATGCCCGAGATATTTAAAACTGTTCACTCTCTGCAATGGAGTATCGTACAGTGAAACAGGCTGCATATACTCAAGGTTCCTATCCCCTCCTTGAAATACCATCACGACCGACTTTTTACAATTATAAGTCAGGCCGTGAGTCTCAGCATACTCCTGACATCGAGTAACTAACTTGCGAAGGCCACATACTGATGCACTCAGCAGCACCATGTCACCCGCGTAACTGATATTATTGACGCAGACACCATCTACATAGCACCCGACCCTGGTGCTGCTGAGCTCACCAATTAGGTCATTGACATATAGGTTGAAGAGCGTTGGTGAAGTTAGCCCCCCCTGTCTTACACCGCACTCCAACCCATATGGACGAGATAAGGCCCCAGACCATCGTACACTATTGACCTGGTTCCCATACCAGAACTTTAAGATGTTTGTTAGTTCAGTAGGAACATTAAGTTTTTCTAACTTCCCCCAAAGGATGTCGTATGAAACCAGGTCAAAAGCTCTGGATAAGTCCAGAAAGCAGACGTAAACAGGAGTCTCCCTCTGTGTGTAGTACTGGATAGTGTGCTTAAGACCCAGCACAGCACTTTCCGTAGAAAACCCCTGTCGAAACCCGAACTGATTGTCATGTAGTGCTATGTACTTGTTTAATTGCGTATTAAGCACACTGTCCAGCACCTTCGAAATTACAGTAGCTAGTGAGATGGGCCTGTAGTTCGTGCAGTCAGCAAGGTCCCCGGTCTTATTTTTAATAATAGGTACGATAATTGTTCGCAGTGTTTTAAAACGTATACTTCTTACTTTGTTTTTACTTGTTTATCTTTTATTTTTAATAAACGCTTAAGCAATCGGAAACATATTTTAATGCTGGAGTGGTAATAAATAAAATATATTTATCCTTACTGGTGGAATAGATTACAGAGAAATACGGACTTTCGAATATAGGCAGTGTTCTATTTGGTTTCGAAATAATTAGGTCATAATAGTCACAGCGGTCTCGGAGTGATGAGTCTCCTTTTTAATTTTGCACGGACTTCAGCAGGCATATGCTGTAAGAACATTTCGAACGATTGAATACACTTGACAACTGAATTCGTGGTGATATTTCAATTGCGCATGCTTAAACGTGACGTCAGCATGCGCAGTTGTAATCTCACCGTGAATTCACCTGCCAAGTGTATTCGATCGTTTGAAACGCTCTTACAGCTTGTGCCTGCTGTACCCTTGATAGTAGCTGCGTGAGACTAGATAGTTAATTTCGATCTTGCATTTTTCCCGTGCTCCCGATTCACAGAAGCCCGACCACATGATACCTATTATGTTAATGTTCTACCTTTGTAACATTAAGCAAGAAACTGAGAGAAGTGGCTGAATATTTTGATCTTTAAGTAACAAAACCAATCATGACACGACTGTAGTTTTTAATATAAATGCCTATATTAAGGTAAGCGAAAGATAAGATGCCACAGATAGCCTCGTTCTTTTAAGCGAGTAAAATTTGTTATGCTCATGATAATGTCCAAAGCATGTCGATAAAATCAACATATTATTATATTTCGATTGATCACAGAATAGCCGTGTAAAAACGAAACTTGCGTAAGTCGCACCCGCGCGCCGTGCTCTCGCCAAAGAATGTAATTAACAGAACACCAATAAAAATAATTGGACACAAAAAGCGATCCGCCCTGGGCCGCCATTTATAATTTTGATTAGCCTTGTTATTGTTATGGGGCATTGGTGTTTTTCAACTAGTATTTTCGATACACACCGTGAGACACCGTGACGGATTCGCGCCCTCGCGGTATACGTTTAGAGAGGCCGTATTTGTTTTGTGTGTTTCGTGCCTTGCATTTCGAAAACGCCTTTATTGTTTCGTTTATGACTGTGTTTGTTCTTGCCGACAACGCGTGATATGCATTTTTGATATTTTCTAAATCATAGATAAAAGTTATTTAGTGTGTTTAGATTAAATTGATAATATGTTACTTAATTTCATTAAATACAAATACTAAATGGAATCAAATAACTAAACCACAAAAATAAATAAAATAAGTGAAAATGTAAAAGTTTTGAGCAAACTAAAATGACGAACGAAAAAATATACAACTAAAATTAAAACGAAAAATTATACAAAACAAATAAAAAATACAAAAACAAATATTCAATCGAAAAAAAAAACTCAAAATTCAACTAAAATTACGAAAGAAAAAATATACAACTAAAATTAAAACGAAAAATTATACAAAACAAATACAAAATACAAAAACAAATATTCAATCGAAAAAAAAAACTCAAAAAGAAACCACTAGGCCCCGACGAGATTCGAACTCGTGATCTCCTGTTTACTAGACAGGCGCTTTAACCAACTAAGCCACGGCGCCGTTGACAGTGAAGGCGAAATTAACGTTCTGTCTCTATCTTACAATTCCTTTGAATACTGGCTTTGACCTTGCCGTTCATTTTGAAGGAATGTCATGCAGTTATTTCTTTGCAGTGTAAACATTATTATTATTATTGATAGAGTGATACAATGTAGTATATCTTTGTTAATTTTATGATAGTCTAGGTGTAATAATATAATAATATTTTAGTCTTATATGATTCACAATCATCTTATTTAATTATATCCACGTTGGTACCTAGAATTGTACATACAGTAGGTACAGTAATGTTATGATTCGTTAGTTTTTTTTTCATATACCTAACTTCATGTGGTACTCGGTTTTACCTACGAGTTTGTGTTTGTATTAATATTTATCTCGAAAAAAAGCAATTATTTGTTTTTAATGTACTTATATACGTATGAAGACAATAATGTAGGGACATGTGTAGGTATTATATGTTGCTGACTCAAAGTACTTACACGGTAAAAAAGAATTCTTTAATCCAAGCAAATATTCGCATATATATGCACCATGCAGTAAATTGTCTCCATTTAAGATGTCATATTGTTTTAAATTTCAAAGTAATATTTAGTTAGGTAAATAAAAAATAGATTCAACCAAAATAATGCAAACGATTTATTGAATGTTATAAAGTCTTGAATATTGATTATGATTATCTCAGTTCTAATGATTCAGGTTTTAAAAAAATGTATAAGACAATCGATTCGTAAACCTAACGTAACGGATGTCTCGTCCTGAACTCTGTTTATCTCAAACTAAGGCAATAGATTGTTTCCAATAGGAGTCAAGTATGGATATAATCTTAAACCAAATTAACTGTTGTCTTAATTCAAAAAGATTAATTTACTAAAACACTCTTTGTAAGCTTTTTCTTTCTTTCAGTCAAGATAGCGGTTCTCTTATTTTGAACTCTGCTTTCTTAAATTAAGGTGACATATTTTTCAACAGAGAAAATAATGTTTTGTAACAAGAAAATAATTGTAGCGAACAAAAGCGGACATATTTCCGATAAAAACGTGTACGCTTAGGCAGAAGAAATTATAATATTGTCGGAATATTATATTCGATTGACATAAAGTGAAATATATGTCGCTCTGAACTATTTTCTGTTTTATTCAAAAATGATCCGAAGTATGGTCGGGTTCTTGTTAAGATTTTATTTTTTAAACCAAACATGCTGTTTTTTAGATGAAAAGTGAGGTATTTCAAATAATTATGTATTTTACTTCCCTCCATTGAATCAATAATTCTGTTGAGAAAATATTGTCTAAGGCCAAATTATAATGTGTTCTTGAAGGAAACTGACAAAAGCTCGACTCAAAAAAATGTATATCGTTAAGGGAAAAATCCCATTAGGTAAGTACCGTTCAGCATTCCTTACTCACGCATACTGAATATCGGTTTTACGGCATGTTGACACCCGCAACTGTTTGCTGATACATCTTTTAAGCCATTGTGAGTCACAATATGCCTAGAAAGTCCAGTTTCAGTATGTATGAGGAAAGAATGCTTAACAGTGCTACCCTAATAAGATTTTTTCCCTAACCAGTTCCATGGAGTCGCACACGTCTAGGTCCAACTGCGACTGAAACATAACATAAGATTATAAGAATATAGACGAACATTGTCAGTTTCCCTTTTTAGCTTAAATTGATTTGAGAAATAAAAGAGTTTCTATATGGTAATTTATTTATTTAAAGTAAAAAATAATATTTATTGTACTAGTGCCGACATGTAACAGTGTACCTAGATAGGAATATTTGTTTCTAAACATATTTTAAAAAGGGAACAAATATAAAGAATGCTTTATATTTTTCCTAACGGGTCACGACTCACGGTGCTTGTAATCAGGTTCTTCTTTCATAAAAAGAAATTAAAAACATAATATATTATGTTAAATAGGTTAACCCTTAATTAATCAAAGTAATGAATATGTTTAGAGTCCGATATGGTGTCATTTTCATAGGAATAATTTTAAACAAATCGTCTAAACGCAATAAACTAAAATTATTTTCTATTTCTTCTACAACAAATATTGATAATGTTTATCATAGTGGCAAGTTTTCAACTTCGAAGTATAAAATAAAAATCAATACAGTTTTCCTTTTCTAATAACACTTGTTCAATTTTGCAAAACTGAGGTTCACAATTATTATCATAATCATTTAACAGAAAATCACCAATAGAATATTTAATACCATTAAATTTTCTCCACTTTACTTTACTGTAAGTCTTATTGTCATCATCATAGCCATGTTGAAGAAATTGCACTCCTTTAACTTCTTTTATATTCTGTACAACGTGTGTGAAACAATTAGTCAATAAGTCAAGTTCACTTTTAATGTCACTTTTTTGTGTCATTACTGCCTCCTAAAATCTAACCACACGTCCTGATCGTCCACCTGAATCTCGTGGGGGGCGGACACACGGAAACAAATTTACTGGCGTGGCTAACATGGCTCTGGTACACTAGACATTGGCGGGTCGCCATTAATAATTTTATAATACATTTTACTTGACATTGGCGAATTGCAGCGATTTGCTGCAGAGACCATTTTGAAGAAGTTGAAGTTGTCATTACTGACTTTAGATTAAAAACAATATCCATAATCATTTCTTTTACAGTTACTATTATCTCTTGTACCTGTCATATAATTTAGCAACAAAAGCATTTATCAAGTGTCTTAGCCAAGATGTAAAGTTCGCTTTTTCATACCTTTCTGAATCTGTTAAAGTATTTGGTATATTTTCATTATTTTGTGTACTACTACTACTAATATTATCTAGTGATATGTTTGAAGTGTGAGAAAATGTAGTGGTCAAATTCACGCCTTTGTACTGATATGGTCTAATCGGAAGTGACGTTTAAGAGAACGTTTTTTGTTAAAAACTCTATCACAGCCTACACTAGGACAAGGATAATAATTAGCATTTTTATAACACAATTGCAAGTGAAAACAACTTCTGAAGGTCATTAAAAACTACACAACATTAAACACATTTCATGATGAGAAACTGTACTATAAGAAATGTTGTATTGGACTATCAGGGATTAATGCAGCATTAAATAATATAATTAAATATTTATATTAAATAGTTATAGCTAAAATGTCAGCAATGTATGGAACTAGATTATCAAATTTGGTATAGAAATTATAGACACACTGCTGAATTATTAGATGAATGTGATCGCTCGGTTTTGGATAGCGCGCATTTAAAACATGATATGATTTGAAAAGAATGTCAGAAGCTTCTGTAACAGATGCAAAAGTATATCTAATTTTGTCTATAAAAATATAGGCTTGATGAACTTTTTGTGGCGTTCCGAGTAGAATGACGTAAGTTTGGACTTGTAATTTCCTTTTTGCAGCTCTATCGATCTGCTTTTGTAGAACCGAATCAATATCCCCAGGATTCTGTAAAAAAAGGATTCTGTAAAAAATATATATTATATGAAAGAAAAATTCTGTCTCTGATTGCACTTTTTATGTTGTGGGTTGGCAATCGCAGTGCTAGGAAGATTGTAATTTTTTTGTAACGCTGTTGCTGCCCATCAATGACTTATTTGCTCTCTAGCTTATTCTATGGAATGGATATACTGCCATTCTTCGGTAGTCTGCTCAGGTGCTCAGACTCAGTGCTTTTCCCTTAGTCCGCTCTTATGAAACCCAAGGGAAGAGATGGGGTGATCATATTTCTAATAGGAAACCATACATATTGGGCATCAAAATCGGCCGAGTAGTTTACTAGATATTTAAAAAAGTGTGATCACGAAGTCACCTACTATGTGTAGTTTGAAAGAAAAAATGACATAACTCACCTCCACTATTATCATGGATAATGTCCAAACTTTCTTGAGTTGAAAACTTTGCAGTTTTAGATACACGCTCTTCTGGTGGAGCAACATTGACAAGTAATGTCAACTCCGTGGGTTATGTATCTGCAAAAAAAAAAACATTTCTATTTGATGGAAATTTTATTTATGAGAATTGGAATTCAGATTTAAGATATCAATGTTATTTCTTTTAATAAAGACAATGTGGTAACATGATTTCACTTACCAACTCAGCTCTAGCTGGTACCTGTAACACTTTCCACTTAGTTATAAAATCATGCACATCAGTATATATTCCAACTCATGGCGAATTTGTGCCTTTTTTTCCATTTTGATTTTATTTCTGACCATGGTTCATTATTATTATTGAGCCATTCAATGTCATCTTCATGTATACCTGAAAAGAATTATTTTTTATTTTTTATAGTGTACAAACGATTTTTACGTTTATTCCCATTGAGTCATCCTAGCTTATACTTCCATTATCATTATTAATGGCAATTATTTTCTATTTTCTATAAAAATTATAAAATTTGCAGTTTTCGTATTGTTTCCTTTACTTGTGTTAAAGATCTACCTCCCTACCTGTCAAATTTCATGATTCTAGGTCAATGGGAAGTACCCTATAGGCTTTCTTAAGTCATGACAGACAACAAAGTGATCCTATAAGCGTTCCGTTTTCATTTTGAGGTACAGAACCTTAAAAATTACAAATAAATCAATAAATACAGTTTGCAGCCAACAAAGGTATAAACCTACATACAAAAAATACAGTTGAATGAAGAGCCTAACCGAAATAAGATATAAGAAATTTAAATTAATACATACTTAATAAAATCTCTACTCTCACCTCGCTTTGTTTCATTACTTTGAAATATGAAGTTTCGAACTTTGTCAATCAGTTTGTCTCTAGCTGCAATGGATTTTCCTGACCCTGAAAGACTCTTACTGGCCTGGTAAAATATGTACCAGGACATTCTTTAGGGAATAAAGTGATAATTTTTCCAGTTAATATATTGTAGTCATCAAGTGAGTCGCCTGTCAAAGATAATTATACCAATAACACTTAACTGGCTAAATAATCTGTCATTTAATACTCACTTATGATAATACCTGTTAGGCGACTTTTTCTTTTTGGATCCAATTTGTTATTATTAGTGTAAAATTTTGTATGCTTTTTCCAGTAGGTGAAGTTTCCAACAATATTTTTAGGCCAAAGTCTGGAAAACTCTGGTTTACACTTGTTGAAGGAAACAAGTCACTAAGACTAATACTTAGATCACCATTCTCTTCAGCTATGAGAGTACCTACACTTGCGATGGAGTCACTATGAATTGTTGTTACACTGACAGTGGAGGCCTAAAATTTAATAATGAAATTTTCTCTACATGAACATATTATCAAAGAGAAGAAAACTTAGTTTAAGTATGTATTTTAACAACAAACCTTTGATTCTAAATATTCATTGTTTTTTTTTTGTTAATTTAACCTTTAAAAATTTATTTTATGTGATCTTGACTAAGTTGATCTAGATCATCAACGGTAATACCATTACCTGAAAGCACAACATTATTATTCCTTGTTAGTAGGTACACCTAGATAGGCCTTTGTCCAGCAGTGGATGTCTATAATAAGTTGATAAAGAATAAGGTACATGACCAAATAGCTATTGGCCAATAAAAATGTATGGGAGGATGCACATTATAACAACCATACATTCAATGTACAGGTACGTATGCAACACAAATTGCATCTATTATAGCATACTGTAAAATGTATTAAAGAGAGGTTAGAAAAGAAATGTTATTCTATTAAATGAAACTTATGGATTCAAGTTATTCATTCAGGTGATATTTTTTTTATGGCTAATAAATTTTTCTCGTTATTTTGATAATATACCTAGGTACTGATCCGATGCTTATGCATGGTTTTCTATTTGACAATTATTATTATGCTGTTATAAGTACCTAGCTAACAAAGTAATCTGTTGTTATCTTACACTAAGGTCCAAGAATATTATCATAATGAAATATAAAATATAGAATATTATCATAATATATCATAAAGAATATTAACATAATTATTATAACGTGCGACTAAACTAACCTTACTTTTTATAGTAACTTTTTGGGGATAAGTAATTATGTATATCATCAAATCTGAGCATCAAGTACTAAAACATATTTCAAATGTAAGTGAAAAGAGAGTAGGTACTCACTGCGAAAGGCTTCAATTATATCTTCGGGAATTGCCCACGACCCTAAAAGGTCTATTATGTCTTCCATATTGATGGATTTATTTACTGTAAAACACTTATACCTATTACTTATTATACTGGGAATAAGTATGGTGCTTAATAATCTTTCTATCTACTTACTTGGAAAGAACTTCTTGAGATAGATCTTTTCTTCTTCTTCTTTATTTTTCAAATTGGCCTCTGCAGCAAATCGCCGCAATTTTGCCAATATCAAGTAATCAATCAATTATTATGTAAGTAAATGTATTATGCAGGTATTAATGGCGAGACGCCAATGTCAAGTGTACCAGAGCCACGTTAGCCACGCCAGTAAATTGGTTTCCGTGGGTCCGCCCCCCACGAGATTCATAATTATGGACGATCAGGACGTGTGGTTTGATTTTAGGGGGCTTGAGATAGATGAAGTGATGAACGCGTCGCGTGCGTCGCCGATGAAGCTATCAATAAACTAAGATGGCCATCGGCCGGAAGTTAAATACAATTAGGGATGCGCCATGCCATATAATGAACATTGATGCCTATATCGAGTATCGACCGGTCGGTACGTACACAGATCATTATTTTAATGTTATGTGAAAGTGTATTTTAATATATCTGCGAATTGATACTGAATAATACTTTGGTGTTACTTACGTAAGCTGAGATCGAGAAGAATATTTAAATTCAAGTTCCCATTAATCTTATATAATATAATAATAGTTACATATAAGATTAATGGGAATCTTCTGTACGTGTTTGTCAGCTATCTCCTCTTAAACGACTGAAACGATTTGGATGAAATTATGTGCGCATACTTGAATGGGTCCTGGATGGTTTGAAAACATAACTAGACGGCCTCCCTGGCGCGGTCTTATTAGTGGGAGGTCCCGCGTTCGATTCCTGGCAGGTGTTTGGAATTTTATAATTTCTAAATTTCTGGTCTGGCCTGGTTGTTAATTTAGTTTCCGGTTGGTACGATGTCGTGTAGAAACCAAAGAGCTAGGGGTTCAATGAAAACTATTTTCAGGTTAGCCCGCTTCCATCTTAGACTGCATCATCACTTACCTACCACCAGGTGAGATTGCAGTCAAGGGCTAACTTGTTTCTAAATAAAATAAAAAAGACCGGTATGTGGCACTGCAGTCGGTATGTTACTAATTTCATCCTAAACGGTTGGGTCGATTTGAATGAAATTTTGTGTGTATATTTGCATGGGTATCTTGTTTGAAAATACAACTAAACCTGGTAGATGCCATCGTAACCGCGTTGTCAAGAAGAATGTAAGCATAGTACAGGTTCGATCGGGTCCGCTAGTATTAGTTATTATAAATTCACAATGTAGAATGAATAATTTTAAACAAAAAAGAACCGAAATTTCATCTTTTTGGAGAAATTTGAGGGTTTCCCTTGATTTCCCTGGGATCCAGTCATCAGATTCTGACTTGATCATCTCCGAAGTATATCCTGTCAGACAAAATAAAAAATCCAAATCGGTCCAGCCATCTTCGAGTAATCGGGAAACATATCTATATAAAAAAATATTTAAAAACCGTTCTGACGAATTGAAGTCGGTTAAAAAGACAACGAAGAACGTACTTCCACCTTTATTAACAGAGACTCAGGTGGTTAAACACAGAAGCCACCATGTAGTTGGGCTTGTACTCGTAGATAGAAAAAGGAACTTTTAAGTAGTGGCTAGGTTTCTAACCGAACGCCTAAATAGGGTGTAAAATAACGTCCGGCATTTGCTGAAATGTGAAACCAAGGCTTTTAAAAAAAATGCATCTTCTCTTTTGGCTTAAAAATATTGATGCTTTTGTATGGTATTGTCCTTCTTGACTTTGTATTTCTATACATAATAATTCCTTTTATAAGTAGGGATAGATATCGATAAATTACAATGCTATCGATATTATTCTGTCGAAACTCGAACGACAACACTAAATAATTCGAGTTGATCAGTGTTCATACTAAAAATCAAAAATAGTTAAACGAAAAACAAAATTTAGATCGGGTTAAACGTAAAATGTCTCCATTCAATATAATCACACTGTTTCATCTATGAAACAAAAACGCTTAAACTTAGACCATCACGAGATTAAATGGATATTTTATCGACTCCTTTCAATATATTTGCCACTTTCCATTCAAAAGAACGAGTATGTTGAGTGAAGAAGTTTATTTACTTGAATTGGTTACAACGCATGTATGTTTTTACTTATTTCAAGTAATTTTTTATTTGTGACAAAATTCTAATAAATGACATGATGCATTAAAGTAAAGTACAAACTCTTAAACGAAAATATAGAGTGCTTTATATTATGTTATCGTGTATTCCAACCAAGAAGATTGCTTGTTTTGAAACTAGAGAACCGTTTTCTTGAACTAAAGTAATATTGCATTGTCCTACCATTCCATTAGTTCAGTTGGAATGTATCGCTCATGTACATTAAAGATTACAAAATATTTGATTTGGCGTGATATGTTCTTTAAACAAGCAAATTTGACTGTCGACACAAGAATTTGAGTTATTTTTAGGCAAGGAAGATTTATGCTATTGGAGCAAATAAATGTGCATTAAGTTAAAATAATATTGTCGAATTAAACTGAGAAATTAATGAATTCAGTTCAATTTAACATAACAGTATTCCAAGGTGTTTTACTTTGACTTAAGGAAATATGTTTAAAACAATATATTTTCTTAATTGAAAAAAATCTCTAAACTCTTTTTTTTCCGTGTAGATATCTACATAAATCATAAAAATAGATTTAGCTTTTTGGAGAATTGTGAGATGTCGTAACCTTAATCATAAATAAGGAATAGTGCTTTTTATTAGATCCATTTTCTTCTAAACACAGTCAGCTGCACGTTTTTGTATTACTACTAAGGTGGTCGCCGGGAAGCGCTGGATGGGGGCTGCTTTAGATCGGTCGTTCTGGAAGTCCATAGGAGAGGCCTAAGTTCAACAGTGGACTTCATGCGGCTGATATGATGATGATGATGATGAAGGTGGTAAGCTGACTGACGTTCGAGGCTCTGGGCCCACTTTGGTGGAATGGAAATCACGCTAAAATAATAATTATTATAATAGGTCGTTACATTTGAAATTGCCGAATTTTTCTTACATATTCATGAGTTCGTTATTCCTGTAATTTGATATAATTTGATTTCCATATTTATACTTTGTTTGAAAGTTGATTTCAAGATTTTACAACTCTGTACTGAATTTTGTTTTTATTGGCCGCTTGATATTAAATTAAATTCGATCTTCAAAAACAGTACTTCTTAAATGGGTGTGCGTTGTTTTATAGACAATTGTTTAATATAATTTCGTATTACAGAAAATGTTTCGCATAATTTCGTTTCATAGAATAATCAATATACAGAATACTGACTTTAAAGAATTTTAAATCATTGAATTTTGTTTCATATAAAGTTAAACATTAGAATAATCATTTCATAGAATATCAAATCAAATATTCTTAATCATTATATTGTTTATTTAATAGAAAACTTATTACAAAGAATAACATATTATCAAAGTGACAGTTTCTAAACGTTTCAATTCATAAAATGCATACCCTCATTTAAATGGGACAATTTTTTTATAAACTAAACAATTGATGCGTCTACAAGGTCGACGGAGCCCCGCTACGCGGGGTCCTACTTCTGGGTGGTTTATAAAAAAATAACCACGAAGGCCTAATGCGGGAGCTTCGCTACGCTCCGCTCCCGCAATAGCCTTCTAACCTAACCTATCCGAGTCGGGGTAATCTGAGTCGGGGTGTTAACTATATTGTAAATGTTAAATAAATGTGATTTGGAACATTATAAAGGTGGTTTAATATTCTTTAAAAAATAATTCTACAGTTTGATAAGTTTGTTAAACAAAAAAATGTGATAAAAAAATCGTTGAATTGTGTTTCTGTGACATATGTTTCATTGTAGTGAATTGTTTTTGAAACAATAATATTCGAAATAAAAATATAAGAACCAAATATTTTATGAAACATTTTCTGTGAAACGAAATTCTATGAAATGTCTTTCTACGAAATAAGGGGCTCCCTTCTTAAATACTATCCATATTGATGGTCAATTTCGTATTACTTTTTTAAAGTTGTCACTTTTCAAAAATGTGATAAAAGTTGCTGTTGGCTTAATGTTGTCTCACTCGTACACAAAAAGAATAATAAAATTTAGATTTGATATTCCTAAAAAAATGTAAAAATGTTAGTACTGAAAATTAGGTTTCCGCCAATTTCTTCAATAAAACGGCAATTTCACATGTAACGACCTATTATATAGTTATCAGCATATTCG
The DNA here is from genome assembly GCA_949126895.1 of Eilema caniola. NCBI lineage: Eukaryota > Metazoa > Arthropoda > Insecta > Lepidoptera > Erebidae > Eilema > Eilema caniola. The sequence goes on along the minus strand of OX421464.1, from coordinate 7,464,121 downwards.
ATGGCTTATCAGAGTATATAGGTAGTATGTTTGTATATATCTGGTATGTATGTAAGTATGTATGTTGTGTATTTATATGTAGGTATGTATGTGTATGTATGCCTACTGCCCTCTTACAATCAAATCCCCACATTGTACACTAGACTTTGCCTCTGACGACTCGACTGTGCTGGGGTTTTGGTGGCAGAAAACTCAATTATGAGTTAAGCTCGCCTTTGTAAATTTTGTGTCGCTATATTGTTTTTGCTTTTATAACATCTCTGCCTACCAGCATAGCAGTATTTACCTAGCAGAGGGATAAAAGAGAAAAGTGATGTTTCTAAATTTAAATCAGTAAAGTGAACATCCAGGTACTTGAACCCGTCGGATCTTTCTCGGGGAATAATCAGATACCGGGAGCTAAATTTCTCGTTTACATTACATACATCGTAGCGTGAGGTTCATTGGAACCATGGCATAACCGCGAGAACATTTTATTAAAGTTGTAAGCGCCGAAAGTACTTTTTCTAACAGCAACCACCAACTACGGCTAATTGGTGCTAGGCGAATATTTTTATCAGGAAAAAGAAATTCGTTCTGGCATGATTCTTCTCCAGTTATTATGTAAATACGAACCTAGACATCGTCTAGTCTTGATATCGATGAACCATGATACCTATTATTCTACGTAGAACTTGCAACGAACCGTGTTCATAATTTTCTGAACCTTTTTCAAAGTCTGCATAACATAACATAAACTCACGCCTTTATCCCCGAAGGGGTAGGCAGAGGTGCTAGCCCCATATTTCGCCGGTTTATGTTTAGGTCCTAATGCATTAACTGGGCACTTATGAACCGGCGATAAATACACACATAACTTCGAAAAGCATTGAAAAGTCATTGGTGTGTGCCATGGAAAACCTGGGATCGAACCCGAGACCTCGTCTCAGCAGTCCATTACCCATACCACTAGGCTACCGCGGTTCATCAAAGTCTGTTGGAGTCGGATTTCCATTAGGTATAACTGTGATGAGTCTGTGATCTTCGATATTTTCTGTGAAACGACTTCCATCTGAACACAGCCAATTGGTGAACCAAACAATGAACCATATTTTCTATAAACTATTTTGCAGCGGCCCTGGATCCTATAAAATGTTAATGAAACAGTATCGTATATTGTTGCCAAATAAGATTAAAACCTCAGCTAATAAAATTACTGTTGAAATTAATATTACCACTCTGTAATATTTCAGTAATGACTGCTAAGTATAGCTTTATTTAGCTCGCTTTAGCGGGGCATGCTTGAAGGTTTATAGCTGTTATTTCATTATGGTATGCCATACTACTTTAGTAAGCCTTTAGTACCTTGATAGAGGGTAGAAATTTCACGTAATGGCATCATTCACGTCAAGAATAAATGATTTCTCATACCTACTTTTATTTTTACCATTCAATCACTTTTTATTTGTATGAATGGAAACAATCTTGCCTCGCTAGCACTGGTGCTGAAGTCGTTATGTCGGAATCGAATCGACAAAAAACCATTGTGGTCTGTTACGGGAGCCTTTTGCCAAGTGCCCAGGTACATCATAGGAAAGAACAGGTGACATCACTGTGTAAATCGGGTTTACCCACGATTTTGTGATATCAAAGACCACCTGTGGCGTTTTCCTGGTGATGTTCACAGCGCAACCGTTTAGAGATGGCATCGGGGGCTAACTTTACTCTTTAATTTATCTTCAGAATAAATTATTAGGAAGTAACTATAATCCTTCATTACGTAAGTATCTTCTCAAAAATATGAAATAAATTATGTATCAATGGATATACCTATTATTGATGAAATAATTGTAGTTGATTGAATTTGTTGAAACTTCTTGATGGAACTTCATTTTACTATTTTTATATATAATTAAAACACACTTTACCAGTTCCACACAATTATATTTAATTTTGTCACTGTATAATGCTAATATTTGATTTATACTAATACGACATGTTTCGATTAACTCATCTTCAGGTAAACATATTTTTTTTTTTTATATTTATATTTTTTTTTTTATATGTTTACCTGAAGATGAGTTTAATCGAAACATGTCGTATTAGTATAAATCAAATATTAGCATTATACAGTGACAAAATTAAATATAATTGTGTGGAACTGGTAAAGTGTGTTTTAATATATAGGTATAAAAATAGTAGATGAAATAATTAATTATTAGTAAGTGACAATTTTTTATGTATTTTGTGTTCAAATACAATGAAGTATTCATAGCGGTAGAGCTCTATTTTGTTAATAAAACTTAATAACCTTATTATGTTACAAAACTATTCCACCTCAATAGAGCTGGCTTGCAAATTGTAATAAGTTGTAACAAGCCTTTGAAGCAAACGTCCGTAGATAAGGAAATGATTATCTTTAGTGGTTAGTTTTAAAATGTGGCACAGATAAGACGGTTGGTTATAATTACGTAAAAAGTCTGTTTAACAAAAGGCTTTAAAAATTGTATATACCATGGAAAAACTAGTAAAGTAACTTTGTGGGTGGTTAAAGGATGTCTCGTACCTACTCGTAGCTACACACGCCCACGGAGATAAAAGTGCGAAGGTGCATACTTATTTTCTTGGCAATGTGTACTAATTAGTGAGTTCGAGTGTTCAGATTCAGTTACTCCGGTTGAAGTTTAGATAAATTAAAGTACACCCACACCTGTTCAAAAAGGCAACAGATCTTTATCCCAGAAGTAGTCGTCCAGACAGAATCGTATTGACAAAGATACCAAAAACCACAATGTTTCTCAAAAATTGTACAGCTATGTGTGGACATGTTTATAACGCAGTGCCAGATGAATTAAAACATTTACCCACAAATAGGTTTTGTAGAAAATTTAAATTATGGCTCTTAGAAAAATAATTTTATTTTTTAGACGAATACTTTAAAAATTAGTTTTATTTATTGACATTCAAATTTGTAATAATTATTTTGGGCATTGTGAATTATCTTGGACATCATAAATTTTTTATTATCATTGATATGTTGACATCCTATCATGACTTTGATTCTATGAGTTTTTCTATTGTAATTTAATTCTAATAATAATTGTATTTCAATTTCGTTTTGAATCGAAGAATTTAAATAGAGCTAAGCTAATATTTGCATGCCACTGAATGGTACTGTATTATCTTAAGTAACTGTAACTGTATTATCTTTATGTAACATCATGTATAAAAACGCTTCGTCAAGACTTTGTGCATCAGGCATGGCCTTAGACATTAAATACCTGAAGACGAGGACAGACTTAAAACTTTCAATTTATTGAGTTTGGGGAAGAGGAGGGAGGTGGGCGCTTTGCACCCTGTACAGAATTACAAATGGCTTGCTTGACTGTAATCTGGTCACCTCCTGAACTTTAAGGTACCCACTCGGTCCGTACGCATTCCACAGCTGCTTACTATACCTCTATGTAAAAATAATGTTTCCCAAAATAACCCGCTCCATAGAATGTGCAATCAATACAATGAGGTTTGTACACAGGTTGATATTTTTGCCGATAGCTTCAATACTTTTAAAAAGCGTCTTATTTAGATTTTTTTTTGTCCTTTATTTTCAGTCTTATTTTCAGTTTTGTGTCACATAACAATTAATTTGTTTGCCCCCTACAGCCTACAGCTGTATCTTTATTCTTTTATTAACGCAACCATTTAACACAAAAATGCTGTGTATCTATAGATATAAGTGGACATCAGATTCAAAAAGTGTATCAATTAATGTTATATCTGTGTCTCATGTAATCTGTTTTCTGTTTCTTTACCTAATAAAATAAAATAAAAAATAAAATCAAATAATCACATTTTTGCAAATAAATGAATTTGAATTTAAATTTGAATCCTAATCGCATCCCAGTCGCATCCGAAACTTTCATCTCGAAATCTTTGGTCCGCTTTTTCCAGTCTAGGATTCATTCCAGGATGAAGAAGAAACCAACAATGAAGTACCTAAGGAAGCGGACCATTATGAACAGAAGTGTTGGTACATTTTTTTACATGCGGGAAATCCCCACGGATACCCACCCCTCCGGAGCCGGAGGGGGAGGTTATGTCGGACTCGAACCGACTAAACCGCACGCCGTCTCTGGGTCGTAGTGCTAGGCCCAAGGTTAGGTTGTCATGCGACATATCCCTGGCACCCCGGCTGACCCAGGGCCATCCCTCTTGGTCAGGCCCTCAAGTGTTGGTACGGCCATGTGAGCGGGAAAAGCGCGGCAACTTTTAAATCAATTCCTGTCCTATGAGACAGGAACTTCCGAACGCTTGCTCGATACTAGCTTGTAATAGCATCGTTAAAAATACCGTGAATATGCTATATTGTGCTATTTCCAACTGTAGAAAAAAATGGAGAAATAAATTTGAAAAATAAAGGTATTTCTAGCCTCACATGAGTATTCATTTACAGTGAAAAAGACGCAAAGGTGAACGCTTCTATCCTAATAAATTTCTGTGGTTGGTACTCACGTCAGGCAGGTCAAGCGCATAAAAAAGCTGCACACTAAACAAACATAGTTTACAAGAACTTTTCTTTGAATATCGACGTCACAATTCACAAAATTCTCACGGTCTGTAAGCCAACAAGTCGGTATCATATAACGCGCCTACTTTACATAATTAGACTTAGTTGCCTAGTCGTAAGCCGCTCGTTACACCGAAATAAACAATTTGTAAGAACAGCCCGACTTTAGCCCACCAATTATAAGTAAATCATGTTGGTGTGAGTGAGGAACTGATAGCGGTTTAGTTTGGGGAAAAAATATTTTAGAAGAGAGAATTTTAGACAGTGTTTCTGTGGCCGTGATCGTGTTATTATCCCGATTAAGTAAAGAGAAAAAATGGGTAAAGAATAATTAAATAGTAGTTTCGCCCGTGGCTCCGCCTGCGTGGGAGTCGGTTATTGCGACCAAACATAGCCCATGTCCTTTCTCAAGGTCTAATCTACCCCGAAACCAAATTTCATCAAAATCGGTTCAGTGGTTTAGGCATGAAAGACGGACAAACAGACAGACACACTTTCACATTTATAATTAGAATAGATACCTAGTTGAATTGGTATTTAAGCACGTTTTGCGTTTAGTTAGCCCAAAAATATGGCAAGGATCCTGAAAATTTGGGCAAATAATATGGAACTTAAAATTAAAAGTGAACTTCGTTAATTGCTAGTACTTATAACAAAAGACTAATTGATTGATTGATCAATAATTATCAAGGCAAGCGAAACGAGCCCTAATACTATACCATAATTTAAGCATTTTTGTAGTTCACTTAATTGAAAAACTGTCAACCTAAACTAAACTAACTGCGCGAGCCTTTATAAAGCTTAGCTTTTTATTAGTATAATTTAAGTGTGACTGTAGGAGTTATCCATTGCTTCTATGGCGCACGTTGCCACTATGTGGCCACTATACATATTGTCTCTTTAATTGAAGTGAATATATTTTATACACCAGATTTACCTAGTGCAGTTTGCGAAATAAAAACGATAAAATGTTTTCAAATAACAATCATTCTGAATTCGAATGATTAAGTTTCTTATCCGATTAATTTTAGGCAAGATAATCACAGCATTATAAGATAAAAATACCACATATAGCATCTCTTATGCCTTGCACCACGCACCACCATTTACAGCGCCGTCGACGAACAGTTTTGAAGTAAAGCGCGCGCATGCAAGCCGACGATAAACAGCTGAAATAACTTCATGAACCCGCGCTAATCAGCTGAACAAATTTAATTTGCCACGGGCTGGAACACGCTTAAACTTTAATTAGAAAATGTAATGGGAATGTGGTTTTCAGGCGAAGTATTTTGCTTTTCTTTTAGAAGTAAGTAAAAGTAATTTGAAATGAAAGGGTTAACATTTTTGTATTCTTTATATTAGCAGCACTTCTAATTTGTTGTAAGGTTGGCTACCTGGGTACTCCATTGATATCTTTGGAGCTTAAAACCAAGCGTAGCTTTTCTACGTCATTAGTCTATCAAGATTATCAGTTAAACAAACTGACAAATAATTCAGTTCTAAGTATCTCCTCAGGCAATATCGACATAATATTTGTAAACATAGAAATAAACTGGTCGTGATACGTTAGCCGAATTTTGAAAATTGTCGGAGGAGGCGCTGGGGTAAGGATGTCAGACGGCCGTCGCTCTAATAAAAAAAACGTATAGGCCAAACCAAATGAACCAGAAGGTGTAAGTGTACCTAAACCTATGCTCCGAGGTGAAAACTATTGATGCAAATGGTAAGGACTAGAGAACAATACAGGGTTCAATGTCTGTCCACGTCCACAATAACTAAGGATTTGTAAAGACCTGGGTGACGGTTCGCCTTCGAAACGGTGGGCATTAGTGTATTAATATTAACACCCACTTTTCCTTAACTATAGTTTGTAATATAGTTGTATAAAATGTCTTTCAAAACGTGATAACTATTTTAACTTGATAACACGCACCGGTAACCAAGTTAAACCTTCTTCAGAAGTATGTCAATATAAAAACTTTGCTGTCAGAGCCTATTATTGGCTTTCAAATGTAAATAACAACTTCAGGTCGCGTGTGAAACTTAAGTCGAGTTAAGTAATAGCTTACTAACGAAACACGAATAAAATTAACTTAACGCTTTCCGTGATCAGCCATCGTCTTTAGTTTCAACTTGGAACACGAAAACTCGAGTTAAGTTGAAATCGGTTAAATATCGGTAATCATACAGGTTATAAGATAGATGGTATTTTATTGTATTTATGAGAACTAACACTAAGCTACTGACGCTTTATTTCCTACGTTTTTTTTTTTGTATACCGTTGAGGTGGCAGACAAGCGCACGGTCCACCTAATGAGGTTACCGTGGCCTATGGACGTGTGCAACACCAGGGGAGTCACACTCGTGCTGCCGACCCTGTAAACACAGAGTTTCTATGCCGATAGTGTAGAAGACAAAGGAAAGACAAAGTTTAGTACTATTTTGGCGGTAGGCCCAAGAAAATATGAAAATAGTGTGTAGTGTGAAATAAAATATGGCATAGAAGAGAGTGACTAAGAAAATGACATCTGACATGAATGTGAGGAGGTGACGACGAGGATTTGAAGCAGGCTTTCCATTTGGGGTTAGGGAGACAGACAGACATCGAAAGTAAGAAAGGGCAGGGAGTTTTCCGTGATCACCTGTGGTCTTACTTATTTACAACTTGGAACATGAAAACTTGAACCCAATTAAGTAGGAATTTGTTAAATGTTGGTAATCGAATTCCTATTGCTAGACAATTCGTAATGTATATTGTATTTATTAGTCTAATGTGTGCCAATTAAATTTAGTTTTTAATTACATGTTAATAATATAGATTAGCATTTAGATTTCGAGGCTTCGAATAGCTCACTCTTGCTATAGTTAGTTACAAATGTACAATTGCTGCTTCTTTACTAGTGTTATTAAATTTTATGAGTTTAGTAGCTTTTCGAATGTAATCCTATAAAAATGTATTTTTCATAATGTAAAATTATAATATTGATGTAGACATTAGCGCGTTGCGAAAATGAAATATGGGAGAGGAAAATTGAGATCGAAGGGGTTTATTAGATTAATTCGTATGGTTAGTTAATTAGACGGTTAGTTAATTGATTAGTTAGTTAGTTAGCTAGTTGGTTAGTTCGTTGTCTTGTCAGTTAGTATAGATAAACTAATTAAACCGTGCCATATAGTGTTATCATCGACATTTCTCATCCGTTTATTATGATGACCTGTCGGAATCTACTGCACTATTAATTTCCATATCCGCCGCAAACATCATCTAGTATGTTATTACGTATTCTCCAATAGACAAGTAAAACGTATAACGTTTCTATTCCGTGTATCGTCGGCGTTATCGCTCAGTAGGTGAATGAGACATCAATACGGTACAATCTGGCCTTGTAATGGCTGCGAGCACGCGATCCCTAACTATAGCGTTTGGATTACGTGTATTTGTAGTACAACACGATATTGTCATGGGTAGTTGTGAATTAAATACTAATCAGTTGCTTTTAATAACGATTTGGTAATTTGGGCTCCCTAAATGACGCTCTGAAGGTCGATATTCAGCGTAGTATGGTATGTTGAGTTGTTTTAATGTGGTGAGAACTAAATGGTACAATTATCACTAACCCATCACATCTGAAAACTGTCGCAAAAGGCGACTAACAGAGTTAATACGCAGATGGGATGGGAAAATTCGAGACAAAACCCTTTGCCAACCTGTTTGGCCAGCGTTATCATAATAGGCTAAAAACCTCCTAAATGATCCAATCGCGCACATAGGGAGAGGCCTATGTTCAACTGTGGACTGCAGTATTCTATTAATTGGGAGCCACACACCCGTGGTGGTTGCTCGAATTGCACGATAGGCGGTGCATTTTTTGTTGTCTGATAAAATAAAAGGTGCTTTCAGGTATGACAATACTTAGTAGCCATATCTCTTCTTCATCTGACTAGTAACTTAGAGTTTAAAAGGGCTTTCAATTTCCAATTTTAGTCAGTACAGTTACGTAAAACACGGGGACGGGCACTCTAGAAGTTCAAGACCTCGAGGGTCTGAAGGTGGAACAGCTCGTAAGATTCTGTAAAGAGACAGGTAGTTTCGACGGAACGCCGTGATTGCCGGACACCTCTTGCCCTCCAAATAGGAGCAATAGGTGAATTGGGTGAAATGGTCCCCGCAAAAGGGCAGATCACCCGCCGGGTCTACGGAGTCCCCCGCTGGAAGTAAGTAAGTAAGTAGGTACTGTGGAGTCGGGGGTTTGATCTCCACAGCTCCACTATCTCACTTTAAGAGAAACAACTTTTTTGCTGTAATATTGATATTTATTGAAAAAAAAACAAAACATATCATTCCTACACGAACTTTTTAAAAGGGGATTTTACGCGAGGTTTTTGTTTATTTTATACTATACTCGTTTCAAAGGACCGCGGAAGCTAGAACACTTCTCTTCAAATCTTGAGCTTCCTGAGCCTCGCTGGCTTCTTCAGAAAACCTCCCGTCAACTGTCAGGAACTGTTCTGCACGTTCAGTTTTTTTCCTAACTTCTAAATTCAATATTTATTTTTTAATCGTATGATTTATTTTTAAATCGTTGACACATGATGTCCGTCTGCCACGGAGGGCGGATATCATAGTACACAACAGACTGACGACCTGAACCCATTCCTAGAGCAGGCTTTTCTCTTAGGTTTGTGACGTCAGTACTGCAATTATTTGTACACATTGGGTATTAATAACATTGGTCAGTAGTATTCTGTAGCGGTATGTCTCGTATATGTATGTCTCATTCACCGAAAAATAGTAAACCTACCTAATATTAAAAAAAGCGGTAAAATTTGCCGGCAATTGTGTACATCAGCCGCTGTAGTATCAGAGTTATTGTGTCTGATCAGAGTTATTAATATCCAATGTGCAAAAATAATTGCAGTACAATTAATTGCTGTACCTTGGCGGTACCTTTCACAAAAACATCAATAAAATAACTGACGTGTTTATCCTTTGTTCCAGGAACGTAACAATATACTTATTATCCCATTGGCTAATTAGCAGGTGGCATGTCAAGAATGCCCGCTCACTGGTTCCTTAACATTTTTTACATGTTTTCAAAAGGTCAACATAGCAACACCTACATCAGGGTGCGCTGCAATTTTGCAATGCATTTTTAAGCATATTGCAAACTTATAACCTGCATAAGGTTTGTTATCGTTTCATAGAGAGTATAGGGATTTTTGTCCGTTACGTAAGCTATCAAAATTCATCCTGTAATTGTATTAATTTAGACTTAATTGACATGGGGTTTTATTTGTATTGTTTGTATAGTGTCAGCGCTCGTTATGTGTTTATTTTTCTCAGAGCCTTTACACACCACGTTTTTTTTTACGCACCGAGGATGCGCGTTCTTCAGTAGCGCGTCTTTTGCACGTTTTCAACGCGTTACCAAATGCAAGGATTGTGTGCAAAGGTAACAACGTAACTTCAGTCTTGCGTTTGTTGAGCGTGTGTTACGCGCGTCGTCAGCGCATAGAAAAAACTACTTCATGTGCAAAGGCCCTTAAACAAATATATTTTTGTACTAGCTGTTGACCTTGGTTTCGCTCGTATGGAATTATTATTACCTGCATGATCAGCAACTAATTGATCCGGCATTCGTTGATAGAATTGGGTTACCCTTAATAATAATAAAAATGCAACATCCAGGGCGGGACTAGAGCTGAACCCTGTCCAAGATTAGGAAGATTACCTATTCTGCCAACTGAACCATCTGGATACTTCCGGGATATCAGATTTATTTTTCAATATGCGTCTCTAATGTGCTATACTGTACCAGAGATAATATAATATAGTTCTTGTATAGATGCACAATCAGGAACAAAAAATGGTTACACTCGTAACTTCCAACAGCAGGCAGGCAACTTTTGTTTGCAAGGGTTTGTAACTAGATGGCGACATTGCTTTGGCAAACTTTTCTAATTTACTTTATTTAAATTTACTATTATAAATTATCTTTTCAAAAATGAAACATTTTATTGATTATGATTGAATAAAACTATAAATATTTCAATCTAAATTAATTCTGTTAGATTCTGCAGTAATTGTGAAAGTTACAGATTTAACCACGCCGGTAGATGGCGGCTTCCTAAAATAGCACTATTGTCACCAAATCTTTATTTATTACATCGCTAACGAGTTTTATATGCTAACATGCTTACATTACCATGTGTTGAAGTTCTGAAATAATTGACGTGATTCTAAATACAGTAATAAGCGGTTTAACTTTTATATTTCTTTAAATTAGTCTACTAGTACCATCTCTTGATATTTTCTTAGTATCGCTACCCCATGACTGTACTGATCGACAAACGAGTAAAATCGCAGTCTTAAGACTTTCCAGGAATTCGGTATCCATAATAGGACAAAAGTCCACAACAATTAGTACCTAGATCATGGAGAACCATTCATAAAAAAATATTCTAACGGCAGCGCCAAACAAATTGTATTTGACAGTTGAAATGCATCCACCATATTTAGCGGTGCGACAAACGCGTAATCGCATTTTAATGTATATTTGAAAGCATGGTAATTCAAATAAAATCCCTGACAATTGTCACCGGAGAGCACCTTCACAACGTTAATGGTCTCCTAATGTCGTTTGGATAAAAAAAATCAATTTGTTATGAACCCGCTTTGGCGGAGTAAGGTCGGGTAATTCGGTCGCAAGTGAGCGTGGTTCCTGCGCCACCGGATTGTTTATTTAGCTTTTGTATGCGCGTGAGCAATTCACACTTCCCCCCTGCGCGACACCCCTCGCACCTCGCTTCATTGTGTGCTCAAACTGCGTGTCCACTGAGGGCTGTCAGTTGTGCCATAAATAAATATTTAAATTACAATAGTCATGTTACAAATACATAAAAAGTTCTCTCGCACAGGAAATGTAGCAAAAAATAGGTCTTCGTTTGAAGGAGATCATGAATATTAACGATCAATTTATCATATAACTAAGTAACTGGTGTACGTACCTAATTGAATTAAAATGGTGTGTATGACCATATTTAGATAAGGTCATAATGATGACATTTTTGTCATATATTAATTGTAATTGTTTTTCATGTCACTACATTTGTATTGTACCTTTTAACTGGATAGTTTTTGTGTAAAAACGGTCACCCTCAGAAGTTGCTTAACTTTAATCAATGTGAAAACGATATTTACATTGAATTAAATCAATACATTAATTGAAACATAATTTTATATTTTTTAACATTTTAACTTTTTCAATTTTCGTGTATGTCATGTAAAGTTTTTGAGTATTATCTCAAACCTTTTCTTCGGTAATTTGAGATTTTTGAAGCTTATTAACACTGCTGGTAACACGAGAATTTTATATGTTTGACTAATAATTTCATATATCTGTGGCTCATAAAAATCTCGATATCCAAAGATGCCAGCCCTAATGAATGGCAATAGTCGTTTATTTATTTTACCGAAGTCGTCATCACAATGAAAGTCGAACGAAGTCACTGGCCCATGTCATTCGATGACTGTATGCATCTATTCAGTTTGCGCTCGTGGAAACGTTTGCAATTATTGTAATTGTATATATTAGTCATTCTTTTTACAGAAAAATTAGTAAACCAAGCGGTTCGGTGACTCTTTCCTTTGTCGCACCATTAAGACCTGGAACTCCCTGCCAGTTCACGTGTTTCCTTCTTCCTACAGTCCCGGGTCTTTTAAGCGGGGCGCGAAAAAAGCATCTGATGAGGCCGTCAAGCTGAGTGCCACCATTGTTAATATGGTACGTGGATATAATGGTGGCCCTCTTTCCTGAAACTTTGCCTTCAGCTTACCATCAAGCGAGGAGAAATCAAATTGACGTGTCCTATATAAAAAAAGACTTAGATGTTCTTACCTACTTGTACACAATTTTGTGAAAAGTATCGCCATCACTGAACTACATACATACATACATATACTCGTAATCACGCCTTTTTTCAACACCCACATTTCACCAATCTGTATAAGGTCCCACGTAATAGGGGGTGAGCCTATTGCCGTATTCCGGGCACTATTGTTGACTCGAGCCATGCATCTGAGGCTGAGTCTGGGCTGTACATATCTGTCACTGAACTACCTTCAGTTTATACTTACTATACTGTACTTCGTTATATACTCAGGCCTATTTGTTCCTTCTTTTTTATCTATGTATTTTCTTATTTATTCATTTATTAGTTTCATGAATTAAGATTGTGGGATATTGATTATAGTTGTTCAATTTGTCAGAGCGTTCCCCTGTAAGGGATTAGTGTCGTGTTCAACTCCGGTTATGGATGTTCAAGCAAGGGAGGTAACGTGCAACTCACCTTTATATTTACTTCTACTCCCCCCCCCCCCCCCCCTTCTCCATGTGACAATGTTTAAGAGTTATCTCTACTGACTTTATTTTCTACGTATACCCCCCTCACGCTGGTTCCTAGGTTATGTTGGATCTCGCTCGAACCTACTAAACCGCACGCCTTCTGTGGGTCGCTGGTGAGGTGGCTAGGGTATATCCCTCCTACCCTGGCTGGACCAGGGCCATCTCTCTCGAAACCTCTAGTGACTAGTGTTATAATAACCGTTCGCAGGTTACGGTAACAGCTTATCATCAGTTGCTTGTTTCCTTCTTGAACAGATAAAGGACCAGTGGCTTGTCAATGCCGACGGCATTCAAACTGTCTTGATGTCATACGAAATTTACTAAAATTATGCTTGCGCCTGTAGCACCTAAGTAAATATATACATCTTCTATATATCTATACATATAAATAAAATTGGAGTGTCTGTTTGTAATATTGAAATAACCGTTTTTTACTACATGCATATAATACGGTACATACACCAAAATAACATTTTTTACAATTTTTGTCTGTCTGTCTGTTTGTTCCAGCTAATCTCTAAAGTGGCTGGACCGATTGTGACGGGACTTTTATTGGCAGGTAGCTGATGTATTAAGGAGAAACTTAGGCTACTTTTATTTTAGAAAAATAGTGTTGACATCAAAACTACGCGATAACTGACACCCATGCGGGCAGAGCCGCGGGCAACAGCTAGTATTTTATTATATAGACCAAAATTATAAACACGGCAATCCCACCTCGCGCTTTATACACCATTTTCCTGGCTTCTCAGAAACAATCAAATCAATAAAGTCAATTATATCAAATAAGGATTACTATGGTAATCAATTCTGTGCCGTTTCCTCTGTAATTTGGACAGATTGTGAAAAAATATTTAATTTGAAGCAGGCTGATGTGGCGGATGTCACGTCCAATCCCTCGTTATCGACTTTGGAGAGAGGTTTCGGGGTCACTCGTTTGAGGTATCGTGCTGATTTTGTTACGATTATATTCAGTCGTAGGTACATGAGCTTGCATGCGTCTATCTATGCTCTAGCATATTCCTAAGTGAAGCGAATATTATGGCAGGGAGGTATCTATCGTCTATCTATCTACGAAAATTACACGCCGACGGGGTAGAAAATTTCGTAGGCTCTGTTATGATTATGGAGAATGCGTCGAGAAAGAATATTGCTTGAAACACAAAATTTTAATAGTGTAGATTAACTTTGCTCAATACATGATCTTTGGAGACTTTACCACAGATTATCTAAATATGACTCTACTTCGGAGTAACTTTTTGAGCAGGCCATATTTTACCTCTGAATATTGACTGCGTTGAACGTGGACATTAAAAGTCACGCCAGCATAATATAGATTTTTCTTCCGTATTTGTAGCTCTAAAGTTTTTTTTTAAGAAAATAAAAGTAGAATTAAAATACAGCTCACCCTGTTTCCAAATTAGGAAGAGTAAAAGCTATACAATCAATTGTCAGTTGCGATTGTAAGGAAATACTTAATTGCGAATACGCTAATGAGTCATTTATAAATAAAAAATGATCTAGTGCTACAAAAACATTAAACAGACCAAATATTTTGCGCAATTGAATAAACAACTTCTACTAGTATTCCAAAATAAATGAATCATTAAAAATGGAAACAATGACTTTGGTTATTAAATTCTTCTTATGGTTATGTACAGGCTTGAAACGTTTATTTCGTATGCGATTTTAAATGGCCCTCAGATAATACCTTCAAATTACCTAAATGTGTCTTTAATGGTCGAATTTAATGTTGGACTTAAAATTAAGACATCTGACAAAAAAGTCAAATTGACTTTACCAATTGTTTCCTGTGGCCATAAATGACAGAGGGACGTATTAAAAAAGTAATACAAGCGTGGAAATGAAATTGAATTTTCGAAAAGTAATATGAGATGTCCGTCCCGAATTATTTTTTATTAGCCTTAGCGGCCATTTTGTGTCATTTACTTAACCTGTTATCGACGTAAGGCCGCTGAGACCGCCATTACGAAAATACACCCATGTACAAACGGAAAACTAACCAAGCAAATCAGAAATACCCGTAGTGCAGGGCCACAAAGGTTAAAATCGATTGAAAAAGCTTTTTCGTGTTCGAAAAGTTTTATTGCATTCGATTAATGCTATTGTATTACTAATAATCATGCAGGACTATTCGATTCGTTTATCTCATTTCGGTAATGTGTGTTTGACTCGGAATAATTGGAGGTTAAATTTGTTGTTAAATTGGTTTGGTAGTCGCTGTCACTTGGTAAGTTCTAGATTTTTACGCAGTTGCTCAAAAAGCAGTGTATTGTTCTTAGGATTTATGTAGGTATGTGAATTTCTGTTTATTACCCCACTTTTGTTGTGTAGAACATACCAGTTTAGCTATAAAATTTACCTAAACTCTTTAGTTTTACAATCGTTCATTATATCTACGTTTTACTTCATTATGGCATTGATATCTACCAGTCCTAAGAGATTTTTGATATTTAAGTAGGTACAAGTAAGTATTTCCAATCAATACACAAGTGCCTACATACCAAAATCTTCACTGTAATTTGAAATTGAAAACGAAAATTGCGAGCATACGTAATAAGAGAGGAGAGCACCGTCTACGTGACGCTATTTAGCGCCAAACGGCGCAAGCGCGAATTGGAAATCAAAACAAGCATTGATCCACAATCAAAACGAATCGAAATATTAGCCGTCGTGATCAATAACATACCATCCGATTATCGAAATCACGATCATTTGTGTACAACGATACTTTCGCAGTAGAAATCCTTATTTAAAAAAAACATTAGTGTGTTCTTTATTTGAAATCGCGGTTACAAATACAATTCTCAGCCCTAATTCCATGTGAATAAAGTCTGCATATAAGTATCATTTTTATTTTGAACGATTGAGAGTTTCTCATAAGGTCGATTATCGTTTGCACAACGCAGTCGGTAAAAGTATCGAGTGCAACTATTTCTTTGGATTATATTAAATTATAGCTAGCCGTGAAAATCGTCCAGTAATGTGTTGGCGAGATTACCTGCTCCGTGGGACTGCGCGAGGTATCATTTGGTCCGATCCACTCGTACCCTAAGTGTGTGTAATGGGGCGTAATCTTTGAATTAGCCGTTATATATTTATTGATTCTTGTTTTATTTTTACATACATATTATATGTATTTGCTAATGGCGTCTATACGTGGACAGATCATAACTTATCTTTTCGCAAATCTATAAGATATTAGAATATCTACGGGTGAAAATTTCAAGCCTAGTCGTTACTAGACTTGAAAAAAGCGAGATAGGTGTTCAATATCTTTAAGACCCAAGTGAATCTCAACTGTTAGTTGATTTACCTGCGTAAGTTCTCCTTTCAGGGTTGATCAATGAGGTCCAAGAGAGTCGCTTCCGGAAAAGCCGATAAGTATACTAATCTAAAATAAGGACTCTCAGCTCCGAGGGCATCTCGGTCACGAATGCAATCTGGATAACGTCTTAATGTAGATGATGATGATACGAATCTAAAATAATAAGCGGTCTTTGGTTGACAAAGAAAAAGCTTTGGGTCCAGCTGGGAAATCGCTATGGTGGTAATTAGTTAGGGAAGTGAGGTAAGTGCTTATTATTCATTTACATAGTCAATCATTTTATCATTCTTTACATTTTACAGCATTGCTGCGTAATTGATAAGTTTTTTATAAAACACTTTTACGTCTAGGACATTTTAGATATGAACAACACTAGCTTTTGCCCGAGGCTCCGAACGCGTGTATGTCGGTTATCGGGATAAAACATAGCTTATGTCCTTTCTCAAGGTCTTATCTACCTCTATACCAAATTTTATTAAAATCGGTTCAGTAGTTTGGGTGTGAAAGCGTAGCACATAGACAGACGGACAGACACAGTTACTTTCGCATTTATAATATTAGTATAGATATGGATAAATCAATGATTAATGCTGAAAGATATTCTCACTAGGTTTGCAAAATCGAAAGGGTTGTAATATTTTTTATGAGTACTTAAAATAAATCAAAATTGATCTTAGCCTAGGAAAAGCGTAATGGAGCACCTACATAATTTCAGTTCCGAAGGGAGGCGCGGGAGCGGGGATTCGATCCCGAGCCTAAAGATATTCGGGCTGAGAAATCCCGGCTCCACAGGTACATGGTGGCCGAGTGGGAGCGACGACTTGAGCTACCACGCGCAGGGCACGCCGTGATTGCGGCGGTAAGACCCATCGTGGGGGAGTGCCTCCCCTACCGCGTACCGCGTGGTCCCCCCTCCCGGGGAGTGCCAGACCGACAGGGATGGCTCCGTGCGAGGGATATGTCGCATGACAACCGAACCTTCGGCCTAGCACTATGACCCACAGACGGCGTGCGGTTTAGTCGGTTCAAGTCCGACATAACCTCCTGAGCCCTCCTGAGCCGGGGGGGGGAGGGGGGGAAGGTATCCGTGGGGATTTTCTGCACGTAAAAAAAAGCACCTACATAATTTGTTTTTGTAACTGTTATGACGTACCGAGTAGAACTTGTCTTTATCATATCAAGAAAAAATTGCTATTTACCATATTATTTTAATTGTCATAAAGTCAATGAATAATAAATATCGCCGTAAATTGTAGACAATTTATTCCGACATCACAACGCTAACATAAGGATATATGGGTTGATTGTTAGTAGGTAATTAAATTATGTGCTACTAACATTTATACTGCACAAAAACTAGACCAACTCCCATAGAATGATGTTAATCGAGCCATAGTTCATAAATATTTGTATTGTAACATGAATTAAAATTGCATTTTATGTTGGTTTAATTAAAACTGCATTAAAATTTTCCGTTTCCTCGATGAGTAACTAGACGCGAATATTAATATTTATAAAGCTTATAAATATGCTAATTATACTGAGGGAATGTTGCCAACGCAAAACAAATCAATTATAAATAAAAATTTCAAAACACGCTAGCTCATGTTTGAAACTATGACGCTACATAACTGCTTTTACACCTATGCTAAATATACTGCCATAACATATTGGTAAAGACGAAGGGTTTATTGTAGATTACATGTATAGGTATTAATGGCAAGTTTCAAATTTTTATTCGTCAAAATACAATGCAATAATAAATACGTTATGTCACCTTAATTCTAAGTATATAATACGAATTCAGTACCTACTATTTGGTATTAGTCGAATAACCCACCCCTGATCGCTTCCAGTGCAAAGGTGCCCATCACACTTGCCGCGTTTCCACGCTGGATTGCGATGGCCAGCCTCTGCACCAGGAACGATCCGGAGCGGGAGTCATGTGGCCTCCATGAGCCTCTGCCCAATCGCCCTCACAAGGCTTTTGGCCTCTCTGCCCCAGCTCCCCAGATTCTCTACCGCTACTGGCACTAAGTGGTACTGTGACTCCAACTCCGCGTACTTGAGCCTCTTCCTCGAGCTTGCGCCATCCGCGGCGGCTGACGGGAAGTGGACGTAGCGACCAAGGTGGCTGGCGGCTACAGTTCTGTAATGATGGCAAGTTAGAAGAATTTGTTGATTTTACTGTCAGATTATATTTTGATTTTGTTTTGTCGTCGCTACATTAGCTAAAAAGGCTGGCCTGTGTTCATCAGCTCACTTTTTATGACCCCTGCTTAGATCTGTGACCTACTAAACCATTCGTCTTCAGACCAATACTTTCAAAGATCGGAGGTCCTCCAACTATTCATATTTCATTATATTTTCTCATTATTTTTATAGATAAATACTTCTATTTGTTGTCTTTAATGGATTAGTATAATAAATCTCACGATATAGGAGGCCACCTGCTATGTGGGTACTTTTGTCCCCATAATCATAATATAAACACTTGAATATACGTGTCATAGTTCATAAAATATATTTTTTATAGTGAAAACATTCCGGTCATTAAGCGGTTACCAAAGTCAGTAAATAATTGCAATACAGGCGTATTTGTTGCGCGTACAGTCACCCTAGACAAGTGGCAATTCGTTGGCCGGCGTTTGATGGAATAGAAAGACGAATGTATGCGATTTGACGTATATGACAGTCGTTAATGCATGTCAAATACGTCAAATCCCATTCATTCGTCATTCTATTCCATCAAACGCCGGCCAACGAATTGCCATTTGTCTAGAGGCTCTCGTCCTATTATTCTCTGTTATATCTCAGCTTGAACATTGGAGCCTGGCTCGCTCTACAGCGATTTCTCTTGATGATTTGGCTTGTCTTAGTTTTTGAAGGACAGCCAACCAACTGTCCAACCCAAAGAAGAAAACGTGTGTGATTCTCAGTGGAGTAGAATACAAGGGCCAAGTCATTTCTTCTCGTAATTGGGTACGAGGCGACTTGAAGGGATAGGATTATTCTACACCCGACGGCAAGCGATAGTCTAGTCTAGACTCAGACTCAGTTTACCTAAAAAAAAGACGGGTTGTACTCTGGGAGTGCCGGCAGAAGTGAAAACATTTTCTTTCTTTCTTTCTTCGTTATATACATAGAAAATGATAAAAAGAACATATCATACCATACCATACCTTTAATATAGTGCCAATCATTAGAACCTATCACTAATTTTCTGCTACTTTTCTGTCAGAAGAAATTAATAAATTACAAGAACAAAAAATAATCACAAAAAGTAATTAATTACTAAAAAAAAAAAAATCAAATTACAAAAAGAAAAAAATTATCACAAGTAGTAAAAAATTACAAAAAGAAAAAATAATCACAAAAAGTATCAGAAGGCCAGGTTTGAACCCGGTACTATCTGAAACCATAAGAACTTGAAGTCGACTACGATGCCACTTCTCGTATTTTGCAAAAAAGACAGTCGTATGACGTCCGTAGCTAATGTTGTATGACGTCAGTCGTCGGTTACGGTTCAAAGGTCAAGCGATCCTGACGTTACAGTCCATCAAATCTAAGAGGTACCGTTTGACGTTTCATATTTTTCAAACCGAAACAACTTTGTTCATACGTACATTATTCAGTTTCGATAATCTTTTTCATAAAACCATGAATTTAGAAAGATTTTATTATTGTATCTAAAAATGTACAATTCTTAATATCTAAATGTAATTGAAAACTTTCAAACAAAGCAAAATAACACATATTTACATAGTAAATAATTTCTAATAGTTATATTCTTGACCGCATTACAAAGTTACGTAGTTAGGTCACTGCACGTAGTGTTGCGACTCTTCGGATACACTTGTATGCAAAAAAATCGTTTACATATACGAAAAATCGAATGTATTATTTACAAATTACACTTGACAACCAAACAAATATTTTTTCATGTGAATGGGATTTATCTCACATATTACGATTACATAACTAAATAGTTATGTAATCGTAAAATATGAGATAAAACCCATTCACCAAAAATACGTATTTATAAATCAAATATATTTGCTTCTTTAAAAAGTTGTCGAAAGCGATTTGTCGATTTTTGATTTTCGCGCCCAAATAAGTCGGGGTTTCTCGCGCTAACGCTGTCGAAATAGTAAATGGAGTCAGGGATAGTGTTTTTTACATTTATTTTTGTGTATGATAGTATGGGTTTGCATATTACAGAGAAATAAACAAATTTTTAACAAGCACATCCATTGATTTTACAATTACAATTTTTTCTTCTAAGTCTTATTTCTACGTCTAAAACTAATAAAAATAAGGTATGTAGAACCCATTCACAAAAATGTTGTTGCCTGATGTTATAAATTAACGACGTTACTGCGCGACCGCATAATGCACTGAATACACAGATACCCTAAAATAAATTAATTTAATTATTTTTAGGTCAATAGGCAAAATCGCAGGTGTCCAAGTCTCTACAATTTTTTTTTTCTGGCAACACTGCCAACTACAAGCGCACGCGGTCCGCTCGGTCGGTTCGGCGTCAGCAGTCTCTCGCCATCTTGGAAGCTGACTGTGCGCGTACTTGCTTTCTCGTTTGTGTTTTACAATTTGTGACTTGGCTATTACTTTTCTGGACTGATCATTCTTTATCCGTTTACCTTGGCAATATTTATACTGGACTCCGAACTAAGCAAGTGTTTATTAATAATGTCGAAAAGAGGACGTACTTTGAACAGCCAGGCTCGTGAATTGGTGGTGAAATTACACGAGTATTTTGAGCGTGAATCTCAAAATGGTGGACTTCTACTGCCAGTTACACAAGTTCGGGATCGCGTCGGTGAAGCTCTCGGTATTGGTAGCCGCACCGTTGGCAAAATATTAAGTGAAAAATATGGGCCTTCGGGGAGTTACAGTAACGTACTTCACACACCGAAAAAACGAAAAAGAAATAAACCTGTGACAGGCATCGATGAATTCGATAGTCATGCTATTAGAGACCATATATACGGGTATTTTACAAGAGGCGAATTTCCAACATTGGCAAAGTTATGTGCAACTTTAAAAGATGCCGGGCTGTATAAGGGAAGCATAGAGTCGTTGAGAACGGTAATAACAGGAATTGGCTTCAGATACAAAAAAGTTGACAAACGAAAAATTGTTATGGAGCGACATGACATAATTATGCAGCGACTAACATTCCTGCGCGAAGTTAAACAAATTATAAACTGGGATAATGTAATATTTTTGGACGAAACTTGGCTAAATTCCAACCATTCTGTGCCGAAAACATGGACTGATGATTCTGCAGCTTCGTGCTCGAAGGTGCCAATAGGAAAAGGTGGACGCCTCATAATATGCCATGCTGGGTCAGCGTCTACAGGCTTCGTGGAAAACTCTTTATTAGCTTTCCAATCCAAAAGCACTAAAGAGTATCATGAAGAAATGGACGCAGTAAGGTTCCGAGAGTGGTTCTTAAATTTATTACAGAATATCCCTCCTAACAGCACAATTATAATGGATAATGCCCCATACCACTCTGTGCAAATTGATAAAGCACCTACGTCAGCCAATAAGAAAGCAGATTTGGTGGCATGGCTGCAAAGAAAAGGAGTGGATGCCGACATGTCACTATTAAAAGCTGAATTATTACAGTTAGTGAAATTGCATAAACCACCAAAACCGACATATGTAATTGACCAATTGGCCGAAGAGCACGGGCACAAAGTCATACGACTTCCTCCGTACCATTGCCAATATAATGCCATTGAACTGATTTGGGCCCAAGTTAAAGGTAATATTTTATAATATTATAATAATAACACGAGTACTTCTAACATTTATAATTTAAACAATGGTTTTCGTCTGCTATCAAATAGTTACATTATTGTTTTACAGGTTATGCAGCAAGACACAACACAAAACCACCCTTCAGTGTCAAGAAAATGGAAGGTTTATTAAAGGAAGCATGTGCCCAAGTTACACAGGAAGATTGGAGTAAAGTAGTACAAAAAACAAAGAAAATAATAATGGACGACTTCGAAAGAGACGTACACTTTGATAATGTAATGGACAATCAACTGGTCATTAATTTAAATGACGATGATGACGAAGACGACGATACTAGTACTAGTAGTGAATAAAAAAATATCCTAAACATTTCTTTTATTTAATTATAACAATTGATTTCTTAAAATTCGGATATTATAGTAATCGATCTCTTAAAGTTCGGATATTATAGTAATCGATTTTTTCATCCCATCCCTATAATTCAATTGTCAGAACTGTCAAACGGTACTTCTTAGATTTGACGGACTGTAGTTTAACACTTTACTCCCATCCAACGCCGCTAAAGAAGTTTTCACTTCAAAAATTGCCCTATACTTGCGTAGGAAAGAAATATCCGTAGTATTACCTTAAGTACTGTTTATACTCGTATAGTTACTCTGGTTTTCTTTCCATAGGGTTTGAGCTCAATGAAGTGTCACGTACCATCATCAGACCCCATTGCGGGATGAATACATTTCATGGTATCTACCGATTGACCGCAACTTAAATTAAATTTAAAAGGAAAGCATTTAAGGTGCGTTTCCTGATAGAGCTACTTTTGTCTCATCCAATAAGAAAAAATAAATAAAGTGACGTTTATAGAAGCACTAAGGGTGTTTTTATCAATTACACACTAATGTATGATTTATAAGATTTTGCATGTCGGGTTTCTTGTTCATCATTCCAGTGGAGTATGCGAAATCCAGTTACACACTTCCAGCACACTCTAATGTACCTACTCAGCATACTTCAAGTGAATAAATGTATTTTCTTTCCTATCAACTTTGTAAAAACATCTGAGGAAAGAATAACTCAGGCTTACAACCCGTAAATGTTTGTTTGTAAATGGCGAATATTTTCCACGATGCGGGACTCTGTTGTAATAAAGAATGAATACCATTAACATCAGTTAAAACCA
Source organism: Eilema caniola (assembly GCA_949126895.1). Lineage (NCBI taxonomy): Eukaryota > Metazoa > Arthropoda > Insecta > Lepidoptera > Erebidae > Eilema > Eilema caniola. Next base: position 7,440,854 of record OX421464.1, on the reverse strand, counting down.
CATTATGGGCGCGATACGCTTGCTTGCCGCGCTCGAAACGCTAATATTATGAAGTTGACGTAATTTGTGCGCATCGCCGAGTGCGTCTTACGACTACAAGGGTTCTGTATACTGCCCAACTACCTATTAGGTAATCTGTGTTACTTTGAATATATACTCACGTCAGTATTATTCCGTAATATATAGTATTCCGTAGTTAACAAGTGTTTTTAGGTTCAAAAAAGGAAAAAACAAACCTCCTTTTTTGTTCTGCTATCACTACATTGTCTATTACTGTGCAATTTTTACGAGCAGCCTCAGAATTTTCTTAAAAAATCTAGGTACATTCCATTTCGAATTCGTTATCCACACCTCAATCATAATTTTTAAAGAATACGAAAAAGTTTCGAGCACTTTTCAACTAGTCTACTGTACCCGAGTACTCTGTCACAGTTCTACCTAACACTAAGACACTTTAACAGATATATTTTTGATCCCATGTAACTTCTGACAAAAAAGAATGAAATTGGCACCCAATCCCCTCCTAAAGAAGTAGATGTCATACCTAGAAGGCGGCTGAGCAGAAATACTATACAGGGTGGAAAAATAAGTCGGGCCCTGAAAAGAAACTACCTTAAATCCGTAAGTTGGCTCATTTTACTTAAAGGATATATTCCTTTATTTTTTAAAAGAAACAAAAGTGTATTCATAGTTTTTCGAAAACTCGATAGCCACACCCAGTAATCCAACCAACTTAAAATTACTATGTTTGTTAGAGAGATTTGATCCTTATGATTGAGTTTTAGAAAATTACAGTATTGTTTCGTTTTAAAAATAAAGGAAGGTCTCCTTGAAGGAAAATGATTCTACTTCAGGATTTAAGGTAAGGCCCTCCAGGTCTCGTCTTATTTTTCCACCCTGTAGACAATTCTACATCGGATACCTCATGAAAAAGAACTTACCTGGTGAATGGCGATTTGCTAGCTTCTAATACCAATACATGAGATGGGAAAGATTGCCCCATTATATTTGAGTACACTTCTGTTTTAGCCTTCGTACATAATATACAGGGGTGAGTTTATTGTGTATGTAATAATACTGACAGCCCTATTAACACATTCAGCTGATTAGAGATAAGTATTTATGAGATATTTCAGATTGGGTGTGGATAGTTGGGATCGGATGTTATGGTGTACTTTAAAAGGGGCCTATGACCAGCAGTCGATTGCAATTTTGAATATGAACATCTCAACAGGTTGCGGCGGCTTATACCTGATAATGCATCTTTTTGTTTACCTTATGTTTTATTTATAACACCATTTAATGTAGAAAACCGTACTTACAGTGCAACTATGGTGAAGCTCTACTATAATTAATAGTTATGATAGTTTTCAATCATTTTTCAATAAAAAAAATAAAGCTTATAGGTAGCTTTATAGCGGGCTGTCATTTTGATCATCAAATATTTACAAAAAAAATGTGGCAAGGGGTACTTATACAATAATTAAATAGCAATTTCCCTTATTATGCATACTGTACCCTAAAATTGTTCCATAAAAAACGTTAGTTGGCACAACTAATGTCGAAGTAATGAGCCTCTTATCTGACTAATTAAAAGTCGATTTGGCGTGGGCTTTCTAATGTGTATAGCGACACCTATATACAGAACGATGTACTAATAATATGTCAAAGCACAGATAAAATAATATTGTATTCTGTCAAAGTAAGCGAATCCTTTTTAGTCTATGATTAATGTCAAAAATGACAGTTGTGAGTAATTAATGATGGCGATTAGATGTGAGGGTACTTTTTATAACGAAACAATATTAGTTAGTAATTAGTTTATAGTTTCGGGTAGTTAGTCGTGAGTTGTGAGCAATCGGCGGTTATTAACGATTAAATGTATAGACTGATTTGGGATATTAATCATGGGTGTTTTGGTGGGCAAAAAATGTAATTATCGGTGGAGTTACATCTATGAGGAATAAGGCCACACACATAATATGTTTTGGGTGTAGGTATATTTCTTTGACATTTATATGGTTAGAAGTAAGAAGGAAGTAAGTATGTGGTTAGATGTAAATATTTAAGGCAGTTGTACACATTATATTCTGTCCACTCGGTCTTTTGGTTAAAGACCTCGATAAAAAAAATCATAAATCTATAAATGCAAATGATTTAATGATTATATGTAGAGTTTTATTTATTATCTATCTATACATAATAATAGAGCAGGAGATATTTCGTGTCAGTATTTTTCAATTTAAGAGACAACAACGAGCCTTCAATAAATCTTTCATAGTGCCCACGTGACAATCAAGTCGTAAATCAATTAAATATTAATAAAAAACCGGCAGTAATGCAATAATTTAAGTATTACTAGAACATGTCAAAAATGTTCTAGTACTCGATTTATTTCGATTGTAAGATTTTCAAGTTATTATAATAAAAATAAAGTCGATTGACTAACGACATCCCTAAAATTGCTTTCAGGTTGACGTGGCCTTGTCAATGAATGGCGCCTAATTTTTGTTCGGAGTTTTAGGTGTTGACGCTCGAACAAAGTTATACCTTTCGACCATTGTACAGCTCACTGTCAAAAAGAAAATAAATGAATGGACACAGTATATAGGTCAAGGCGCAGGACAGACATGTCGAGCTACAATTTTAAATCCTAAAGGCTTTGTTATTACATTGGTGCTTTAATAAACTCTTGCAGTCTTCCTTTCGTACTTGTTACTACTGAATAAAATGGAGCGTGGCATTCGTCATACTCCTTTGATATGGTGCACGAAATTATCATTTTTAGCTGGTTCATCATGGTTGGTCGGTACCATATGTCAAGTACTTAGAGCTCCGTCATCCGTCTCGTTATCCTAAAATGATGGCTCGGAACAGATTCTAATTCTACAGCTGCTATAACCACATATAGAAATATCTATCAGTCCCTAACTCTAAATCCCCCGAGGGGTAGATATTAGGAACCCTTTTTTAGTGTGCTTGTTACTATTTTATTCTATCCTATCTTCTTATATAAAAAAAAGTTTTGTTGGAGAGTTTTTGTGCTGTCAGTGGGTAGACCAAAGGCTTGTCCTGCTTTATCTTCTACACTGACGGCACAGAAACTCTCTGTTCTAGTAGTGTGCCGCCCTTGGTGTTGCACACGTCCATAGGCCACGGTAACCACTTTCCATCAGGTGGGCCGTGTGCTTGTCTGCCACCTAAGTGGTATAAAAAAATAGTTAGAATTTAACGACGTTTTGGTTCATGTTTAAAAGTTTTGGTCAAGGGCAAACTACAATGTTGATAGTTTTTTTTTTACGTGCGGGAAATCCCCACGGATACACTACTCTCTCTCGCTCATCGCGCACAATGTTGATAGTATAGCTATAGCCTGTGTAGCTGTCTTCAGATACTTTGCCTACCCAATACTTGAAATAACTATCATCTAAAGGTAGTTTGCACCCGTCGGTTACGCCCCGAGGAGGGCCTGACCGAGAGGGATGGCCCTGGGTCAGCCGGGGTGCGAGGGATATGTCGCACGGCAACCTCACCTTCGGCCTAGCATTACGACCTACAGACGGCGTTCGGTTTAGTCGGTTCGAGTCCGACATAACCTCCCTCTCCGGCTCCGGAAGGGGGGGGGGGGCACCCGTGGCGTTTTCCCGCACGTAAAAAAAAAGCCGTCGGTTACGAACTCCTTCCTACCTTTAGTCTCCCCGTGACCGGTGCTGAAAAGCAATCGATATATTAATAAATAAATATATAAAACGTAACAAATTGCGGTTTAATCTACGATAAGTAGTTTCATTACACTAACCTGTTTTAAATAGTCTTGTGTACAATTTATTCCAGAAGAATGTTTCTGGTGCATTATTTTTCAATACTTGTTTATAGGCAACCTGCCGTATCTAACTCATTATGTTTTGGTATTTGGGGATATTTATGTGTCTGTGTGTTCCCACCATAAGTAAACTCCTCGAAAGGAGCCATGTTCTACTTTCAGAGCAGTAATACCGCGACCGAGACTAATCGATTAACAAGATGACTCCGAGCAGTTTGTTTAGCCCATAGCTTGACCGAATCTCACCAAAAAGAGGAATCGTGAATTGAATCCCTGTGGCATTGCACTGGACAAAGAAATAAGCGAGGTAATTTCATCGGTTAAGCATTCATTGCGTGTTTATTATAGTAGCATTTTGTTAAAGTAAGGTCGAGTCCAGCAATGGATGTGTTGTTTAGATGATTTGTGGTTGGTGAGATGTACTTTTGGCTGTCGGTGGAGGTAGTGAAAAACGCTACCATCACGAGCGCGTCCCGTTCGAAAATGGCCGTGGTAATGGTATTTGTGTTGTTGATTTTCTCTATTTTCGGCCTGTAACTCGATTTGCTTTTTGTTCTATCTATACAAAGGCGACTAAATTTCGTTAGTAAGTCATTTCTCGGTCGTGTTTGAGAGCATCGTGATGGTTTTTGGGAGGATACGCGAGTCGAGCGTGCAGAATCAATTGATGACGTCATTAAAACAAATATTGAGTTAGGTTTTCGTTTCGGACAAAGATTAAAGCTGGATGGGATTTTGATTAGGATGATTTAGTGGCTTATACATGATGAAATTTAAAAGCAATGCAGGGTTTTCAAATGTCATAAGATCAAGACAGGTTAACATGTAAGCAACAGACAAAATGCCAGTACCTATAGCCGGTATATTCCTGTAATTAACATGTTTTTTTTAATATAATTAAATATTAAACTTGAGAGAGATTTAAGTTTTCACTTTCATATTATTTTTATTTATGTAATTTACCACCCCTTGCATGAAACATTATTATAACGTAAGTACCTATTATTACAACCTGCATCGATAGTAATGAAACTAATGAGTATTAAAACATATGTACCTAAGTATTCAAACATCGTGAGTCAGTTAAAAGTTACTTAACTACTACCAAAGCAAACGAAGAAATATAACTTTGATTAGCTGAAATTAATACATGACGGTTCCAAGAATTTGTTAATGAATATATTTATCGATACAAACCAAGAAACTAGTTAAATAAACAGTTATTCAGTTAAAGTTTATCCGAATCAAATCGTGTTTCCTTTGACCGCCAATTCAGAATAAGTCAGTGACTCCGTTGGACTTAGTCAATTAACCGTCCCTTTTGTTGTAAAACAAAGCATCGGAATCGAATTTGTTCGTTTTGTTGAAGAACCGACGTAAAATCACAATTCAACAAGAAACAAGTCGCAAGAAGTGGAGTGAACGTCCTAACTAATTTGTTTTAAATTGTGTCGGTGAAATGAAAAAACGAAGGAAACCAGCGACTAGAATCAGGGTCCCGTCACATCCGGAGTATTGGCCCGAGTCATTGGTGACCCTAGAGAAAAAATATGAATCATTGTCATTGATTTACGAAACCGCAAATGGACACAATTGGTCATCCGTTCGACACATTAGTGGAATATCCGGTTTAAACAATAATAGTTTGTATTTTATAAGTCGTAGAATCATTTTTGTATGTAGATAATCTAAAATTGAGTTGACAACACTTTTTTATTACCCTCACACTTTTTAATATTGTCATATTAATGGCAAACGCATCATTTTTTATCACTTTCGCATCAAAAACTAATTACTGTTATTGCAATACGCAAAAGCAGGGAGCGGATGCGCGTAATTTTTTCTAACGCGTCCGTTTCCGGCAATAACAAAACGTTAAATATTGAATTTTGAAAAAAAAAAATCATATCCCCTAACTGAATTTACACGATCCGGGGCACTAACGACAGTAAAATAACAATTACAGCGACATAGATTTTATCTATGTAATTTGGTGCGCGTACAAATTCGTGTCGCCGCACGTAATGGCCGCCGCAGTTTTATTGTGTTATTTACACAAATAAAAACGTTTATTTTTACATTTTCCCAAAATTAAATATGGGCCAATTTACTCTCAGTGCGGGAATTACGTTGTTGGTTATAATTTTATATGATTCAGTGTAACGTGTGGCGAGTGCGACAAGGGCGAGGAGGCTAGCTAGTGCTTGTTTATTATATTCATGTGTTATTACTTGTGTAATTTGTGTCATTCGTGTAATTATTGTTGGGAGGAAATCCTCGTTGTTTTGTAATCAGTTGTACATAATGCGCAATCAGTTTCCAAAGCCTGTTTATCTAACGTTATTATGATGATTGTGTTTCATTATTATGCGTTTATATTTGAATATGAACAAAGTATTGCTGTAAAAAACCTTAAGTGCAAAGTAATTTGTGCAAATTATGTTTTCCACGATAAACTAGCTTGATTCATTACCTAAGTAAAGTTATTTAATGACAATTGTGGAACAGAAATGTTAGAAATAGGAAGGATAGAACAAAATGATGACTGTAGGTATAATAACGGTTTAAAGTGTTTTATGTAGTTTTCGTAATTTCTTTTTGTATATTTTTGTTGTGATAAGTTTATAGGTATGAGCTGCCTGTCTAGGTTGCACTACGTGTTAATTTGGATTATGAATTCATGATACGAAACATGAACTGAAACGTGGGTAGATAAAAATAGAATAAAGCAGCATTGAAAAGCCAATCGAAATTAATAAACAGAACATAGCAATGAGTAAAAAAGGGACATTTATGTTGACTGTTTTATTTCTCTATCGTGGTGCTGTCTATTCATTTTTAGAGCATAAGAGACATGTAGAATTTTCAAGCGTCATACAGAAATTGAATCGAAAATCCAGAGAAGTAGGTACCTGTATATTTTATCACCAGGTCACTTTTAGTACCCTCAACTCATATTATTAAGTAAGTATTATTATTTTGCGATGATATTTCTAGCAATCTGAATAATGAAAAAGCAACTTCTCGTCAGATGATTTGAGTCCATTGAGGTTGTAATCAAAGTCGCTAAAATACCAGGAATTGATTTGACGTAGGTACCTATGTGTATTTGCTGACGAACGGTTGCTAATATCAATTCGAATAAGAATCAAGACTTCGCGAATGGACCCGCCAAGTGTTGTTAGTTAACTTAATAATATTGTTAATAATAGTAATCTACAAATACAATAATCGAGAACCGAAGAGGAAAGGTGATTGGCCACCTGTTATCATAGAGAGAGAATATCATAGAAGGCTTCCCCCGAGTGAGGAAGACATAGACCAAGAGGAACGTTTATGGCACAAATAAAGGAAAGGATGCAAGTCGCATCGTATCAGGTGGTCAAAGGATTGGCGGAAGAGGAAGGAAGAATAGAGAAAAGTTTAGAGAACACCGCAGCTTAAGTAAAGAGTACAAATAATCTAGTAATTTTGGACTCGATGAAGTGAATTAATTTGATGAAAATAATGAAAGAATCGCGCTACGAATATGAAATCGAAGCAAATCATGAGTCATGACTGTTGTGATTGAAAAGATTGAAATCAATACGTCTTTCTTGATCAATAGTGCGATTTTGTATTGAATAGTTGACGATTTCATTGGTAGATTGGCGTGGAACCCGATGCAACAGCGTGAAACCTGGTTGCTTTTTTTATTTTTATTTTGGTATGTTGCTTGTCAACCCTAGATATTAGTTTAACAGACTTTAAAAAGACAGCCTCCTTGGCGTAGCGGTAGTGAATGCGGCCACTACGCAGGAGGCGCGGGTTCGATCCCCGCTCAATACAAATATTTGTATGCATGAATATGGATATTTGCATTGGTTTGGTCGTGCCTCAGAGAGCACGTTAAGCCGTCGGTCCTGGTTGTCATACAAACATCTATGGCGGTCGTTACGGGTAGTTGGAGCCCTCAAAAACCTAACAACTGGTCTAGCTGCAATGCTTCGATATCGCCTTTGGGTTGTGGAGGTCAGATGGCAGTCGCTTCACGAAAAATATCGAAGTTTAGCCAAATCCGCTGGACTGGTAAAAGGCGGACCCCAGACTCCAAGTTGAAAAGCTTCGGATGCGACTGGGATTAAAACTAGGATGAAGAAGAACAGACTTTAAAAATAATTCAAAAAGTACCATCAGACCAAATAAACAAGGTAGTTTGTGATGAGTTATGAGGTAAATAGAGTACTCTACAAAACAGAAGCAAGCTGATATTAACCAGACTCTCGGTCTTCTTCCAACCCTTCGTCTACTTTTACTAGAGTAGGCGACTACTGAGCAAAGGATGTGTGTGGCAAATGTAAGCAATGCCGGCGGTTTTTTCATAGTGAAGCAGTGAAATGTCTTCAATCTTTACCCTTAGTAAAAACTTATTATAAAATATAGAAGAACACTGAATTTGAATTAAGATTGTAAATTGAACAAAATTGCTACAAGAATCGACTAAATTAGGAATAAAAAGCACTCATCTCATAAGGTATAAAAATGCTATTATTGCTTGTGATTTTATTTGTTCTAACGTATAACAACACCTAACTACAGAACATCGGTATCGTCAAATGTTTGAGTAGGTCAGGTGACAGTCGCTTCACGGGAAATATACAAGTTCAACCATCACAGTTAGACCGAGTTGAGAAAAAGTTCAGAAAATGAAAATGAAGAGCTTGCAAATTGTAAGTTATTTATAATCGAAAACTCATCTACAAACTCATCTCAGTAATAAATTTTCTAATCACGCTGATCGTACGCGTGATGACCGCGTCGTATAATATCATGTATATAACATCAAAATGAAGATGAATACTTTGCAAGATAATAAAACATCTATTAGAGACGCATCAACTTTTGTTGCAATGTGAAATGAAATTCATGAAAACACTTCCAACAATGAAGATGATGAGTTAAAAATCGCGTTTCAAGTTTCACACAACACGAATTACAATCTAAATCACCTAAGCGCTGTAGTTTACTTTCTACGGCAATTTTCATTCAAAACTTCTCCTTTGTTTGAATTTAAAATTATGTTAAACATTATTATGTTAGAATAACAATCCGTAAAGCGATTTCATATGACTGTACGCGGAACAGAGCAATAGAAGACTCTGGATTGCACCAAATGTCATTTTAATAGTTTTAATTACGCCTTGGTTGGAGTCTAATTGCGTATGCGCACGGTTGCTGATTACTGTACCTTCGACGTTAATCTTATGATAATATTACATCGTGGAAATTTATGTACATACATAGAGCTGCTATTTTTTTAATATTTTACTCAAATTCTATAAGTTCCTAGAATTTCGTAAATATCTGAGCCTAAATTTGACTAATAAATATTGTGTAGGGTTAAGAAAAAGTACAATATTTCAGTATGAATAGATTGGTAGAGCCACAGGTATAGTATCTTTTTTTTTTTAATTAAAAATATTTTTAGGCGCGTTGGGAATATTTGACATTGACATGATATTTTCATTTTGGGAAAAGTGAAAATCCCCAGAGGTACACTCTATATATATGACCTGTGCTTTTTCAAGTTTTCACTTAAGTCGGCACTCCCAGAGTTAGTCACAAATTTTCAGAGGACTCCAAGCGCTCGTGATGCTATGGTACATCTCAAGATGAACATGTGAGGTGGGTTTTAGAGTCATAAAAACTAAAAATTGTCACCATAACTTGCCCGAGTCGAAAAAATTTCACTGGCATGGATACCGTCTATCACTGCAATGTTTTTTACGTCAGATCACGGAGTACGGAAGTGCCGAAGCCATCGTGCGATTTGATGCGGATGTATGGACTCATACAATCATAAGGCCGTGTCGTCGTGATTTGACGTGGTGGAACTCAAAGCGGGGGTTGATAATAGTCATAGAGTCAACAATAGTGCCAGGAATAAGGCAATAGGCTTACCCCCCTATTACGTGGGATCGAATACAGATTGGTGAAATGTGGGTGTTTCTTCACCCTGCCCAACCCTCCGGGGATAAAGGCGTGATTATATGTATGTATGTATGTATTTTCATAGGTAATAATATTTCACGTTCTGATCAAACCTTTAATGAGATAATTTATATAATGTTAAATACATGATATTTCCTCTTTAATTTTTATTATTCACTAGCTGACCCGCCTCGGCTTCGCCCGTGGCATACTTCCCCGTAGCACCCCGTAGCACCCTTAAGCCTTTATGCGTCACTCAATTTTTTTGCCTGCCTGGAATCTCTGCACAATTTTTCTCTGCGTAAGAACCATCATTGTACTGCAAGGCATATTCTAAAAAAAGAATTAGCGCAATCGGTTCAGCTGTTCTCGAGATTTGCGCTTAGCAACACATTCAGCGATTCATTTTTATATTATAGATTATTATCAATTATTAGCTGTGGTCGCAACTTTATAAACGTGTGGTCTTAAATTTTGTTTTGTTCACGCGGAACTCTAATTTTATTTTCTGAAATAAAAACCTGAAGTTATGTCTTGTTGAAGTTATACTTAATGAGAGTCCCGTCAAAATCGGCGCAGTTATTAGATATTAGAATTAGTAAAACTTTGGAACAGTTGGGTTGACTTTTTATATTTACACAGTAGTACAGTTTTATGTTCAGGCAGATAGAATGACAATATTTTTTTTAAATATCTATACATATATTTTCTTGTGCATTTATAAGAAGCAGTAGTTGAAGATAGACTGCTATGGAGCACATTGGAGTTAAGTTTATGTTCAGCTGTGGCCTGCATTAGATTTTATCCACTTTTTGTCACAAATTCTGAGCGAGCCTATATACCCTAATGATATGTTTAAATAGGCAAGATTAATAGGCTCGTTTATATGAAGATCTTGTATCATTTCACTTCTCCTTACTTATCCACTTAAATAGTTGTTAAAAATCTAAGCCTGTATTTTCTACTAGCTGTTGCCCGCGGCTCCACCCGCGTGGATGTTGGTTATCGCTCAGTGTTGAGTCAACGCTATTGAGGATTAAATTTTTCTAAAATAAAAATAGCCTAAATCACTCCTTATTACATCAGCTACCTGCCAATCTCATCAATCAAAAGTGAAATTATTTATTTAAATACACAACAAATTACAATCAATCATATCAAGCAACTAGCAAACATTCTGAACTGGATTGTAACCCAGAACAGTGTATACAAGAAAACAGAAAGGGTTACCGAAACGAGTTAAAAATAAGGTACAACATGCAACAAATAATGGTACCAAACTATTGAATCCATTATTACAGTCACTTTCTAATTTATTTCAAGCATGTAAAACAATTGAATGAACAATTAAGTTGTATCAATTATATGTAAATATCAATAACTTCGAATTTCATAAATATCTACCCATACCCAGTAAACCTAATCATTAAAACCTAATAAAATTTAATTTCCACTTTTTTCTAAGATCTTTGAGTTTGCAGCGACAGCGTATATGAACAGGTATGAACTTTAAAGCCGGCCTACTAATTTACCTTTACCTTTACCTACTAAATTTATGCTACAACAAGAATTTATTTGACTGCCAAAGTTATTCGACTAACTAAGTTGCAGCTAGTTGCAATACCTAGGAGGCCGGTTTATAGCCTTGGTGCAATTAGTTCAAAGATGCCGACACTCGGCTAAATAGTATACCCAACAGCTATATAAAGCTTTCATAGCTTCTAATTGGATATCCATTATGGGATCCAATATATCCTACAGGGATGAAGTAATAATGTAAAATACTTCGCAATAACAATAAAAACAAGACTCGACTATATTTAAAATTGTTACTAAGTTGAATGAAGAGACATTTATCAACTGTATTTATTTTATTATATTGCCCTTAGCTTGGTTTCATTTAGTATTCATAAGGTAAATATTTAAATATATATCCAAGTAAGGGAGACGACTTGTAAACTGCTTAAGCAAACTTTATGATGAGATCATAAAGTTTAGTACAGGCTAGTTTCGTCTAGTTTAAATCATTCAGCATAAACTTTCAGCATACTTAATTATAGAGCTAGTGAGCCTCAGTTAGGCTTTTGACACGGCAGACAAACGCATATATCGTGACTTCGGCCAGTAAAGTCAGTTTGTTGATAAAGTCAATTAGCGGTATCGAAATAGGGACCCGTATCAAGTGATTCAACCCACCATCGCGGCTGCGGCCGTATCACTGCGCCGCCATTGGCCGGGCGTGCCCAAGGGGAGGGGCCTCGGCTCGCTACTTTTTTGTTACACTTTTTCGAGCGGAGCGTTGGCGACCCTAGCCGGCTTTATTCTCTACCAGTCGATTGAAGGCGTTGGTGTGTTATAGTTTATTGCTCTGTTGTCGTTTGAGACGTCACGGGGTATCATGTAAATTGTGGCCTTTATTGACGGCAATATATTCGTGTTTACTATCTTTCGTCTCGTGCTTAAGGACTTTATTTTGGAGTTGAAAAGTGAAAATTGAGTGTGGTAAGTGTAGTTTGATTACCTTTACTACATTAGTATTATAAGTTTCATACAATTGTGCCTCAAATTTTACAACTTAAGATGAAATAAAATTCCAACAGCTGATGATTGACATCAAGCGTAACTTATTGAAAAATATTTGATTTCATCATATTGAATACTACACTTGTTCTTTTCCACAGTTTATCCTATACATAAACTGTGGCGAAGTATGTATCTACAAGTGTATTATTAAATATGTGTAGTAGATGCCATCAATCTCCAGTATGAACAGTTTGTTTTTGTCATTTAAATGTAAGTATTTTATTTATATAACAGCATATTATAATGGTAGTATTGAGATATCATTTTATTACTGATATTAAGAAAGATACTTAGCCAAAATATTTTTTTTTGAGGATACAATATCTTCAAAAAATAAAAATTGGATTGGATGTAATGACAGAAAAATGTTTATGATTTCTTTAAAGTATTTTCAAGCCATAATTTTAAAAAATCATAAAATTTTCCCAATATGATTATAGAATTATTTATTTTGATTAATGATAAACACAGCTCTTACAGAAACTGTAAATATATAAACTCACAAAGTTTATTTCAAAAGCATTGAGTTGTGTGAATTTTAAACTTGCTACCATCGTAGCACGTTGAAACCTGTAGTCTCTGCTTACTCCACAGAAAAAAAGGCGTGATTTTATGTATGTCTGAAATTTAAATATCTAAAACATGTATTTAGTACTGTATCTACTCCTATAACACCTTGCTTTTCATTTTATTAGTAATTATGTACAGTAACACTAAAAACTATAACAGTAATGGAATTACTTTGTAACTACATAGGACCGGCTTTCATTAATCAAAACCCACGGATTCATTTGACGGCTCGCTTCATATTTTTGGTCAAAAAAGGCATAATGTTTGATATTTTAAAGGCATTTGCATAATTAGGTGAATTTTATTGCTTTATTGAATTAGGGCCGATGTCAGGCTCAAAATTGAAATCAGCAGGGGGCCTTGTGTTGTTAATTTTGTTTATAGCTTGTATTATGGTCAGCTTTGAATGTTATTCCCATACCTCAAGCTCTATAAAAGTTGTTAGATATTGTAAAGATGGACAACAATAGCGTATTTATGTTATTGATCTTGATTTTATTAGCCTCCACGGCGGAATGTGTGGGTCATATTATATTTTTTATAAGCTTGTATCACGGCGTGTCGTTTTTTATTGGTTTCATTTTATTCCTATTTGTCTAATCTATATGTATTAATTATAAAACTATAAAACTATTTTTTAATTGTCGTTAAATTTGTAGTAAAAATGTTTTATTGATATTTTTACCGACGCCGACGGACGACGGGTGGTATATGGTATTAAATAAGTTAAGTATTATTAACTTGTGAAAAATATCATAACGCTATTTATTACTGTTTAACGTATTCTTTATCACATAAATAACAAACTTTAACTACAAGCCTGAAAATATGGATAAGTTTAAAAACCTTAATTCGGATCAAATTTTATGTTAGGATAAGGTGGTTTAACAGAAATATATCATATGTGAAAATTTCAACTGTATAGCTATCACGGTTCATGAGATAAAGCCTACAGACGGACAGCTGAATCTTAATAATAGCTTCTGTTTTTACCCTTTTAGTAAAAATCTCGAAAAAAGGCTTGTTTTCTCAATCTAAATCAGATCAGATGTTCAAACTGTTTCTTATATTTACCTACTAGATTGAAACTTTCCGAATAAGATGTGATCTTAGCGTAAAATATTTATTTCCACAAATTTGCGAATAAACTGGCTCTAATTTCACAAACTGTGGCTTTTTGATTATTATAATTGACAAGTGGGTTATAGATTCTTTTTTAAAATTCTATTGGTTCCCTTGCTTTTTTCTTTAAATAAGTTTCGATATAATAAAGGTCGTTAAATAGTACAAATAAATTAATATACTTATTACTTGCCCATTTCATGCATCTTTGTATTTAAATAGATATTTTAAACTTGTAGATACGTATTTAATAAACAAAAGTTTCAATCAATTAACCTTAACAACTTTTGCTTTGTTTGTAAAAACTTTAATTTCCGCATTTAGTCCGCGATTAATTAAAAAAAAAAGATATTTCTTTCCTCGCTATTGCGGAAAATAAAATTCACAACACGTGTTCACTTCAGAAATTATAGTTATATATTAATTGAAAAATATACTACAAGTACCTACTAGTTATGAAAAAATTGATTTATGTTGTACGTCGTCCGATAAATGATGTGATTAATGTGAAGCCCTTGACGTTATGGAAAGTATACTACCTGAAAACTACAAGAGGAAATATCTATTTTAGTATTATTTTATTCACAAGAGTGTTGAAAAACATCGTATGATACACATAGGATGCACACGGCTCTCTTAAGACTCCAACTTTACACACTTGTTACATAATGTACTATTATCGTACAAAACGAATAATAATAACTATTACATACCTATATTAATATTTTCTCATCCAAAAGGTATTAAAATTTCTTCACATTAACATTTATGATTTCAAATAATAATTTGTAGCTCGCAACCTCTGCTATACAGATGTTAGATATCTTTATTACCCTTTCAACTGATCTCACGTCTCCATTGCTGCAATGTTCACTAAATTGAGTTCTCACATCACAATAGACTTCAGAAAGAGTGATTTTAACCAATTTTTTACCAAAGGGTTGGCCGATCTCATTCGATTAACATGACCAGACAGAAAGATACACACTACTTTGCTGTGCCGAGGAAAATAGCTTAGTAAGATGAGTTCGCTATCGAAGGTCAGATATCTTCATAGAATGGTCAATACAAAACCTTCGTGATGACTTGCGGATGCCTCCGGAACGCGAGCAGCATTGTTGATTGTATTAGACTTAATTAGATCTTAATTAACATTCTGGTTTCTCATTACACGCTACTCGATGCTACTAGCCGCGTTTGTAATAGGAATGTCCATTTACATCCATACAGCTTGTAGCTCGATTATTTTTTTAATGTTCACATTATTAAAATTGAAGATTCTCCGTTGTTCTGTATGGGGTGATGAAATTGAATCGGATGTTATTGAGATTACGATTACGATAAATAATATTAGCTCTGTGAATGTTATTAGACTCTCAGACGTTTTTTTACTAGAGTAGGTACTTTGAGGAAACAAATTATTTTGGGACGGAATGATAATAATAATTTATCCAGGTGGAAATTAGATTATGTAATAAAAATCTTAGCAATACATTTATAATGTAGTGGGAATGCAATAATTAAATCAATAATATAAAGATCCATTTCAATCATGCATGTACCGCTTCATAAATAAATAGCTTCTGATAGTTCAATTGTAGAATGAAGATGGATACGTTGAAGGAATTCAAAGTCAGTATAACAGCATTAGCGTGGTAATGTCAGGGTTATCAGGTAGCAGACAGACATCAGTCAGGGGACGGATGAGTCAGGCACTTGCAGCCCTTATCTGCAGCTCAGCGATATAATCCGAGACGCCATTAACACTCGCTTCAGACCTAATGGACAAAAACTCTTTAATCCCTCATTTCTTAGAGCAAACGATAAAGTGCAAAATGGAAATTCAGAAGTTTGGGTAAGCATTTATTTTGTTTACATTGAAAGAAAAAAGTCACTGATAATATAGCATAAGAAAACGTGAGAGGCAAACAATTAAAGAATAAATTTCTTTCAAATGTGAATTTGATTTAGTTTGATCAATGTCATATTGATATTTTCACATTATTTAATTTTACTTTTCTTCCACTTCGTTTCAATTAATTAATATTAAAAATATAAAATTACTCAAACTAAAAAAAAAACAGGAATTATTTAGCAAAATTAAATTTACATTACAATGCCAATATTTAGAGATATCTTTCAAAGAAGATTCTTTTCAGAAATATCTATAAAGGTGTTTCTGACTACTGTTAAAACAATCAGTTTTTATCACCGTAAGGTTGTCAGGAAGAAAAGACATTCAACTATAAGGCCTATTGTATATTCAAAGGTATTGTGTTTACTTATATTTGTACTGTTAATTTTAATGTACAATAAAGAATTATCTATTTGCCTATCTAACAGTTGATTATATCACTTACTTGGTGGTAAAGCCACAGTTACATTCATATCTCTTTTAATCCTATTAAGTACATTCTTTCTTAAAGGAAATGTTATCATATCCAACAGTATTAAAGCTATATTTATCTTTTTCTAGAGAATCCACCTAAAATTGTCTATTCTTTGATATTAGACTATTTCAGTAAATATATTATTTGAAAAAAAAAAAACGTTATATTGTAAGAAAGTAACAAAACAAAGAAAAATAGTTAATTTGGCTAACACATCTAATTACGGGTTTTGGCTTAACTTCGACATTATAACCTGCTAAATATATATGTTACCGCCAATTACTTTAATCAGCCATACAATTAACTACCTAGGCCGTTAGCTAATCTGCGCCGTTCAATTAACGGCCTGAATAGTGTTCAGCCATTTAATTAAACAGCTATGCAAATAGCTTGGCTCTATGCCGTTTAACTACTTGCCTAGCCATTTGATTAAGCAGTTAGAAAAATGTCTTATTTCTGCATAGTTATAAAAAGAAATAACCACGGAGGTTTCTAGCCTTCTAACCTTACCTAACCAAGTCGGATTGCGCAGCTATCACAATAAACCTATCACTAGTTTTCTGTGAATACACGTCTGTCTAGCCCCTCGGGGATTTACAGGTGTAAGTATATGTATGTATCTGATTTCGAAGTAGTGCCCCATCTTACGATTGGCCTAAGCATTAGCCAGCCAGCCCCTCTAAACAAGTGGCAATTTGTTGTCCGGCATTCGGTAGAATAAAATGACGAATGTATGGGATTTGACGTATTTGTCAGTCGTTAACGCAAATCCCGTACATTTGTCATTCTATTCTACCAAGCGCCGGCCAACGATTTGCCACTTGTCTAGAGGAGCAGGTTATTAAATGATGTAATAAACATTACGGCTGAATATCATTCCGGCCGTTCATTGAATGGCACCGTTTAGTTAACAGCCTAGGCAGTTAATTTAACGGCTGATTAAGCTAGTTGGCGGTAACTCTTGCTTACCGTATAGCGTTACACTATTTGTAGTCGTGAACGTATAAATTACACTTTTTCTCAATCACCAGCTCACCAATAAACGGTGTTATTTATGCATGCAAATTCGGACTACAATTACACAGATACGTGCGAGTATAGCCTCTTCAGGCGGCACAACCTTTAGAACATTAACTATTCCGAAAGGATGTTCATTTACGGCACTAAACTCTGTTATTAAATACCATTTTTTCTTTGCTTGTAACGACCTATGGTGTATGTGACCTGTAGTGTGTCAAGTTATTACGTCCTTGCTAAAATATTTATGGCGAATGCATTAATTGAAACACTATATTATTTTCAAGCACTTTGGCGCTGTATGCTATTATTTTCTACCCCGAAGAGTAGTGAGCTGAGACACTTTTTAAATAATAAAAAGCTACATAAATTATTATGGTTCTGATTGTAATGGATTAATTGTTATTAATATAGGTTCGACTTTGAGAGTTGCCAGCAAGAGTCTGGCTGCCTAAATTCTTTTGGAGTGGACTTAAAAGTACAGTAAGTCTTTCTTATTTGTTACATTTTAAGACAAAAAATATTGTGTAGCAATTGAATTTAAGTGTTAACTGTTTATAGAACTTTGGTTTAAGTGATGACTGATTTGATTATATTGATCATCAATTTGATTCACTTAATGATTGATGTTGACAGAAGTTAACGAGAACTCAATATATAATCGGTATATTATGATGAAGGAAAGTTTTATTGTAAAATTAGGAGTTAAAATGTCAAGGTTTATTTGCAGTTAGAGGCAAACGAACTCGGTCCCGCTAGTTAGCAAATAAAAACAGTTTTCTAACAATGTGTCGATTACTCGCTCGACAGAGCCAATCAGCAGATATTATTCGTCAATATTCACAGCGAGATCGTTGGAGCGTTAAAATTTACATTTTGATTGCTTTATTTAATTTACTCAAGCATTTTTTATGAATCACAGAGAGGAAACGTTCAACCGTGTCGGCAATTAATTAATTTTTTTCAAGTTTGTTCGAGATTTTCACTAAAGTTTTCAATAAATTTGTGAAATATTGCAATTACTTGAAACATTACGCATAGTAAGGTATGACAGAACTTCATCCCTCGCACGCTTAAACCATGGAATGAACTCTCTGTCGCGGTTTCTTCAAGCTACTACACTATGGGGTTATTTAAGAAGGGTATTAGAAGGTTTCTACATGGGTCGGCAGCGTGAGTGTGACGCCCTTGGTGTTGCACACGTCCATAGGCCACTGTAACTACTTTCCATCAAGTGGGCCTAGTGCTTGTCTGCCAACTAAGTGGTATAAAAAACATACACCTGTTGTTACTTTTGAGATTATCGATACCATTTTTAATTTCTAATATATTCTGTAACTATTAGATTAGAAGAAAAATGATAGCAAAGTACAAAGTTTTGTAAAAAGTTACGAAGCCCTAGCAGCGAGTAGTAGATCGCGATTACCGGCGCGTGCGGCAGATGCGCGAGCGCAGGTGTCGCGTCACGCTCCGTAGCTACCCGCAGAGTGACTACTTCCACGATTCCATGATTCTGATCCAGCTAATCGATCGTAAACTATACCTTATTTTATTGAGCATTCAGGAACAATACAGCTAATGAAATTTTAAATGTTGACTGGGCAAAGTTCATTGAATATGAAAATATCGTGGATGAGGTGAATGGTATTTTAGATCTATTAATATTGCTTTTTTAATGTATGTATCTGATAAAGATCTTCAAAGCACCAGTGAAATTATAGTAAAATAATTATTAAACGGGGCTTTAATTGATCTATGTGCGAAATCATCTCATCTCTTGCATCTGTATTATTATGTATCTAAACATTTGACATACCTACTTATGTACAATATATTAATCTTATTTTCGTAATAGATAATTTTGTGGTGAAGTTAATAGTTTTTGAATGATCTATTGAGTGCAATACTTCAAATGCGTGGAGTATTTAAAATATTGTCAGTCACATCTCTCATTAAGTTTTTCTATAGTACCACCTACAAGTAGGGAATCGGTCATATTTACACACAAATAGAGGACTACAATATCCCCATCTTCAGAAGATAAAACAGCAATGGAATGTTTTGTCCTTAATAATCTTCTTTAAACAATTGTCACCTCATTTTTTTCGCGAGAAAGTGTCCAGTTACACAATAAAGTATTTTACTGAAATAACAAAGAGTTAATCCTACTTAAGTCAGGCAACCATAATCACTTTCGATTTAGCTCTATTCAAGTGCTATTATACTATGCTGTTAGTAGGAACAACAAAAGTGTTGTGAGAGACACACTGGAATTTACTAGGGCTGCCACGTTTTTGAAAAAAAAAAAAACTTAAGAGGCACCTCTAGGTACTTAATTTTTTTCTAAGTATCAGATTAGGATTTTTCTGAAACTAAAAATAAAAGTAAATTATGTGAAGTTCATAAGTCACTGCTGTAAAAATGTACCTATATAAAAATACCAAACCATATACATAATTTTATGCATTATATCACTGACAGATTTGGAAACCATATGAACAGTAACATTTTTCTAAATTTTGGCATCACTAAGCTTGACTATAGCTACAGCAGTATCAGTTGCCCTAAACATATCTTAGCTGGTACAGGTAAATGAGCATACTGGTAAAATAATGTGTGTCGCATACCTAGTTAGTTAGTTAACTTAGTCTATTACTTTTGTAGATTATAAAGTACACATTGAGAAAATAGTAAAGTGTGGTAACCCTAGATCCATTTTCGAAGATTTATGTTCTTCCGAGTATTTATCTGTTAATAGCGAGGAGCCTGTATAATATAATTCCTACTGGTTCCTCTTATGAGATTTATTTTGTTTACAAAAGTGGTGCTTTCTTTATCAACTTTAGTCTAACATTTTGAACGATATGAAGTTTCAATATATTGATTATTACATCTTATATATTACGTCTGTCTCTCTGTGAGAGAATAATTCCTACAGATAACATCTGGCTATATGTTCTATCGTTATAATACGTAGGGCCCTTATGAACTTTCTTTAATGTTATCAAATAATCCTTACGGATGTTTCAGATCTACTTGTTTTTATCTCATACCTCAGTTATCACACTATCACCGGTATTACATACGAATATCCAGGCTCCATAAAAGCAAATATAAACTAATAAAATGTAATATGGCGGAGTAAGAGTAAAAGAGTGAATTTCGGCTTCCCAAGTGATTGATTGATAGAAAAACGCGTGCTTAAGCGGATCAACGCGGGGATCAAAAAGAGAAATAGGCAGGTGGTACCGATAGGATTTTTAGGCCCATATTCTAGAATATTACTCAGCTGAATCGAGTCGAATCTATCTGAGGAAAAATTGCATAGACAATCTGCCAGACAAACTATCAAATTTGTCAATGTGTATACAATCTTTACCCACGTAAATCGAGGTCCAGCTGAGTGGCATTCTAGACTACGGGCCTTAGATTATATACTTTTATATTTTTTTTATCAATAATCCTATCCAACGTGAGGTATTTAATAATCATCACTATTTGCAGTAATATAACTGTGATTCACATCACCTAATCGAATATTCAGGAACAAATCCATAGCACTCGGTCCAGAGCTACTGTTGATGTAGCCTTTTAAACAATGGCATTTCAATCTTAACAAGGGGTACATACCTTTGTATCTACACAAAATATTGTTTACAGGCACTTTGCGAATAACAACCACGCTTCGGTTGAGTAAGTTTTCCAAGCAAAATTTTTGTACAACAATAAACTTTATTCGTTAAGTGTAGAGTGTATATTACACTGACAAAAAGCCTATAGTTGATACTTAATTAAACACTCGTTTAATTAGGTCTTCTAGTTGATTAACTGTGTTAATTGTTTCTTGGTTAAAACGAATCGCTGTCGTTGAGTAGAGAAAAATGAACGGTAATTAGCCTTTGCGGTTTTATAATAACGTTTTTATGCTATTTAAGTTAAGATTATTGGAATTATGCGCTTCAGTTTATTAATTGGTACAAATAACGGGTATTAAAATGTTGACTTAAATGATGTACAAGCTTGTTCCTAAAAGAAAAATAATTATTTCAATTGGTTTTAATATTGTTTTTACTTTTTGTTTTGTTGGTATGGAGATCCTCATGGTATAAATATAAGATATACACAGACATTGGAATGTTAAACAGTAAGTTACATAGTAGTATCTAGTAAGTACTAATAATAGATGAGATGACTTCAAAACCCGTCAAGTGCGAGTCGGATTGCACAAGAAGGTCGTAGTACCATCATCATAAAGAATGTAACACTATGTGTGAAAAAAATATGCTAAAACTCTTGACCGGCAAAAAGAATATTACCAAAAAATCAAAAGTTAATCTTTTACTGTGGAATCAGTTCACTTCTTATGCTCTTAAAATGTTGCTTTAGTCTCTGCATATTGGGACTAAAGTTCCTTATTAATCTCTAGGGACTAAAGTAATTTTTTTATAATTTAGTTTGAAAACTCCTAAACAGCCAATCACGGTGTTTGTGAATGGGAGGATTATCACCTTTTTAGTGACTGTGTATAGAAATAACCTCAAAATGACATTTGAAAAAATCTAAAAAAACCCATTTAATTTCGTGAATTGATGATGAAGATTTAGTTTCGTGCTTCGCTCGTGTGGCTTTGGTGTTTTAGTCCCTTGTTGAACAATCTACTATTAAATATCTGTTTCTGCTGTAGAAATCTTTCCTCATACTGCCAATTTAAGTAGATTGTATAATCATGTCTATATGAAAATGAAAAATATATTTTTTTAATAATTTGACAGCTGGGAAATGTTCCTAAGAAAGCATTACTTTCGACCCTGTGTTTTAGGTAAATTCAAGCTACCTTGCAAAATATGAGATGAGAAAAAAAATAATTACACCATTAATTTGGTTTTGGAGTTCACGAGAATGAACAAATTTACAAACAATTTTCACATTGAATTTCCTACTTTATTCAGTAAACATGGTGTGTGTGTGTGTTTATGGTATGGTGTGTGTAAGGGGAAACTATCCCTACCTGCATGCCGCTCCATACACTGAATAACAGTTGAAACTCTGCCACACCTGAACACCCAGACTACTGCAAATAACCAGTTTAGAACCCGTGACCTCTACCGCCTCGCCACATAGTTCATCAGCTGATTGAATAATAACAATTTTTATACAAACAGTTTTTACTTATAACTTCATACGTAGGTACATAACCTACATACACATTATGTAACGTGAAGTGTTAACATTCTTACCCACTGATTAATGTAAAGTGAATACGAAAAGAAATAAATCAATCAGCCACGTAAATGGGAACAGAATCCGATGCGTTTTTATCGTAA
This sequence comes from Eilema caniola, assembly GCA_949126895.1. Taxonomy (NCBI): domain Eukaryota; kingdom Metazoa; phylum Arthropoda; class Insecta; order Lepidoptera; family Erebidae; genus Eilema; species Eilema caniola. The sequence continues at coordinate 7,418,055 of OX421464.1, read as the reverse complement.
CTCTAAAACAATTGAAGCGAGACGTGTTTTAACTTTTCATTGGAAATTTGAAAATAATATCATTTTCTCGAGTACTCAATCATTACAGATGTTTTTATCTTCAATAGGTAGGATTTAAGAATATTGTAACAAAATTCATTTGAAATCAGTGTTATTAATATGAGTAATTATATAAATGACATGTATGGAAAGGGGGTGGTGGACTTCACAATATTCCAAACCGAAGAATATTATATTTTTATTCCTTTTGTTAATGTTTACTGACCTGCATTTTTGCTTTTGTTCGGAAACTACAAGTAGGTTTTATTTTATTGGTCTTGAAACAAGTTGATATTTTTAATCATTTCACACCAAAGCACCAAAGGCGAACACTTTAAGGACAAATTAAATATCAATATACAAAATTTAATATATTCATTAGAGAAAGGCCGTCATATCCTTTTTTAACTGTTACAGTAACTTAACTTTTGTAGATAAAATCTTTAAAAACTATTGTAATTTTACTTCAAATAAAATTATTATACACTATGTTGTTAGTACAAATAGTGGACAATCACTTAAACCTTAAAACTGGTAGAAACTCAAGCCATAAACAAACGGTAATGGTCTACGTAGGTCAACAACTTAAATATTAATAACATCCATACTAAATTTAGTGATAATCATTATTAATATATAAATTCACACCTATTAAAAACCATTACCCTTAACAAAAATCTTAAGAAACAAGTGGCTTTAATTCGATATTTACTCACGACAGTGTTGCGAATTTTGAACACATATTATATTATGCCATTAGGTGTCTTTTGAGTAAATAGTCATGTAAACTGAATCGTTAGTTTTCTTACTACAAAGGTTTATTTTCGAAAGTGTCCACTATTGGGTCAGTATATACCATTGATGCTTTTACCTTAATATATACTTTTATTAGGAATACAATTAGCAACGAAATTAAATAATTAATAATTCGCATAATGTGGCTAACGTTACCCCCCGCGTTCCTTCAAAACAATTTTTTCAAACCATTGACACAAGAAGAAGAAGAATCTTTTCATTTTACTTCTACAAACAAGGTATCTGAATTTGAATTGTATTACCGGCCCGGATTTGCAAGGCACCATATATTATAATAAAAAGCATAATAAATAGTATTTATTTTAATTTCATTTTACAATACATAATTTAATTATAATATTATGTAATATTCCCTCCTAATAATTTTAGCAAGAGAGTTTAGCTCAAGTCCCTAAAATTTTGGTGGAATACTTAAACCTACCTACCTATCATCGTCACCATCCTCAAAGCGAGTTCATAGTTGCATCCAAAGTTTGAATTTTGGAGTCCGCTTCTTGTTTTTGATTAGTATGTTAGCTATTCCGGGAGCGACTACCGTTTGCCCTCCTAACACCAGGAGGAAAGTCTGCACCAGAGACTCGTCCGATAATCAGCAAGTGTAGAAGTGAGGTTGGCTTGGCCTCGAGAGATTTAGTAGGAGAGCATTCACCCAAATTTACCCTGACGCACATTGAATCTTACTTAATGCCATAAATATAAATAAAATATAATAAAGATGAATTCAAAGTTCAGACTATAATGTTCACGGCCTTGTATTACACTGACGTATTGCTGCAATTAATTTTGAGTATTTAAAAGATAAACATTGGTTACTTAAACGTCCAATTAACTTTTTACACTTACATTAACAAAAAGATTCATAACTTTTAAACGTGGAACATAAAGAGATTTTTAAATCTCGTTAATGTGAAAAGAATGTCACTTAGCTTTGATCAATCATGTCAAATAAAACAGTTACGGGATTGGTCAAAATCCTCAGCAACGGTTGAGCCTTTTTTTACTGTGGAAATTTCTGTTACCCGGCGGGGGTGGTTATATCGCCTAAAAACGCACGCCACCTTAGGTCTTAGCATGCCAGGGTGAAAAATGGCCTCCTCAGGAGTGGGAACCACAGCGTCCCCATCTTGCCCCCGAAAACCGGGTACAATCATCGTGGCTAGCGACTGTTATCCCAGAACGCGCTTATGGAGTGTCGTTCAATCTTAAATATCAGTTTGTTGGTAGCTTTTACATTTACAGCACTGTGGCGCGCGATTCCGTAGTTTTATACATCGACTCTACCTCACCTGCCATCCGGTAAGCCTCCTGATTAAAAGACGAGGCTCTTGCGCAATTTTTCCGGTCAGGTTTGAAGGTCGGACGGCATAAAAGCCGCATAAGCTTAAACTAAAAGAGGAGAACTAAACCGACCCCCACGTGCCAAGAAGAGAGCCTCGGATGCAATCTTGAAGAATGTTCTTTCTTCTTCTTCAATCTCGCGGTTGGTGAAGTTAATGTGTGTTTACAATTTATTAGGCATAGGGACATAGTTTTTTGGTCGAAGCTCTTGAAATCGTATAGAATTTTCATCTTAGAGGTAAGAGAAGTAACGAGTGGGTTACCAGAACTGATGCGTAGGTACTATCAACGGCCTTTACATTCCTGAGGTCATATGTAACTGACGAGATACCGCTATAAAAGCTGCGTAAGTCCAGCCCTTTAATTTCGCGCCTACCATACAATAGTGAGTAAGAAAGCGGATGTTTGCGTATTGCAATTTAGATGGGCAATAGCGATACAGTGGTAATTGAGCTTGATGTTTCGTAGTAAGGGCCCGACACAGCCCGTTGCGTTGTAATAACTGCCAGCATTATCTTTAATATAATTATATCTTTGATGTAATCAACGTAAATATAATTTTAAAAGTTCACATGTAATTATAGATAATCTAAAATCGATGTGTTTGTAATTGGAGGCTTTTGAGGAGTTAAAATGTTTATTTGACCTTTGGTTGCTGGAGATTTTCTTGTATGATTATAAATCGAATTGAGTACAAGTTGAACTTCTTTTTAAAACACTGATAATGGTGTCGATTCTACCAAAACTCTCATAGGTAATCTCATTATCACCAGGGTCAATACCGATTGCTTGTATCCAAGTTTGTGCCTTGGAGCCCGAAGGCTACTCTACTACTCCTTCTAGTTTCCATCACTGATTTGACTTTTCTGATAGCAACTAGATAAAATGTGGGAAGCTTAAATTACTGCCCCTTTATCATGGTCCCTATAACCTAACCATGGTTCTAACCACGTCACCCTTTGGTTAGAACCTTCTGCCAACCACTAGTGAGAACCAATATAGGACTTAATTCACCCCTGACACGTGCGTGTCGTGAGTACAATGCGCTAAACAGTAAACTTGACTAACTGGATATTTTCCATGACACGTTTGGTGTTTTCAGGAGAAAGGTATCGAGATCGCTTTTATAGAATCTGCAAACTTTCTTTGTCTACTTGTTAAATTTCAAATCTCAATTTGTTAATTAGCACTTAATCGTACGCTATCCTATGGTGTAAACTGTACATGCCTTTAATTGGTGTACATATCAGAACTATACCTTGTATTTCACGATAATAATGATATATATGTATACTGTTGGTGTGTTTATCAATAAATAAATAAATAAACCTGTGAAGTGAAATCCTTAGATCAAAAATAGTAAGCCTAACTAATCTTAGAAATCTAATTAATTTGCTCTGTTTACTGAGAGCAAATTGATAATGTGTATTTTTTTTCAGATACTAGGAAAGACAGACCATTTACATGACGTCTAATATCAGATGTTTTTCGTTGTTACAGATCTCTTGGAATACGCAACCGCCAACATTTACCGATCACATTACATCATGGGTGTGTCCGAGCCTGGTTCTTCCACAACTCCTGACCTGCCTCCGATGGAACACGAGCGGCCTGGCTCCGGTAGCGGCCTGGATGACGAAAATATTCCGCAGAGGAAGCAAAGGAGATATAGGACCACCTTCACGAGTTACCAGCTGGATGAGTTAGAGAAAGCTTTTGGAAGGACTCATTATCCGGATGTGTTTACTAGGTAAGCTTCGATCAATCTAAGAGAGGTTAGGATGATTCCACTATACATTTACCGAGTCACGGTCTCTATTCTAGGATTATATCTCACGAACGATCCGTTGCTTCGAGAGATGTGATTAGACGCACATTGGAAAAGCAGCGTAATTGATTCATTCCATGTATTGCCTGCGCCAAAGTCTCGTCCATCAATTAACAGGTGTACCGGTTATCAAATGAGATTGGCTTCGGCCCGAGGATCTAATAGGGCCCCCATAGACCTCTAAAACTCAAACACTTATTGCTATGTATTTACCTTTCATTCATTGTTGCAGAGAAGAACTCGCACTGAAGATTGGGCTCACCGAAGCTAGAATTCAGGTAAGATTAATAATAATTAGCTTAGATAGGTTAGGTCAATACTAGGTATTATCAATTCTACGCTTACGTATTATGACCTATATTTTTTATATTTCATCATTATAGCACTCGTATAATATCAAATACTAGATGATGCGGGATGCTCCGTCCTTGTGGATATCGGCTATCACGACCAAACATAGCCTGTGTCCTTTCCCAAGGTCGTACCGAATTTCATCAGAATTCATTCAGTGGTTTAGGCGTGAAAGAGTAAGAGGCAGACAGAGTTACTTTTGTATTTATATTTATAACATTAATATGGATGATCAAGACCATAATCCTACAAGATCGTTGGGGCCAAATCTCATTTGGTTTTTACCACCTAATCTTTCCCAGATTTTAATGGGGCCCGTACACCGTACACATACTATACATACTGCACACACACCCTATAGATCACACGATAAAATAACACGGTTAAGGTAAATTTATAAAGCCAGAGCGTAGGATTGCGGCGAGATTGTGTGACAAAAAGTCGCACGTTGGCCCCCCTGGGGCACACCACAGGGCACCGGCCTCACAGGTCACACTCGGCCCGATAGTTCACACATTCCTCGGTCTATTAATATGGCACATAAAATTTAGTTATACATTTTTAATAATTTACACACGTTTAATTCAATTATGGATATTTGATGAGAGTATAAGTATTATTGATAAGTCATTTATTGGAAGTTCGGTAAGATATTGAGAGTTTAGTGAATATTTTGGTTTGTTACAATACATTTAGTTTAATTTCATTAACTGAGCCTGTGATTTGTTAGTTGGATTTTACCTGTAAAATCACTGTGATGAAATTTAACAAAACAGATTTACTTACAATGTTTTACACGATGACATCCATTGGGTATTTTACAGGGATTTAAACTATCTAATTGTAGACAGTTATCGGAGCTTATGAACACATAAGCTCCAGTACTAATGGTAATTGTACTTAGATTTTTTTCAATTTTCAACTGTAGAGAGCTATAAGCACTAATTAAGAAATATGTTGCATTTTATATTTTCAAATATATATGAGCATAAAAACTAAACATTAGCAAAGCCCATTCGTTCAAAAATTTTAATAGCAGTCTATAAAATAAATTCTCAAAATGTCATTATCAGAAAGGCCATTTCAAAAATATATGTTTTTATATACAGTTTGTAACGTACTATTAAAAGAGATTAAAACGATTAATATCTGCCATTATGCCGTCAGAATATGGTCACAGAACACAGTCAACATACCTTATAAGACGAGTAGGGAAACGCGACTTCGCTCCACCTGTCTTGTATCGCAGTAACGACACCTTAATGATCACTTAATCACGACATGCAACAATGCGGGATGGTTTCATTAACGTCCGAGTTGTAGCAATTCTGGAGATGAGACTTTGAACAAAAATGTCGGCTACTTAGAAAGTTTGGTGGTACTTTTTACACGTCTGGATGATTACCGTACCCAAAGAGTAAAAATGGAACTCTATTAAGAATCTTATGTTCGTCTGTCTGTCACCAGGCGTATCTCATGAATTGTGATAGCTAGACAGTTGAAATTTTCAGAAATGACGTATTTCTGTTTTCGATAAAAGAATAAATACTAAAAATAGAAGAATAAAGTTATTGGTATTCCTTACCAATAACTTTATTCTTCTTTCTTTCTTATTCTTCGTGCGCGATTCCGCCTCGCATTGGCCAGTTATTTTAAATTTAGTGTCCTTGATACTTTAAGAAGGGATTTTTTGTGATTAGGTTAAATTTATGTTACTGCTACAATTCGGCAGTCAATTCTTATACACGTGTTAATATAAAGAAAGGTATTATGATTGTACCTACAACCTTAATCCTATTCAATATCTCTTTTTATAGACCCTGTAAAAAGGGACGTAATGTACTTAAAAGTGCATGAGAAGCACTTTTAAGTACATTACGTCCCTTTTTTGGGTGAAGTTCAAGCTACTTAAAGTCACAAAATATAATCCCCCATTATTTATGTTGTAATCGTATACTATCGTATACTATATTGTAGAAAAAAGTAGGTAAATTGTAATAAAATGTTATAAACAAACCGTACCACGGGCAAAAAGGGATTAAAACAAACAAGAGTAATTCTATTTTCTTTTGGTTTCTAGTTTCTAGTCATTTCACACATTATGTATTATTTCCTGTATAGGCAGTTAAGTCGATTTTAAATAAGGATTAATTTATCCATACAAGAAGGCGTTGATATTAATTCGAGAATGTAATTTTGAGATGACTAGGAGATGACCGTGTTATAGGAACTTTATTGTACTTACCCATCTAATACAGACATACCTATCTCCTAGCACAACGACCTATCTAATAGTAAGTGTTTAAACGGTCTGAAGATGGGTAGATAGGTACATCATTGGGACCACGTTTAAAAAACTATAGTAAAATTTGAGTATTGGTTTTTATACCAAGTCTTTGACTAAATTATGTAAGCTTTTTAATAATTTGTTTTTTTTTTTAATTTCCTTATTCGATGACATCATCAGCATTATTATCATTATCATGTTCTACTATTTGCTATTAAAATAAATTAAACAAACTGGGCGGTAAACTTAAACAGTTATTATAAAATATCCCTCTTAATTGGCTACCAATAACTATTAATAAATCACATACATTTAAATCTATATTTTTGAGACAGAAGTTACAAACATGTGAGGTTATTTTAATTCTTAATTATAAAGTCAATGTCGTAATTATCTAACGATAAAATATCAAAACTTAAACTTTGAACAATTTGTAATTATGACTAAAGTTGATGTAAAGCTGGAGGATTTTTTCGATGCCTAAAGTTGCAGTCTCTCCCCCTATTTTATGTTATTTTTGTATGTATTATTTATTATTTAGTATTATTCTGTAATATAATTGTAAACTATTAAATGAAATACATGTCCATAAAAAATGTTAAGCTTATTTATTCTATTTTAAAAGTGTTAGAGCTTGAAACATTACGCGGAAATTAAATATTTTTCATAATATATTAAACTAGCTGACTCGGCGAACTTCGTACTTCCAATATTTTCCGCCCGCGTGGCGTCTAATCCCGTTCCTGCTGCACACTCTACTATATTAAACATGTATTATACATATAAACCTTCCTCTTGAATCACTATATCTATATAAAACCGCATCAAAATCCGTTGCGTAGTTTTAAAGATTTAAGCATACAAAGGGATATAGGGACAGAGAAAGCGACTTTGTTTTATACTATGTAATGATGTTGTTCAATCAAATAATAATAATAATGATAGAGACGCTAATAAGATACTTAAAAACTAACCTTCAAAAGTCTAATGCATTCTAATGTTGTCAAATAAATTACCTAACCCAGGTTCCAAAGTACACGTTATGGATGCAACCACAACTTACACTGTGATTTATTTCAATGGAAAAAAAATCATTCTGCGGTATCCTATATTTATTCCAGATTCTTTACAATGTCCTCGTTAATTATTTTCAAGAATCCTACCTTTCTGCAAGTGCTACACAGTATTTTCGAAGGCATCCGTGGTGGTTTCCCGCACGTTAAAAAGAAGAAAAAAAAGAAACAGTATTTCCGATGTTTTGTGATGCTTATTATTTATTAACTAAACGAAGTGAACTATGGTTAAAGGTGGTATTGGCTCTAGTTCAGTTATATTCAGCTTAGCGTTGTGCCTGTTTACTGTATTATCTATTATATATTCTGTGGTATTATGTTGACCCTCTATAAAAAAAAATTTGGTTGCCTGTAAAGTCGGTATACGGGCGAAAGTTTTACGTGTTGTCTTCGTAGTCGACTTTGAGTGGTAAAATAATTTTAATGTGAATATTCATTCGTATAGTAGGAAGAAGGATGAAATAATAGTAACAATTTAAAAATGTCTGTCTCTCTCGCTCTTAGGCGGGCTAACCATGCCCGAGTGGAAGGGACGCGTGCCTCTCACTCGCTCTCATTGTGAGCGCATAACGTGAGCGGAGCGTAACGCAGTTTCTTGAAGTGTCACCCGGCAAACCAATTTATAAGACGTTGTCACGTCAAAAATACCTCGATCGTACAACCAAAGCAATTATAATAATATGTAATATAATCATATTGTGATGTCATACGATGAGAGGTAGGACACGACGGTATTTCCGTCCAATTGAGCAGACCGACCGACTGACTGGGTAAGTACCCTACAGAATACCGCGGCCATAATAACCTCGTGTTGTGTTCCCAGCGGTGAGTAAGGTAGCCAGAGCTCACTGGAGAGTTTTTGTGCAGTCAGTGGGAAGACTAAAGGCTATTCCTGCTTTATCTTCTACGCTGACTGCACAAAAACTCTCTGTGTTTACAGGGTCGACAGCACGACTGTGACTCCCCTGGTGTTGTACACGTTCATAGGCCACGGTAACCACTTTTCATCCGGTGGGCTGTGTGCTTGTCTGCCACCTCAGAAAAAAAACGAGCCTAAATAATATCTAATAAATAATACGTACCCGAGAAATTAACATATCGCGTCAATTAACTATATTAAATTAAATCATACAAATGTTAACTTGTTAGCTCGCTAAATGCTATTCAAACACTTTTTACGTCAGCTATTGAAGTGTGCTAATGATTGGACATTCCATATATGTCTGGATTCAACTTTTACCAGAAACACGCGTCAAGTTATAATTAACATTGATTTGTACTAGATTTCTTTAAGATTTGTATTTCATAAATGATCAGGGTGAATATCTTCTGCTCATATCCTGGACTATTGCAAGAATGCCTCTAAAATGATATGAATGTCAATACAAAACATCGAGGCATATTGTGTGTGTGGTCCTGTCTTTGAGGACTTCAACTGATCGATTTGTACCTGTATTCATAAAATTCGATATTGTGATATACGGCAATGTTTCAAAAACTCTCTCACACACACACACACACACACACACATATATACACACACACACACACACACACACACACACACAATATGCCTCGATGTTTTGTATTGACATTCATATTATTTTTGTAAGTGTGAATGTATTGATAGATGGATGTTTGTTACTCTTTCACATAAAAACTACTGAATGGATTTAAATGAACATACATACATACATACATACATATAATCACGCCTTTATCCCCGGAGGGTTAGGCAGAGGTGAATTAACACCCAAAAAAAAGTCGGGAATATTGTTGACTCGAGCCATGCATCTGAGGCTGAGTCTGGGCTGTAAATATCTGTCTGATGTTTAATTTAATCAGCCGTATCATATCATATCTCTTCCCATGTGGTGTCGTACAAGGCGACTAATGGTCGAGACCCATGGTCGAGACCCATGGTGGAGACCCATGGTCGAGACCACGTGGGAAGAGAAGGGGTGGCCAAAATTCTACTCTACCGAGAACCACGCGGCTAACTTTACAATAATTTAGCTTATATATCAGAAAAGCACATAGGCTACAATTTATAACGATAACCGATATAATAGCGATAACCGACATCCACGTGGGCGGAGCCACATTTTACAAAACATTTCCCAAGAACAGGGACAAAAGACAAAATAGCAAAATGTCCGACGCCCTGTATTGTCTGCTTTTGTGAAAATTTTAGCTAATTTTCTACCTATAATCAATTTTACATGATTGAATAAAATACATAATATACCTTACTTTTACATTTACACTATTAGTACAGTTACTATACTAAAGAAAATGAATACACCAAATAGCCTACACTTGTACGATGGAAATGCAATACGGGGTCAAAATTTGTCAGTTATATTAACTTTCAACTTAATCGTTTAATTTGTGTGAGAATTATGTAAAATTAACTAGAAATCAAGTGAATTATGTAGAAATCAATTACTAAGCATTTATGATGAACGGTATCCTCATCGTTTGATGCGCCATTTGAAATCAATGATTATCGGGTTGTAACAAATTATGTGATTTGATTCCAGTCTTTAGACGTCAGATGACATGGTTATTTTAACATGTTTTTGAATAAATAATGTTGTGTAAGATAAGAAATTCTTTATTGTACATTATAAAAGGGATGTTTCATTTTTCATCCCAACGATCTTTTTCTTGTTTCAATTTGCCAGTGGTTTCAATATGCAATAGGCGGCCTATCGCTAACAGAGCTCTTTTTTAATATTACTAATATAATTAAAACCTTACCTACCTTAATTTGAAAATACTGTCCTGAGCTTGAGGTCGTTTAGATTGTTACATTATTTTAATAATATTATTTTACAAAAAAACCGATGGTACATAAATATATTTCTGTCAATTGTTAAGAAAAAAACGGCCTAGATAAATAAAACAAATACATTCAAAACGACGATTTTGTATTCTAATGTAATGGTATAAAAACTAATAACTTTGCAAAACTTCCATTTCCATTATAACAATGAATTTCTTTAACAGGTCTGGTTCCAAAACCGTCGAGCTAAATGGCGCAAGCAGGAGAAAGTGGGTCCTCATGCGCACCCCTACAGCGGCTACCTTGGAGGAGCCCAGCCGTTGCCGACCTCGGCGGCTTTACCAGCCCCACCACATCCCTTGTCCCAGCTCGGCTTCGGCTTGAGGAAACCGTTTGATGCTGCACTTGCGTCATTTAGGTATGTTTGTTTGCGAAACGTTCATTGACGTGAGCCGTTGCGAAAATCATAATGATAAATAATTAGTTATGCTAGTTTTCTCTTTAATTGATCAAATGAATTTGTAAATATGTTGCCCATAAATTAATAATTTTATATGTAAAATTAATTAACTGTAGCACACCTGGAAATAGAACTGGTTTTTAATTAACAACTACATAAATGTCCGCCATTCTATATAATATAAATAACATCATTTGATTAATGAAATTAATGACCGAATATTTAATGCCTACTAATTTTTATTTTTTGTAACAGGTATGCAAGCACACCTCTATTCGGCGCTCAGTACCTCCCCCCACTATCCCGTCCACCTCTATTCGGGGCCCCTCTTTACGCAACATCGCCTGCTCATTTCCATTCCTTATTTGCGAACCTTACCGTTCCTGAACCACCCCGTTTGTCTCCGGAGCACTCAAGACCAACACCAGAGCTCTCGCAGCCATCTTCGGAAATCTCCCGACGAACACCCGAGCACGCCCGATTGTCACCCGAACTCACCCGATCGCCGGCCCCTTCAGTTTCCCCCCCAATTTCACCTGGTAGTGAGAGTATGCATATGCCGTCCCAAATGGAGGATGTAAGAAGCTCTAGCATTGCTGCATTACGATTGGCAGCCAGAGAGCATGAACTAAGACTCGAGTTATTAAGGCAGAGAGCCGACTTGATATGCTGACTGTACTAAATAAATGTTTCATAGTACATTATGGTACAAGTGTGTGAAGTTGATGATTACCGCTGAGTTAAGAGAGCCGAGAATGGTAATCATCAATACACACGTGTATCATACTATGTTTTTTAACACTTTTGTGAATAAAATAAATACATACCCTTGCAGTTTTCCGGTAGCAAACTTTCCATAAAGTTAAGGGCTTCACATTAGTTATATCATATATATCAGTCGTTGTATAGCTATAATTTCAAAAGAGAAAACATGTAGTGATTTTGTTTTCGCAATAGTGCGAAAAGTTAATTTATTTTTCTATGCGTATGCATTTCGATCCGTAATAGACTAAAAGTGGTTAAATATTTTTTATTGTCGTGAACTAAGTGGGAAATTTAAAGTTTTACAGGGAAAACAAATGTTATTAGTTAATCGAAGGAAAGATTTGTTGATTAAACACGTACACGTTGAAATTATCTATTAAGAAAAGAAGTTGCATGACATGAGCAAGTAATATGTAGGTATATTAATTTATTTGTACTATTGAACAAGACCCTTTTTCTATCGAAATTGTTTTAAAACAAAGCAACTCAACCGATAAAATTAAAAAAAATCTATAACTCACTTGACTTTTTACGAGGTTATAAAAGCCTTGAAGTGGTCACAGTTTGATAACAGGTTTCATTATGTGCCTAATTGCGCTGAAATGAAAGCCACTTTATGAGCAAGAGTGTTGAAAAATATATTTACTAGAGTTAATGTAAATAGATAATATTTTAGCACCTATAATGTTATTTTAAATTGATAGACATCAGAATGCAAAATATACGATTAAGCGTAGTTTATTTCTTGATTTGTAAAAAAATAGAGGTAGATTAATTATAAGCATGTTATATTAGTGTTTAGCTCCTTTTTATTGTAAAATCCGTCCTCGTTATAATAAGTAGGTAACTGTTAATATTTAAGAATAAATAAATGAAGCTATTTTGATATAAACATATTTTCTTTTTTATGTCCCTTTATTTACCTTTTCAGGGAAGCAAGAAAAAAACTGAAATCTAATCTATACAAGATTTGTCTTGGGGGAATAATTAACCTTTTGGTACTAGTACGTGCAGGTACTCTATCGCACAACGCATGTTTAACACTCGACATTATCTTTATAGAGTAGTTAAAACTAATGTTTTAATATTTTATCATAATAAACGGTTTTAACTGCCATGTATAGTGTAAAATATCAACTGTTAGTCCAATGTACGAGGCAGAGAATACTCTATAAAGTCTGTAAAACCGAAATTCGACCCAGAATCTCACTCTTCAAGTTTTACTCAAAGAAACAGATGGGATTGTCTTTGTTTACCAAACAAAAATCTTGGTGGAGAAGATCTAACATCAGTCAATCAGTAATAATTATTGACATTTTTTGATTACGATGACCATAATTCATTATCAACCTCATAGATATTTTTCACTTGTGTTCATACTGTTCAATCATCATTATCGTTGCGTAAGTACCGGCCGCATCCGAGGCTGTATCTGGTTAGTTTAGGTTATTTTGGGAGCGACTGAAAAAAAAATACGAGGTTCATATAGTTGTTGTTGTTACAAACGCCTTACACTTACAACAACTATATGAACCTCGTTTTTTTTTTATATTAAGAGTCTAGTGGGTAGTAGGTTTGAGCCTCAATAATGTTGGAAGGGCCTTATACGCCTAATGAACCCAGTGACCCCACATTGGGTTCTGAAGATTACATCAGTCAATGTTTACAAATTATCAGAAACCACAATCAATAACTCAATTATACATACGGAACAAGCCAATAATTCACAGACTTGAAGATGACTCAGTAATGGCAAATCACAGAAACATTCGTAGATGTTATTCAGAATTCCCCATGACAGTATAACGTAATTAAATAACAGCGATTTGGTATCCACAGAACGTGGTTGCCTCTAATTTGTTTGACTGTAGATTAGGTAAGGCTATGGTTATAAAGTTTTATGTTAAACATAAGAGAGAACCGCAAAAGTCGCTTTACAAGTAGAATAGTATGATGTATAAGGCCTTCACACGGTAAGCCTATACAGGTGTAATCAGTAAGGTCTACTGATTGAAAGGGACTTTAGCGCAGTGTCACTCAAAATTAGCTCCTACCTCTCTCAAATTTCGTCGTCATAAACGATCTTACTATTTTCAAACTGAAAATTGCTTGAGTGATTTTGTAGAATGTCTATACTAGCTTTTAGCCTCGGTATCACCTGAGTGCTGATTACTCCCGTGGATTTTCCATAATCTGGTCCTAAAACTAATTATGAATACAATAAAAAAGAAAACACCTAAATTGGTGATATTCATATCTAATATATCAATACTTATTTTAAGACATTCTATACGTCGTCAGCGCTCTCTACGATACTTAACTGGTGCATAGTAGTCATCTTAGCCGATGAAACCGAACCTCGTACCGTAATAACTCGATAACACCCGATGATAAACTACTACTAATATCAATGACAGTCCTAGATTAGTGTAGTATTTTTATTGCAAGTTAGCGATATTGTAACACAACATAGAGTTGTTTTTGTCATAATTTCCTTTATTTTGACTATTCTAATCTTCAGGCTTTCACGGCCGTCGTTGCATGTAGAATATACTGCTTCCGGGCTGTTTGGCCGTGGTCTATGTGAAACTTGCGTTCCAGACGTTTCGTCGATCACTGCGGTCGACATCTTCAGTGGCGCAGGGCCGGGCGACGACGACTTCGGAGACCTTGCCTCGTCGGCGGCTGAGTTGCGACTGATGTCATGTCGACCGCAGTGATCGACGAAACGTCTGGAACGCAAGTTTCACATAGACCACGGCCAAACAGCCCGGAAACAGTATATTCTACATATTGTAATCTTATTTGCAGCTTACTGAAGAGTTTTTGTGCTATCAGCTGGAAGACCAAAGGCTTGTCCTCCTTTAATTTCTACACTGACGGCACAGAAACTCTCTGTTCAAATAGGGTCGGCAGCGCGAGTGTGACGCCCCTGGTGTTGCACACGTCCATAGGCCACGGTAACCACTTTCCATCAGGTGGGCCGTGTGCTTGTCTGCAACCAAAGTGGTATAAAAAAAACTGATATTCTCGTTAAGTTGGAAAACTTGCTACGCCGCTCCAAAACCGCTACCCGCTAGCTTAGCAACCTCGTTCCGACTCATCGCAATGATTCACCGCCAATCATACACTATCATTACAATTTGGCGTTAGTCACCCAAAGCATGGCACCAAGGCACCAAGGCTAGTGAAGGGACGTTCTACTACGTGCTGTAATTATCAGCCTGGGTCTGACCTAGGGCGATGCGGTTGCTAACACTAGATTATACGCTAATTTGCTAGTGACGAGCACAGGGGTCAATGTTCTGGGATTCTCGGTGGAATATTTTTGTTTGAATGTTATTTGTTGGTTGTACTTGTAATAGTAATAGATTTCATTGTTTGTTTAACTCTGTAAAGCCACTGTGGGCTTATGTACCATAAGGATAATGGTTCATCATTTCTTACCAAAGTGCCATGGATATGCTCTAGCAACCTCACTTTCGGCCTTGCATTGCGACCCACGGACCGGCGTGCGTTTTAGTCGGTTTGAGTCCAACATAGCCTCCCGCTCCAGCTCCGGCGGGGACTTTGCGCCCGTAAAAAATATAAAAGGGCTACACTCGTGATATGCCTATAATTATTGCCATAATTTCAACAACGGCTAGGTGTACCTACGTGTTTAGGTCATAATTTTGTAATGCCAATAATTGTTTTTGGCATATTGATTGAAATGACATTGTCACTTCACTCTGCCATAATTACTGCGGTACCAGCCCGTTATATTGTAAGTATGTTTAATTAAAAAGAGCCTTTTTAATTCATCTAAGCCCCTTTTTAATTCATCTAAGACTGTAAGGTAGTGTAATCGTAGAATTATAGGTATACAGTGGGTGGGCATAGCTTAGTAGGCTGCTCTATTGATTGATGGACTCGCGGGGTGGTCTTACTTACTTACTTACTTACTTCCAGCGGGGGACGCCGCAGACCGGACGGGTGATCTGCCCTTTTATGGGGGCCATTTCACCCAATTCCCCTATTCCTCCTGTTTAGAGGCCAAGAAGTGTCCGGCAATCACGGCGTTCCGTCGAACCTACCTGTCTCTTTGCAGAATCTTACGATCTGTTCCACCTTCAGATCCTCGAGGTCTTGTTTTTCTAGGGTGTCCGTCCCCATGTTTTCCCATCTTATCATTGAGTACATGGGGCATTTGGCCAGCAGGTGGAGGCTGGTTTCCTCCTCCTCCATGCACTCTGGGCATTTGGGGTCAGTTTTCACCCCTATAAGTGTCAGGTGCCTATTTAGTCGGCAGTGTCCCGTTATCACTTCTACGACCAGCCTCATGTTTCCTCGGGAGAGTTTTAACAGTCGGCTTATTTTCTTTGTGTCAAAGCTTTTGATGAAGATCTTCGACTGTCTCATGACTGGCGAGGACTTCCATCTTCTATTGGCTTCGGCCACTATGCTTCGGCTGATGACTCCCTTTGTTATTTTATGGGCGATGGGTAGTCTGGGCTCAGGGCCCACCTGATCTTCATCAGCTCCTTTTCTCGCCAGTTCGTCCGCCGTCTCATTTCCCATGTTGCCCTCATGTCCGGGCACCCAGGCGAGCGTCACGTCCTGGACAGTCTTTCGGGGGACAGTCTTTCGGGGTGGTCAGTCGCTCTTGTAAAAGTCAAGAGAAACCAAAGGAGACTCGGCTTAGAGTCTAAATTGCAAGCTTCGGATGTTGCCGGATTGGCACTCGCATGATGTGAAATGAGGAAGCAGGGTCCGTTCTTCAAGAAATCCGTGATTTTCAAGATCAAGTTCTTTATTAAAAATTAAACTGATACTCGTTTTGTTAATGCTTGGTAACGTAAAAAGTAGTTGATTTATGCCTCGTGTCTAATCTTATAATCATTTTAATAATTTCGATTATTGACTGAATTATAAACTGGTAAATGAATCAGAAACTACATAGGTTTTTGATTTTATGATACTGTATGGCATATATTTATTTGGAGTTACTCTGGGTATGAGATTTTATAGCAGACCTAACATACAAATGAACGTTTCTTGGTAATCTAAAAGAGCGCTTTATGTAGTGTTCTTTTTAAATAACTACGCAACAGAAAAAGTAATGATGACAATGTTATGACAATTTTAGAACATGCCAATATGTGTGTGTTGCTCCATGTAGAAAAATATAATAAATAGTGGATCCAGGATTGTTCAGAGGCAATAACTTCTCCAGAAGGATAGCTTTACCCAGCATTGCTTAAGTGTGATTATAGACGGATTAATTCTGTGATCTCTCTCTCCTCATCTCTTTTCATCCCTTGAGATCATCATCATCATCAAAACACTAAGAACACGTCACTACCCGAATGCTACCGAGCAGTGCTGGATATAGACCTCTCTAAATGTGGGCCACAACAACCGATTCTCCACCTTCTAGTCTTCCCCCCCCCCCCCCCTCCCCGTTTATCAGATCCGTAGTCTATCTGCCTAGTGGTAATTATAATAACGGAAAAATACCCAGACGATATAACTGCGAGAGAATGAAATCTCGAAATAAAAGCCTGTACCACTCCTGCGTGGATTTGTAGTAGGTGGGACACGATGGTATTTCCGTCCACTTGAGCAGTCAGACTAGGGAAGTACTGCCACCATACAGAATACCGCGGCCATAATAACCTCGTGTTGTGATCCCGGCGGTGAGTAGGGTAGCCAGAGCTCACTGCAGAGTTTTTGTGCTGTCAGTGGGAAGACCTAAGGCTTAACTTGCTTTATCTTCTATACTGATGGCACTGAAACTATCTGTTCTAATAGGCTCGGCAGCGCGAGTAAGACGCCCCTGGTGGTGTCCATAGGCCACGGTAACCACTTTCCATCAGGTGGGCCATGTGCTCGTCTGCCACCTAAGTAGTATAAAAAAAAACAGTATGCCAAAGCCTCCCAACATTGGGAGAGGTTTATGTCCAGCAGTGCTCTGCGAAAGGCTAATTGATTAACAACACTATTCTCTTGGTGAGACATCTACTACATTATGGTGAGTCGCACAAGAAAACATTCATACAAGATAGGTACGTACTCACTATAGCATTATTTCCTTTACGACAATCAAAAATATATAAAAGTGTCCTTTTCGAAATTATATTTAATAAACATCAAAATTTTATTAGTATTTATTTGACAAACAATTACATGCATCCTTTGTGATGATAATGGGGCTTATCATAAGATTTTATGAGCTTCACTGGCCAGCGAACTACGGGTAGTGATGTGACATGTATCGATGTTTTGTAAGAGGCTTCGGCTTTTGGTGTTTCGAATTATGTTATGTACACCAAAGTTATTAACTAATCGATTAACGATCAATGTCATTTTATTTTCGCAAAAGCTGCTCTTCATATGTGTTTTACGTGTCCTTCCAATGAATTAAAATGCACTTGTTTCTAATGACTTACACTTCGCATTCGATTAAATCAATTATTCAAGATCGTAAATTCATTGCTTTTTCTTTTATATATGACTATGTGACCGCAAGAAGGCAGGCAGAAGGTAGGACGCCCCTAGCCAGATTGACAAACGACCTGAAAAAGGTGGCTGGTACAGACTGAATGCGGAAGGCGGTGGATCGGATGAAATGGCGCGTATTGGGAGAGGCCTATATCCAGCAGTGGAATGCAGATGATTGATGTGTAATAAATACCATATTGTAATTATTGACAAATTTAGTAATGTTTATAAACGAGTTGAGAAAATTCAACATTAAAAGTAACACTAGGCTTGATTATTAAACTGATTGTGAAATAAGTTTTGGCAGACGGACAGACCTATTAAAGTCAATCTTAATTAAATTTACACGTTTTGATAACTTTTGATATTGATGCTGGGAAAGATACAAATTCCATATAAAAAGTCCTATTAAAAATTATTGAATCAGATGTTTTAGATATAGAAGTTGCACCACAGATCACACACCAGACGTAGTTATAACAATTTCCTAGATTAAATTTAAATTCCTATCATCCACATAATTCTCTAGCATCCACAGATTAGTTAAGTGGCGTGGCTAATCGATTTTCACGACCGTTCTTGTATATAAATGTTTATCGATACAATTATCGATAATACCGCAGCTATGCATCAACTTTTTAGTGTTGTTCTTGTAGCATAAGCGCCTGCGCTTTGCTAACTTTTATTCACCGATCTTTAGGTACCAAAGTTTATAGCTTGTCGTAAATAACGCGAAGGAATAAAGACGTTTTGTGAACGTGCAACGACGTTTCCATTTAAATTATTTTAAATACACTCACGGTTTAATGCAGTATTTATAACAAGCTTTGTGTTGAATCAATTTCACTTTGATATTTGCCATCGCTGAATGTCACAACTTTATGTGTGTTCTTTTGTGTTTTTGCTACCTCGATATATTATTACGAGTTCTGGTGATTACGTCACTGTTTTAGATTTAGGCAGGCCTTATGATTTTTGCAGGACTGCTGAAATGGTTTAATTTCACACAAATTATGCAAATAATAGTTTCTGATGACTAAAACAAACTTTTGCCTGCGGCTCCACCCACGGCTCCGCTCGCGTGGGTGTCGGTTATCGCTATAATAACCTATGTGTTATTCTGATGAATAAGCTATATTATTGTAAAGTTTCATTAAAATCCATTCAGTTTTTTTTACGTGAAATAGTAACAAACATTCATCCATTCATCCATCCATCCATCCATCCATATTACAAACTTTCGCTTTTATAATATAAGCAAGATTAGTAGGATATTTAAATGTAATGATTTTTTGTAGTTATTAAATATTAAGCACTTGACTGTAATATTAAGCAGTAGAATTTTATTTATTTCTCTATAGGAATATAATTATAGTAGTTTATGATACTGTTGCATAATAAGGGTTCTTATAACACGAGTGTGTTTTAAAAAACGAGCCGTAGGCGAGTTTTTTTATATTATCACACGAGTGTTATAAGACCAAGTTATGTACAGTGTCATACACTACTTTATCTACTCTCATACTATAATACATAAACGAATTTATTTTATAAACAAAACCAAACTTTGTTCAATATAAATGTAAAAAAAAAAGTTGACGCCAAGCCAAGGCCGCAAACATCGATTGCGCATGCGCGTTTCTTTTTTTTTTCTTCCGAATTGGCCTTTTTTTTTTAAAGTAGAGGTTCAGTCCAGATGGAAGTTGTATAGGTGTATCGTTATGATTAAAAAGTTATTTTATGATATAGGTGTCCATACAAGACCTGTATCGTAATAAAACTTTTTTTTTGGCCTGTGCGTAATGTTTGTCATAAGAGTTCTGATTTCAATTTTATAATCTTTGTATTATAGTATCAGAGTAGATAAAATATTTTATGTGTTTGTGTGGATGATTTATGGATGGTTATTTAATTAGATGACCACCTAGAATTCACTAGATGATAAAAAGTTTAGGATGAAGTCTAGACATAAAAAGTATTAAAACCCACCAACTCACCTCTAATCTAGTTATTATCGGATTGGTATATGGCAGATGTTGTAAAGATCACAATATGCTTACAAATAAAATTATTTATTAATTATTTATTAATTCATTGTTAAATAGGAGTAGGTGCGAAAACCCGACGCGTTCTGCGATTATAAAACTAGGTACAGGATGTTTCTTAAGAACTCTACGGTCTTGATTCATCGCATGAACACAGTGTAAGGTTCTGATCCGGAGCCAGCTATTGGGCCCAGGCATTTGAATGATGAATGAATGAATGAATGAATTTATTTCTAAGAATATGGTACATCGAGGTCTTAACTTTATTACAGTGGTCATACATATTCTACCATAATCGATGTAGAAATATTAAGTTTTACAATAATAATAATGTGAAATAATAATATAGCTTATATCACTAATTATTTCATTGGTCATTTATTTGTTTTACATCAGTCAATTTAATATCTTTAACATTATATATTAACAATATAACTATTGTTCGCAATGAATCCAACGAAGCGGTAGATTTATTTAGGTAACTCACATTATGACCACATACAGACGATTACATCAACATTATTTTTTCTACTTCATTAGCAAAATTACGAGCTTTAGAAATATATCCTAAATACATTTTAATAACATAAACAGGTGCTTTATACGAATTTTTCTATTTTGTATATTAACATAAATCGATTACCCTTTTGAATAGTATAATTGCTCACGCGTACCATATTGCGCCAAAACATGAACAGCAATTAAGTCATAACACGATTTTATAAGCACTAATAATATCCAATTATCTTCTATACTAATAGCTTAAATACATTAGAACGGGCCCAATACACCCAATTAATATAAAATGATACATACTGTTTATCAGTATACTTATATTATACACTTGGTATATAAATTTATGGCATTATATTCATTAGTATAACGAGGTATTGGACTGTTTGATGATCATATTAACATAGAAATGAATCGATTCTCTATTTGTGTCGATGTGCCATAAACGGCTAGTTACCACTTATGGTAACATATGCTCTAAACTTCTATATGGATAATTGGTTTCATATACATTTGTCATAAGCAGTAAAATGATAATGAATAATACCGTTATTATATGTATGGGCCCCATCAAGACCTTGGCGGCCAAGCTAACCTTACCTGCAAACCAAAACATCCTGATCGACGAACGAAGCCTTACAAAGCTTTTCTCTCAAAGTTGAGTTGTCAGGCGATAGCCACGAAGAAAACCCGTTTAGGAGCAGGACTTGACTTGATAGGTTCATTGAGAATGTTACGTAACGAGACTTGGATAGGTTAGGTTAGAAGGTCTAATGCGGGAGCGAATCGGAACGGAGCGCCCGCATTTGCCTATGTGTTTTTTTTATAACCATGCAGAAATCAGTCATTTTTATAGCTATTTGATTAGATAGCTTGGCAAGTAATTAAACGTCATCGATCTATCGCCGCCAACTAGAATAATCAACCAGTCAATTAACTGTCTAGGCTGTTAACTAAATGGCGCCATTCAATGAAAGGCCGGAATGATATTCAGCCGTAATTTTTATTACAACATTTAATAACCTGGCTGGCTAATGCTTAGGTCATTTGTAAGATGGGGCACCACCCCGAATTAAGACAGAAAATTACATACGTAAATACATACATATTCTCACTCCTGTAAATCCCCGAGTGGGAAGGCAGCTTTCTCAATAAATCTTCACTAATTTTCGGTAAATACACCTCGTATTTACCGAAAATTAGTGAAGATTTATTGAGAAAGCTGTACAATCTGACTTGGATAGCTTAGGTTAGAAGGTTAGCCTTCGTGGTTATTTTTTTTATAACCATGCAGAAAAAAGCCATTTTCATAGCTGTTTAAGTAAATGGCTAGGCAAGTATTTAAACGTAATCGATCCAAGCTACTTGCCTAGTCGTTTAATAAAATGGCTGAACACCATTCAGGCCGCTAATTGAACGGCGCTGTTCAGTAAAGAGCCTAGGCAGTTAATTGAACGCCTGATTAAGATAGTTGGCTGCGACATATACATGTAATGAAAATTATAAGTACACGTAGATTAGAAAACGAACCTGAAGAAAGCTGCCATCACTACAGAGTATAAAACAAAGTCGCTTTCTCTGTGCCTATGTCCCTTTGTTTGCTTAAATCTTTAAAACTACGCAACGGATTTTGATGCGGTCTTTTTTAATAGATACAGTGATTTAAGACGAAGGTTTATATGAATAATTAATGCTTAATATAGTAGAGGGAGCAGCGGGAACGTGATCTGACGTCACGCGGGTGGAAATATATTGGCGGTACGAAGTTCGCCGGGTCAGATAGTATTTTCTAAAAAAATGTATCAGTGGCTTGCGCGTTAACATATTTTTTGTGTATGGACTGTATGTTTACTGATGGATGACAGTTACCATACAGCCAATGATTAAGTGCCCGCAACGAACAGCCCTATCCCTCAGTCACGTTCACGACACCCTTAAGAAGCGATGGGGTTTAAACTCCACCAGGAATAAATACAAGTATTCTTATAAAGGTCGTTACATATGAAATTGCCGTTTTATTGAAGAAATTTAAGGAAACCCAATTTGCAGTACTAACATTTAGCAATTTTTTTTGGGAATGACAAATTAAAATTTTATGATTTTTTTTGTGTATGAATGAGACAACATTCAGCTAACAGCAACTTTTATTACATTTTTGAAAAGTGACGGTTTTAAAAAAGTAATACGATATTTATCATCAAAATGGATAGCATTTAATAAGTACTGTTTTTGAAGATCGAATTTAATTTATCAAGCGGCTAATAAAAACAAAATTTAAAACAGAGTTGTAAAATCTCGAAATTAACTTTCAAACAAAGTATAAATAATGGAAATAGCTATTAAATTACAGGAAAAACGAACTCATGAATCTGTAAGAAAATTTCGGCATTCTGATATGGAACAACCTATTAATAATATAATTCATATAAATTAATAATAATAACATGTTATTTCTTCACGTGAGTGAGTAAGTCTAATGTGTTTGCGCCATTTTGAAAGCCGCCATATTCGTGCATGTCTTGTCTATATAATAATACGTCATTGAACACAACCAACTGCCTAGGCAATTAATCTTAATCATACATACTGGATTACCAACAAAATATTCAACATTTTTCAACTCCATTAGCTTTCCTTCCTGTATGTATTAACATTTTCTTTTTGTAATAATTACAAGTTGTTAATATCATAGAATCTCTCACAAAAGCAATTAACTTCAGCGCTTAAAGAAACGTTAGAAATATATACCTCTTCACAGTAATGTGTAGTTTTCAGAACACACTTATGAATAAAATGCTAATGGCTATTGGCTTTCTCACTAATGCCGGCCACAGACATTAAATGACGGCGGCAGTTGGATTGTAAAGGGGGCAAAGTGTTTGATCACTATCAATCAATTGAATTATTTTAATTATTTTTTATACAACTATGGTGACAGACAAGCACACGGCCCACCCGATGGAAAGTGGTTACCGTGGCCTATGGACGTGTGCAACACTAGGAAAGTCACACTCGTGCTGCCGACCCTGTAAACACAGATAGTTTTGTGCCGTCAGTGTAGAAGACAAAGCAGCAATAGCCTTGGGTCTTCTCCCTGACAGCACAAAAACTCTCCAGTGAGCTCTGGCTACTCTACTGACCGCCGGGACTGTTCAATTGGACGGGAATACCGTCGTGTCCAATCTCCTGACAATCGGTTAGTCTATGGCAGTCCACTGCTGGAGATGAAATTAAGCTCCCCAATGTATGTATTACCCGCATGACTTCTGAACGACTGCATCAAATTCATTATTGTCAGGAAAAGGGTTTTATGAATGAAAAATAAAAAATAGGTATAGTTGGAACGGGAACGGAATTCCAAGTGAGAGGGTGCGCGGGCATGGCAAAAAAAAATGTGGAACAAAGTTAGTTATCTATACTAATATAAAGCTGAAGACACGCTAAACTCACGAAGTACCTACCTACAGGTTCGAAATTAAACATTATTTGTGTTGAACAACCCGTTTATTGACGAAATTTATAGGTTCATGGTACAGGTCAGAAACAAGCAGCCTAGAATTGCACTATAGCGTATAAACATGTCTGACACTGGCTTTAGTAACATGGATTGTAAAACATTACGTATTTAAAAGGGAACTTCTTACGCACGTACGGCGAACTTCTAATTCCTCGCTTTAATCACAAGTACATTTACCCTCCCTATCTTCATAGATCGCTGTTCCGATAAACAAATTACTTGTTCCTGTAACATTAGCCTATAGTTTTTATCCTATTTCTTTCATTATCGTATCATTAGCTACAACGTGGCGTGCTGTCGGTAGAAATTCTGTTGAAATTTTACATTGTAAACTATTTTTTATTACAGCTACGGTGGCGTCGTAATCAAAAGGTTGCGATTTCGACCCCGATCCAAACTTAATTCACTGCTTATACGAGTATTACACGTAAGTAGAGTTACACCTATTGAAATAAAATCACTTTTTACCAGATTCTATCGCGATTTATTTGTTTTTACTTATTTATTTTTAGACCGACGTACCGGATACTTTTCAGCAGCCCTGTGCGTGTGTGGTAGTGAGATTCACCTTTGATGTACCTATCTGTATGAGTCTTTTTCCTATACAAAGTGTCTCTCAAAGTATTGTTAGGACTTCTAATAACAAGAACATCTAGGAAAGCTAATGAATTGTTTGCCTCTAATTCCATAGTGACTTCTTGTTATTAATGGAATTAAGGTGGTTTAGGAATGCATGTTAGGAGTTGCAGCGACGAGCGGTCCGCATTATCGGAAATCCTGAGGTTACGAGTACCCTCGAGCCTTTGCAGTTGCGTAGAGATGTTGCTTACTTGGCAGTATTTTACCGTTACCATGGTGAATATTCTGAAGAGCTATTCCAATTAGTCTCACCCTCTCCTTTCCTATACAGGACGACACATGCAGGACTTAGATCAGTGGCGTAGGTTGCCTTGTCGGGGCCCCGTATAAAAATCTTTTTGGAGGCCCTTATATGGAGGTAAAGATTTTTCACAAAAGAAAAAAATATTGTGAGAAGAAATATTTATTTATCACATAATTTACCCATTTTACAAATAAAAATCGAATTTTAAATATTCACTCTCCTTGCCTTTTTTCGGCAAACTGATTAATTAAATCATTTATGGCAGATGATGATTTTAGTTTTTCTAAAGTTTCTGCCTCTATGGACAATAGTGAGATGTCTGACAGTCGTTCTTGTCCCATCGAAGTTCTTAAGTAATTTTTTATTAGTTTTAATTTTGAAAAACTTCTTTCTGCCGTTGCAGTTGTAACTGGAAGGGTCAAGAATAAAAAGCATGCTGTGATTACCTCGGGAAAACTGGATGCAAGACTATTGAATTTTACTAGTAATAATTCAATGAGTTCTTTAATGGAATAATTTTTTTTAATTTCAGAATTTAAGCATGTTTTTAGAGCCTTCAATTGGTCACAAAGATTAAGTGCGATGTCTTTACTGTATTCAGCAGACAGTTTTTCGGAAGCGTTTAATATCTCTTCGCTTGAAGAAGATAGGAGTTTCTCCGGTTGTAATATTTCGAATATACTACTCAGGTTGCAAAGGCTCTGAAATCTTTCTTTAGTTTGAGAAATTAATATATCTAAGCAGCAATAGTATACATTGACTTTGAAATAGGATTCCGGGTCGGAAATTCTCTCATCTTGTGATAACTCATCAAAAAAACGCTTCGTTATCTTTCGCCTACTGTTTTTAAAAACAGTTGTTACCCCCCACTCTTTTGCTAAATCTTTGGATTCATTTAGTAAACTATTAAATGAATTCTGATTTCTTAATTGACACAGTCTATTTAAAAGATTACTTAATAAAATACTAGATTTCTGTAAGTCATTATTTTCATGCTGTAGAGCTTTAGAAACAGGATTAATAATTTCAAATAGTGAAGAAAAAAATGTAACGAGCACTAAGAAATCAAAACTCTCTAAAATATTAATTATACTTTTACATTCTTCACGTTCATCTTTTTTATTTGAAATTAAATTTAGTTGGTACAAAGTTTTCATGATTAGTAAAAAAAATTTCTTTACTGCTAATAAAGCGTCGTTCCTAGAAGACCATCTGGTAGGACATACCTTTTTAAGGGTAATCAAATATTTTTCAGATGAATCGTCACTTAGCATAGCCCAGCGTTTTATACTATTGCCAAAAAAAGTATATATTTTTTCTAAATTATCGAAAAAAGTCGATACTTCACGAACATGTCTCGCAGCATCGTTCAAAACCAAGTTTAAAGCGTGCGCAGCACAATGAACATAATCGGCATTTGGAGCATGCTCTTTTATTAGAGTTTGTAATCCTCCATACACACCCGACATAACATTTGCTCCATCGTATCCCTGTCCTCTACATTTAGTCAAATCAATTTCATATTCTTTAGTCAAATTTAAAATGACAGTTTTCAGACCTGCAGCACTGCAATCGGTTATAAATCCTAAAAAGGACTCACAGATTTTTATTTCTTTAGGCACATTATCATCATTTTCTGTAACCGAGATATATCGAAAAACTACAGATAGTTGGTCAATTTTTGACAAGTCTTGTGTTGTATCCAGAATTATTGTCAGAAATGGAGCTTTTTTAATTTCTGAGATAATATTGTTCCTAACGGTGGTACCAAGCAAACTAATAATTTCGTTTTGAATCGTAGGGCTTAAATAATTTATTTCACCTTTCGGTTTTAGAAGAAGTTCTTTTAAAGTTGCATCATAGTTAGATAGCAGACGTGAAATTGCCATGAAATTGCCAGAATCAGAATCATGCCCCCTCAAAGGTAGATTACAAGATACTAAAGTAATTATAACATTAATTATACGATGCAGTACATCTCTCCAGAATGTAATTTTACTATCGATTTCACTTTTCAATAGAGTATCGATGGTATTTCCTTGCAACCAATTATTATAAGAGAGTGAGGCACTAATATGCTGCTGTGACTTTTCATGGTCAAGAATAGTTTGTGTGAAATTGCTTCTTATCGAAACACCGTTAACCCAAGCAGAGGAGTACGATTTGTTTTGACGATCTGCTAATAACCAACAGAAGTGACAGTACGGTTTGTTTAAAACGTTAGAATAACATAACCATGGTCTTATAATTTTTATGCCTGCCTGATTGAAATATGAATAATAATAAGCCGAAAAAGGTCGGTTATTTTCTGAAACTTTTGGAAATGGTCCTTGTGGTTTAAATGGACCCAATTTAAAAATTATTTTTCGTTCGCATTCAGTTAAACTGCAGATATATCAGAATCGTTGACTTGGGGTTCCTCGATTTCTGGATGGACATCTGATAAAGTATGTGCTTGGCTTTTTTCTATTTCCGGATGGATATGTGACGAAGAACATGCGTCAGAAGAATCTAAAAATAAACGAGTAATTGTTAAAAAATAAATACGAATGCTTTGATACTAAACTAAAAAGAGTTATATATAAATAAATAACGTTACTAAGGGTCACAGTTAGAGAGTGTTCGGTTCAGACCCACACAGACTCTACGCGGATTGTTGTCACCTGCAGCCCGTCCGTGCATTACTATACACCGGCGTGCTATTTAAACGCAGCGCGTAGTGGCCATACAAAACGAGAACCCGAAAGCGAGTCTGCACATCTGAAGTTCTCAACACGCAATTAACGATACGATACGGATTGATAGACAAACAACAAAACAAATCGATCCTATAGATAAGTTAGAATTTTGTTTTTTTTAATCAAGGCACGGAACCCTAAAAACAGTATAATTGTGAAAATCGAGGGGGGAGACAACTTTTTGTGACGGACAGATGGACAGACCGAAATTAAAAGATTTCCTTGTTTATCACTACAGGCCCCTAATAAATGGGTTGGGTAGTACTTACCTTTCCAATCTAAATCACTCACAGTATCTTGTCTCTGAAAAAATGAAGAAATTTTGGGGACTTTTTTTATAACCTCGTCCCTTTTCTGTTTAATTTTTATTTTCTCAGCGCCGCTGGGATAATCTCTTTTCCTTTCACTCATTTCTTTTACAAATCACTACCAATACTGCTACAGAAGAACAATATTGTTTGTACTGAATTACAATGTAATGCACATTTATATAAAGCGCGTAAATAAACAGTGCACTGCACTCCGTGGTTTAACATCCAATGCAAAAAGTACAACAACGTACACGTACATCGCGATATCGATGAAGGATTCCCGGGAATTCCCCGCTGAGTTGAAGATGAAGTAGGTAAGTAAAACGGGGAAGCCCCGCAGCCCGCCATAGCGATGTAGAGTGTTGCCAACTTTTAAACGCACGCTTAAGGCGGGAAAAAAAGGAATTGCTTTATAGAATTTTGTCATTTGTAAAATAAAATAAATTAGAAAGTTTTTATTCTTTTTCCTTACACACTTTGGGGGCCCCCGTGACCCGGGGGCCCCGTATAATTGATACGGCAAATACGGCGGTAGCTACGCCCCTGACTTAGATGTCACCCGTATACGGTGCAGAACATTCCTTCAAGAACCAAGCGGTTCGATGACTCTTTCCTTTGTCGCACAATTAAGACCTGGAATTCCTTGCCAGCTCACGTGTTTCCCTCTTCCTACAGTCCCGGGTCCTTTAAGCGGGGCGTGAAAAAGCATCTGATGAGGCCATCAAGCTGAGTGCCACCATTGTTAACATGGCACGTGTGAATAATGGTGGCCCTCTCTCCTAAGACTTTGCCTTCAGCTTACCATCAGGCAAGGTAAAGTCAAATTGACGTGTCCTATATAAAAAAAAATAAACTATCATGCTTAGGCCTATGGCATATATACAACTTTTATTTGAACAACTATTTTGTCGAGTGTCATAAGTTCTTAGGATTATATTGAAGCGCAGAAACTGTCAACTTGATACTTGCTCGATAAAAAAGTTAAAGCTATATTGATTAAAAAGTTGGACAGCTATAGATTGCATTGCGTTGTATTGATGAGCACATACCATCGACTAATTAATCGATCCTCGACTAAGATAATCTGTAACTGAGAATAGTATGTACGCAATATCTTCTTTTTTTCTTTAAATGTCTATAAAGCAAAGCACATACTAGAATTTTCTTAATTGACATTGTTAAATTTTGTTGTTGCCTCGGGCGTTGCTGAAATAAGAAGGTTGATTTAAAAAAAAAGACGGGTTGCTCTCCGAGAGTGCCGGCAGAAGTGAAAACTTATTCTTTCTTTCTTTCTTCGTTATATACAGAGAAAAAGATAAAAAGAACATACCTTACCATACCATACCATACCTATAATATAGCGCCAATAATAGAACGTATCACTAATTTTCTGTCAGAAGAAATTAATGAATTACGAAAAGAAAAAATAATCACAAAAAGTAATAAATCACAAAAAGAAAAAATCATCACAAAAAGTGTCAGAAGCCCAGGTTCGAACCCGGTACTATCTGAAACCATAAGGACTTACAGTCGAAGCGCTTACCGCTAAGCTACGAAGCTTCATAGCGTACCTAACAAAATAAACAATCTGTAGCTAATTTTGTATGACGTCAGTCGTCGGTTACGGTTCAAAGGTCAAGCGATCCTGACGCGAGTTTAACACTTTTTACCCATCTAACGCCGCTAAAGAAGTTTTCACTTCAAAAATCGACAATCGACTTCATCAATTGTATGCGCATCTCCATCAACTAAACGGTTTAGTTATGTGGAAATCACGAGAAGTACACAACTCAACAAAACAGTTGAGTCGATCTAAAAGTAGTATATATGCGGTAGGCCTTAGTCAAATCGCGAAAATGGCTGCTGAAAAGTCGCCGAAACGTCGGTCTAAAAGTAGATATATAATAACAAATAAATTGCTATAGAATCCGTTAAAAATGGTTTTATTTCAATGACTGATATTCGTGTATCGAAACTTTAGAAAATATCAGAGTTACACCTGTTCTTTTTTTCTGCTATCATTT
Organism: Eilema caniola; assembly: GCA_949126895.1. Classification (NCBI taxonomy): domain Eukaryota; kingdom Metazoa; phylum Arthropoda; class Insecta; order Lepidoptera; family Erebidae; genus Eilema; species Eilema caniola. The sequence goes on along the minus strand of OX421464.1, from coordinate 7,387,796 downwards.
TTCTTTAAATTCTTGCCCAATTATTTTCCCTTGGTTCTACTTTGAACATATATATATGAATATATAAACTTATATATATGAATGGATATAAATTTGGAAACTATGCTGCTATAGCGAAAATTGAGACTGCCATACAGGCTGCGATTGGTTAAAATTTATTGAAAGATTCCTAAATTGTATTAAAAGTTAAAACGTGATTAAAAATCCGGACTGAAACTTTATGAACAAAATAATAAAATATCTTGGGAATTCAGCCCAGAGTCATAACACTAATTGTGCTATAGCTAAATCAAAAGTTAACCCTAAAATTTTCACATTGGACATGTTTACGCAACACATATATTATCCGTTCAATTCTGTTTAATTCGATACTAAATTATAAATAAACAAAAAATTGATTACTCATAATCAAGGTAGAATATTATAAAAAACGAACCATCGTTTTAGGACCGGTCTACACTGTATAACGAAGGAAGCGACGATGTGATATGTGTAATCTACTACATATTAGGTTGGAAGTGGTAAAACTTTTACGTCAACTGCCACGTACGCCTAGGCAGAGTGTGTATTATATTAGTCAGATATCAGATATAGCCCACATAATATACACCATGGATATCCCGTGGCTTAAAGGTACTTAAAGTAATTCAATATCAAAACAAAATTTTGGCAAAAAGTTATAAAGCCTAATAAAATGAAAGAATACCTGGACTATAACCAAGGTTGGAATTAAACTTGCTCAATTTTTTGAGGTTTGTTATAATTAACTACAAAAATAAAAGTTTGTGCTTAGAGCACGGTAGAATGTCAACCTAAATCCGAAATTGACTTGCAACATTTAAAAACAAATTTATTGAATGACTTTTCTGCTGATAACACTGGTGACAAATATATTATTATATGTTTTATTGTGATTTTCCTTCGTTGCGTTCACTCTACAGATTTGTCGACAGTGTATCACCACCCTAAAAAGTCGACGAAACGAATCCGTAGTCAAGTCGTCATCAGCCAAATTAAAACTAATTTATGTTGATTGAATTCATAATAGAAAACTATCAACAGAGCATCGGTACGGCGCTTATGTGGCGTTCCCAAACAAGCTGACTATTTTATTAGTATCATAGAATCGTGTTATGAGGTATGTACTATGAAGTAACGGCTACAGTTTTATGAGGCTGATTAACAAGGAATAGACTGCTGGACAAATTTATTTTCTTATTGACTGGTAGTGTGTGACCGGGTTGACCGGGTTATAATAAGATGTAAAGACTTCTTAGCTGCATCTGAGTTGACGCGTGATCAGTATGTCCAATATGATATGGTTTATGTAATTGCATTTTGGACAGTGAGTTAGAGGGAGAGGAACGGAGCACGGAGCTATACTTTATAGAGCTCGATCCCTCTTCCTCTGAATCGCAGCCCTAAATATGTTCTGTTATAGCAACGTCATGGTAGGTTTACCATGCTTTACCGATAAGCAGATAACATAATGTCCAGACGTGGTTGCTGACTTCTAGACTAAAGTTCTTACAAAATAATGGGTGTCATAAACTACCGCGTTTGCCATTTTAAATTGTTGCAGCCACATTAATAAAAAAAAAACTTTCAATACGAACGCTATAAATTTAATTTCGCTATTGCTACTTCTCTCATTATTTTTACATTTAGATAAATCTGCATCAATGTAGCATTAGTTATAAAATTTAGGTAGATTATTCTGCTGTTATCAAGAAACTGAACTCGTGTCTTTGCGTAGATCGTGATATTTAACGGCAAATTTGAAATTCGAACTGATTTTTCTTTATTTAAAATTCAAATACTGTATCAAAACTCCACAGAGGCCGTATAATGACGGTCATTACATAGTTTCAGTCGGCCGACTAGCCAAACCGCTAATGACTAAACAACTGGGAGCCCGCAATTTGGCAGACCGCAAAGTTGACTTGTGCCTCGCTAGTTACCTGATTAACTCAAACGTTGGTATGCTGAATGAGCCGTAACTGTGTCACGAAGGTTTTGGTACACGTCTTGCCTTAAAATAGTTATTACAACAAATCAACTTGTCAGAATGAAGGATGTATATTACTATTATACTCCCATATTTGGGTCAGAACACGCGAGCAAAAATTATCAATGTTTGAGTAACTTAATTCACTTCAAACTTCAAAGGCTGATTGTTGAGGCAACAAAAGAAAGAAATAAATCTGTTGAATTGGGTAAATTCAATATTAAAGATGACAAAAAATTTGAAAATCCCAACTAATTCATTGTTTTTCATGGTCATTACATTATGGGTCCTAAGTAATTGACTAAGATATTCAGAAGCTGTATACTTTTAGGCGCACGCTAGACATAAATGACGTGAGATTCGGATACGATTCGATCCTGTATATGTAAGATTCAGGAAGTAACAAGATTGTCGCGTCTAGTTCACCGGTGAGGTGAATATGTCAGAGTTGAATCGACTTTCAGCTATGTGTTACTTGAAATCTGATGTACTAAAAGCTCGCCAATCATCCACGTGATCTTAAAATCATTTCAAATCGTTACACAATCCAATAAACAGTTTCCAATAATCCGTTTGCATAACGATAATTTTCTATACCTACCTAATAATTTTATGTTTAACTTCTCTAATGGCTTGTTTGATCGCCGATTGTTCCGGATGGGTACACAAACCGATGTCCAATTGCGGTTTTACAATGGCGTCTGTTACGTTACGAAGCTTAGAAAAGACATTTCTTTCTCGTTTGAATGAATTTCACAAATGTATTTTTTTAACTGTTTTGAAATTTGATTAAGGATTGCTTTGCAAATTTGATTGGGAAATAGTTTTCAAGGGTCAGTGGTCAGTTGCAATTTAAGTTTAGTTATGGGCTTGTTTAGGTTCTACTCTTTATACTCTCGTACTCGCCGGTGCAGTATACACACTGTACGAAGCTGCACCAAGACTTTCGAGGCCTTTTTTCATAGAACAGGAAGAATGCACATACCTTTACGTCAGGGCTCTCACTACACTAAAACAACCTGCCATGCAAGGTGCTATACCTACATCGCGACCTCTTGAGTGAACTGTCTGAACTGTCAATAGATCACCCAAAAGATCTTCGGGCAAACCCAACCTCTTCCGCAAGCTTATACACTTGCTGAATAACGAACAAGGCTTTGTTTAACGTCCATTATTTGCGCTGCTATGAAGAAGTAGCACCGAGATTTTAATACAGGCTTTTTTTACCCGACTGCGTAATGTTTATCGCGTGTATGTTTGTATGTATCTATGTAGTTTTCTTTGTTCCCCTCTACAGGCCTAACGGCTGGACGGATTTTGACGAGAGATCAAATGAAAGATATTCATTTCCCGAGCGTCATAGGGTACATAAACTGTCAATACAAAGTACACAGTGTATTTAAGGTGCTGAGTAGGGTACCTATCAAAATGAGAGGAATCAGAAGGCGATTCCAAAACTTTATATAATATATCATATCATAACTCAAAAGTTTAAATAAAATAAATTATTAAAAGATCTAGACAAGTTTGATGGCATGCGGTATCCATTAAATTTTATTTGGTATATGATTGGGTTCACCAGTTTAACCTACAGACTTCAACCTAATTAACTGGTAAATACATCAACTGGATCTCGACTTATGAATTAGTCTTTTTAAACCTAAATGACAAATTTGTTTCCGTATTCCTCTTCTTTCACTAAACTGTTGATTCTCGGTGGAGTAGAATAAGGCCACGTTAACTCTACGGCCATATCATACGGCCCAAGGTAAAGCAACGGCTTGACAGCAATAGGTTCGCCCCCTATTACGCAAGACCGAAAATCATAGCAAGCGAAAGGTGGGTAAACACACCTTCAGCAATTTACAGACGTAAATGTATGTATGTTTGATTCCAATTTTTTTATTTTATTCCTGATTCTTTATTTAAAATTTCGTAGTTCATGGTCTAGTAACAATTGCGACCACGATCAATTCCGATGGCACGCGACTTCCTTGCGCCACCGCAATCACGACGCCAAATCGTCCGACTCCGGAGCCATCGACAAGATGTTTACTTTTGCGCTTATCTACTATTATCTGTGGTGTAAAATGCTTCTTCTTTATGATTATTGAATATGGGCAATCATAATCGAAGGCGATTGGTTTGGTTTGCGTGCTGTTTTTGTTTTTATGAATACAATTGAGGATGGCTCACGTAGTGAAAAGAATCTTAGTAGATACCTTGAAGTAAAATAATTATAGTAATAATCTATATAAAAGTTAGTTTTTAACTGATGTAACTTCACTGCTATTACACTTTCCACCTTTTCGTTTGACACGTTCTGCAAGAAGAGTTAGATTGTTCTCTGTATTTCCCTTTCTATCTATCGCACGCAGTTTATAAAAGAAGACTATACTTTCAGTTTAAGCTATAGACAAAATTATGATGTAAGCTGTAGACATGCACTCTGTGAAAGAGAGAATTTTTTTTAGAGATACGTGTTTACATTGATACATTTAAACGCGTGTGCACGTTGGCAATTGTACTATATAGTATGACACGTATTCGGTTGTACCCTAACACATTTTAACTCCTGTCTTTTATAACCATGTACATTTTGACGTTCATACTTTTTGTCAAATAGACTGCCGGTCCGTATAGACATTTTGACCCCTGCACATTCTAGCCGCTGAACAATTTTTCACGTTGACTCCCCAGTCCCTAAATGGTTTTTACAACGATTAGGCATCCTAGGACAGCAGTAACCGAGTATCGACTCACCTTCTTTGTATGTTTTGAAATATAGATTTATTGTAAAAATATAAGATAACTCCATAATAAATAACTTCTATCGCTAAACTGAAACTTTAATAAATCTTATCCATCGATAATAGCTATTAAATTTTATAATGCAGGCCATATTTCGTTAGGTTACGTGGTTGTGGTCAGGTTATCAAAAGTCTAGACGCCATTTGTATCACCCGAGACGTTCCGATTTCAAACAAATTTCAAATCGAGTTCTTTATAAATGTCATTTGTTTGTCGACTCGGCGCGTGCCCACTAATGGAAAGCTTTACCCAATAATTCGTTTTTGGAAAAAAATAAGAACTGTCACGAATTGTACTTGTTTACGCATTCTTGAATTCTCTGTCTGTGAGTTTAAGGTCCAAATTAAGTCGTCCTAAAAATAAGCTTCGTTGATTTGGAGCCCGTTCGTGCTAACGTTATCAGCCAGCATTATTTGCTTCGAGTTTCGATGTTTCTTTTAAACCTTTTATCGAATTCCAAAAGAGTGTTTTGAATTAAAACATTATTTGCGTGTTGTGAGCGAATTTAAAGTGCTTTGCGATTAATCGAATCGAAACACAATTGAGTGTTTGATTTAATCGATATTTTATTTAAAACTTGTTCCAAATTGCTGATGTGAAATGTTTCTGAATTTACTTTAAAACATTTAAGTATCTTCGAAACTAATTTATTAGAAGATTCTGTTATAGAGTCCAGCTTGTTGGTAGGTATATACCTATGTATGTTTAAAGTAATGAGTATCTTAATTAGTCCTCCTAAAAACTTTTGAGAGTCGCTCTAGTAGGTTTTGAACGTAGGCAATTCGTAATTGCGACATAAGCTTGGTCATTTTGAAAAATGACTACTGCATTCGCAATAAAGATACAATCTAGGTGTCTACTTACGTACTACATACACGGCTATCGTCATATCACAACGCCCGTACCAAAACCAATTAAGAAAAGCAAGGTAATCATACCTATTATCGTCCGGTATTAAATTGGACCAAATTGAGTTATCGACAGAGATCTTTCGGTTTTTTGCCGTACCGTGCCGGCTTTGAAACGGCTGGCAGCAAGGGTTGTGGATCGAATTGTTTGGCCGTCCGGCTTTTTGTCAAAGTTTAATGACTCCTGCTGTAGCCTTGAGACGTCGCTGATTGAATTTTCGTTGTGGACTTAATGTTCATAATACCAGTTGGGTAGTGCGTTTTTATATGTGAGTAATATGATATTAATTATGATGGATAAATTTTTAAACGAATATGTTAGTTAAGGTTTTAGAGAAAATAATTGCATGAATTTAAGACTTACAGTAAATGTACAGATTTTTTCAACAAATTGGCAAAAATTTGAGATGCAATATTTAAGGGTGTAGGGAAAGCATGGTCTCTTTGAGATCAGAAAGTGGACGAAGAAGAAAATATTGTTACTTAATCGTCTATGTGCTTTATAAGAATGTCAATTGAAACCGTAGCCATCGAATGTCAAATACATCATCGGGCTTTTTTTGACAAAAAAATCATTTCATTTTTAAAAGTTGTATTTTTTAAGGTATGGTTTGGGTGATCCAAAGTTTAACTTCTAGTAGGCATCTACATAATTCGTAAATCAAGCCTCAAAAGTATCATAACTTTAAAAAGAATCAATGATCCCGTATTAGACAACGAGAAACAGCTACTTGTTATTAATCATGTCCATAGGGCCGGCGCCCGCACAGTAATTACTGAGGTTAATACATAGCGGTCCGTCTGTTTCGCAAATCATCGTTGTTCATTTATTTGAACATGGTTGCACCGTAACACAAAATGTAAAGATACATTTATTATTATATACGAACGAGGAAATTGAATGCTTACACAAAAAATACAGTAAAATTTAATTCAGCTTTTCAAATGGCCCCCTTTATGCGTATCGAAGTTTAACAAGGAATATATGTAATGTATGATGTGCTGTTTACTTGTGTCCGAAATCGAGACTACTCCCTCGGGAGTATACGATTGAGGTCGACTAAACCTACTTCAATTCAACCCCACTAAGACACAAGTATGTGTATTCACCGCTCAGAAAACCCCATTTATTGTAGCGCCGCAGTTCCTGGGTACACCGCTAACCATTTCCTCAAGTATCGGGATCCTAAGCGTCGACATCTCAAATGACGTCTAGTATACAGCCATTTAGAGGACAAGGTCAAGCTGGCATCGAAGAAACTTGGAGTGCTTAACAGCGCGAAGCAGTACTGACTGCGGGGCAACGTCTTCTTCTTTAGAAAGGACAGGCCGAGAGAGGCTGAGCCCGAGCCCCTCATATGGAGTATTGCTGTCACCTTTTTGCCAGAGCAGCTGCATACCAGCTTGACCAATTCGAATCGGTACAAAGACGGGCGTTGAGGCTCGTCGACAATCCCAATACTCACAAGCGATGTGAAACCTTTCAGCCTCAGGAGGGACTTTATAATGGATATAATGGTTGGTGCTTATATGATGCCCACAGCTACATTCTATCATCTTACCACTCGTCGTGGACAGGGAATTCATCCCGACCAGAAATGGTGCGAACCGTGCTGTATGAAAGGAACTTATCCTACGCACGCTCAAGCAAGTTTTCCCAAGCGATTACAATATGAGGTTCTTCAAGAAGGACATAAGAAGGTTTCTTCGGGGTCGGTAGAGCGAGTGTGCGCCCCTAGTGTTGCATATTTTTCATGGTAACCATTTTCTATCACGTGGGCCGTTGCTTGTCTGTCATATAAGTGGTATTAAAATAAATTCGTCTGCAGTTGTCTTTTGCGGTCGGCTTTGGAATTAGTACATTCAGTACCTACACATCGGGGCCATCCTCACCATCACGCGCTAGTCCTGGCAGCTTGTACTTAGGAGCTTAGGGCCCGCTCTCCAACTCTTCCACTTGACTTGGTTTCTGCATGACTATCGTTTGACCTCCCAACACTTCGACATTTATCGACTTATAGGTCCGATTGGCCTGGGCTCCGAAAATTATGATGAGACTCTCTAAAAACCTATTTATCTTTGTCCCTTGAGGTATTAGGAGTTCAATTATTTCCTTGATGAATTTGAAATCGGCTCCGCATTTATTTATACACAAAGCTAAATTTTCTCTTTCCCGATAAAAAGTTTTCCATGAAGACATCCAATTAATCTTGCACATTCAATTAATTCTTAGAACATTATTCGATCTACACTGAGAAAAAAATGCTACGTATATAAGTAATGCGCTTGCTTGTGTAAGGATAAAAATCGACCACTATTACTTAATTAACCGCCATCATGCCGCGTAATGGAACTGCAGTACGTAGACCGCATCATGACAACAGTCACGGTGCGGGCTACTTACAAGTAAGCGGTTCTCCAGGAACGTATCCATCATAGCTTGATGTCAACGTATGTCGCTTACTTACAAACCATTGTGGCATAGGTACATATGGATGTGGATGCATAACGGCATGATGCCGATTACTATCATACTAGTGCGGCTTACTTACTGTACAGTGGTAGGTGCAGTAGGGCAGGGTACCTCTTAGTTACAGACCGGTTCGGTATACGTATTGTAAATATGTGGATGTATTACGGCATGATGCCGATTACGTTCATACTGGTGCGGCTTACGTACTGTACAGGGGTAGGGCAGTACGGCAGGACACCGCTTACTCACAGACTGGTGCGGTATTCTTATTGTAAGTATGTGGATGCATGACGGCATGATGCCGATTACTATCATACTAGTGCGGCTTACTTACTGTACAGTGGTAGGGCAGTACGGCAGGATACCTTTTACTTACAGACCGGTTCGGTATACGTATTGTAAATATGTGAATGCATTACGGCATGATGCCGATTACGTTCATACTGGTGCGGCTTACGTACTGTACAGGGGTAGGGCAGTACGGCAGGACACCGCTTACCACAGACTGGTGCGGTATTCTTATTGTGAGTATGTGGATGCATAACGGCATGATGCCGATTACTAAAATACTAGTGCGGCTTACTTACTGTACAGTGGTAGGGCAGTACGGCAGGATACCTCTTACTTACAGAGCGGTTCGGTATACGTATTGTAAATAAGTGGATGTATTACGGCATGATGCCGATTACGTTCATACTGGTGCGGCTTACGTACTGTACAGGGGTAGGTGCAGTAGGGCAGGGTACCTCTTACTTACAGACCTGTGCGGTATACGTATTGTAAGTATGTGGATACATTACGGCATGATGCAGATTGCGTGCATACTGGTGCGGCGGCACACATACGTAGGGTCTGGTACCATAGATATCTGACCACTCTTTTCTTAAAAAGTTGAAATTTTATCAAAACTACCGATTCGGTTTTCACTGGTAGATAGACAAGGCACTAATCTATCCACCAACGAAAGATTTATTTTAAATCGGTAGGGTTGATAAAATTTCAACCTTGTAAGAAAAGAGTGGTCAGATATTTATGATGGTACCAGACCGTACTAGGTATGCCGCCGCACCAGTATGAACGAAATTAGCATCATGCCGTAATGCATCCACCCTTTTACCGTAGGTACCTATACCGTAGCAGTATGTAAATAAGCGGTATCCTACAAATGAATGGAACACATGCAGTTAATTAATCTCCTATGTAAAAAATATTTGATGGACACTTTCGGGGGTTAACGAATGCTGTAAGTATATCTTATCAACTACATCTGTATACAATTTTACGTTTAAATTTAAATATGCATACCAAATACCTACTTAAAATAACAGCAGATTAGATAGCACCAGTATGAACGAAGTAATTAAGTAATTACATGGATATGTATGTAGGTGTTTTGTAAGGTCAATAATAACATTGAGGTCCATTAGAAGAAATTACTTTTTAAGAATGAAAACGGAAACGATTGAACATAATAATTATTTTACATAATATTATTTTAACACAATGGTATAAAATATAACTATTAATTATGGACTTAAAAATGTTATTATGTAGTAGGTTTAAGAAATTAGAAAAAAAATATTGAAATAATTGTTTTATTTTTATATCTTTATACACATTTTCATACATACAATTATTCAAACAATACACTATATGGCCTATCATGCAAGATATTCTACGTGAATTTTTAATCGTTTACATCCCTTTATTAAATGGGTCAATGTACCTACTCATGAAATCGAACAACTTTTTGTATGGGACCTACGGTCCTACTAAATACAGGTTGTGTATTTGAAAGTACGTTATATTCTTAGAGGAAGCGAATGAATACGAACAACTTTTTGTAATGTAAAAAAAATCAGCTGTTCCATAGAAAATGTTTATTACCTACTCGACAAAAATGTATGAAACGGCTGATGTTTCTTTCGATTAGGAAAATAAAATTGTTAAGAATGAAAACGGAAACGATTGAACATAATAATTATTTTACACATAACATTATTTTGACACTGGTATGAAATATAATTTTTAACTTATGGACTTAAAAATGTTATTATGTAGTAGGTATAAGAAATTAGAAAACACAAAAAATTAGATAAGAAAACACAAAATTTACATTTTATTATATATATATATATGCAATTTAGTAATACATCAAAACAGTGTGAAAGATTTTATTGACAAATATATATATTTGTCAATAAAATCTTCCTGGTCTTTTGTAATACTTATTGAAGCCTGTAAACAATAGGAGTTGAATAGGGAGGAAGAATAGGGGTTGATGTAATCCCTACTTAAACGTTTAACGGTTTTTGAAACAGGTTATGGACACCATTAATATTATGTATTATTAATTTCTATAAATCTGAATTAGGTAAACTGAGTGATTAATTAGGTAGATACTTACATGTACAGTGACCAGTTCTGAAACTTTTTCCTGAATTTTTATTCTCCCAGCCAAATGCGGACAAAGCTCCTTATAATTTTCAGGCGTCAGCTTTGGCCATAGCTCCACTGTTATTCCGTTTTCTGTAATAAAGATTTTACGTCGAAATCATAGACATACAAGGTAGGTATATACCTAACTAGCAGCGCCCCGGTTTCACCGGCGTAAGTACCGATCCCGTGGGAATTTCGGGACAAAAAGACAAATACCTAGCCTATAGGTTTGTTATTCCTGGTCACCATCTAGATACCTACCTACTCACCAAGTTTCACTGCAATCGGTTTAAGTATACTTAGTAGTTTTTGCGTGCAAGAGTAACAAACATCCATACTTACAAACTTTCGCGTTTATAATATTAGTAGGAAGGACTATGGTTGAAAATTACTTTAGACCTAAACTCAGCTAAAAAGTTGTCACGTAGGCAGGTACCTACCTAAATAGATTTTGTCTAAGTTTTTAGTCACTGTTAGAACACGACGGCTTCCAAAGCTGCCTAAAGTGGATTGCACTCCTCACACTTACCAAACTGCCTGGCGTTTGGTTAAGGAAATAGGAATTAGGACAATCAATCAAGCTTTCCTATCTTAGTCGCTTCTAAGAGAATGGCATAGGTATTTAGATTACATTAAATTTTAATAATACTTTATTTAAGTACTTACCGATAAATCGAAGGGTGATATCCGATGGAATGTCCCACTTCTTAAAAAGGTCTTCAATACAGTCCATTGGTATTTGTACTAAAGTAGTCTAAAGTCACTAAAACCCAAACTAGAAAAGCGAAGCGCGTCGGAACAAGAATTGAAGAGAATGCGAGCGAGCGCGCGCGCCAGTGTTGCCAACACTTGAAATTTTATCCCCCTAAGAGTAAACTCAAAAACCCCTAAAACTCCCTAAACTCACAATTTGAAAAATGTAGGTTCTTACGTAATATTAAAACGTTTAATTTTTAATTATTATTTCTATTTCAAATAATTACAAGTGGTGTAAAAAACTTATTTATGGTTATTATTATAACAATTACTTACTATTAATAACCATTTTTTTTTGTAGATGTATTTAAAACTTTTTTTTAAATCTCTATATCTAACCCGCAACGAAACAGTTCGCATTCTACGAGAGATGGGTAGCGGGTTATAACCCATTCATTCCATTCGGGTTAAAACTGGGTGATTTGGGTTTTAACTCAATAATAACCCATAATCACCCATTTGACTGGGTGAAAATAGTTTTTTGAATGAGAAGTGGGCATTAATGTTTACTATGTACTAGCTAGTCAAAAATAAATTCCTGAGCCTTAAATTAGGTATATTTATTGGAAAATATATCCGATTTAAGGATTATACAACAAAATAGTAGACAGTTTATCATCATTTGAATCGGGAATACGGTTCCAATCCCGACGACGTAGTTGGTTCAGGATTAGTGGAAGCCCCTGTTCATCTATGACTACACGCTACTACTACAGTATAACGAACTTTAATATAGTCTGTAAACGAAGCCATCTAGACCGAGCAATTCGGCAGTGCGGGGTATAAGCGGAATGGTGACGGAGATGGCCGTACCGACTAGCCATACATTTTACTCGGTACTAACAGGTAACACGGTAATAAGGATTCAGGGCTGTCTCAATTATAATTCCCTTTTTTATAAAAAAAAATTAAACAATTAAATAAAAAATTAAAAAAATGGTTAGGAATAAATTATCCATATAGCGATCAAAGATGGCGGGCTCGATTTTTCATTACAATCGATATGAGTATCGTTTTCAGGGTTTTCGGGGTCGCTGATTGCTAATATATTATCCATTTAGCAATTAAAGATGGTGGTCTCGAAATTAGTAATAAAATCGATACGAGTATCATTTTCAGAGCTTTCGGGACTACTGATTACCTACGAATATATTATACATTTAGCAATCAAATTAGCAATCAATATTCGGTATACGTGTTGTAAATATGTGGATGCATTACGGCATGATGCTGATTACGTTCATACTGGTGCGGCTTACGTACTGTACAGGGGTAGGGCAGTACGGCAGGACACCGCTTACTTACAGACTGGTGCGGTATTCTTATTGTAAGTATGTGGATGCATTACGGCATGATGCCGATTACTATCATACCAGTGCGGCTTACTTACTGTACAGTGGTAGGGCAGTAGGGCAGGATAACTCTTACTTACAGACCGGTTCGGTAAACGTATTGTAAATATGTAAATACCTAAATTTAATATTGAATACCTAAATTTAACATTTTATTGGATGGATTAAAATGTTGTACAAGATCCACCATTTCGATTTAATGTAAATCGGACCATCATGATGCTTTGCAAAAATCCCTGAAAATACCCCTAAAAATTTCAGACCCCTAAAAAATCCGATCCGTGAAACAGCACGTAGGTACTACTCATAATTGTGTTTGTGAATGTGAATAAGTTATCTGATAGGATACAAGTAAGTGAATGTGATGTGAGTGATACAATTGTGTAATGAAGAAATGGCCTTACTAATTGGATTACATATGTAGAATCATCATCGTGCCGGCAACGGTAAGCAAGCGTTCTACTGCCACTTACTTCTGTAAATATGATTCAGGTGTAGAACGTAAGAAGAGGCGTTATTAATGTGACGCCACACGTAGTAAGGGTACATCATCGTTAATAAGTATCCTATAGTGGAAGTACTTATAACGTAACGGCATACGTAAGTACGGGATAATCATGCTGGCTACATTTTTTCTTGTTGGTACTGCATTAACAACGATCCACAGTCTTTGTACGAGCTTTCCCGAAACACCATTATCAAGAATGGCGTGTCATACATCTGAATCAGTGTCTGACTTAATTATTAAGCGAAAGACATCATTCTTGCGTATGCAATACACTTAATAAGTAGCAAATTGCGGGCTCATTGGTACATAACGGACGCTTTTCTACTTGTAAGTAGCTTTTTTCTCTCAGTGTAGCTGCTGCCAAGAAAAATAACTCAATAAAAGAAATCTCAGCACACTTCGCTGGTCTTTGTATGTTGATCGTTTGCTCTCATGGGGCGATGTAAATTGAATTAGTGGGCGTGTACCCGGCGCCTAATTGTGAGGGCCGAGGTTCACGGAAGCGAAGATTAATTGAACTAACCCATAAACATTAGTATTATGAAGTGATTGAAGCTAATACGTTATAATCGTGAAAATTTGCGAAGTGGTGGCAAGTGGCAAGACGGTAGTGGCGATAGGATTGATACTTTTTAAAGCGACGCAGACAAGCATAGAGTGAGTATAATTGGAAATAGAGAGAAATAGAATACGTAGAAAAATATAACGGCCCTAAATTTTGCCACAGGCAGAGCATAGTCCATTGCCTTCTTCGCAAATTTTCACTAGTGTTCCCTAAGGGTACAATAGACAAAAGAAAAATAGGAAGGATCGTAGATAGATAGACTCCGCCTGCGGTCCATGGGCTATTCGTGAGCCGCAAGACAAAACATATATAATCCTGAATTCTACTACTGCTTCTTTCAAGATTCCCACTCGATGTATTCTTTTACAAGAGATAAATTTATTTATTGTTCAAATATAAATTTACTGTTGCATTTATATTGTCAGAAATGATAGATTGAAACGATGAAACTCATTTTTAAATAGTCCGAATTGTTAACGAAATAAATAAACCATTTATTTTAGTGGATTTCAACATCTCATTACCCTGCAACAATTTTTTCGGTGTCCTAATGATGAAATTCGCTATGTTGTTAGTGGCGAAGTTTGGCGCCAAGCGGTGCTTTGAAACAAAGCGACGCAGGCGCAGCCTGATTGCGTGCGAGTGACTTGCACCTTATGACGCCTCGGGCACACCGTGAAATTGGGCACATCGTTTGTACGTGGTTCTGTATACGTAGTATATATACCTGATATAATATACGTAGGTTAAATACCGTGATAATTTGAAGAATGTTTTAATTTTTCAAATGACTTGTTATAAAGGACTGTGGGTCTATTCAAAAATAGCCGCGAAAACTCGATTCGTTCTGTAAGTCAGGAAGCATTTATTTTGAGTTTTTAGTACATAGATATTTGTTCATCTATTTCCTCACATATTTTATAAGACATTTACAGAATAGAAATTAATAACAATAAAAGACCCGACTGATGCTGAAAAAGCTTTATAGCAGGCGGTACCCATTAATTTGCATCGGGTTTGAGATTTGCGAATGGGTACCGCCTGCTATAAAGCTTGTTTTGATATTTTCAGCATTCGTCGGGTCTTTTATTGTTAATAGTTTATTTTATTTCATACTTTTTAGTTATGAAATATATATTTTTGTAATCGTCTTTTAATTCCCTTAATTTTGATACCCCACTTGATAAATTAGTACCAAAATCCTTTTTTTAATTTTGATATAGGTCGGTACCTACCCAATGTCATGTCACTCACAGTAAATACGTGTCTAACAACACCTCTCAAGCTACAATCCATCGAGCTGTTCAGGTTGCAGAGCGTGCCAAACAATTATACATACATACACACATACATATTCTCTCTATACTCTCGAAAAACATAACCCTCCTTCTGGCGCAGTCGGGTAATAAGTGACATGGGGTTCAAAACCTTGAACCCGTGTTTTAACTGCCTAATTTCTCGGATTTGTGTGGACCTGAAATTCATGCTCACATTCATACCTGGGACTGCAGACCTAAAGATCAACCTCCACGAAATCAATCTAAAAATTCTCTAACTCATACCTAACTCTAAAACTAACAGCATCTATTCAAAGTCGGCAATATATCGCTTACAAAGTAGGTACATCTCACTAATCTATTTATTGATTCAATAGTAGTTCCGCTCGGCCACAATGAACAAACAAACAACAGTAGTTTATTGTAAAAACATCGGTTGCTTTGTGTGGAACTAAACACTGAAACTTTTAATGTACACGACACGGTGCCGACACGAGACAGTAAATAACAAAAACTCTAATATTGAGAATGAGACCGCTTATTAAGTATTATTAGTCGGTGAGCGATGCATACTTCAATGGCCTTCCTGTTAAGATTTCAGGTTGAAATATTACTTAATCTAAACTTTAACAAATTTATTATTGTCATATTCGTAGCTAAGCTCCATCTAATTTGGGCTATGTACATTAAAAATCTGTTGTGTATCGTCACGTTAAATATAAAATATTTTCATGACTTTTTGTTTTATTGAACCAGAATAGGTATATACTACTTATAAAAAGCCTACTTGTGCAGCTCCAGTTTATTGTAATAGTTCAATATTTAAAACTTGATATTTTTATTTCTATTCTGAATAGGTTTTACAGTCGGTATTATTTGATTTATATTTTTTTTCATTCTTGTTTGATATCGTATAGAAAATTGTTGATAATTTAAAGTTGATATGAGACCCTATAAGAAGTTAATGTGATATAAACTGGCGTAAAATTAAATGTAAGTAATGAGTTATGTATATTGCCTACTTTCGAACAATGGTATGGGACGTCGGAAATATTGATAGTTATATTGCCGGCATATATATTGACCCCAGTGACGTCACAAATATGCTCTTTTTGCTCAGTGGGTGCTTTGTAGGCGTCTTTTGAGAATAGCACGGGGTGCTTCGATGGTCGAGGAGCTTCTCGTTTCTCTCGCGACTTAGGGTCTAGATGTAAGCTGGCAACTATACCTGTGTGGAAAATAATGGTGAAATACACTCACTCAATAAATTTATAGCAATTGGAAACAGGGAGTGATACGTCCAAGAGGGTATTAAAATATTTATTAACTAGAATTTATTATTTAATATTACACAAGTACCTAGTATAAGTAAAGATCGAATATATCTTAATATCACTGATGATAAAATAAACTACTTTAAGCCATCGGTCTTAAATGTGATACAAGCATCTATAGCTGTCATTACGGGTAGTTGAAACCCTAAAAAGTTCGATAACTGGTCTAAGTGTAATACTTCGATATCGCCAATGCATTGTAGACTTATGATCAAATGGCTGCCGCTTCAAGGAAGATATCAAAGGAAAATCCGGACCCTGGTCTCCAAGGTGTAGGCCTCGAATGCAACCTGGGCCTTCATTCTGCTATTATTTTTCTCATCGCAAAACCACCGTGATACCACAGATGCCATTGAAATATAGACTTTACTGCTATACGGTTAAAGTTTAAAATAAAACAATCTTGTAGAGTGAATGAAAAATGTTAATAACTCTTCCTCTTTTCATTTTGAACTCTAATACTCAGGAATGAAGTCTAAAAATAAAGACATTTTATGTAATGTCAGCGGTATGACAGTGGTTTATAAATGTCATAAAATTATTCGAATCGGGGGCCGGCATTGACGTTAGGATGGTGATGACTCAATAGTTGGTATTTTTTTTCTCGTTATTATTTTTCTTACTCAGGTGTGGCAACCTGGCAACAAATAACTTTACATTAGTATCCATTGTAAGCAAGAACCATATGCTTTTTTGCTACCTCAGCAGTAGGTACAACAAAAAACGTAGACAGAGGAAAGCCGCTCACACAATCAAACTAGCAAACCTAACCTTTAAATTTTCACCGAACATAAATCGAAACCCCTTTTTGTCTTAGTAATGAGTGCATTACCATACAAATAGAAACAGCCGCGTGCCCTGTATAATTGGGTAGAGCACCCCGCTGGTCCGACTTCTTTGTAAGGCCGCGTAGCCGCACGGGTTGACCGGCTGCAATTTATGTAGCACTGCTTTCGCCCGCGGCTTTGCTTTAGTATGATATCGATAAAAGTCTAGTCGATTAGAGCAATCAGGCAGGCAACATTGTATATTTTGAATAGGGAATATAATATTCAACACTTTTTAAAACGTGTTCGAAATTTGAAAAAATTGTAGAATCTCTAAAATTCTCTCTTCAAAATTTCGAACACGTTTTTTTTTTAATTGAAGAGTTTTATACTTTTTAGAAGTGACTGAAGTATCTGAATACATATACGGCTCGTATATACCTACCTCATTCTAAATATTATTATGTAAAAGTTTGTGAACGGATCTGGGTATGAAATTGGATACATGGCTAGATTACGGAAATAACACATTGTTAATACGGCACGTGTGTGTAATGGCGCCCATCTTTCCTGAGACTTCGCCTTCAGCTTACCATCAGCCGAGGTGAAGTCAAATTGATGCGTCCTATATATAAAAATTTATGCTTCTTAACCAGGGAATATGTTCCCACGGGCTGTAGGGGGTTCAATCAATCAATTGGGCCACCGAAGACTACTGTTGGACATAGGCCCCTCGCAATGTGTGCCATTGCATTTCTTCCGTCCTCCACCTACCAGTCTGTCCCTGCCGCCTTTTTCAGGTCGTCAGTCCATCTGGCTATGAACCGTATGCTTAAATAGTCCTATCCCATAGCCGCCTTCTACGTCACCCAGGGAAGATATTGCGGCAAATCCTTACGGATATCCAACCGGAGCCGGAGGGAGGCTATGTCGGACTAGAACCGACTAAACCGCACGCCGTCTGTGGGTCGATGTGCTAGGCCGGAGGTGAGGTTGTCTCGCGACATATCCCTCGCACCCCGGCTGACCCTCCTCGGGAGAGGGGACCACGCGGTCCCAGCCGACATGGCTCTAGGTATGTCAAATTAAACATTAAAATTACGTCAAAACACTAACCGACATTATGATATTAATGTATGATGATAACTTTAATAAAAGAACACAATACCTTTAGTATTATGTTATCTGTGACAATACATAACTGTACTTAAATAAATACTTAAAAAACTTTACTCTATAAAATAAAATACTTTATGGATTTAAGTCAATCGTAATTTGCCGTGCCACAGACTAAACAAATATTAGTCAATAGCGATTAAAATACAAATACACCCTATTTGTTCATTAGATTGCACTGCGACAAAAAATGTTAATTGTTTAGTCTATGGCACAGCCGTATGTTCTACTGTATAATGGTTATTGAATAATAGAATGTATTGTAGTTTCATTAGAACAATTGTATGTTTAAAAGCAAAAGCGCGGTTAATTCAGGCAAACTTGTACCTAATTGAATAATAAATTGCCATGAGTATAAAAGTTTATAAAATATAAACGAGCTGGGCTCTACCAAAGAGGTGGTAAATTTAAATAGATAGTCGCAATGTTTTATTGTTACGTAGACAAAGTCACGTCTCTTTCTCAGTAGTAGGGAGGCAAAATATTTCCGCCTGCTAAAGGCTTCCTTTGCTTTTATAATTGTTCAAACCGATTAATATACAAAAAAATATTGAATTGATTTAAGCGGGGCTTGAACCCGCGATCTTTGCCCTACAGGTGCAATGCTTTGATCATTCAGCTACCAGACCTCACCCGAACCAATCCAAATTTCTCCTTTAAATCCGTTTTTGAGGCGATGGTGGAGGGTCTACCGATATTATCACGAACTATCGGAACCAAAGAATGATTTTTCAATCATTCAAGCGACTACAATATGGGGTTCTCCAAAATTTCTTCAGGGTCGACAGCGCGAGTATAACGCCCCTGGTGTTGCATACGTCTTTAGGCCACGGTAACCACTTTCAAACAGGTGAGTTGTGTGTTTTGTCTACCTAAGTGGTATAAAAAATACTTCTGGCCTGACCTTTTCTATCAAAATTCTTGATATGATTGACATTGGACCTACGTCTCGGTCAACCTTTACTTTAACCCTTTCACCCTCTCTCCATGAATCTGTTTCGTCAATCTATTTTCGTACATCCTCTCTACATGTCCTATCTAAACATACATTTTTCTAACTGGCAACTGCTCACTGCCATACCATAATGTTTCCTTATCACTTTTTTTTTGGTCAGTGTGCGTCAGTAATAAGACTCTCTTCTTTTTTCAAATGTGCTTAGTGCAGCATTTTCGGCTCGTTGGTATTGCGTTGTGCGATTTAACCTTTTTTTCCGTTTGCTTTTTTTTACTTTCTAGCCTTTGCTTACAAATAAGTAACTATATCAAATCTAGAAGTGAAAACTTGTAATTGACTTCCAGATGTTTAACCTGCCTTTTATTTTATTGTGATAGCTGTAAGTTTTCCATGTACGAATAAATAAATAAATAAATCAAGCTTATTCCACACTTCATCCATTATCGTCACTCAAACTATTCCAAAATCTTCTCATTTTATTTAATTACTAGCGATCCGCCCCGGCTTCGCACGGATGATAAAAATGTTCCCGTGGAAATCCAATATAGCCTATATTACTCAGGGTGAATGTAGCTTTCCAATGGTGAAAGAATTTTTGAAATCGGCACAGTAGTTTTTGAGTTTATTCATTACAAACATATTAATCTTTCCTCTTTATAATAGTAATGTAGATAGTGTAGATTATAATAGTAGTGTAGACTACCGGTGACTATTTCAATTACCAGCGATTATTTTCATTTTTAGGGTTCCGTACCCAAAGGGTAAAAACGGGACCCTATTACTAAGACTTCGCAGTCCGTCCGTCCGTCCGTCTGTCATCAGGCTGTATCTCAAGAACCGTAATAGGTAGACAGTTGAAATTTTCACAGATTGTGTATTTCTGTTGCCGCTATAACAACAAATACTAAAAATAGCTTAACAAAATAATAATTAGGGGGGTATATTATAGCGTGATATAATAACGTGATATTTTAGCCATTTTTCATGGCTTTTAGCCTTTTAACCTTTTTTCTGCAGGTAAGGAACCCTTCGTGCGCGAGTCCGACTCGCACTTGGCCGGTTTATTTACTACGCTGCTAGTAACACCCCCACGTTACTGGTATTATCAATAATCGAGTTATTGTCAACACGATACCACACGAGCCACACTACAGGTGTAACTGATGTTTTTCCGAGCCTGGCTGAAGCCCAGAATCTTGTTAGACAAGTTGTGGTATTTAATTACTGGGTACTGTACTCCCCTAGTAGGGTAGCTCTGCGGTTTTATTAGAAATAGTCTAAGTACTAATACAGAAGAAGTGTTGTGTTCTGTTTAATTAGTACTCTGCTGTACACTTGTCTCTGCCCTCTATTTATATTTTACTAGCTATTGCCCGCGGCTCCGCCCGCGTGGATGTCGGTTATCGCGACCAAATATAGCCTATGTACTTTCTTAAAGTCTAATCAACCCCTAAACCAAATTTCATTAAGTTCAGTGGTTTAGGCGTGAAAGCGTAACATACTGACGTCTGTCTGTATAGACAGACAGACAGACAGAGTTACTTTCACATTTATAATATTAGTATGGATTTTCCTCTATCACTCTAAGGTTTGCTAGAAGACACCGCAAGATTGAGTTGAGCTCGTACCCCATTTTAAACATCCTTTTACATTTCATGACAAAAATGTTTCTGTGTAAATCTACAAAAGAATATACATATTCTTCTTTTTCTTCTTCTTCTTCTTCTTCTTCTTCTTCTTTTTCTTAGCAATAAATACAGTTGTATTCGAAGCTTTCATTTTGGAGTCTAACTGTGGATTTGGCTGAACTTCGATATTTTCCGTGAAGTAACTGCTATCTGACCTTCCCAACACATAGGCGATATCAAAGCATTGCAGTTAGACTGTTAGATTTTTGAGAGCTCCAACTACCCGCAACGACTGCCATAGATGTTCGTATGGCAACTGGGACCGACAGCTTAACGTGCGTGGAACGACCAGACCAATACAATTACCCATATTCATGCATACAAATACATATTTGCATTGGGCGGGGATTGAACACGCGCCTCCTCGCGTTCACTACCGCTACGCCAAGGAGGCTGTCGGTCAAAGCTGTCAAGGCTCAAGTATGAACTACTAAAAAACATTGAAAACCTTGTGAAAAATTTGATGTTGAAACTGGTAGGTAACAATTTTAGTCTATATTGATTATGACAGATGATTTAGGCATACAGGTACCTGAATTCATACCTAGTCTTCCAATCATCAAAAATGCTTTTACCCATATAGCGGTTCTTGGACATAAGATCAATATTTTTATTTATAGGCTGTTACATATCAACACATCACAATGAACATGTTGTGAAAATATTTTATACGTTTAATCGATATATTCAGTGGGTTACTTTTTTCAGTAAGTAGGTAGTGTGATATCCGCCCTCCGTGGCAGATATTACTAGTAGTTGCCTGGACATCATACGTCAACGATCTAGAAATAAATCATACGAATAAAAAATTAATATTGAATTTAGAAGTAAGGAAAAAACTGAACCTGCGGGGCAGTTCCTGACAGTTGACGGGAGGTTTTCTGAAGAAGCCAGCGAGGCTCCGGAAGCTCAAGATTTAAAGAGAAGTTTTCTAGCTTCCGCGGTCCACTGAAACGAGTATTGTATAAAATTAAAAAAAAACCTCGCGTAAAATCCCCTTTTAAAAAGCTCGTATAGGAATGATCGGTTTTTTCTCAATAAATATTAATTTTACTGCAAAAAGTTGTTTCTCTTGAAGTGAGATAGTGAAGAGACTCCACAGTAGGTATCTAAGTTAACGGTGACGTGACGTGTGGCCACGGACCAGGACGTTCGAAGATGGAATTCCTTGAAAAAATCGATATACTGCAAATTTTTCTTCAATTTATTCGTTCAGTAACATCATATTTAATCTAAACATACAGGTATTATTACTATACCTGCAACTAAAATTCCAATACTAAAATCAATTAATTCCAAACCTGTAATATCTAAATCTACAATCGTAATCGACTATGCTTTGGCACAATCTAACAACCATTTGAACAGACAATAAATATTATTTGATCAAATACTGAAAATATCCATATTTTCATTAAAACCACGATAAATAAAAGCAAATATGGTCATGCTATAATTTCCTGTGGCCTCAAGCCATGCTATACGAATCAAAGACCTAACTAGAATTTATAGTCCGGCGACAGGCGAAGAAATATGTACATAATTAAAGTTTGCTCCCAAAGGGCTAGCTTGTTAGATACGGTTACAAAGATTTGACATTCTCGCTGCTTAGACAACATTTACGTTCTTACCAAGCTTAATTTCAAAATCATGTCAAAATCGGATGAATATTTAGTGGGATGTTTTAGGTGGATGTTTTGGTGTTCTAGCCGCGTCGTTCCCGGCAGAGTAGAATTTGGGCCACCCCTTCTCTCCCCATGTGGTGTCGTACAAGGCGACTAAGGGATAAGGCTAATTAACTTATACAGCAGATAGATATGTACAGCCCAGACTCAGCCTCAGATGTATGGCTCGAATCAACAATAGTGCCCGGAATACGGCAATAGGCTCACCCCCTATTACGTGGGACCGAATACAGATTGGTGAAATGTGGGTGTTAATTCACCTCTGCCTTACCCTCCGGGGACAAAGGCGTGATTATATGTATGTATGTATGTATGTTTTAGGTATTTAAGTCACTAAGATTCTTCGCGGCTTGATTTTTATTTGCTCGGTACATACACAGGCTTTTCATTAAGGAGTGTGAGGTGTGACGTTATTATAAATAGGCATACCTGAAAAGTATACCAGTTAAATCAAAAGGATGATAAAAAAAATGCATCGTCTCCGAGTTGCAAGCCTCATACATATACAACAGGGAAAAGTTTTTTTTTTTTTTTATGCCACTTAGGTGGCAGACAAGCACACGGCCCACCTGATGGGAAGTGTTTACCGTGGCCTATGGACGTTTGCAACACCAGGGGCATCACAATCGTGCTACCGACCCTGTAGATACCTTCTAATACCCTTCTTGAAGAACCCCATATTGTAGTCGCTTGGGAAAACCACGGAGAAGTTCATTCCACAATTTGCAATGAGTCGAAGGTGCCAAGCTGGTATGCAGGCGCTCCTGCAAAACTGACTTTTCTGTCATGAACGTTTATATTGGACTAGTTTTTTGCCTGCGGCTCCACCCGCGTGGATGTCGGTTATCGTGACCAAACATAGCCTATGAGCTTTGTCAAAGTTTAATCTACCCCTATACCAAATTTCATCAAAATCGGTTCAGTGCATGAAAGACGGACAAGCACACACACACACACACACACACACATACACACACACGCACTTTCACATTTATAATATTAGTATGAATTTTAGGGCCAAATATCTATTTCTGCCTCCAATAGGCTTGTAAAGTTATCTGTTGAAAACACCCACAACTGTCATGCATTAAAGACATTGGTCTCAAGCATTTAAGGGTAGACAATAATATACATAAGATATAATTAGATAGATAGATAGATAGATAATTCTTTATTGTACACCAATAAATTACCCTTGGACAAGTAGATAGTATGTATACAGTTTAATGTACAATGGGCGGCCAATGTTTAATTAGTTGAGGGATAGTTAAATTATGTCTAATAATAACTAAAATATCTATAGATTTAGATAGAAGAAATTAATTTAGCTAGTATACTAAAATCTGTTAAAATTTCGTTGAAAAATATCAATTCCCAAAAATGAATATGTTGGTTTCTGTACCATACAGCTTCCCTTAACTTTAACCTTCTGAAAACGGAATTAGAATTTCAGGCGGGCGGGCCCGCGGGCTGCAGCCAGTGAATCATGAAATATTTTAGACCTAACTTTGTAATCTTCAGAGGATATATTTCAAACTTCACATTTTAATTACAATTTTATTACATGTTTTAGAGCTAATTTGATTGAAAACTTATAGGTAAATGTTCAATTAATGATATGAAAATTAATTAAATAATAAATAAATTCGCTTTTGACAGCCCTATAACGCCTCGTTAGGCAAGTAGTGTCAGTACCCACGTATTTCTTAGTTCATTCATTTGAATCAAGGTTGACCATGTTATCAGACTACTTCCTACAGTTATATTAAATGAATTGATTGCCAATTTGCTTTGACTAATTTTGAATATATTTCAATATTAAACGTGAATCAAATGACGGAACATTACGGTGACGGTAGGTACTTAAATTTTCGAATTCTTTTAGGTAACTAGGTACCGTCCGCATCAGATCGTTCTTGACGAACAAAGTACTCAAAATGATTTTAATACCTTGGTATCCCCCCTTCCTGTTAACGGATTGATCTGCTATTTGGTACACACATTTTTCGGGTGTTAATAGTATTTTGGCAGTAAGATCATTTTGTAACTTTTTTAATCAAGGTCCATCTGTTGCTGACTGTACTATTCAAGCCTTTTTAGCTATAACACAGTAACCATCTTAGACTTTGTTTTTTTTTATATTTAATAATTTAATAAAGTTCATTCAAGACTTCAGACGATTATCACCGTAAACCCTTCTTACATTATGGAAACTTTCAGACGATGTGAGTCGCGATGTCGCCAAAGAGTCTCTTACATAGGTACATTTGCACGGCGACTCGTACATTTTAAAACCAGCTCCTCTAGACAAGTGGCAATTCGCTAACCGGCGTTTGATGGAATAGCATGATGAATATATGGGATTTGACGTATTTGACATGTGTTAACGACTGTCATATACGTCAAATCCCATATATTCGTCATTCTATTCCACCAAACGCCAGCTAGCGAATTGCCACTTGTCTAGAGGGGCAGAATTGAACAAGTTTTCAGTCGCATTTCTATAATACACGACTGAATCTCCTCACTTTGCCTATGGTTGCAAATAGCAAAGCATTTAAAATTACAATTTAGACCTCCATCAAGGATAAATAAAGAATAAAAAAGACTAAATACTTAGTAAGTTTAATTAACTAAATAAAAACCGACAGACGAAACATGCCATGACAAATACCTTTATTGTTTTAATTTTTTTATTACCGAGCTCTTCTATAGGTCTTGTTTAATTACAAAAATAAAGTGACACGTGCAGTAATAATGTCAAGACAACTGCGACCAGTTATAAATTCAGTTTCTAAATAAAGACATAAACATGCAATACTCTTAGAAATATGCAACTACTCAAGCCTTTTGTAACCGAACAGACATTACACTTATCAATAAACGCAATTAGAACTCATTACAACAAATCGATCGAGCGGAAAAAATTGCAATATAATTAAAGAGTAAAAAGTCGCGCGATTGCATTTTACGCGATTGCGGTGCGTTGAGGGGCGTTTGACTCCGCCTCCGGAGGCGTAGGGAGGGCCGCGTGAGTGCGACGGCCGAGGAGGACGGAGGACCAGTCGCCTTCACTACCGCGGAGTTACCGCGCGTTGCGCGCGACTGTCGCAAAAATTCGCGCATGCTGGGCGAGGAATACGTGCCTTCTATTGTGCTAACCTAATGTTCTTATCAATTATAAACTAGTGACTTATGTTTGATTTTACTTAGACTGTGCCTATACAATCATATGTTATAAATATGTTGTACTATTTATAATCAAGGCAACCAATGCTTAATGATAGTTTTATTTAAAAAAGTACTATAACTTAAAATTGAAGTGCCTAGTGACTTAATTAGTGAATATTACAAAACTTTTTAGCAAAATTAAAAGAAAAAACTGAAATGAATTGCAATTACAAATTGTGTAACGAACTTTCTCACGCAGCGTGACCGAAAATGTCAAAGAAAAATAAAAGTACTATTCGAAATTTGATTTTTTTGCGTGCTAAAAGTGTTAAAATAGTTTTTGAAAATGGACTTGACTACACGTCGCGGGGACTTGTTGGAAGGTGCAGGGACCGATGTACTTTCTCTAAACGGGACTGAACAGGTGTGTCGGGAACTAGTGAACGGAACGGAGGGCGGTTGTGACGTCAGCAGCGTGACAGCGGAAGTGACGACGTCGAGGAAGACGAGCTCGTTTAGTATCAGGAACCTCGTTGGCACCGAGGACTCGGACAGATCTGCCGACGGCAACGCGAACGCCAGTGATGGTAAGTCGTAAGAAGTGTAATTATAATTGATAACTTTTCACAAATAGTTTTAACTAAAAATATTTGTGAATTATTCTAACTCAGTTGTAAATTAAAATAATACTACATGATTTTTTGACCTCCATACTTTCTACGTTTCCTAAATTAAAATAAGTTATGATTACAAATAGGTACCTGCCAATTTATAAATTTCCTGACCACGTGGTACCTAGGTTCATAGGTGTAGCTGTTCTAATTTAACCTAGTTATAGGCAATACCTACTGCTTTAAACGAAACTATGTTTTTTTTTCACATAAAGTGTCAAGAGTTGTAAAGCATATGTAACGTTATTACTCGTATCTCTCACAATTCATACACACACTGACGCAATTATACCTAAAGCTAATTAAAACCTTCATGATTTAAATCTGTTTTTCATATTTGCATGTTAGTATTCGCACTTTTGTAGTTCTGATCTTATTTTAAATATTTTCTTCTATTATTATATTAGCTAAGCACGGAATATGGTGAAATTAAAAAAAAAGATTTTTCTTAAACCTACTTAGTATGAAAACTAGTGTCACCAAACTCTGACGTAATTGACCAATCACGTCACAAAATATATAATTTTGAATAAAGAACACGCCTAAAAGCAGGTAATAGCTAATTGCGTTTCGAATCAAGTTGAACATCATAACACATGTTGTTTATTTATGTGGCCCCATCAAGGGATTTTGGGACCAAGTCTACCTCACCTGTAAGAACACCTGCTGATGATTGGACACAGCTTTTGATGAAAGCTTTCCTTTCGAGGTTAGGAGGTCAAACGTCAGTCACTGATGTTTGCTTTTCCAACCTGAAAAATCCATACTAATATTATAAATGCGAAAGTAACTCTATCTGTCTGTCTGTCTGTCTGTATGTTACGCTTTCACGCCTAAACCACTGAACCGATTTTGATGAAATTTGGTATAGGGGTAGATTAGACCTTGAGAAAGGACATAGGCTATGTTTGGTCTCGATAACCGACATCCGCGCAGGTGGAGCCGCGGGCAAAAGCTAGTACTGCATAAATGAAAACAAAATGAGAACGCAAAAGAAGAGAGATTACATATACATGGCTCGACCGTCGTCGCCCCAAGATGAAAGTATGGGAGAACTTCAAATATCCAAGACGAGTCTATGTATGAAAGGAACTTCATCCCACGCACGCTCAGGCTATGGAATGAACTCCCTGCTGTGGTTTTCCCAAGGGACTACAATATGGAGTTCTTCAAGAAGGGCATTAGAAGGTTCCTTCAGAGGCGGCAGCGCGAGTGTGAGGCTCCTGGTGTTGCCACGTCCATAGGCCACGCTAACCACTTTCCATCAGGTGGGTCGTGTGCTTGTCTGCCACCTAAGTGGTATAAAAAAAAATGTAGCTCAGTTGGTCAGAACCACTGAAATATATTATGATAGAACGGTCTTGTGAGCGGGGAACGCGTGGTAAATATTATAGAAATTAAATGTACTTAGGTCTATGTAGTAAGTATATAGATATTATTATATAAGTTATTTTTGTTAAGACTATTAATACATGTCCATCCAAAGGTTGCCTGGAAGAGATCGCATATATAACAATTAGGCCGCCATTTGTACATTTTTCATAATGTTGTCCGTACATGTACTTTGATATTTTGGTATACAATAAAGACTTGTCTTATCTAATCTTATCTTAACCGATGAAACCGGTAACATCCCAATATAATGATGATAATGTAGATAAAAAGTGTTACCAAACACAAAAACTTAAAAAAGAACTGTGCTCATCTTCCTAATTAGCATTTAGATGAAGTCACACATGACGTTTGCGAGCCAATGTCAATCAAGCGAGTAACCGTTGACATCAATAAAATATTGTGGTTGAGTTTAGGTGGTCGTAAAAATATTTGTTGATTAGGAACGATCATAACTGTGTTAAAAGGAATATGATTTATGTTAATATGTCTGTCCAATTAGGAGTTGTTATTTTTTTCCTTCCGAAAGTCAACTCTTAGACGAGAGGAGTATTTACATTAAGCGAGAACTTATATCTTGCACTTATATCCAAAAGCTATTTGGAATTCATTCATATATTGTTTTAAATGGGGATAGAAATCACGATATTAGGAACATAAGTTGTAATTTGCTGACACATATCTTGACCCCTATCACGCCACAAATCGTACTCCATATGCGCAGTACCGTACTCACTGAAGAGTTTTTTTGCTGTCAATGAGAAGACCAAAGGCTGTTCCTGCTTTGTCTTCTACGCTGACGGCATAGAAACTCTCTGTGTTTACTGGTTCGGCAGCATGAGTGTGACTCCCCTGGTGTTGCACACGTCCATAGACCACGGTAACCACTTTCTATCAGGTGTGCCATGTGCCAGCCTGCCACCTCATATCATAATAATGCTACAGTGGCGGTGGAGATAAAATCCACAAATCATCAGTTATATCCATCGGTTGGGGACTCTGATATTTTCTTTACCTTTCTTTTCTCTACGAGAGAGGCTCTGTACGATTTGAGTCTACATACTCATTTCAGCTCCGGTGAGTTAAAGCCAGAGAAGGTTACCGCAAAAAAGAAAAAAGGTTATCTCATAATATTATGAAATATTCGCGTATACTTCCTACATATCACATATAATGTTGTATTCCCGTCATTCACTTTGATCCCTAGACACGCACCTCTGACATTTGAGAAGTTTGATTGTACATTTGAATTAATTGACACAAATAATTATAATTTAACAATTAAGAATTAGAACGAATGTGTATAGAGCGAAAGACAAACCAGGTTTTTAAGGCACAGGTGAATGGGAGCCCAGCCGAGGTCGACCTGGCAGTACCCAGATTGGTTTCAGGAATACTTGAAACCGGCGGGCTTGTATGAAAGGATTAATGAAAGTAAATGCTCGTAAAGTATGTAAGGATAGAGTCAAATGGCGGGCTGTTCTTTCTGCCTATTCCGGTGCGAAATAGACTTGAGCGTATGTATGAAATCAAACTTCGACCCAACATGAGAGCTCTGCATAATATTCTAGAAGTGAAGTGAGTTTGAAGAATATTATCAGAAGCTATTTTGCAATCGGCTTTTTGCGTAACCTGTTTTATTATAAGTTCATAAAATTATGTATTTCGCAACAGTTCACACAATGCCATCTAGACCCACGGTAAGCATAGGTTATCTAGCTTGTGTTATGGAATCTAGAATGCGGATAAACATACTTAGATACTTTTTTTTCTTGTAAATACCTACATGTTATACATAGAAACGCTCAGACCAATGCAAATATACATATTCATGCATACAAATATTTGCATTGAGCGGGGATCGAACCCGCGCCTCCTGTGTAGCGGTCGCGTTCACTACCGCCACGCCACTAGCCTTGGCGCCGTTTGATGAAATAGAATGACGAATGTTTGGGATTAATGTAGAATTATTTTGTCCTGTCTGTGAGAATTATTTATTTTAGTCTATAAACTGACGCCAGTTTGTGGGTTTTGCACATATTACTCGGCTCAACGATGTCTGCCCGAGCCAGACTGAGTAAAGCAAACAATTTTGTAAGTACTACTCAACTATTCCTTTTGTGCATATGCAGTGTAAGCATTATGGCTTTTGTGGAGCAGGAATTCATTAAATTAATACAAAATTGAGTACTCGTCTCGGTATATTTAGGCCTGTTTAAAAATAAATGGTTTTGTAGGCATAAACCGAAGTTATTGTAAATGAATTTTCAAAAGCATGAGCATAATATTATTTTACGATACATAATCATCGTCTAGGTTATGTTGTTACCAGTTGTATCCAAGGTTTTCATCTCAGGACACGCAAAATTAGTACAAAAATTTCTATGATAAAAATATAACACGTCGCTCAAAAACCCAGGATGGCATCCTTAAGTCCAATCGTTTACATTTAATAAGCCATTAGATTTCATAGATAGCATTATTATGCAGAAATGCAACCGATCCGTGCAGACCACACCTGTCTAATGTCTATAATATATGGACCTATTTTCCTAATATAGTGCTGCCAGTGTGAAAATAAGCAGCTGATACCCTTATCCATAGATTGTTATTTAATACCAGTAATAAAAATAGTTCATGACGTTCGTAAAATTGATGTGGGCATTTTTTCTATATAAATACAGGGAGGCTACCATGAAACATATATCTGAAATTGTAGGCTAACAGGAAACACGAATGAAAGACTTGAAGAACTTAAGAATTCTTTCGCTAGGGTTTAGGCAACGAAATGTCACTAGCCATCTTTTTGCCTGATTGCGAAAACAATGTGTTTCATGGTACCTATCAATTGTTCGAAACTTCGGTCAATACGAAACTTTCAGATGTATGTTTCATGGAAGGCTATTAAAGAGCTTTGTTTAAAGGTGCGTATTTACTAGATCGACAATACAGAACTAATAATCTGCTGATTTAGTTATGTTTGATTATCGTTACGCTTACCAGTCATAGCTATAATAATAGTTAATAAATATAAATAAATACTCTACGACATTCTACACAACACTATCTAGAGTCATAGTAAACATAGCACATAGCTTAACAAGCTTGTGTCATGAATTTTATGAAATAACCAAACCAATGCAAGAATCATATTCATGCTCCCTAATATTTGTACTGCATGAGAATTAAATGCAGGGTCCTAAAGCTAAGCAGTCGAACGCTCAACTGCTACACCACATAGGTCATCAGTTCATCACAGAGGTTATAATAATAGGGTGCATGGGGAACCGCACCAAGTTCTTTGGGGTCAAGCTAACCTTATCTGCAAGCCGGCAGATCTACTGATCAACGAACTTGTGTAAAAATTAGGTGTTGTTAAGGGCGAATACTCTTCACCACAAACATTTTAATCAGAATTATTACCTGGGAACTAATCACAAACGCATATTTAAATGACAATATTACACGCATGTAATAAACAATACTCAATACGTTAATTAAAACATTACACTAAAATTATGACGAATACAGTTGTGACGAATAATAAATGATTACTAATTACAAAACCTTAAATACATTAATAAATTTTATACAATAAATAATTAATGTATTTTGCATTTTGTAATATTCATTTGCATCATTATTTTGTATCTATCGGATATTAATAAACTGAATTATGAGAAGACTTTATGATACTTGCAGTGATTTTATTGCAATGTTATGACCAAGTCAATCCTCATAAATGTACAATGTAGCGAACAATTATTTGGTAACACGTTTAGCTTATACTACGCCGCATGATGTTATTACTGTATAATTTTATACGTATATGCTTGTAGTACCTACCTACTGCACCAGTGTTCTGAGCAGATACTTCACATGCTCATAGTATCTACACGGTCAGTACAGACTGGTTGAAATATCTGGCAGTTGAAGAGTATAATAATTATGAATAAACCTACGTAACCTAAGTCATGAGTTAACTCCGTTATTTGTGACACAGGACATTAGAAAACATTTGATAAAATGCTAAGAATTGAAGACATATATGTTGAGAAATTTCATTCCAAAGATTAAAATTAATTTACGTTATTTTATGTACTTCAATCTTCATAACAAAAATTAATCTTAATGAAATCATCATTTCTCACATTTAAATATAATCTTCAACGCTTCAGACTAACGTGTAACGTACAAAAATATTTCTATATTTAAGCTCGTCTCTGGATGTCTATGCTAAAATAAAACATAAGCTAAATATATTTCAATTCTAAGATAATTTGCATGAAGGGTCTATTAAGGCTCGGAAGACGGTTTATTATTTAATAACACTCTCGAAGATTCATTTGCAAATTTATTGAGAGTGATTTAAGTCCATTGTCATATTATATTGTTGCATACTTATTTTATTGCTTTATGATACCCTGAGATAAATTACTGGCATTAGGAATATAGGTTACTTTATTGAGAATTAACAGACCAAGTGACTACTTAGTGTAGGTACTTACTTCTTAGGCATTTGCAATTTAGCAAGTGGTTAAGTTATATTATAAGAGACTAGCGATCCGCCCCGGCTTCACACGGGTGGTTCGTGACATTCCCGTGGAAATCCAATATAGCCTATGTTACTCAGGATGAATGTAGCTTTCCAATAGTGAAAGAATTTTTGAAATCGGCACAGTAGTTTTTGAGTTTATTCATTACAAACATACAAAAATACACATCTTTTATAATAGTAGTGTAGATGTTGATTGAGTAGGTAATTGAGTAGGTAAATCAACCCTTGTGCCACTATAAGTGATGCTGATACATTTGAAGACTTTGGTGCAGAAAAAAAGTGGATGAATATAGCGAATTTGTTCAAAAGTGGATGGAAAAAACAGTAAATCAACAGACCTTACTTAGTTGAATTTTTTTTTTTCATTCAATTATTTAGGCGGCGTCATCGAAAAACAAGGTTTAAAAAAAAATTGGTTGCCTGTAAAGTCGGTATACGGGCGAAAGTTTTACGTGACAACGACTTTTTATGTCTGTCTCTCTCGCTCTTAGGCGGGCTAACCATGCCCGAGTGGAAGGGACGCGTGCCTCTCACTCGCTCTCATTGTGAGCGCATAACGTGAGCGGAGCGTAACGCAGTTTCTTGAAGTGTCACCCGGCAAACCAATTTATAAGACGTTGTCACGTCAAAATGATTGCAACATCATTCATTGTTTCTGATAATTCGTATGAATGTCTGTAGATGGCTCCCACCGTCGCCCTAAGACTATAGTATAGGAGAATTTGGATAGCTTCAGGTGTGGCTCGGTGGCTCAGTGAAGATCGTGGGTCCGAGTCCCACCTGAGCGATTCACTTTTTCCTATCTTAATCGACCTTACTTAGTGCTTTTGAAATTTGAAAAAAGAAAACAATAGTACTTGTGATTCAGAATGGCTGGCGATTGCTTCAATTGACTCTACCCGTCACAGCTCGTCTTCCCATTGATAGCAATAGCACACATAAATAATAGTAGGCTCCTTATTTCATATGAGGGTGAAGAACATTGCTAATGAAATGTGAACCGTTCTAT
Source organism: Eilema caniola (assembly GCA_949126895.1). NCBI lineage: Eukaryota > Metazoa > Arthropoda > Insecta > Lepidoptera > Erebidae > Eilema > Eilema caniola. The sequence goes on along the minus strand of OX421464.1, from coordinate 7,354,293 downwards.
ATTACTAATATTCTTAAAAATATACCAGCTATATTGATGGAATTCCCACAGATAATATAATATAATTCTTGTACAGATGCACAATCAGGAACAAAAAATGGTTATATTCGTAACTTCGAAAGGCAGGCAGGCAGCCATTTAGTTCAGGAGTTATAACTAGATGGCGACATTGTTTTGACAAACTTTTTATAATGTTTAGTATTAAAATTAACTTATCAAAAATGAAACAAATACTAAACACATTATTGAGTATGAGTGAATAAAACTATAAATATTCTAATCTATACAGATTCTGCCAGATTTTACAGTAATTGTAAAAGTTACAGATATAATGCACTATGACGCTCGATGGCACAAAAATAAATAAATAATTAAATAGCACGATTGTCACGAAGTCTTTATTTATTACATTACGAACGAGTTTTATATGCTTACATTTCTGAAATAATTTACGTGATTCTAAGTCAGCAAATAAGCGTCTACTAGTGTCATCCATCCATTTTTGAATATTACTAAAAAACAATCTTCGCAACGGTACCCCATGTATTACACAACTATAAATCTAAAAAGTTTGTTTAATTAGAAAACAACCCTACGTGGCTAGATTATTAGCCGGTACCGAGAACTGACGTCACGAGCCCTAACCACCCTCTTCCGGTATTAAATTGGTACAAGTGAACAAGTAGCTGTTTTAATCGATACCGTTTTTTATTAAAATGGTTCTTGTCGACAGTTAATTGTTTTTTTTTTATTATACAGAATATTAGCAGCCGAAATTACTAATATTCCCTCTAACCCCTCCAACTTAGCTAAATTCATTGCGCTAGGAATGGGTTCACGTCAGTAGTGTAATGGCCAGGATTGGATCGAACCCGGGACCTCTTGATCGTAATGCCGGCTCCTTAACCACTAACCTACCGAGCGACGCTTGTACTTGTGTGGTTGTAGAGCGTTCGATTGCTACCTCAGAGGTCGTGGGTTCGGTCAACGTGGTTTCTGATTGCATTATAAACTCGGATTTTAGGGTCCGCTTACACCTCTTACTACGTGTACCGGCATGCAATTGAGGACGACGTGAGTTTAGGTCAATCTCTTAAGATCTTCGTGACCCACGGATTATAGCCATTATGCAGTGAAAATATCTGAAACAAGCATATATCTATTTGCTAGGCGTTTCTGTATTTAATATAATAAATGTAGACATACGTATGTACGTCTAGCTCTAGGCCGATTATTACTAAGTTACATGGGCGTACTTATTAGGGACCGCGTGGTCCCCCCTCCCGAGAAAGGCCAGATCGAGAGGAATGGCTCTGGGTCAGCCGGGGTGCGAGGGATATACCGCATGACAATCTCACCTTCGGCCAAGCACTACGACCCACGCGGTTTAGTCGGTTCGAGTCCGACATAACTTCGGGGGGGGGGGGGGGGGGGGCTTTGGTATTCATGGGGATTTCCCGCACATAAATAAATTAAATATTGTGGTTCAACAACGTTTTCGAAATATCTCTAATGCGAAATTTGCAGTGAACAACATCCGCAGACATCGGTAAAAATCAATATATTATGTGATTGTAATAATATCTATAAAAACATAATAATTATTGTGCGTCACATTGGTCAAGGATGAAATTTTTAGAAAGAGAAGTCGGTGGAGAAAAGTACTTACCTCGTTTGAATTATGTTTAAGTATTTTTCATGCTAAGTATTCAAAACGCCTCAAAGACAGAAATATAGAAGGAGACATTTAAATTGGTTTGGGCGAGGTCTGGTAGCTTAGTGGTCAAAGCATTGCCCCTGTAAGGCAAAGATCGCGGGTTCAAACCCCGCCTAGACCGATTCATTTTTTTCTCTTTACGATTTGAATATTTAACATAAAATATGCTTAAAAATTAAATTCAAATTATATAGGCGAGTAGTCAAAAATCAATGTTTATAAATGAATGAAAAATCATTAATTGGTTCCGATAGTTCGAAAGAATGTCGGCAGATGCTACACTGTCGCCTCAAATTCAGATATTATAGAAGGAGACATTTGAATTGGTTTGGGCGAGGTCTTGTAGCTTAGTGGTCAAAGCATTGCCCCTGTAAGGCAAAGGTCGCGGGTTCAAACCCCGCCTGGACCGAAATTTTCTTTTTAATTCGATTTGAATACTTACCTCGATCTAGTTTGTCATGCACGATGCAAGTCATTGGGAAGCCGACAGGAATCGAGTTCTAAGGACCCCTTGTCTCTGGTACGTCTTGTCAGGTAATCTTGTTGAGTTAAAGACTGATTACAATATTAGAACTTGAACAGAACTGCTTCAGGCTGCATGTAAGTCCTGAATTAACTCTAGAAAAATCATAAGAAGAGTTCTATGGACTATACCTATTAAAGAATACTCCGTTATGTAGACATGACCAGTAGATTCACAGAAGGACTAGTAGGTAGCCTGTATACAGTTTAATGTACAATGTACGCCCTTATCGAGTTCCGGGGGCGAGTCGGGAACCGCGTGGTCCCCCCTCCCGAGGAGGGCCAGACCTAGAGGAATGGCCCTGGGTCAGCCGGGGTGCGAGGGATATGTCACGAGACAACCTCACCTTCGGCCTAGCACATCGACCCGCAGACGGCGTGCGGTTCGAGTCCGACATAACCTCCCCCTTCGGCTCCGAATCCGTGGGGATTTCCCGCAAAAAAAAAAGAAAAACGCCCTTATCGATTTCTTCCAGACAACCTTGATCGTATGGGGACTGTAATAGATAGTAATTTTGTAACTAGAAAACATATGGCGTTATGATCTGTATCAGTTTTGTTGTTAGACAAGTTCCTATAATAGACGGCGTTAATCTAATCCGGTATACCATTATCTTACGTGTCAAGTATCGTCAACATTGTACCACATAATAGCGAATACGTACAGTTAATCTTATCAGAACCATCATCGACTTCTAAAACAATAAGTTGGTTATTTGTATCAGATTTGATAAACAAATGGCAGCTTTGTAATCCGTAAATAGTGGTTTTCGTGACAATGTATTATAATTCGACTTTAAACATTGAGTCACGATGTATACCTACAAGTTTAGTTTAAGATAATATCTATAATCGTATGACAAGTCAAATACGGATCTCTCGTCTGTCTGTCATGGATCAATGGGTAATCAAGATTAGTCACAATGTTTAAATCGAATAAAGGTAAAAAAAAATTTAATCGGTCTAGGCGGGGTTTGAACCCGCGATCTTCGCCTTACAAGGGCAATGTTTTGACCACTAAGCTACCAGACCTAGTCACAATGTGATTTTACCAAGCGACTATAATATGGGGTTCTTCAAGAAGCTCCGACCCTAAAGAAACATTACCTACCTTCTAATAGAAGGTAATGTTTCTTTAGGGTCGGAGCACGAGTGTAACGCCTTTGGTGTTGCATACGTTTATAGGCCACGGTAGCCACTTCCAATCAGTTGGGCCATGTGCTTGTCAGCCACTTAAGTGGTATAAAAAATACTAATCAACATTCTCTCTGCTTACCCCGGAGAGAAATGGTGAGTGTGTTATTTAGATATGGAGGCTTATTGTTAGTAATGTTGACACACATTGTTATTTGTAAAATTATTAATATTTATTAGTCTGAGCCTTCTTCGAGAGAAAATAATATACTTAATAATAAATAAGTAAATAGTGGTTAACACCATGCTTTTTTTTTAACGTGAGGGAAAATCCTTCATGGATGCTATGCCGGACTCCTACCGACTAAAAACCCTCACGTACCGCCTTATGGCCAGGACTACCAACCTACGGCTGCGGCCTCACCTAGGTGGTTCGGGTGTTATCCCGCGTCTATGGGGGGGGGGAGGGGGTATCGGGTGTCACCCCGTTTCTGGGGGAGTTAACATCATGCTGGTTGTCGGTTCGTGGTTCCTGGTAGCACCTGAGGCTTTCATCTCGGAGGCTGGGGTCTACTGATCCCTCCTCCTTTGGATTTGGTATATGTGGCTTTATATAAGCCCTCTGAATGCCCATACCTAATAGGAAAGCTTGTGCTAGAGCCTCATCTATAAATAAGCACATTTATCGGTTTGCAGGTGAAGTGGCTTGGCCCCGAGGGTATTGATAGTATCCGATACACCCTCAGAAAAGTTATCATTATCGATTTTTGAACAAAAAGAGTTAGTAGTTGTCGGATCTCGTTTCGTTTAATTGACGAAGAAAGTTTACTACTGATAATATAATCTATACATAAAATGCATACGTCTATACATTTATACATCTATACATATTTCAATAAAATTGGAGTGTCTGTTTGTAATATTGAAATAACCGTTTTTTACTACATGTATACGTATATAATGCGGTATATACATTAAAACAACATTTTTTACAATTTTGGTATGTCTGTCTGTTTGTTCCGGCTAATCTCTAAAATGGCTGGACCGATTTTGACATGACTTTTATTGACAAGAAGCTGATGTTATAAGGAATAACTGAGGTGGCTTTTATTTTAGAAATATAGCGTTGACTCAACACTAAGCGATAACCGACATCCACGCGGGCGGAGCCGCGGGCAACAGCTAGTGCATCATAAAACGACAATTTTTCCACAGTTCCTTAACAACATAATTTATACAGGAGATAATACTGATCAGTTAATGAGCAACTGCTATTTTTTTATTTATTTATCATCATCGTGTGGTTGCCGGCAAAGTAGAATTTGGGCCACCGCTTCTCTTCCCATGTGGTGTCGTACAAGGCGACTAAGGGATAGGGCTGATTAACTTTAACATCAGACAGATATGTACAGCCCAGACTCAGCCTCAGTCTGGAGTCAACAATAGTGCCCGGAATACGGCAATAGGCTCACCCCCTGTTACGTGGGACCGAATACAGATTGGTGAAATGTGGGTGTTAATTCACCTCTGCCTAACCCTCCGGGGATAAAGGCGTGATTATATGTATGTATGATTATATATGGTACCACTTTATCGGATACATGGTTACGAATAACCATTGCATAAAAACCAACGACCTAACAATATGGTGGTTGGATAAGTAACATGAAATTATTTCATCCAAACCATTTTAAAAACCCTGTATCTTTCTACCTTCGTAAATGTAACACCCAACGTTACAGTGAAATAAACAATGTGTAATTTTAACATTATGGCCGTGTACTGTAACATGTTCGCCGTCGTTAACACATACGGGCTGCAGGTGCGCTAGAGCATCGCAATATATTAATATTATGTTTAGTAACTTGTAACGTGAGCACAAAGTGCCATTTTTGTTGTTTTAAATGGCCTTTTTTAATCTATAGGTCATTAGTAGGTACATTAAGGTAATACTATAAATGCAATAATTTTGTGTTCAATGAATTTGAGTGAATATGGGTATGTATTTTTGTGTGTGTGAGATTTGGACTGCAAGTGAGGCTTGTTGCGGGTCTCAATACCATTAAAATACCAGCATCGCAAAAACACAGCTAAAATGCGTGTCAGTGAATTCTAAATATTATTATCCTAAATTATTTTATTCTATCTAATATTTTTACTTCAGCTCGCATAAACAGCTGAATGGATTTGATTGACACACTTAGGTACCTACATATAGAGCAAAACGAGAGTAGAACACACACTACTTTTTATTCGGTAACAAACTTATGAACTAAACGGTTCAAAACTGATTAATTGCAGCTATAAAAGCAAAGTTGTATCACCCTATAAATGTACGGGGAATATTAAACACTAATTGTACACAGGACACCGCGCACACACAATAATATTGACAAAAAAATACATATACTCACGCCTGTGAATCCCCTAAAGGGTAGGCAGTGGTGTATTAATATTAATATCCACATTTCGCCAATTATGATTTTCATTCCCACGTAATAGGGGGCCTATTGCCGTCAGGGGCACTTAGTCATGGGCTTTATGTTTTATATCGGATGCAGAACAGCCCTATCTCTTTCTATCTCCCTTATTCCACTCTACCGGCAAAAAATACAAACTGACAAAATATTAAGTATCCATGGCCCGTATTATGGACTCACCCAAAATATTAATGACATTACATCCATGTGGTGACAAAGAAAGAATACATAAACACCAATCACCACCCATCTCATTCGAAGGGTGCCGTCAGAGACGACAACGGAAACATACGCAGACGTGGACGCATAAGCAGACGAAATCACTGTTAGAGAGGACAATTTTGACATGAATCCTTGCTAGCGTGGAAACGGTACGTAAGCTATAGTCTCCCAACATTGGGAGAGACCTATGTCCAGCACTGGACTGCGATAAGTTAATTGATTGATTTTAAAGTATTTATTTTACTGTTAATATTATTTGTGCGGTTGGCCTTGTTTCAAACAGTAAGCACTAAACTATATTGAAAGTGAACGCACTTTATATCTAGACCACATAAAAATGAATCCCTATTTCCCCTGGTCACGCCATTACGCCTAAACCACTTAACCGATTTTGATGAAATTTGGCATAGGGGTACATTAGACCTTAAAAAGGACGTAGGCTACGTTTGGTCGCGATACCGTGAGCCGTGGACAAAAGCCACTATACAATAATTAATTATAAAAGACACATTTAAAACGTTTTTGCAATATCAGGTGAACTTTAATAATATGAATATACTGCACAATTATTGCTTTTCAATGCCCAATATAACTGGACTTCTGAGCTGTCGACTGTTCATTTGAAAGCTCAATATATTCAAGGTTTTAAATAAAATTGTTGGGAATGCAAAATGATGAAGTTATCTTTAGCTTAGACTGTAGTTCAATAACATAATTATTGGGAAAAGGTATCTAGCTGTATTAAACGCGTGTACGGTCATTTCTCTTCATGCATATTTCAATTTATAATGAAACGAGCTGACCCGGAGAACTTCGTACCGCCAATATTTTTCGGCCCGCGTGGCGTCAGATCCCGTTCCCGCTGCACCCTCTACTATATTAAACATGTATTATACATATAAACCTTTCTCTTGAATCACTCTATTTATTAAAAAAACCGCATCAAAATCCGTTGCGTAGTTTTAAAGATTTAAGCATACAAAGGGATATAGGGACAGAGAAAGCGACTTTGTTTTATACTATGTAGTTATATTTGGTAAGTGGAGTATAGAGTGGTCACCCCCCTCTCCCTGTGGGGTCATAAAAGGCGACTAAGCGATAGGACTGTTAGTAAACAAAAGCAGCCCAAGACAAAGTGGCCGCTAGATGGCAATAAGGCGCACCCTTTACTTGGTACCGAAAATCATAGTGGGCGAAATGTGGGTGTCAATACACCTCTGCCTACCCTTTGGAGGATGTACAGGCGTGAGTATATGCATATATGTATGAATTGTTTATTACTTTATTTACTATCGTAAAACTACTTTAATTTTAATTAAATTAATTATCATTTTATTCATGGCAACTGGGCCCAATTTGTTAGTAACAATTCGTCTTACATCTATGGTTAGTATGAAATATGTCAACAATTAAACAATTAAATTAAGAAATTCTATCAATCGATATCATATTATTGCAATACATCTGATGTCAGTCAAAAAATATAATTCAATAATCAAATAATTAAAAACAATTATAAATTAAGTAACATAAATATGATAGATGCAATAGTCAACAATAATGTCAATTCATAATAGCGTATAAATCCTTTAATTCAATAAATAATATTATATTAATCAATTAATTAATGTGACCATGTAGGGTTTCACTCTACTGGTGATATGCCTCATTATAGGTGAGTCGTACCGCGCTGCTATTACTCTCAAAATATTGTTGGAACTGCATTTTAGCAAAAGAATATTTTTAATGTTCCAATGAAAAAAAATACTCAGGTCTAGTCCACGTGAACGATGTTTCAACGAATTTTATAAACGTGGTTATATTTTGTTCAGTAATTATATTAATTGCTTCTCGCCACATGATGCGTTTAAAACACTATAAACCCATGTTTGGAGAACACACGTCACAATATTAATTACTTAACCAAAATATATAATTAGCTTATGTTTTATATTTTTCTACAGATTTATTGATGTAATTACTTGTGAATATTCCTATTCATGTTTAATAATAGATAGGATATGTCAGCGACGTCATGCATTTTTGACTTCACGTTTTGGATCCTGACACAAGAACACTCATATGACTCAATTTTAAGTCCATGAGAATTTTAAGATATGAAGTTCAAAAATAAGGTCAAGGGTACATCTCTTTTGCCCTTATTCTGTCTCTCGAAGTTTACCTCACTGGAGCTAACGGCAAGGTGAGTATATCGGACTTGAATGGACTAAAACCGCAGATCTGTGTGGTCGAGGAATCTGGTGTATCCTAGAAAGGATTTCACAGATACTCCGACCGGCCTTGCCGTTGCCCACTAATATAGGTGACTTCGACCGTTTTATCGGATAGCCACCTAACCTTCATCTAGTTTGTTTCGTTCTGTCGATTATTAAACATTTATTTAACAACGGGTCCTTACTGTCACCGAATAATTTACAACTGACACGCAGGCATTCCAAAAATGCGAGACGCGCGCACCAAACCACAAACAAGCCTATTGATATTCAGAAACTCTTGGCTCTAAATAAAGTGCTGATAACTAAACAAATGACTTATGTTTCTGGAATTTAAAGTACTAAAACTATACCAGATAAAAAGTGAACTTTATTCCTGAGTTGATAGAGTTTAAACTAGGGTGGCGTATTGTAGAGTTTGTATGCAGTGAGTTGACCGTAAAAGGATTTAAAAGTGAGAGTTATCACAGGATCCATTTTGTAGCGCACGCGCGGGTCTTGTACTCAAAAAAAACTAAAAAAAATAGGGTCATTTATGAAGCTCGTAAAAGTAATGTCGTCTGGCCATTACTATGGTTGATGAGCAGACTCCTGTGTCAGGATGTTGATAACGTGAAGATTTTTTTATACCACTTAGATGGCAGACAAGCGCCCGGCCCATCTGAAAGTGATTACCGTGGCCTATAGACGTGTGTAACACCAGGGGAGTCACATTCGTGCTGCCGACCCTGTTGGCACAGAGAGTTTCTGTACCATCAGTGCAGAAGACAAAGCAGGACAAGCCTTTGGTCTACCCACTGACCGCACAAGAACTCTCCAGTGCGCTCTGGATACCCTACTCACCGCCTAATGATAGCTAGCTGTTGTCAACGGCTCCGTTCGTGTCATCCCACTAGGATGTCGGTTATCAAAATCAAACATTGCCTCTTCATTCTCAAGTTCTAGTCAAAGTCAGTCAAACTCAAAGTTAAGTCATATTTATTATTATAATAATATATCTACAATTGTAAATAGGTGTTCCTAGTACGTAAGTTGGTATAATATTCAATTGAAATTTCATTGCGAACAGGAAATTAAACGATAAAAGAAATATGAACCCATAGACACAGAAAAATATGTTTGTACCTACAGTAAACTCGTCTATCTGATGAGTTACGACAACAGACGTCTTAAACCGCGGTCTCAACACGAGCATAGCGATCAAGCGGAAAAATAATTCTTGTTCATTCAATACTTAAATAAACATCGGGACATACATCTTGAACCCAAAAATGTGTTCTATGTAGAACACATGTCTTGATTGAATAAAAAAAAATTTTGATTGATTCTTGGGTGTCATTTGAGGATACAGGTTCAAGATATATGTCCCGAGGTATAAGTACTACATATTTTTATATAAGTACAGTCTGTCAATTGGCTACACTTTGCTGAATGGTAAGAAGCTAAGGTAAATCCTTCGTAGAGATTGAGTTCTTGGAACTGATATAATGACAATAATCCTTAATGAGTTATTTATGACGGTTAAATTAATGAATTAGATATGCTCACAAAAAGCTAACAATGTTCATAATCATTTAGTTTTTGTGTTATTACAGTCAGTTATTTAATTTAATTCGTATAACACTTTTACACGTAGTTGAATTCGTTTCCAGTTATTATAATCCTTTTAAAGTAAACGTTTGGTACCTAATTATTGTATTAATTTCATAACTATTAGGTATACCAAAGCGGGTATTAAAAGTGGGTTCATCGACGTGAGAGTGCATTTTACTATGAAAAGTTTATATTTTCATGTAGCTCTTAGGTTTTATGAAGTAAATTGATTAATTCAATAAAAATACAAATTTCATCGATTTATATTATATGTGTCACATTGACATCGTGGTCGTTTTTGACATTAAATCGAGCGTTAATTATGTTGTAAAAAAAAAACAAGAAAAGTATTGACCCTCTTTTCTTTGCAACCGTGATCGTTTTTGACATTTGGGAGTTTGGAATTAGATCGAGACTGTATTTTAAACAGATATGACGAGAGTTGGCCTTTTGATTTACTGGAGGTACATCACTGGTACAAAATCGCTATCACTTACACCACACGCTCACCGGTAATTTGACGGACAAGATGCAACATTAACAGATAAGCAGAAATAAAATAAAACAAACAACTCCGCGGGTAATTTGCTAGCTAATGGCGTACCTTATCTGCCTAATTAAAATACGATTTGGCACAGAGTATATGAGCGAACTCTTCGGTTATTGTCACGCTGTTTCTGATGCATATCTTTTGATTGCTGTGTGTCTACTCTAGGATAGTTATTCGTTTCTGAAATTAGTGTCAAGAGTACACTTAATGATTGTATGGGTGTAATTATACACAATTGCGATGTTAATAGCTCAGTACATTTGTTATGTTTATTTACTGTAATTTGTTTTCATCGTGTGTCATTTAATTGTGAGCTGTTTTTGTGTTAACTTCAAAGAAAACTAATGCCCGTTTGCACTAAACTCTACTTAGGTTACTCCTTGTAAAGTGACTCCTAAGTCTAAGATAATCTAACTTTATTTTCAATTGCACCAACATATTTACGAAAGGGCATTCCTAACTTAAGATAAGCCTAGTAAAACGAATGAAGGTGTAAATGAACGAATGAATTAGCCAAATGTCTATGATAATTGAGCGATTGTCTATGATTTCTTTAACGATCTCGTCGGAATTTTGGCGCGAACGCGGGAAAGCGCACATCGCAGTATTATTTTATTTTTTGAAATTGGTGTGAATTCGAGTTTTTATGTGTAAAAATGTTGGATTTTTAGACATAACGTTTTGGACAATTCACACAAGTGTAGGAAAGTGGGATATTACAGTGAATTGTGACATTTCGTGTTCGTTCCAAATCTCCTGGGGGAGCTTTCAGTAAAGTCCCCACAACTTTACTGAAGCAGAAATCATCACTCATCGTCATCGTCATGGCAATCATCACTCATCGCCATCGTCATGAAAAAATATTGTATTGAAGATATTTAAGGTTTAGGCTAATGGCTTTGTGCCAAGCCCCAATAAATAATAATAATAAAAAACGATCTCGTCTCGTCAGTCAAGTCGCGTAAGTCACGTATTTTAATTTATTTAAAAATAATAATAAATAAATTTAGATTATTTATTTATTTAGTTTAATGTCATGTGCCAAACAGTACATAACAGTACCGGACATTGATTGACAACTGTCAAAAAAATAGGGTTAGGAGATTCTTAAAACGTTATGACTTACTTAATCGGTGTCATAAGAATTAAGATTGACTTAGCGTGTTTAGGAGTATCTTAGGGTTGGTGCAATGCAATTTCTTGTTAAGAGTGTCTTATATACTTTAGGCATCAGGTTAAGATACTCTTAAGTTCAGTGCAAACGGGCATAAGTGTCTCATCATCATCACAACGTCAGTATCTACCAGTTTTATCTGTACTAGTTAGTAAACATGAAGTCTATTTCTACTCTTTCACCTGATTTGGCTGTTACGGGAGAAACTGCCTTCTAACTTGGTAGATTAGACGCTAGTTTCACAATTGCCAGGTCACACATTTTGCGTAAGATGTAGGTTCGTAAGGAATTAAAGACTCGAACTAATATAGAACTCTATACTATGGAGGGTAAGGAGGACAATCTAGTATATGAAAAAGTATCCGTTAAAATGTTTTAAATACGGTGGCGCCACATTAGCATCTGGGTCAAATCAATAACCGTACTATTTACAGTTTGCGAAATAAAATTACTCTAAATGCACATGTCCTTTAAGGTTATATTTACTACAATATTTTGTGCAACGTAAGTGGTTGAAATTCTCAATAATTAACTACTTTAGTCGACAATGATATTAACAATTGTTACATTGATACCATACCCTGTGCCTCCACCATCGCCATTGTGGAAGGTTTTTGAACTGTTATTTATACAGCTGGACACTTTTTCAACTTTTCTCAAATATGAGATGATCCTCCTTACCTCTACCCTCCATACTCTGTACGTACAGTTAAACGCTACGATAAAGTGTTATGTTAAGGTATAAATTTTATTGTAATAGTTCAAGACAAAAAAACAATTTATTATAGGTAGGTAGCTACGTGATTTTCTGTAGGTAATGTTTTTTTTTTAATTTGTAATAAACTAAACACGTCTATTTAAAAAAAGAATACGTTTAGAATACAATAGCGTAGGTATAATAAAGCATTACCGTTTACGGAACCGGTATTTGTACTTAACTTTTTTATTTTAGAAATTGAATATGTCTGATTCTAAAAAAACTAAATTTATTTCATTCTAAATTCAAATAAATCTATTATCTATAATTTTTTTATAAAAGTGGCCATTATTAGAACGTGTTGCTATATTAAAAATGTCGGAATTGATTTGAATATCTAAACATTCATGTCTAAATTTAAGCAGGCAAATAAAATATCGATTTTTATAAATATTAGCATAAAGATAAGTAATAAAATTAACTAAATAAGGGCATAAGTAAGGAAAAAGCTTTATAAGTAAAAAACCTACTATGCTTATGTGACGCGAAATGCGAGCATAAGTCAAAGCTGTTTGAATACAACTTTTAAGGGAAAGATTAAAAGGGAGAATGAAATTAATTAACTTAAAATTGATAATATTTTTCACATAATACTTACTTTGAAGAAAAACGAAAGCCCTGAGTGTGCTGAATATGCTGATCAATAAAAAAAACTTACTGATTGGAATGAATTACTTGAACATTTGTGAAGTTTTGAAAAATTGTGACATGGAAACATTTTATTTTACCTACTATTACCTATTGGGAGTATTAACTGAAATCAAAGCACATTCTAGCAGGTACAGCTAGTTTTGAATTGTTAATCGTTTTATTTTGACATCTAAACGGTAACTTACTAAATTCTGTATGGCGTTTGGCCATTTTTCTTTCATATTAAAAGAAATACCAATGGTATTAAGAATGTGGTATTTGACTGGAATAGATACAAAAATATCCTTGTAAACATATGATGACATACGAGTATTTGTCAATACTTAAGTTTAGTATTATCATTGCTGTCGATCAATTACAAAACATGTTACAATGAAAACTTACCATTTGTCGTACCTCTTACCCCACAAAAACATAATAACCGTAATTATACCCAAACATTTTCAACCCTTCCTAATTCTTACACTGGACCTATAATAAGAATCAATTTGTGGCGCGTTACTAAACGCGTTTCGTCGAATTAAAGTATTGTGTGGTCACATCCCTTTTAGCGCGTAATGTATTCTTTTTCTTTTTTATTAGATTATTTAGCTATTAGAAAGTAATATTTTATTTGGGACCAGATGGTTGTTTTTTTTTTTAATTACATTAATAACAGTAGCATTAGTCTTTTTAGTGTTTTTGTCCTTAGAAGAAGGTTCAAGTTCAGATTCATAACAGGGTTATATTAAATAAAAAGTCGTTCTCTATTAATATAAAATTGTAAAATAGGAAATACAATATAACAAATTGTAGTCTACCGTATTACCGCTTCTAGGGAGTTGTAATCCCATAAACCTGTTCAATGTAATTCAACAGCATTACTTACAATTTTTATGAGATCGGATGAGGCTTGTATTGACCATACCTGAGCGGGCACTTTTTTCTCTTATACAGCCGGTCTAGTAAATTTAACTTCATAATTATACACTAAATTATTTGCCTATTCAATTTAAATTATCTACTATGAATAAATTAAATCTCAGAATTTGCATGCCTAAAAAGGCCAGACATGCCTTCATGCCAGTCTAATAGCACGTATGTACCATTGGTATTTATACGTTCTGTGACTATTTATTTTGTATTCCAAACGGATACCAGTTCAGATAGTATACCAGAAATATAAAGAAATACCAACACCGTATTAAGAATGTGGTATACGATTGGAATAGATCGTATCTGATTCGATAATTGTAAACATCCTTGTAAACATGTCTTTGCGGATTCATGTCACTTCAACTTTCCCATTAATAACATTAGTAGGAGGTTCATCACTATCGTATCAGCATGGCCGGTGCACTTACTCTAATGTGTCGAGAGGCTTGATACAGCTATTAAGCATAAAAGGCTGTTTTCTATTAAAACGGTGATTATATTCATAGACAGATGTTTAGTCAACTACATTGATCAGTCGATTACATCGTTTACTAACGATGGTGTTTTCACTCTTAGGCAAATCCGGGACCGATTCTAGGTAAATGGAAAATTGAGTTAGTTATGATTACAAGTGGTTCACGTCAAAATCCAAAAATTTTGTAAGCTTTGGCGCCAATGCTGAAAATAATGATAATAATAATTTGTAAGTTTTTAAAAGAAATAAAGAGGAATAATAATAAATATTCTACAACTTTTCACACCACGCTATCTAGATCCATGGTAAGCGTGGCTAATAGCTAGTAAAGAATCTAGAATGCGGATATACATACTTGGATACTTTATTTTTGTAAATACATACATAATATATTATATATAGGAAATACCCAGAATGTAGAATTGATGTATACATTCCAGTTTGTATATGTAGTGCACATGATACTAAGAAAGTGTCATATTAAATACAGTGAATTGTATTTTTTTATGTTGATTCCCAAAACTCATTGGAAGCCTCTAAGTCTCCACTACTGGTGTATAGTAACTACAAATAAGAAGACTTGGCCCAAAGGTCTTAGTTACCAGGTCATGAAATCGCAAAAAGAAACTGGTATTTGTTGTGTTTTTTATTAAACGAAAAAGAGCATTTATCAAGGTCGTCAAGTTATTAATCATCATGTTAAGTTCAATGGCACCAGGAATGATGGTCCCGTATCTTCTGGACTGCACCTCAGCTTTTTGATATCTAACGGAGTGAAGTCAATTCGACAGACCAAATATGAAAAAAAAGTTATTGATGTTCTTTTTCCAAACAGTATTATAGTAATTATCAGTAATTGCATTTATATGTTCTAATTTTGTTCTACCACTTTAGTTGCAAGGGTGTACAAATATGCCATTATAATATGTTTGACATTGGCATTATGAACCTAGACAATTACAGTTTTGTATTATCTATTCAATATAATGGTTTTGTTAGACTTAAATGCAATAGGTATATATTCATACCTATTGCATATACATAACAGCTGGCTTGACGCCATAGTATCAACATGTATGTCTGCATTCGCTAAGTAGAATCTTCTAGAATATTTATTTATTGATTATATCTGT
Organism: Eilema caniola; assembly: GCA_949126895.1. Lineage (NCBI taxonomy): Eukaryota > Metazoa > Arthropoda > Insecta > Lepidoptera > Erebidae > Eilema > Eilema caniola. The sequence goes on along the minus strand of OX421464.1, from coordinate 7,338,736 downwards.
TATGAAATTATCGATTTTAGAATTTACTCCAATTTAAAACATTACATATTTATAATCGTTAGCAAATCGTCTAAAAACATCTGAGAATAACGTCATCAAAGTACACTAAAATGGGTTTTCCGACCAAAATGGCGACAAAAAATTAGTTGTGCATTAACCCACACGCATTCATTTTTTTCTACAGCCAAATTGCTGGTTTCTGTTATCCAAGTATTAAAAGTACATTAGCTGGTGCTTACCGTAACAGTAGGCGATTATGCTGCTGTATGATCGAATTACGAAATTGGGTAAAATATTATACCTCATCACAAAAAAAGGGTAAAAAATAAAGGTCCTTAAGTCATCTTGGAGTTTTAGATAGGGCGGATCCCGCACTCCGAAGAGAGAGCCTCGGTTGCGACTGGAACGAACGTGAAGATGTTGATGATGCTGAGACTATACCTACACGAATAGGTTAGAGCCAGATTGATCTAGCTTTGCTATGTATACCGGGTGTAAGGGTAACGCTCTCGAAACCGAAAGCCTCTAGTAGTACTCCACGTACACTACATATTGGCATAATTTCTTTTATGATGAAGTGAAATTTTTATTTTTTTTATTTTTAAAGCACGCGCTTGGCCCCCTTTGTTCTTTTTTCTGTTGTTCTATTTTTTTAATAAATTGCCGTTTGATTGAGCTCTACTTATACGATGAAGAATAAATAATGCTAATGAAACGAAAAAAAAAATGAAAATATTTTTTTTTCTTTCCACCAAATCGAATTTTTTTTATGTCAAAATGTAGTGTACTCGGAGTACCTACTACCAGGGGCCTTCAGCTTCGAGAGCATTCCCCTTACACCCGGTGTGCTTAGCTCAGCTATGTATCTAACTTGCCGTATCTTATATTAGTGGAATCTGCTCGATGCTATAGGCTGGTTTATAGACAGATGAACTGATTAGTGGTTGTTACGAGTACCACTGACACGCGATATGGGAAGTTGGTAAAGAAAATATAAACATGTTTATTTTGTATTCATACAGAGAGGCTGGACTTTCGTTATTTTCAGAAAGGAATCTTTTTGTCGTTCATAACAAATGGTATTTAACCTTGCTTTTATTCTACTTTGACTGCAATGGACAGCACCTAAGTACTAGTAAACTATGATAAAGTCAGCTATCACTGATACCTATATTACACTGTAACACAAATCGTTCCAAGTCCTTTAGAAAGTATACAATTCACTGTTCTAAAACTATCAGATCATTGTTCTATCAACTTTGACTTACCGAAATATTGCAAAACCAATACTTATATTAGTATAGAAACATTCTATAATCACATAATATTCGATCAAACCAATCCAATCCCACTTATGATAACGATCACCAATCACATCGTTACCGAATAAGTTGTTGCTTACCCCTGTTATTGGATTAATGGTGCCCAAAATTGCTCAATAATGTACACGATGGTCTATTATTGTTTCAAAGTTTGTTCTATTGGATTTCGTAATATGATTTTATTGGGGCTATAAAAGTAGAAGGCTGGAATTATGAACATTACAAAGATATTGATGTTTAAATGAGACGTGGAGGTGGTTAGTGATAGATGTATAGTAGTGGACAAAAGTGGATTATCACTTTTTCAAATTTATAATCCCTTGGCTGAATGGGCAGGTGAATACGTTACTTTATGATTATATTTAGATCCGTGTGATGACGGAGAAAGAATACAAGTATCGCCACCCCATCTCATTCGAAGGGTGTTTGTAAGAGGCGACTAATAAAAGATACGCAGACCATAAGATTTTGAGAAAAAGAAGAGAAGCAAAACTTGAAATAAATCACTGTACCAACGTGGCCACATGCAATGTCTGCCCAACGTAGTAGGTAACAATAGGCTAAAGCCTCGTAACACTGGGAGAGGCTAATATGTCCAGCAGTAGGTGCGATATAGGCTAGGCCTGATTGAGACTCCCTGTGCCTGGTGGCTACTGCATAGCAAACAAAAAGTCGAATTCAGTGCAAAAAATAAAATAACAAGAAATAAATTGCGATGGAATCCGGTAAAAATACTTTTATTTCAATGAATTCATATTCTTTAACTTTAGTTGATCGTACCATACACACATAAACTCACGCCTTTATCCCCGAAGGGGTAGGCAGAGGTCTGCCTACCCCTTCGGGGATAGTACACAATACGATATAAACCGGTGAAATTTCGCCGGTTTATGTTTAGGTCCCAATGTAATAGGTGGCGAGCCTATTGCCATTAACTGGGCACTTATAAACCTGCGATAAATACACACATAACTTCGAATCGAAAAGTCATTGGTGTGTGCCATGGAAAACCTGGGATCGAACCCGAGACCTCGTCTCAGCAGTCCATTACCCATACCACTAGGCTACCGCGGTTACTTACGTACCAGGAAAATATAAACAAATTTACGACCTTTGATTGTGACGTTGGCATTAACCTATGTCGCACCAGCTGATATACCTAGATACAAGTTATTTTGTGCTAATTAAGAAATATTCAGTTATTTAGTCGTTGAAGTTAAAACAATGATCGTATTCCTGAAACCGCTATTAAAACTGCAGGTGTTCTATGCAATTTATTTCACCATTTCGAGTAATGTTTGTGTAGACCCATTTTAAATTTTTTTGTTCTATAATCAACCAGACATAGTAAATACAGTAATACATTTTTACTTTGGTTGTAAACTTTTATAGTTCCTGTCTTTCAAGTAAAATGCAAGATGACAGGTTAAGTGTTACCAGGTAACCATCACTTTGCAATCCGTTAAGCCAAAGAGAAAGTGCTTAGCATAGTTGTAGTGATAATTGCGCCACAGTTAGTGGCTAGTACCTAATTATACATCGAACAGGTACCATTCCATAATAGCTTTAATTAACACTTGAGTTTTATTTACACTCCGATAACCTTTCGTTTATTTGTAAATGTGTTGTTGAAAAATGACAGCGATAATAATTTTTCACCTTCTGGGCGCAAAAAGAGCGCTTTTGCTGCATAAAAACTTGCAGCAAAATCGCTTTGCGTGAATAATAGCACAGTGTAAAATAGTATTTGAATTTTGTACACCGTGTTTTAGATTCATACGGCGCGGAAAAAAATGAGTGATGGTTCGTTCGAAACTCATTTTTAATTTATTAATTTTTATGAGAAGTATATAAATATAAGCTTAATAATTATTTTTAACCCTTTCTCCGCTGGTAGAGAGTGGCTCAGAGAGGTAGAGATATATGAGAACATGTTTTTATGGATCGCACCTTTCAATCACTCGCTCTGCCTAGGTAGCCTACGAGTATGATGCATGGTTGCGAATGGAGATGCAGTTGCAATATAATCCAAGTAGGATAAACCTATTTCAACTAATCTCCGGCAGTAAATGCGATCTCCTTTGTTTGGTAACAAGCGAGTATGCTTCAAAGTTAAACTCGCGTCTTAAGTAGGAACTTGAGAAACGAAAGCAAGACTAACCTTACTCACACCTCTAGCTAGACAATTTAAATACGCATAGGAAGTTCATTAGAAGCCGGAATTCGAATTATAAATACCAAAAATTACATTTATGGGTTAAAGCATCGGGCAATTAGTACCATGAAACGCATTTAAACCGCAATTCGGACCAAAGACGGCGCGTGACACTTCGTTCAGACTAATTCCTAGCAAACGAAGTACGAATAACTTAAGGTTACTAAACGATTCGCTCGAGTCTGCTTCGAGTAGGCCCTTCATAGATTAATATAATGTCCTATTAAATTTAAATTTCAAAAGACTTTCGTGACTGGGAATTAATTTTGGAACAACTCGGCGGCAGCGTGAGACGCTAGGGTAGTGCCTCGGCTAACACGCCTCTATTGTAAGACTATAATTACAATAGCCCAAAATACCTTGTTGTGTACCAACGAAATAAGTCATCACTTTGAGTTGGCCGCTTCGTCGCGTTCCCCAACAATATTATGTGTACGCTAATGGGCTGTGAGCACGGATACGATGTACTTAGAGCCATAATAATTTAATATTTATAGTCATGCTACATAGTGCGGACAAGACATTTCCTTGTTGCCAGTAAATAATAACGCTAATGAAGTATTCTTTGTTTAGACTGGTAACACTTATAGGTAGTATGAATTCCTAAAAAGATTGAGATAAATGAGATTGATGGCATTTAAAATAGTTTTTTAATGGTCAGCAACGCGCGAGTGATACCTACTTTTATGTCGTGTGGACAATAGGTTCCTAGTTGTTGCATTGAATAACAGCCTCAGTCATAAAGGTGCAGGTAAACAAAACATCGAGCATATACCATTATTAACATTGTTGAATTGGACAACGAACCAAGCCAAGCATAGAGAGCTAAACATCGCTACGAAAATTTTCTTGATCTTTCTAGTAAACGTTCTAGTTCTAGTCAATGCAAATTTACCTTTATCTCTTTTCACTAGAATGCTCGATAGAACGCTCGATAGAATGCTAGCTAAAACTGGTGGATTATTTGACGGATTTCCACTCGTAGTTCCAGATTTATCATGTTTCGAATTCCACCATATCCTTCTGAATAATTTCATAAGCACCTAGCTCCAAGCCAGTTTAACTTTTTCTGGGACTTCTTGACTGTCATTACGAGTACTTGGTGTTATTGTAGGTCACGCTTATTGATCCTGATGTACAGAATATACACAAGAGTGTGAGTGGATTCAGGTCGTAGTGTCAGAAACACAGTTTCTACCTGTCCTGGTCCTGACTTCAGTGAATTCGTAGAACCGGGATTAATTAGTAGGTATTAAGTGCGTCCATCTTATAATCACGAGATCCTATAGCACCGGGTGTCCCCTACGACGATTAGGAATTTTTTTTTCAGAAAAACTCAGGTGCAACTTGGGTGCTAGGTAAATAAAAAATTGCATTGACTGGCTGGCAACTCAGATTTAGCACAGAGGTACTTGAAGTGAGTTTGTATCGATTTTCTATTCTGCTATTTCGAGAAAAGATACTAGTATTTCAAGAGAGACAATCTTCCCCATCTAAATCTAAATATAAAGACACTGTAATTGTTTAGAAGTAGCAATCGAATCTAAACCTTGATACAATTATAATGACAGATTGCATATTATTATACAGTTATTTAGTAAAGCAATTAAGCCGATATTATATATACATTACGGAGTGCGTATTTCTCGGAGTGCCGCATCCGGCGCAACAAAAACTTACATCTAGTGCGTACGCGCAACCTCAAATGATTTCTTTCACCGCTCTCAATGTAAAATGTATTTGTATTGCTAGCTGTGAGTGATTGCGAGCAGTGGGTATCAACATTTTGTACCCGCTTACAGATCATACCAATGGTTTTTTAATGAGGTTTGCAGATTACTTCTAACTAGCCGGAGAACTATACAACACTATGCACAATAGTCAAGTCATTTTCAAATAATAGCATGTATGTTTTTGTATATACTGTTTTTGTTACTATTGTTAATAGATATCGGTAGTTAATTCTTAACGGTCACGAAATAAATCACTGCAATCATACATTTTTCAGTTTTATTCTACATTTAAATTTGAAAAGTAATCGATATTTTTTTCATTTCCTGATATCTAAACGTAACAAATGTATTTCGAACTAAATCACGTTCTAAAAAGGATTAATAGGATCATAAAAACTGTTGCAAATCTCTGTTTGGTACGTGGCTCGTGTCACTGCGGGCTGCGCTCGCGCCGCTCTACTTCTTCCTACTGAATGGATGACCATTCAAATTGCTCGCTAACCGACATCTTTGTTTTTTATATATCCTCGCTTTTCCGTTCTTTCAGTAATCGTTGATTAAACTTGAGTTCAACAAACTTTGTAATAATTTGTAGCCTACCGTTTTCAATATAATCATTAGGTGACTTGATATATTTTGCGGGTAAACCGGAACACTCACATCACATCACCTGACCTTATGGGCCCTTAACATGATGATGATAGCATTAGTCTCGGCGTACCATCCTTTATTATATCCAAAATTTAATTTTCAGCAAATCACCGGAACATTATCTATTTTTACCTTCGATTCACCCTACGCCAATTTGGAGGACAAAGATGTTCATCAGAAACAATGCAGAACTGATTTGGAAATAATGAATTTATGAGTTAATAGATTTCCAGCATTCAATTGGATCCTCTAGGAGCGAAGCGGAAACAATGAGACGCCGATTGCTGCTATAATTTCATAGTCGATCCGTTAACAATATCTCGGCGGCGATAAAAAATTATTTTGTATTATTAGGGAGCCGATGCGGCGGAGATGCGATCGCGGAGAATCGATTTGGCGTCGCTGCGTGAAGTTTGTTTAGCGGAACGGTAGCGAGGTGTGATAGGCGGAGGGCAGGCAAGGGACCGGGGGACGTAATGCGTGCGTCTACGCAGCGTCACGCCCGCCCCGGACTCGTATTACACTCTACACAAACTTTATTGGACTATATTTAGTAACGCTTTAGTAAACTATACATTTCTTCTTCTTTTTCTCAATGCCTCGCTTCGACGCCGTCTGCGTCAACGGTCCCACAGTTTACTGGCTTAATATTATTACTGCTGTCGTAGTTCAAGATAACATCTATAACGTAATTTCGAAAATGAAATTATCATGTTTGTAAATGTTATTGAGGGGTCGAAAGTAAATGAGGTAGCATTTCGTGTCTAAATTTACGTAGAGTTAACGACAGTAACGCAACAATTATAAGGGAAGAGATCTTATCTGTGTAATCGTTTCAGACTAATGCTGTAGCAGACAGCGATCACTTCCCGTTTATAATCTATTTACACTTATATCACTATCACACTATATTAAAAAGTTAAAATTACGTACGAACAGTGAATCTGGTTCTAAATTATTGTAATTATCTATGTCGAGCTCTTGATTTTAGATGTCACATATAGGAGTAGTTACATCCTGTTTTATAATATAATTATGGACAATATGAGCATTGGCTATGAAAATTTGTTCTGCATGCAAGGAAATTTATTCGCTTTACATTTTACAGTATTTATTTGTCAATTCTTAATTAAACACGAAACATTTGTTTGCAACTTAGATTAATCGCCAGCTTCCTCTAAACGCAAATAGGTTCCAAAATATACAAAAAATATTTTTTGTTGTTTAGTTAAGTTATAAAGTACATACATTCATCCAATCTTTATCATTAGTATTACTTACCTAATGTTCGCATAATCGCCTAGATTAACATTAGTTTGAAATAAACTGTAACTAAATTATATTACATTGCCGTTAACTGTAATCTCAGTAATAGAAACCGAATCTCCGGAAAAAGATAATAAAAATGTTCCCAAAATAGTTCATGATGACAATATTAACTTCCGGGCCACACTCAGTGTGGTCTCTGCTCTGTTATTAAATGCCGACTCTGTGTTGACTCGCCGCCACGTGTCATCAACTTACTGACCGCAAAACAGACATACTTATACCTGCTGTCGATAACCCTAATTCTAATATCCTGCTAACTATAAACTTACGACTAGACTGAAGTTTATTTGTGAGTAATAAATAAGAAGCAATCATAGTTCGAACTCGCACCTTACAAGAAAAAAAAACAACAAAGCTACTGGCGCCTTGTCATTAGCAACTTCCGAAAAGACGCACTTTTTTTGCGTCTATCGGTCGAACCTCAAAAGGACAACAAACTGACAAATTGTATCAACAACCAATGCTACAGTCAACAAAAAAAACTCACCGAAAATGAATTAGTGTTGCGGACAATAGAAAAAGGTTTACTTAAGCAAGTAATTGTCTGCAACAACTCTTTTGTCATTTGAAATGACAATAAGCATGATGATAAAGGATTCATTATTCGTTATGTTCTTAAAGCTACCGTAAAAATGTTTAACTTATAATTGAAAATGCTATTCCTAATAAAGGTTTGGTTAACAATTGCGTGTGAACAAAGAAGGATTGGATAAGCCTCTTTGCGTTTTGCGAAACATTTTGCGAGGATATTGTATAACGCAAACAATTGTGTATGAATAATTACGTACCCAAGGCATCAAAATCCTTTTAACCATTTCGAGCTTCTTATCAACGAGGACTGAGTCAAAGTCTTCAAGCTAAATCTCAGAAAATAAATTAGTTAATGTAAGTACATAAAGCGGTCGAGCTTCGTGACTGGGTCGCCAATGAACCCGGAGCCAAGGTCAAAATATAATTTCAATCTGCGTGTCAACTCGCTTTTGTAAAATATTGATACTGATAAGGCAGTAACCAAGAATTTCCTGTTTGATAAGTCTGAACAAATCCCAGAGTTAATTTGTAAGTAAATTAATTTAACTACTAAATCTCATCAAATTTTTTCAGTAGCGGTAATGACTAGAAATTGATTAGCCACTTAAAAAAAATCAATCCAACGTTATAATTGCTTTCTATCTTCTCAGAAATTCAATTTGTCAATTAAGACATTAAAAATTACTCTTGTTATAGTCGACCGACCAGCTTAGTCGTGACCATCGATATCACGTTTGTTATTAATTGAATATTGCAAATAATCAATCGGCACCCACGAGCAATTACATCTCTTCGCCATCGTCGGCTGCGGCGGGATGATATTATCGGCAGGTATTAATTTATTGGCGAAATCGAATAGGGCTAATTTAGAATAGAAGGTGGGGAAATAAGTTTATAGCAGGCGGAGTTGAGTCGTGTGCTCGATGTGTAGGCTATTGGCCGGCGTACCGCAGGGGCGGGGTCTGGGCCCCATGTTTTATTTGAATTATGGATGAGGCATGCTGCGTTCGTTTCTCCAAACCAGTTGTGAGTGCCGCAGCCTCGCGCCCGCTTGCCTTACCCCTTCTAATTAATTGATGTTTTCATTTAATTGCTTGTTCTTTAATTACTTGGTCATATCCGGAATTGAGTGTATCACTTTATTAGGCTTAGTGTTACAGTACATTGATCATCGATCAATCATCTTGAGACGTTTAACGGTGAGTGCGAATCTTCTTAGCGTTGTACTACTACAATAATTCTGTTCAATTATTTGTTAATTAATTTTTATTACTTATTGGTATAATATAATTAACATATAACGGATAGATATCTTAATTAAAAGCTGTTTTATGTAGATTTATTGTCCTTCTTACTATCCATGGGCATGGGAAGTGTCAAAGTAATAATATTTATTATTAAATGTAATTATAGTTATAGCCAGTAGGTATAATTATAATGGTGATTATAAATGGACAGCAAAGTATGAATTACTGATAGTATATTTAATTATTATTTATAGAGTACTTCTGCTGTAGTTGCGAACCGCCGGAAGAATGTCCAACCAAATTATTTATAGTTACTTATTATTTAATTTCCATAATACATAAATAAAAACATTTATATATTTTTATTAATATAATAATTATATTAGGCTTCCTTCTAGCTTAAACATAAATATTTGCGTCAGCCATAGAATAATTGTTTAGAATATTATCATTACTCAGTACTTATGGACTAATGTTTTGTTGGCCACGTACGTCTGCTTATATCCTATCCTAGAGTTGCTTGAAGAGCTTAGACAAGGCAGAGGTTTCCAGTAATACAGGAATACGCCACCAAGTGTTTTGGGTCTTTAAGTTCAAAACATCCTACAATAGCAAAGCCCTACAATTTTGCTCAGGGATTTGTGCTAGAAAGATTAATAGGCCGACGTTGTTATAAATCTAATAAATTCAAGTTTTGCCAGCGTCTCCATTTTAGCGTTATTTCGGTCGCATGTAAAGCTTTTGCCCGAAGAGCCGGACTCTCCCGGTTTGTTTTATCCAATCTAATTTTCTGTGAAGGAACTGTCATCTGACCTCCACAATTCATTGGCGATATCGCAGTATTGCAGTTAGAGCAGTTCTTGGACTTCTTAGGGCTCCATCTAACCGTAACTACTATCATAGATGTGGATAGGACAACCGAGAAGAACGATTTAACGTGCTCTCCGAGGCATGGAAATACCCAGACAAATGTAAATAGACATATTCATTCATATAAATATTTGCACTGAGCGGGAATTAAACAGTCGCATTCACTGACGCCAAACCACAGAGGCAGTCGATATTAAATCCAATCAAAATCTTTAAATTTATAAAAAACTTGATGAAAGCTAATTAAAATGAATAATATCAACTCTGATTGGTTTCAATTAGTGAACTTCCAAAATTTAGAAATTAAATTGCTATTTAATAATATACATGATATACTAAAATAGCGTTCAGAGTTTCACAACGCTATCTAGACCCAAATTTTCTTCGGCAATTTAAACATCATTTTAACGAGGGCCCAGGTTGCATCCGAGGCTTATATTCGGAGCCCAGGGTCTGCTTACACATGCTCCTCCTCTCGATTTGGATAATACGGCTTTTCTGAGAGCGGTTGCTCCCAACGTCAGCAGCCTTTGACCTCCTAACCCCGACAGGCCTCCCTGTCAAAGCTGTTAGGTCAGACTAAACCTTGGCTGCACCAGCTTGCAATTGAGGTTGGAAGACCCAAAGACCTTGGTGCAGCCCAAAATAAATGAAATGATGAACTGAGTAAGATGTGAAGATTAACACTTGAAACCAAAAATGCACCCTTTTCAGAAACCAATTTCTTTCGAGCACAGGTAGATACCAATTTATGGCAAGTTGACATTAAGTAAATGTTAATGTCAACTTAAAAACAACTTATAAAATGTAACTGTCAACACATAATAAATACCTTGGCTTTCATACACATTTTAATGTTCAAGAAGAAAGAAAAAAGAAAGCAGAAAGAAAGAAAAAAGGAAAGAAAGAATGAGAGAAAGAAAGATAGAAATGTTTTATTATTCAACACCTTTGAGCAACAATTAACAACAGCAACAAAAGCACAATTTCAAAACACTTAATGGTTAGTACACAATCAACACAGGCAAAACAAATCATAACATGTCTTACTACAGTCAAATAAGCACTCACGATCAGCCAAAACTCCTAAAAGGGAGACTCGAAAATATGTGACAGAGGCACGCAGCCTAACCCACCAAGATATCTATAAAATGAGGACATAACAAAAACTCTACGGGCAAAATTAAAAGCATCGACGTACAAGCAACTAACACACGCTCTAACGTTTTACGATAAGCTCGTTGACTTTTTGGGGCCGACGTAATTTGTCGAAGGCGCCTAAGATAAAGGCGGCAATTTGGTCGCGAAGGCCCCAGGCATGCCGCTGGAATGTCAACCGGGGTAGCAGCCGTAGGGTTAACACGCGATACAAACACGGCATAACAGTTAAATTGATACAATAGGTACGCGACGGTGGTATGGATTAAAAGTTGTAATAGAAATTGCTGATTGTGTTATGCTGCATTCGATTTTAAACAGAATTTAAAAATTATTCTTGCCTCAGAAACTGTGACCCACTTTTGTTTCTCACAGCTAAAAGTTACTGTATAACATGCCAATGTTACTCATTGTTTGTAAATGGAAAATACAACCGGGACTATAGCACAGATTATGATAATGATGATGCCAATGGAGTAACATATCAACGTATTCTAAAGCCATATAACTGACAAGACAGTTTAATTGTGGTACTAATAATAATAGGTCGTTACATTTGAAATTGTCGTTTTATTGAAGAAATTGTTGGAAACCCAATTTGCAGTACTAACATTTTTGCAGTTTTTTTGGAATGACAAATCCAAATTTTTTATTTTTTTTTGTGTATGAATGAAACAACATTAAGTTAACATCAACTTTTATTACATTTTTGAAAAGTGACAGCTGTAAAAAAGAACGAAAAAGACGCCGGCCAACGAATTGCATATTGACTAGGGAGACCGGTCCCCTTACTGATTGACGGCAGAGACTAACCCAGGTTATCCTTTCAAAGTTGTGGGGTTATACAGCAGTCGCTTCCGTAAAAATCAAATTTATTCAAATAGATTTCGAACGCCATTACTTTTTAATCATTACGTTACTGCTGCCTCGAATATATATGTATATTATTTATCACATACATAAATAATATTATTTTAGTAAATCAATAAAAGAATTTAACGATTAAACTTAAATACCAATAAGGTAAAATATTAAATAAAATATAAAAATGACGTTAAAGAGACTCGGCAAGGCCTTCCCTGAAAGTAACTGAAGAGATGACGTTTGGCAGGAAAGTGTGGAAGAGAATAATATGTGATGTCAACTTCAAATAATTGGAACAAAGGCAGGCAGATAAAAACTAGGTTACGTAATGATTCATTATCATTTTAACATCACACTTTCCGGGTTATATGTTGACTACGGAATCCTAAAAATATCAGATAAACGAAACAAGTTATTTCAATCCAGAAAAATTCACTCCACAGAGGTGGATCATGTCTTCACCCATTATTATTACTATTAACTTGCTGGTTTTTCAAAACTTACAGTCATTAAATTGTTTTTACTTATTTAATGAATAAATTAAAATTCAATCGGTGTAACAAATGCTTGTTTAAAATGAAACATCATCACCCAATTATTTGGGGTCGGTGCACAGGTAATTTTTCTCCTCTACACATTCCTAGTCATCTCCTCAGTCACTTCCTCCTTTGTCATATCCTCTTTATTGTATTAAAATAACTAAAACTGTAATAATAAAATTATACCAAATCTGTTTCTTGCATCCACGTCTGTGGTCACGTGTCCCCTCACTAATTATAAGTAATACTTATCGTACGGCGACTCGGCTCAAACCTTTTAGCGTGTGACGTACTCAATAAATCTTGACATATCTAACTGACGCCGCGCGTCGAGCCGAATGGCCGACGGCACACTAATATTAATTGCGAATATATTAATATGGCTGATAATTCATAAGATATTTTGAATAATGGATAGATTTTTTGCAAATAAAGATAGCTTCAACAATCCAACGGATTAAAAAAAGATTTATGCTTTGTTGTTACTAAAAAGCTTCTGTAGATTTATATTGAATTCATTAACTTGCTAAGTGTTCTTGGGTTAGTTAGATAAAATATACGCGATTTTATAAACTGGTTTTCAATTTGTATTATAAGATATTTATCACAAAATGTGCAGGACACAGTTGACTGCACACATTCGATTATTATATGGTATGTATTTATTTTTACTAACAAAACACTTTCTGATTCTCGCATCCTTGATTCTATTAATTGGTTTTCATATCGCTACACTCAATACTCAACCGTCAATTAATTCATTTCTTTGAAACCCAATTAAGTATATATAGTATACATATATTATGTGTTACATCAGCAGTTCAGAGAAGGGTTCGACCACATTTCAATAAGAAATTATCAAATTAGTTTCATCGGAAATAAAAAAAGTGGTTGCACGACCACAATCATGATGGTCGGCATTGTTCACAGATTTTTAAAATCATCCATAATTAAATGGAATTTGTTTTTATTGATGCGACAGTTTTGCCATGATATAAATTCTCGCATTGAATATGCAGTTGGGGGCCTCAAAGGCTCAAACGGATTAATTTGCCACCCCGCAGGACGAGAGCGTCTTATTGATTGAATACAAATACATTAAAGGTATATTTTTATTTGCAATAATAGCGAAGACATTGAATTATGTCTGGCAGTAACGGAACCTTCACGAGAACGTGTAGCTGCTTAGGAAACATCTCCAAATAGTTGGCCAGCCTCTCTAGACAACCGAATAGTTGACCGGTGTATTGTGGAACATAATGATGAATGTATGGGATTGCCACTTGTATACAGGGACAGTTAACAATACTAAATTCTTGTTTTAGACTAACTTTTATAGTATACTAGCTGTTGCTCGCGGCTCCGCCCGCGTGGATGTTTGTTATCGATTAGTGTTCAGTCAACATAGTAACTTTATCCAAGCAGTCTCAGCCCGATCGGTATAAATTGACAAAGTTTCATACAAACTTTCATCCCTTATTTTATCCCCTTGGGGGTAGAATTAATCAAAATCCTTTCTTAGCGGATGCCTACGTCATAACATCTACCTGCATGCCAAATTTCAGCCCGATCCGTCCAGTGGTTTGGGCTGTGCGTTGATAGATCACTATGCTAGTCAGTCAGTCACCTTTGAGTTATATATATTTAGATTAATAATTTTCACTATAATTGCAAGAGTTTGACAATGTATGACATAATTTCTACTAGTATATGATAGAAAAGGTTTTTGAGCAGTAAATTTATTATATATTTCCCACTCGTTTTATATCAAAGTTAAACCGGCCAAATTTTTATATAAATATATTAATTTTTTCTATACTATTTTTTTATATTAGGTTATACATAAAAATACCAAGAAAAATGCAAATATACATATTTATGCAAACAAATATTTGCACGGGATTAGAACCCGCGCCCCCTGCGTGGCAGTCGAACGTTATACCGCTACGCCAACAAGGTCGTGCTACAATTGTCGATTTTGGATTTATCATGAAGACGTATTGAACAAATCGATACTTATTATCTTAACTTCTTCTTAAAATACAAAGAGCAGTATGTGGCCGGTCACCAGAATCACAAAAACTGGTCACGTTGGAGTGATTCCGAAAACGATTCCAGGGAGCCAGCTCTGATTATAGCATACAAAATAACGTATCGAATGTTCTTTATGGGTAGGGCAAGTAGTGGGTATCAGCGGGAATTAGTTTGGTGCCACTACGGTGGTCTTGATCGTACTGACGTGTTAGAGGTTGTAGGTAATTAGTAAGGCTGAGGAACGTCACAATGAATTTCTCAGCCTCTTTTAAGAAACGTTTGAAGATAAGAAATCATTAGACTTGTGTGATGTGATGAAGAGCTTTCGACGGGTGTCTCTATGTATAATATTAGGGGTTAAAGTATGTAATTGCCGATTTGTACTGACAAATTAAAATTCGTTTTTTTTTTTAATGTAACGTATTTATTTAATCAAAATAATTACCATTATTATCTATACATTGCTGCCATCTAGTAGGAAGGTCATTTATGCCTTTGCGATAGAACTCTGGTGATCTAGATTCGACAAACTGTGTGAAAGCATTTTGTACTGCCTCCTGAGAAGAAAACTTTTTATCACATAGAAAATTGTCCAAATCACGAAAAAACTGGTAGTCTGTTGGAGCAAGGTCTGGCGAATACGGAGGGTTACGGATAGTTTCTAATTGCAGTTCCTGTAGAGTTAAAACGGTTTCTCGTGCTGTATGAGGTCTCGCGTTATCATGGAGCAATAATGGTGAAGATCGATTCATGAGTCGGGGCTGTTTCACTGCTAGTTTTGCTATCATTGTTCGGAGTTCGGCACAGTAGACATCTGCCGTTATTGCTTGACCAGATCGTAGAAAGCTATAGTGAATAACACCATGCTGGGACCACCAAACAGTTTCCATTACCTTTTTATTGGTAAGCTTTGCTTTAGGACACTGTTGTGGCGTTTCACCTGGGGTCAGCCATTGCATTTTTCGCTTACGGTTATCGTAAAGAATCCACTTTTCATCACATGTCACAATTCGATCCAATATACCATCATTTCTGTATCGATTCAACAAGGCAACACAAGTTTCAACACGCATTTCTTTCTGCAGATCAGTCAAATCATGAGGTACCCATTTTTCACATTTTTTTTATTTCATTGATTTGACGCAAATGAGTCAATATTGTTGGTAAGGTAACGTTAAACCATGCAGCTAATTCCTGGGTAGTTTGGCTCGGATCGGCTTCCACCATGTCTTTCAATTCATTGTTATTCACCTGTGTGGACGGCCTTCCTCGTGGTTCGTTCTTCAAATCAAAGTTTCCATCACGAAAGCGTTTAAACCAAAATCGCACGGTGCGTTCATTAGCAGTCCCCTCTCCAAACGCAACATTGATATTGCGAGCTGTTTCTGCCGCGTTAGTTCCGCGTCGGAACTCGTATTCAAAAATCACTCGAATTTTCGCAGTATCCATCTTTCTTGTCTAAGCTGAATAAAAAAAACAACTGAAAGTCGATAATCGAATGTTTTTCGAACATTCTTAAATGAAGAACTACATAGGTACCATGTGGAAAAAGTTTCACTCAAAAATCTCAAACCATGAAGGTTCTATGTCAATTCGAAGTACCTATTACAATGAAACGGCAATTTCATACTTTAACCCCTATTATTAATTTATTTAAAAAATGTATGCCATAGTGTATATATATGATTTGATTTGTATGTTTATTCGCATTTTAGTCTATATCTATAACTAGGCAAGCTAGTTAAATTATGCTTACTTTTTGCACAGTATTACTATCTGTGCTTTAGGCCTAGTTTTACTAAACTTACCGAAATTATTAGTATTTGCTTTAAACCATCCAGCTTAACTTGCTTATGTTAGGAGTGGGTTCACATCGGTAGTGTAACGGCCAGGATTCAAACCCGAGACTACTACTAACACTCCTTCTGCTGTGTAGTTAATAATGTCATAAAATATTTATTTATTTATCTAGTATTAAAATCTATGACCCTTGAGAAGAATGAATACCATGACTACAGAAAGTCTCTGCAGTACAAACTTGTTTTCCTTTCGAAGGTTGAGGAGGTTGAGCTTCGCTTATCTACAATAATGGCATTCATTTAAATCAATTGATATAATATGCTTTATAGACTGCTTGAGCAGTGACTCACACAGTTCTAACCACAGAATTATATTAGGATAGAACGGCTATACGCAGTGTTTACCTGCATGAAGTGCGTGGCGACTTTGTCACTGAAAATAAATACTCACGAGAGATAAGAAATACCTTTATTTTTCAAACTACTTTTCCATTTTTATTCTACAGTTGGAAATAGCAAAATATGGCATATTTACGGTATTTTAACGATGATAATACAAGATAGTCTTAACAGTGCCGAGTAATCGTTCGTTAGTTTCTGTCTCATAGGGCAGGATTTGTCTAAAAAAAGCGTTACCTACCCGCTCATATGGCCATTCTATACTAATAGATTTCTATGGTTCTAACCCAAGAACTAAGTAATGCTTGAGTTAGGAGTGGGTTGCCGTCGGTATATTTTAATTGAATATAATGACGATGTTATTTTTTTTTATACCACTTAGGTGGATGGCAAGCCCTCGACCCATGTGATTGAAAATGGTAACCGTGGCCTATGGACGTATGGCGTCACACTCGCGCTGCCGACCCTGTTAGAACAGAGAGTTTCTGTGCCGTCAGTGTAGAAGATAAAGCAGGACAAGCCTTTGGACTTCCCACTGACAGCATAAAAACTCTCCAGTGAGCTCTGGCTACCCTACTTACCGCCGGCAACACAACACGAGGTTCTTATGGCCCGGTATTCTATAGGGCAGAGTTACTTCCCCAGTTGTTAGTATGATGACTTGGCTTCAGGTGGTTAGTCTTACCTATCAGCCGGTGCACCTGCTGATTTTGGACGAGGTTCTGGTGCAGGCTTTCCTTGCGAGGTAAAGAGGTTAGACTGCAGTCGCTTCCAAAAAATCCAATAAAAGGTGGAACACGATAATGAACCTCGGTCTCCAAAGTGCGAGCTTTGGATACTACTAGTGTTAGCCCTCGGGTGAAGAAGAAGACTGGCATACATAGAATTTACATTTAGTGCATGACCTGCAGAGATTGTACTGAATTGGATATAATTTTTAACGGACAATAAATCAAAGTTAAATTTTATTATATATATTTTTTTAGCCTAAAATTTGGGCCACCCCTTCTCTTTCCATGTGGTTTCGTACAAGGCAACTAAGGGATAGGGCTGATTAACTATAACATCAGACAGATATGTACAGCCCAGAGTCAGCCTCAGATGCATGGCTCGAGTCAACAATAGTGCCCGGAATACGGCAATTGGCTCACCCCCTATTAGGTACGTGGGACCGAATACAGATTGGTTAAATGTGGGTGTTAATTCACCTCTGCCCAATCCTCCGGGGATAAAAGCGTAACGCACCTCCTTCCTACAGACTACGTCTTTCCACTTGAAAAGCGACAACCGTATGCCCATACAATTGTCGCTTCTTCTACTCATGAACATTATTACTACTAAACATACACCCCGTTTGCGGTTACTTTTAACCTGGCCTTTCCTTCAAACCTCCTTGATCTAGATCGCCCTTTACTTGGATTATCCATTAACCCTCGCCTCGTACATTTTTCTCTCTTCGTGTCTATTTAAAGTATTCCTCTCTCTGTCATCTTTTACCATAATTCATTGCATTGCCTATATTGAATATTTTTATATCATTGTCTGTGCCTGCAATCATCAATGCCTGCAATTGGTTTAATGTTCAGCGCCTCACACGCTCGTCATCCACAGAATACAAATTACACGATATATAAGACATCTAGATGTAAATGTAATGAACAAAAACATTAAATTATCCTAGAAAAAAGTGAAAATCCAAGATAGAAATATCATTGGCGACATAATACGCAAGTGTAGCGCATAGAATTGAATGTGATAGGTGAAAAAAGGTTTATGAGTGTTTTAGTGGTATATAGTCGTATCTCGGCTTGACATGACAATAATTATGGTCTCAGGAGATCGAAGGACAGTTTTTGTTTGACGGCTGCCATTACGCTCGAGTTTCGACTCAGAATTGAGTTTTTAGTTTCGCATAACTTAAATTGCATTTTTGTCACCCACAGCCGCTCGGATGTTGATTGTAGGGTCTTTTTGTCGGTTGATTACATTGCTTATTATTCAGCTGTATCTTCATTAGTACTGGAATTGTTTAGGTTTTTGTGTAAAGATAGTATAATATAAGTAACAGGCAGATGCGTTGATATAGAATTTTAATTGTAAATGCGGAAAATGACTTCTTTTGTTTTTATCGGTTTATTGCTCCCTTCAACACAGCTTAGCATTACTTCACAATCAGTTAGATCTTGAGTGCACTATTCTTGATGCTAGGATATTAGGTATTAATAACAAAATATTAATTTAAATTTAAATAATTATTTCAATATTCATCAATTGTTTTGTACATTGATTTGTTTCAATAGAAAGATCTCATATAAATTCATTAGTGTTTAACTTCTGTGGTTAACTTTACCTCTTATACCTCTGTTCTTTGTCACATCACAAAGACTTGTAATTATTTACAAACCCATTTCCCCCTAAATTCCCCTCTTCCAAAAAATAACCTCTGGTTTCATTCAACGGGAATTCAGCTATGTGGAACATCATCCTGGAAAAGCGATTTTGTATTTCTCTAAAAACTATCCATCAAATAAAATAAATACTTAAAAACAAAAACCCGACTAATGCTAAGAAGATCGAAACAAGCATTTGAGATTTGCAAATGGGTACCGCCTGCTATAAAGCTTGTTTCGACATTTTTAGCATTGGTCGGGTTTTTGTTTTTAATAATTTATTTTATTTTATGCTTTATAGTTATGGCAAATATATTTTTGTAATCGTCTTCTAATTGCCTTCATTTTGATACCCCACTCGATAAATTTGAGTGATTTTTTTTTTCTCAACATTCATTTTGGCGTCAAAATCCCGACATATAGCTTTCGTTCATATTTTATGTACCCAAGAACACATGGGCAAGAAATATCTTTCATTCGAGACATGAATCATTAAAATCCGTACTGTGGTTCAGAAGATATGAGGTAATAAAGACCATTACAAACACACATACAATCATACAAGTTACGCGCGAAAAACATAACCCTCCTTGGCAGACGGGTAATGAGAAAAAACAAGATGACGAGCTATAAACAAAATAAAGAAGAAATTAAATAGTGTTTCAATTTATAAATTGGTTCATCTATTTATTCAATAATAAGAATAGGTACATAAGAATTATGTAACCATTCTACCGTGCCTCATTTTATTCTTATTTATTTCTTTTTTGTGTGTATGTTATTTACATATATGTTTGTTATTTTCCTATTTCGTACGAGATATAAAGTACTATGTCAGTAAGACGAAGTAATATTTCTGGTTAAAAATCAGCCTGTCTGACACGTGCGAGGTACCCACATGCCTGTCTGTCCATAATGTACTTACTAAGTGTAGGTATGTTTTGTACAGTCACCCTCAGAAATTACTACACACTATCAAACATACAGTTGGTCTTCACATAAAAAATATAACTATTGTTTTTCATAATGTGATATTTATTATGTTTTAGAGCTCAGAATGATGATTGCTAACTTGGATTATATTAAGCTAATTCTGAACGTACCGTATACGTACCTACCGCAACGCCTACGAATAGAATTTTTTTTCGTTTTTCTGCCTTTTGTTTCCTCAATCTTTTTCTTTTTTCTTCTCTCCTTGTTTCGTCTTTACCTTACCGTAACCTTCCAGTCAATACGGATGAAAAACACACGAGTGATTTATGAACTCCCCGTTTCTTAAAATAGCAAATACACATTTTATGCTCTAAGGAGTCTAAGGCCTCACTTAACCGAAGCACCGGTAATAAGGTAAGTACAAAGTAGGTACCAAAGACCGACAGTTCGCTTCGTCGCGCCGCGCTGGTTGCGCCGGACTAATGAAATTAACTACTTCTTAGAACCTATTGGTTAAACTTTGAGAGGTGCGTACGATATGATTCTGGTTAGGTAGGTAGGTAGGTATGCAGGTACAGTTAAAGACCAACGTTATTTTTGAACATCTTAGCCTCTAATTTTTCTATAAAATAATGAAAAAAATCATAAAGTCACAAAAAATAGTAGTAGCGTGGGCAGATTAAAGAAATCAGACCAAATAATTCGTGTAGTTTTGAAGGTTGGTACAGTTATTGTCTAAGGTGCCCAGATGAACACATTAAAAGTCACCGAGGGTGGGACACGAGCCGGCGGTGGGGGAGGGGGGCAAAGGTCCGTTTTTTCAGTCTTTTGCTTGTATATTGAAAACTATTAATTATATCTATTTAGTTACTTCCACATTATTGTTCTACATTAATATTCCTACAAATTATTTTTAACATTATTATGGTAGGATTAATACTTTAATAAATACGGGAAACGTAAGACAGTTTATAATTCGTGCCAAAATCAACTTAGCTTGACCACAGAGAGACCGGCCCTTGTTCCATTTTTTTTTCTAGAAGAGATGGTTGTTTAGGTATACCGAGTATCCGGTATAGTATTAGAACTAGTAGATATTTCTGGATAGGTGTTTAGGGCCTATTCATCGCCTTCAATTCGTTCACCGTTTATCGCCTATTTTACTACCTTAGTAGTGAAATCTTGGAAAACGCTGATACAGATGTTGATTTATTCTAATCAGACGTAGATTGATCCGAATTTTCGTGCTACTTAATTTAAAAATGGCGGACTTCCATACAAACTTTCATCCCTTATTTTACCCCATTAGTAGTGAAATTTCCAATAATTATTTCTAGTTCTATAAATAGAGTACTTGGACAACTAAATTTTCCAGTGTTACCACTTTTATGTCGGCAGAAAATGGAACTTAGCAACGCGTCACGAGTAGGGAGATCTACAGTCGTAATTAGCTCCAAATTTCCATCGACTTCTCGCTTCCAACCCCATATTTTAGGGTCCAGTTGATTCTTAAACCACTTCAGTACTTACTTTATAAGCGTGATATTTCGCTGACTTTTTGGTAAGAGGGACGGAAGAAAGACCAGATTTGAACTTGGTATTGGTAAATTTAGTGAATCGATATTTGGTAATATCTGACTGAGTAATGGGGGCTTAATAAGCTTTATTACGTTTGACCTTTTGTATTTATTAATATATAGATAATTTCTAGAAATAATTCATAGGAAATTTAATGTAGATACATAATATAGAAGCAACTAAAGAGCTATTATTAATAGTTTTCAATTTACAAGCAAAAATCTTAAAAAAAGGGACTATTCTCTCCCCCACCCCCGGCTAAGGTCCCACCTTCGGGTAGTTTTAGTATGATCATCTGGGCACCTTGAAGACTAACTGTACTAACTTTCAAAACTACACGAATTATTTGGCCTGATCATCAATTTTCACTTAAATTTAAACGGGGTAGTAGGAACAATATTCAAAGTTACGAATCTCTAAGGATTCGTCACCTATGCTTTTAGAGTTTTGCAAAGAATAGACTAGTAGATATGACGAAGGGTTTCAATTTTCAAAACGGAGGCCAGATAAAAAAGGTTACCTCGATCTAGTTTATCATGCACCGTGCGACCCATTGGGAAGCCGGTAGGAATCGGGTTATATATGTCGCCGCCATCTAGCTTAATCAGCCGTTCAATTAACTGCCTAGGCTGTTAACTAAACGGCGCCATTCAAGGAACGGCCCGAATGATATTCAGCTGTAACGTTTATTACAATATTTAATAACCTGGCTGGCTAATGCTAAGACCATTCGTAAGATGGGGCACCAACCTTTAATAAGACAGAAAATTACATACATACATATATATACTCACACTTGTAAGTCCCCGAGGGGGTAGGCAGAGGTATATTCATTGAAAATTAGTGATAGGTTTTTTGAGAAACTTACTCAATCCGACATGCATTTTATCAATTTGATGGCCTAAATTATTATTTTGCTAGCTGTTTGATTAAATGGCTAGACAAGTAATTAAACGTCATCGATGTAAGCTATTTGCCTAGCCGTTTAATCAAATGACTGAACACCATTCAGCCCGCGAATTGAACAGCTGATTATATAAGCTAAGGCTGCGACAGATAGACCTCTCGCCTCAGTTAAGATGAAATTCTAATATGGAACGCAACCAATGACAGAAAAACTGACACCACATTTAGCCAAATTCTATAAGCGCCCAAAAACATAATTGAATGAATTTGATCACATCATGTTACTAATACAAAAGGGACTTAAAAAGCTGAACACGAAACAATTAAGTTTTTACAAAAGGGCTGGTCAAGCCGTCCACAACGTTGGTCCATGAAATGTCAGGAATCCAGAAATGGTCAAAAATCTAGTGGCAAAAACAAGAGTAATTCTTTCCTGTGAAGTCTAAAGAAGGAATCAATACGTATTGTTTCTCAAACTTTCGCGATTTAGATCCTACAACAAGAGTTAAAGGGGAATCATTTTGAAAAAAAAATTACCTACGTCAAATAAAATTTTAATTTTATTTCAATCGAGCAAATGGTGAAATCTATGTTGATGATGATGATGATGATGATGATGATATATGAAATACTTACTTGAGAATAACTTGGTATTTCGTTAATGTTTTTTTTTGTAGAGGAATAAGTACAAAGGCTCTTAGACTAAGTACTAGGGTAGCAAGCAAGCATTCAAACCCGATGTGAACTTTTGCAACAACCACGGCGTTACATAAATTGAATTAAGAGAGATCACAGTCATGTAACACGACTAAAGAATGGCTCTAGCTTTTAGTTTTCTACATTTTACATAAGAATTATATTGTATTATATTATTTGTCATATTACGGATTTTTCATCACTAAAGATCATTAAAAGAAAAATTATATTGGCAACCGAAATTACTTATATTCCCCCCAACGCCTCCAGTTAAGCTAAATTGCTTGTGTTAGGAAGGGGTTCCTGTCGGTGATGTAATGGCCGGGATTCGAACCCGCCACCTCTCGATCGCAAGACCTCCTTACCCATGAAGCTATCGGCGATTTGTCAAGTATGCCATCCATTACGATGTCAAGCCAGCACTTCCCCTCCCACCGGGGTCCAACGGATATTATTCTGTTAATCTGTAGAAAAGTTTGACAGTCCTAGACACAGCCACTCGTTCTTGGAATCTGGCGATTCACGTTAAGCGGGCCACAATCATGTTGACCGCCGTATGCTTCGTGATCCGTTCAAACCTTCATAGTCGCGTGCTAGGCACGTTAGAGGGGGTTTGGATGAAGGCACAGGCGAGAGCGTTTTATTTACGCTGACATTTCGTAGATGGGATGATGAATTTTAAACCTGATGGAAGCTTATATACCTATGTCTAGTTAACGAATTGTGATATATTTATCAGTTTTAATATGAAAAGTGAATATAGGTTATATGACCGTATACGTAATGTCACTGTTAATTTTAATGAAATTATTTTTCTGATTCGTCGAAGTAATCTTGGCAGTTAGTACTTTAAATGCTTCAAAAAAGCATTTATCGATGAACCAAACAAGACCTAAACATTATTTATAATTAAATGTATTATTACTATTTATAAATATTTCGGTAGATGGACGTGTCGTCGACAAAGGAATATAAAGTTTATAGACAAAAAAAAATCAGAATGAGCATGCAAATCCATTTTGTAAACGTATCGCCAACAACAATGTAATGATTTGAAATTTCAAGAAACTCGTTTGTCTTAAGGATATTTACCTACCACTTGCTTTAACGCTTGCTTTTCTATCTTGACCCAATCAGCACAACTCTGTGTTCAGTGTAAGCGGCCGCGGAAACGAGCAATTTCCTCTTCCATTATAATTGATTGGCGTAATTGCGAGCGGATTCTTTCGCGAAAGGCCCACATCGCAGTCGTCAGTCGCTCAGTCCACTTCCAATTTTGTTAAGCCTTTTGAATAGGGTTGTCTACAATACAATTATATTATATTACACATATGACAATAAAAACATACCATAATGGTTATGGTAATATCGCCATTGGTTATGGCATAACCAATGGCGATATTTATTTGGGTTTTATTCAATGTAATAAACGAATATAAAATTTGTCATCAAACGTATTAGACATCAATTTAATTCTAAAATCCGCCTATTACCCGTGGTCCCACCGCTACGCCCCACTGGTGAGTGCACGGGGAATATTTTTCCCCGTAGTCCTACCGCACTTATTTTTTTTTATTAACATCGTGTTAAGAATTAAATTTAAATGTAGTTAATTATAAACGTTGCAGTTTTAGAGCCTATACAAATAATGGAAAAGAGTTTGTCCGACAGTGCTTTTACCATCAATGGAGCCTGTTTCCATGTACAGTAGTACAGTAAGTGAGCATTTTGTAACATACAAATCCGGTAAACCCAATTTCGAAATTAAGGATGTTAGACATGGCCCTTGGTAGACATATTTTCTACGATCAATGTGATTTCAAATAATGACTACCAATAGAGTCACTAGAAAAATAGCTTATTAGCGAATATCTACCAGCAATATTTCTTGTTATTTTTCCTTTTGCGTGCAGAATTCCTTGCCTTAAGTACTATTAAGCTGTAAGTACACTAAGTACCATCGATGATTGATCTCACCCGCATTCGACTTTTTTTCAATATTAAATGCATACTTTGTAATCGCGACTGCATGTTCACGTCTAACATGATTTATTGTTTGATAAGGGTGTATGTACTTTGTTGGCACATAAATCAAGGTCGCATGTCACTTGATAGACCTACCTACCCAGTAGAAAATAATCTAGTGATGGGAAGGACATTGCACGTTTTAAAACGACGAGAATATATTTGTGTTAAACGTTGGTAATAGTGTTTTGATGGCAGTGTAACTTCTCAAAGAATGGGCTCGGAGCATAAATATAGCCCTGGGGGGGGGGGGGGGGGAGTGCTTACTATAGTACTTCCCTTCAACTGATGGCATTCAACTGGTGATCCATAAATACCGAAGAAACTCATATGCCCCTTTGAGAATACAATCAAGGTAGCAGCACACTGGGTAATCAAATTTGACAGATGTTATGCCAACGAAACGGTAGAAGAATAAGTAGATTCTTGCGTTCGTATTTTAATCTACACACTTCAGAGTAGGATCCTATTCTGAAGTGTGTAGATTAAAATTTAGGTACGTTATAATAGTTACCATTTTTGCATCTAGAATCAGCTCACAACTGCAACGAGTACTTCACTGACACACAACTGACACAAAGTTTTAATATTTTCCAGAAATATCGCTTACTCGGCACTTTTATCTACTTTCTTGCTATTGATTTCATGATTCCACACAATTACTCACTGTAATTAATCGCAAGGTATCAATCAAGGGGGATAAAACTAACAATGGGGAAGTATGAAGAATATCGACACCTATTGTCTTTATCTGGGAGAGTGACTTTCATGGAAGTTATCGTATAATTAGACCGTTTTCTTGCTCAACCGATAGTTGCGCTACCTAGTTATTAAACATTATCAGTGGTGACAAAGAAGTTAATTTTCACAATGAGAGTCACGTGAGGCATTTATAGGTAAGGTAAGTTCAAGGTTTCTTCTCGTAATTAGTTCCGTAAGCAATGTATTTACTTACATTTCTTCTACGTCATACGAGCAACAATCTCGGTTTGACAGGGAACCGCTCTCAAACTTCTTTTTGTCATAATTTAGTATGGTTCACTTATACGGTACCTAGTAGCTGGCACCTAACATCAACATCCCATCAACCTCGAATGAAGAGGCCGAGCTTCTCCTTTAATTCAGCAGGTTTTATACATAAAGTTTCTTATAGTTAACCCAGTTCAATATACACTACATATTGAAAGCAGGGTGAAAGGGATTCAAGAAGGCAAAAGCATGAACACCCGTATTGCTCAAATTGTTCGAAAGGTTGGAATTATGAAAACAGTGAGCTATAAAGTAGAATTGAGGCAAGTCCAAGAAAATGTTCTTGTTTAATAGAATTAATATGTGTTGCCCTCATTCATATTTCTATAGATTTTTAACTGGCTCGATCATTGCACGGCTTTCTTTTTCTCTTCTTTATAAACAACGTTAAGCCCGCAGTGAGGAAATATCCCTAGCAGGGGCATTCGCATTACAAAAATATTATACACATATAACGGACACATTGTCAGTTCAAGTTAAAAGCAAAAATTATGTCTGAATTCTTTAGAATGTTATAGAAACAGTAAGAGAGTCTGAAATTTGAAACTTAGTGCAAACAAATAGAGTTGAAATTCAATAATCACTGGCGTATTTAACTGTATTAACTGTTTTGATGTATTTTTAAGTTTGTTGTTTGGGTTTAAGTTTTGCAGATTTATTGAATTGTTCATAACTTAGAATTTTTGCTTTTAATCTTAGTGCAAGTATAAGAATCGGCGTGAACTTGACTACTCATTTCGAATTACACGGTGAAAACCACAGAAATATATTAGGATAGAACGGCGGCCATACGCAGTGTTCACTCACGAGAGATAGCAATACCTTTATTTTTCAAACTCAGCGCTCCAATTTTATTCTACCGTTCGAAATAGCACAATATATTTACGATATTTTTAACGAAGTTATTACAAGCAAGTCCTAACAGTACCGAGTAAGCGTTTGAAAGTTCCTGTATCATAGCGAGTTCCAGGGTCCGCGAGCGCAAACTCAGTTAATTTAATCTAAAAGGGATGTAGGTATTGCTCACAAACACCTTTCTAACCTACTTCAAAAAGGAGGAAGGTTTTCAACTTATTGGAATATTTTTTACATGTTTTTTATTAACATGCAATGTATTAAATGTAGGTAACTATGTTTGTTCGGGTCAATACTTGCAACTCGATTTTGAAGCAGATAGCGTCAACCGATTTTGATAAAATACTGCAAACACTTTCCATTTGGATGGCAATGCATTAAGGTACCTTGGAGCTATTCTGATGGTGGAGCAGCAATGTAACCATAGGCACTCCAACATTAAAGTATCTTTTGATGTGACAACCATGACCCTTGACTGAGTTTTCTGTGCGTCAAGACGTCGAACTACTGTTAGGCTTGTAGATAGTAATACTGCCCCTCTAGACAAGTGGCAATTCGCTAGCCAGCGTTTGATGGAATAGAATGACGAATGTATGGAATTTGACGTATTTCACAAGCGTTAACGACTGTCATATACGTCAAATCCCATATATTTGTCATTCTATTCCACCAAACGCCGGCTGCGAATTGCCACTTGTCTATGGGGCTGTACTTCTATGGTGTTCTATATCAATCAATCAATTAGCCCACTGCAGTGCAACAGCTGGACATAGGCCTCTCCCAATGTGCGTCATAGCACCTATGCGAATTATGTCTTTAACTTTGGTTGGGTATGCGTTGAAAAACCTCCAAAGATATTTCTGAAATTGGCTTTGTTTACTTTTAAATTCTATCACCAACTCGATGACACATGTCCACCGAGTATTCCTTCGTCACCATTCTTTCTTCAATATTCGCTAATCCTCTTATACAACCAAAGTGCATCAATAGCGTCCAGTCAAAACACTAAGCATTATAAAAAGCTTAGCCTCAATTTTATTGACTGACAAATCCTTTGAGTTTTACAACCTTATAATTACATACATGGTGATTCTTGTTTTTTAGGCGATAAAGTATAATTTTCTTTGTTTAACTGTTAAAGTAATAAGTCATCGATCCAGTTTGGTCAGCGTCTGTCAAACTGACTTTTTATTCGTTTTCAACGGTCTGATTATTTTTAATATTGCATCTCACAAAGTTGCGTGTGTTTACTAAACCGGGACTGAGTCATAAAATGTTGATATGCAATAAACTTGTAATGGCTTTTTTGTATATCGATATTAAAACGATTTTTGACTGTTTAAATAGCTTTAGGACCTATAGAGGTATTTCTCCTCCGACCTCCGCCCCCTATGAGCGCGAGCCTGAGGGTGACGGGTGGAGCCGCGGCTCGTCACCCTAGCAAAAGCAGGCCACGGAGGCGGCGCGCGGCGGAGGCTCCGAAGGGGCGGTGGGGGGGGGGGGGGGGGGTATCCGTGGGGATTTCCCGCACGTAAAAAATAAAAAAGGAGGTATTTCTCCTTGTTGCATTATAAAACTCATATTTTAATTGATATTCTTTCCTTAACAAGTTCATTGTAGCAAGTAATTAATTCAAGCTACAGGACTGTAAATATCTTGTTATTCCTTTTGAATGAAATTCTTAAGCAATTAGTAGGTATATGCTAATTATTCCAATCGGATATGAATGGAAAAAGTCAATCCTTCCGTCCCACCCGAGCGATTCAAATTTCCTATTTATAATCGATTTGTTATTTTTTTATACCACTGAGGTGGCAGACAAGCACACGGTCCACCTAATGAAAAGTGGTTACCGTGGTTACCTATGGACGTGTGCAACACCAGGTTAGTCACACTCGTACTGCTGACCCTGTAAACACAGAGAGTTTCTGTGCCGTCAGTGTAGAAGACAAAGCAGGAATAGCCTTTGCTTTTCCCACTGACAGCACAAAAACTCTCCAGTTATTTCTTGTCATGTGAAGTTCTCCACTTATGTGACATTTAATCAACAATCATATTTAACCATAAGTTTTACCGCAACTTCTTATACGCAATATTAAATCACTTAATTACTTATTAAATTGCTAACTTATCATTATGACACAGCACTACATCAGGTATTAAAACCCAATCTATTAATTATCATTCGTTATTAAACTTGTTTAATCTATGATTAATTGCACAGATATAACTCTATATACAGGACTATATAATTGGTACTTGTATTGCGCATTGTTGAGTCATGTCTGTTTTAATACTTGTTATTTACGGTTTTGTCTATAAATAAATAAAAAAATGTGGCCAATAATATAACGTGAATATTCCATTAAAATACGATACGATTTTAATTACCAGTTCTTTGATTCAATAAACCTATAATATTTTGTTGTGCAATATTCATAAGTATACAGTATTTCATCATATGTGGGAATTGTATTGAAAGATTGCATAGAAAGTTTAAGCTATATTAAAGTAAATTTGTAAATTGTACAATAAAAGTGGCGTGAAATATTATTGTAGATATTTGCAACCCATAAAGAACATTAAAAAATCCGTACCCATGCCAGGCAAACACAGAGAGTTCTACGTGACACACGAGAATGTGGAACAATTTGTTCAAAAAATATTAAGCTCTACAAGAAGTACGTACCTACTTCTGTCTATAGAAAGTTACAAGTTAACAACACAATACTGAAAACTGCCTATTCAAATAAAAAGAAAGTGCTTTTAAGTACTTCATATTTCAGTATGAGTATAAGAGCAAAGAGCAGAGAAGAGGCAGTAGGAGAGCAACTCAGTATGATATACACTCATATTTATTCTATGATATGATAAATATAGCACAGGATTTCCTTTTTTAGTTACCTGATAATTGTACATCAAACAGCTAAACAAAATGTAATACATATTTGTAAATCTTTTCTAATAAAATAAAAATATAAAATGATTAATATATAAATGAATATAAGAGGTCAGAAGACTAGAGGTATATTTTATCTTGTTTATTATAATTATTTTTTTAAATATGATACAATCATTCTTACAATGTGTACACACCCTAAACCACAGGGGGTTTTTCCGGTGCGCCATTAAATTATAATTAATTCATTACCAATGACATACTATATTTTTTTAATATTTTGTAACAACTAAGCAAATTATATTCATTTTATCCAAAAGTAATTCAATTTCCTTCAATTTTTCAATTTTATAATTTTTAATATTGAATTGAAGTGATATCGTGTCCCCTTATCATTGCAATCATTACACTTATCTTCTAATTGAATTGAATGAAAAACAGTATTTTACAGTATCAGACCTAACCCGTCAGCGCCGGGCCACCTAGAGAGACAAGTGTCGCCATTTTGCCGCCACCATTATCGCGCTATCGGCCTCCCCGACGAGATTTATTTGCGTCATAAAAGTTGACGCATATCGGCTGATAATACACCCATCACCACTCGAAATACCAGGCGTCTGCGTGACTAAGTACATGCACAGTATTGCACACTTATTAAGAGAAATACCGTAACAGAAAATATGACTAACAAAATTATTTAAATCGTAATGAAGCAAAGACATCCCTAGTATACGTGTAAAAACCTTCAACTTCGCAAAATACATATTTAAAGACAATATTTTAGCGGTAGTGTGCACCGTGAAAAACCTAATTACTTAAACCAGTCATTTTCTGCCAAACTTTGATCCAATATCAAACCGGCCTGCTTTAAAGGTTAACGTTTTAAGTTAATACCTAGTACCAACGTAAAAGCTACGTAAAGATCTAATGTCCTTATACAAAGCTGCACTTAGGTGCGGGCTAACGATTCCATAATTACCGGTGTACAGTTCGCAGGCGCGAAGGGCGATATTTGTTTGCAATTAGTAGCCACATAAGAAGGTGCTGTCCGGACGTCGTGGTAATTTATGGTTACATGAAAGTACCGAGTTGAAAGTGAGGCCGGGAGCGAGCACAGCTGCCGCTTGCCGCGACTGACATTTCCGCGAGCAGTGCACGGTTAAATTGTAGCTGAGACAGGCGTTCGTCAAAGATCACGTATGCGATATTATTGAATTATGATAATAAGCAGTTTCACATATAATTTTTAATGTTTTATATACTAGAACATGTAAATTTGTTGTTATCGAGTTAACAGACTTGCTGGATCAGTAAACTGGTAATTAGATGATTGAATACTTTTTATATATTTTGGACCCGTACCTATTTTCTTTGAATAGTAGTAGCAGTAGCAGCAGGAAGACGCATTGAAACGTGTTGACTTCTAAGAGTAGAAACTCACCAATGATACGAACTGAATCCAATTCAAACTTTTTTATCATGTTTTAAGATTATGAGTAAGATGTAAGAACTAAATTTGAATGTGAATGATCTGACTCTAAATACATATATGTAACTCAAAGGTGACTGACTGACTGAGATAGTGAACTATCAACGCACAGCCTAAACCACTGGACGGATCGGGCTGAGAATTGACATGCAGGTAGATGTTATGACGTAGTCGTAGGCATCCGCTAAGAAAGGATTTTGATTAATTCTACCTCCAAGGCGATAAAATAGGGGATGAAAGTTTGTATGAAACTTTGTCAATTTTAAACCGATCGGGCTGAGACTTTGCATGCATAAAGCTACTATGTTGACTCGACACTTATTGATAACCGACATCCACGCGGGCGGAGCCGCGGGCAAAAGCTAGTGTATTATATTGATCATGTTACCAAACAGACACACATTACTCATATTTACTTACCCATATGGTTGACTTTTCTTTCGTGTGATTAGTGGCCAACTTCTGACAGAATTATTCATATGTTTGATAATATTACCTTTGTAAAGACCAAAATAATACAAGAAATTGCTTAATAACTCAAGAGTAAAACTGGTAATTAGGAGAAAGCTAAATTATAACTTTAAAAAAAGAGTATTCACCGAATTTTAAAATATTATGTTTGCACCCGTATTACTTAACTCCCATTCTTAAGAAGACCATACGGCTTGAAACATAATGGTAAGTAAGGGTATAATTATTTTTGTGGATAGCATTGTAATTTGGAAACTATTTAAAAGACCAAGTTCTTTTCATTAACACATGGTGACACTTACAAAACATAATATCAGAATGTCTATTGTTAGATACTTTGTTTAGTACAGTCACCCACAGAAGTTCCTGAACCCTAACCGATTTACAAACCAGCTTTCTTTACATTAAAATAACTCAATATATTTTATAATAAACAGGACCAATTTTGTCATTTTTTAAATTTTGTGTATTACTAGCCCGCCTCGCCTGATACCCGCGACTTCACACGTCACCCATTAGATCCTATTCGTAAGTAGTCTAGTTATTCCAGACTATAATCTATCTCTATACCAAATTTCCATTCCGTTAAGCGGTCATTGAATAACAAACATCCAAACATCTTCACAGATTTTCACATTATTACATTAGTAGGAAGAATGTAGGATTAAGTTTTGGGCTAATTTGGTTGGTAACTTAGAATATATTATGTAAGTTTTGTTTTTATATAGGGCACGTCAGTTTGCCGTTACCTCGCCTGATGGTAAGTTGAGGGTAAAGTCTCAGAAAAGAGGGTCACCATTATATACATGTGCCATGTTAACAATGGTGGCACTCAGCTTGACGGCCCCATTAGATGCTTTTTCACGCCCCGACGTTAATACTGACGACGACTGTACCCCGCCACCTGTAGTCGAGTCATAATATAAAATTATACCATAAGAAAGGAGTGTTCCTTCACAATCCAAGTATGGAACTACTATTATTAGTAATTATAATAAAGTGGTTTTATTCATTCAATTTATATAAATGTCATAATTGTTATAATAGCTTTATTAAAGCGAATATTTAAATTAAACGGCAATTATTCTGAATATTTTAAACTATTCTTAGATACTAGACTAATTTGTAGGTACTTTGTGATGATTCTTAGTTATACCTAGGGTTAACATAGACATACACTTGTCACATGTCATACAATGTACAGTACAGTCGGCAAAGGAGATATTGTTTTTGGTTGTTTATAAAATGTTTATAAAAATACCTACTAATGGCGAGACTGATAATTATTATTCTAATCCGATAACTATTTGCTCCAACTGTCTTCATTGATATTTCTCGGTCATTGTCAATTCAGAAACGCTATAACAGGAAATAAGGACATTAGTCTTTAGGTCCTGCCTCCTGTCTATATCGGCATTAATGATGCGAGACCTTAAGAACTATAGCAGAATTGTAGACATCGGCATAGTCCATTACCATACATAAATTTGAAAAAAAAATAGAATTAACACACATGGTAAAAAAAAAGCAGAAAAAAAATCACATTAATTTATTTACCATGGCAGCATTCCTTTGATACGCTAATGAACTATGATTCATTGATTGGTTAGTTGACATTCCTATGGTCTTAATCTTTCGATTCGCGATTCAGTTTAACATATTTATGTGTGATTAAACAAATCTACCTTGAAAAAAATATCTGTCAAGGCTGTCAAGGCAGGGAGCGCCATTTTAGGGACAGCATCTACAATGTTGGCCAATATTTTTTGGACTGCACTCCAGCTTACCATCAGGCCGGGTGCAGTCAATTTGAAGAATGAAATCGAAAAAAATATTTTTGTACACAGTAAAAGCTACATTTAGTTCACTTCTAGATAGCATAATGTAATACTTATTAATGTCCTAGACCTATATTATTATTATCTCGTATCGCTCTCGTAATAGCCATAATTTAGGTTAGAGCCTCCCGTGAATGGGTGATGTCCTGGTGTATCTGGACATCGCCCAATCAGAAGACGGGCCCGCACTACGCCTTTACGGATCAGCGCAGTGTTTCCAACGGTTTTCACAATAAGTCACGTCGTTTGGCACACGGCAGGTTGATTTAGAGTGGTGCCTGCCTAAATATAAAAAGGTAGAGGATGCACTGGACTTCAATAGAGCGTTTTATGATGTTTGTATATCTCACCATAAATCGCTATCTAGTGTAGCCTCAGCCTAAGGCCATTAAGATTTTTTGTTCGAGCACTTGGGACCTGTCAAACATTTCTACTTTGTATTAATGGTGTAAAATTGCATGGTGTAAAGCATAATCATTATTAACGAAGATGAAATGTATCAATATATTTTGAATTTTTATCGTAAAATATGCGTATAGGTACGCATAATTAACTACGTACGTTATCATCTCAATTTTCCGGTGTAACTTGGTTTATGTTCTGTCTTTTTGCTTTTAGGTAGTGTCATAATTACGTTTATGACCCAACGACTAAATTAATAACTGCAGAATGCTATGACTACACTTTTATGAATAATAAAGATATTGATACTATGTCATACAAATATTTAGAACACTTGTACTTCTCCACAGTATTTACTATTGAACCTGACCGGTTTCGCCTTACTGAAAATGCCGTAAGGCGAAACCGGTCAGGTCAGGAAAAAGTACAAGTTCTCAATATGGGTAACAACAAGTTCCAACAAGTGCCATCAATCAACAGTATAAATACTATGTCATATTCATCACTATCATGGGATCCTAGGATGGTACCTCGTACCCAAAATCGACTTCTCCTTTTTTGATTTGGTTTACCTATACGATTTTTATGAGAACGACTGCTGTCGACATGGAAATATAGCCTGCACCATGGTTTCGCCATCAGCAGGTGCACGGTTTGAGGGTAAGCTTCACGTAATTTACGTCCACTCAAAGATGTCCAGCACAATGAGCAACGAGATTAGCAACTAACTGTCGTACGGGTCAGTAGATACGTTTAAATTAAAGTTTCAGGAATATTGAAGTGTATTGTTTCACAATACCTTTTTCTATATTTCTAACAATGTACCATCAGCAACGGTTAATAGTCATTTGAACTGGGTTTAAGGAGAACTCCACTTGATTGTACAATATTCTGTAGATGAAAACATAACAGACGCCATTGGCCTTGAAACATGTATGCCAATAGTTATAATAACCTTTATCCGTCCCATCACAATCAGTCATACAATAAAATTAATTAAGATCCAATTATAATCGAACAAAACACATAAATTGTCTTTGAAAACGTCGGCAAACATGAATAACCGCTGAATCGGTAGCCTGTTTGTAGTCAGTAATTAATATACGATAACGTGTTATCGCCCAAAATATCCTCTTTAAAGGCTATTTAGATTTTATGACCGATAAAAATTGTGTATTGCGATAAGCTACATCGATAGCTGATGATAGATAGCCCATGTCTAAGCGCATTTTTTTTTTAAATATTGCATTGAATACGACATTTGCGACAGACAGAATTCGCTACAAGATGACGAAAAATAGTACTACGCCAATTGCTGCACTCAGAGCGCTGCCCCCCTAGACAAGTGGTAATCTGTCTGTTATAGAATATAATAGATTGATCAATGTATGGGATTGACACGTATTTTGACGTTTATGGTATAACGTACGCATATGTCAAATATTATATTCTTTTCCACAGACAAAACAAAAAAGTTTCTAGATAAAAAGAGCACTAATATCCTGAGTGCTGGCGGTTTTAGAAGTTTGGGAATTTCCCCATTCAGGAGAGGAGATTCCAAATTTAAATGAGAAATTACATACTGTAATCCATTATACCTATACAATACATACATATTCAATACCTATAATTATTATCCATTATCATCCAGCTAATAATACACGTGAGCGAGGAACAGTGTGATGAGGGAACGTTATGATGTGGTAGAAGATGTAGTGACAAATATAGAGAAAGGGATGCTTAGTTGGTTCGGACACGTCGAAAGGATGAGTGAAAGTAGGTTGACGAAACAGATTTACGAGGCGAGAGTGAATGGGCGAGTCGGTAAGGGGCGTCATAGGCGAACGTTCCTCGATCAAATCGAAGACGTCTTAAGTAAAGGCCAGGTCAAAAGTACCCAGAACCGACGCGCTTGTATGAAAACGCTTATGAAAGTAGGAGAAGCAAAAAAGGTGTGTCAGGATCGTAGCAATTGGAAAGAAGTGGTCTCTGCCTACCCCGATGGGAAAAAGCCATGACCTTATGTATGTATGTATGTATGTATGTATGTAATGTATGTATGTATGTATGTATGTATGTATGTATGTACGTATGTATGTATGTATGTATGTATGTATGTATGTATGTATGTATGTATGTATGTAATAATACACGCTCAAGTGAAGCATACACAAAAAGTGATTGGTGTATGCACAAACCAATTAATATTTTTATATTTACTTATTGAAAGTAGTTGTATCTACAACTGACAGGAATATATCTTAAAATAACATAACCCCGCAATAATTGGGATAAGGGTAAGAGACTATGGGATGGGATACAAAAAGAAATATATACTGCCTCCCTTTCAAGCACACGATCCACCTGATGGAAAGTGGTTACCGTGGCCTTGGCCTATAGACGTGTGTAATAACAGGGAAGACACCTAGTGGTGCCGTCTGTGCAGAGACAAAGCAGGACAAACCTTTGGTCTTTCCACTGACAGCGTCAAAAGTCTCCAGTGAGCTCTGACCACCACACTTACCACGAGGAACACAAGACGAGGTTATTATGGCCGAGTTAGTCTGTGGGGCGGAGATTTTACTTAAGGTTTGAACAGGTTTCTTTCATTCACATAATTATGATGGCACTCGGGCATTGGTTTCGACCTATAGGACTTCCCCATAGTCAAGTTAAATATTGTGTTATCATATAAAAGATCTTTTTATAAACTTTTTTAAAATCAACTGTGTAATAGTTATCAGCTGTTATCTATACATTAGTTACGGCGCCAATATTTACATCATATGTATAAAATGATAAAAATATGGCGCCGAATATATTTTTTTATGCTTAATATTCTGTGTATAATAGATTTTGTCTCTAGTTTGACTCAAAATGTAGTGGTTATTTATTCTCATTAACTCCATCCCATGGTTGCCTGGAAGAGATTGCCCTGCGCGGTAAGGCCGCCAATTGTATGCTACAAAACTGTACCTACCACTATATTGTAATGTGTTCTTTCTTTCTTTGTGTACCATACAATAAAGAGATTTTCATTCATTTCATTCATTCATTCATTTAAACCCATAAAACAAGCAAGAACTATATTCCTAGTTTGTAAATGTAAATGTAAATATTATTTTGATTATTACAATGCTATTTGATTGGGTGCAGGCAAGTTCATAAAAGGACAAAGAAAAGGCTTCGTGGTGTAGCGGTAGTGAACGCGGCCGCTAAGCAAGACGCGCGGGTTCGATCCCCGCTCAATGCAAATATTTGTATGCATGAATATGTATATTTGCATTAGTCTGGTCGAGCCTCGGGGAGCACGTTAAGCAGTCGGTCCCGGTTGCCATACGAACATCTATGGCAGTCGTTACGGGTAGTGGGAGCCCTTAAAAATCCTACGACTGGTCCAACTGCAATGTCGAAGCATCGCATTTGAGTTGTGAGGTTCAGATGGCTGTCGCTTCACGGAAAATATCGATGTTCAGCCAAATTCGCAGTTAGACTGGACCCCAGACTGCAAGCTGAGAGCTTCGGATGCGACTATTAGGATTAACGCTAGGATGAAGAAAGAAACTTCCCATCAGGTGGGCCGTGTGCTTGTCTGCCGCCTAAGTGGCATAAAAAAAAAAAAAAAAAAAGAGCCTAGGCTCTTCACCTTCTGTAGAAACGGAAGGCAGACTTCATATAACTTATTATTCATTGTGATTTTGTGATAATACTATGGCAATACTGTTAGTAGTCTGTAGGGTGTAATTACATCTCCAATCTTTACGGATAGTCCTGATATGCCCAAAAAGTTCTCTTAATTTCGATATTTTTCTGGTTGTCTGAAGCGTACTTCTCAAAGGTATTTCTTAAGCAAATGTGACTCTTGTATGACATTTTTAAGGCCACATATTGAACAAATTGACTATAGCAGTTGTTTACTCTCCACCGATCGATGTTTTGCGCAGTGGCCCAATCTATGACGTGTTTCCCAATCTCATATCAATACCAGTAACATTGATATAAATAATGCAGATGTATAATATTAGGGACTTATTTGTATCATATGACGTCAGCAACATCTATATCTACTATTATGGAAGTGTATATTAGTTGTGTCCATACATTGGAATCAGAATATTCTTCTATATATTCTTTTTTTCATGTTTGTTCGCGATGACCACATAAACTGCTGAGCGAATTTGAACTTTATTATGTTTAAAAGAAAGGTCTTAATCAAACTAACAAATCTGCAGTATTTTTGATTGGAATTGGTTGAGTAGCACCTAAGAAATGACCAATAGTCACGATAACCTCAACATCAACGCGGTTGGAGCCGCGGGTGTCAGCTAGTCATTATATGAATAGTACTTTAGTCATTTCCGTTATTATTAACTAGATATGTATCTAATCAATTAGATAAATCTTTTGAGTTATCTTAATTGACGATTAGTCATTTTCACAATAACTAAGATTCTTATTTTTTAATTCAATTATTGCCTTGTCAGTTCCGTGACCAATATTCATGATAGCGATTATTTTTGATTTTTATATTTTTGAAAGTAATTGCTGCGATATCTCATCTCTCTATCTAAAAAAAGTTTCTAGTCCATTTACTTCTTTTGAAGAAGCTACTGAGGTGAACATTTTTAAGTAGTTATTTTAAAGTATTTAGCATTGTTGTTGCTAGTTAAATCCATTAAAAGATTTTTACAGGGACGGCGGTTGGTGTTACATACGTCCATAGGTCACGGTAACCACTTCCCATCAGGTGGTCTGAGTGCTCGTCCTGCCACCCAAGTTACGTAAAAAAATTAACTGTCGGTATATATGGTCACTTAAGAGTACACAATGTTTATTGCCCTATTTCTCAATATTGATATTACTAAAATTTTTGTGAAACATAATAACTAGTAGCTGTTGCGCGCGGCTCCGCCCGCGTGGATGATGGTTATCGCTTAGTGTTGAGTCAACGCTATTAAGCATTCAATTTTTCTAAAATAAAAGTAGTCTAAATAACTCCTTATTACATCAGCCAAAGTCACGTCAAAATCGGTCCAGCCATATCAAATATTAGCCGGAACAAGCAGACAGACAGACAGACGATAATTGTAAAAAATGTTATTTTGGTGTATGTACCGTATTATAATTATATGCATGTAGTAAAAACGGTTATTTCTATATTACAAACAGACACTGCAATGTTATTTAAATGTATAGATTTATGTGAAAATAATCTACTAATTAGTACAGCCTAGATATTTTTTATTAAAAAACTAAAAACCGCAACAAAAGTACACCTATCATAGCGTGATAGTAAGACACAGCATTAGATAATCCCTGGCAGAAACACAACGTTAAATATAAATTATTGACTAATTACAAATTATATTAACATGTCATCCTGACCCGCAGCGGTGAGGGGTTAACTGCACCGCCATTTTGTTACATGCGTACGCGCACTATCTTCCACAATCTATAATTACTTTGAGAAAGTCTCACTTTTCCTGTGTTTTTGTGCACACTACGCGGTATTTAATACGAATTACTGTCAGCGGTGTTGAAACGTGTTTATTGTAGTTCATAAAAGAAAATTGAACTGCTGTTTAAATTATGGGTTAAGTATTATTAATATTGCTTTGGTGTAAAGTCGGCAAAAGATATAAGTAGCAGGTACCTACAGACCTTTAATATAAAGTTGTATGAAGAGGTGTATATATTTATATCCTTTGTCGATATTAAACTCGTAAAAATAAGACGGGTTGCACTCCGGGAGTGCCAGCAGAAGTGAAAATTTTTCTTTCTTTCTTTCTTCGTTATATACACAGATAAAAAAAATGAACATACCATAGTAGACCATACCTATGATATAGCGCCAATCATAGAACCTATTACTAAATTTCTGCTAATTTTTGTCAGAAGAAATTTATAAATTACAAACAGAAAAAACAATCACAAAAAGTAATAAATTACAAAAAGAAAAAATTATCACAAAAACTGTCAAAAGCCCAGGTTCGAACCCAATACTATCTGAAACCACAAGGACTTACAGTCGAAACGCTTACCGCTAAGCTACGAAGCTTCTTAGCGTACCTAGCAAAATAAACACTTTGTAGCTGGGAATGTTGTATGACGTCATGTCGTCCTACAAAGTCGTCGGTTACGGGTCAAAGGTCAAGTGATCCTGCTGAGTTTAACAACTTTTACCCATCCAACGCCGCTAAAGAAGTTTTCACTTCAATAATAAAACAGCTAATATTTTAGGACTTTCTATAATCTATTCAGTAGTTTTTACGTGAAATCCATCCATACATACTCACAAACTTTCGCGCGTTTATAATACTAGTAGGAAGTATTCGTAAGTTTTGAAACCACACGTTTTGTAAAACACGAATGAATCTGGCCTAGGTCTATAAGGACGACTACGTTAACAATTTAGCAATTGGAATGAGACAGAGAAGCTTCTAGATTGAAGTCCGTAATTGCCTCTTATATCTCTAACTTATTATTAGAACAGAATTTAATATAAATAAATTAGTGCGCACATAAATATTTTAATATTCGTAACACATTTCAATTACAACTCGCGCACAAAAACATAAAATTACAAGCGGCAAGCCAAACATAGATGCCATAAAAACCCATCAACGCAAAAACGAATAAAAAGATCACGTTATTTGATTAGCCCTAATTACATTTCTGGCCATAATTAACTTGCACGTATCATTCCCTTTGTTTTATTACAAACAAATACCATTATAATATTTTCACTTATAAAATCATAAGTCAATCGTATTTGAACTCTACGCAGATATCAATAAGGATCATAGGTGTGTTTGTTGGTAGAAATATATTTTTGCAAATGGTAGATGTCTTATGCCGAGATAAGTCCGCGTATTATTAAGGCATAATTTACGATGGAAATGATGGCTATTTGTACATTTATATTCAGTAGTGTTATACCTCGTAGATGGTTCATTTATAGGTAATATTCTTTTAATACTTTCTAGCCCTACGTTATTGTCTGATGAATTTTGTTTTATACGACGTCTTGTGACGTGATGTGACGACAAACGTCTCTGGACGTCTTATAAAACTAATCATAACCTGTTCACTTCTATACTTAAGTGTATGTTAAACGAGTTAAAAATTCATATTACTGATGACTGGAATTGGCGTACAGGTTTATTACGAGTGTCGTGAGAAGGCGTAAGGTGGAAGCTTAAAACTAGTTACGAGTCGGTACTAACACTTGTATCAGTTACTCTGTAGTAATACGACTCGAACGTCCAAGGTATTAGCATTATATTAATAAATTAACTGACCCGCTAAGTGTTGTTCTACCATATAAATGTATTAAAGAAATCTAACGAAAGTACGATGAATATAAAAATGCAGAATGAAATATCAGTGACGCAACACTTCATGAAATGACTTAACGTCAATAGACGATGACCGTTATATTATAATTAATATAAAATATTAATAGTTAATGATAATTAAAAGTTATGATGATGAAAAGTTAATATGAAAATACGAACATTGCAATTATCCACGGCACTACTGGTAAAGCAGGTGTCGAGGGGTATATGTAATACTACCAGTAATACAGCCTGCCAGCCACGAAGGTCTAATGGGTGAAGGGCTTTAAAAGCGTTTTATACTTTTGTTTTTAAATGCCATTTTAAAAGCTCTTACCTTATTTTTATTCGTAATACACTGGTCCCGAATGCTGTGTAAAGGTGATTTTCCAGACGAGACGAGGCGAGCAGAGAATTGAAATTTGTATGGCAAATTTTCTATCCTCTCCCAGCGTATCTTTGGTGGAAACAGTGTTAATTGACGAGAATATGCGAGGCGTGAATTGAAATATTTGTTTGTGCAAAAATGAACAGTATTGGTTCCGATATAGAGTATAAATCACCTTCAAGGTGATTTTCCGCCAGAGTGGCTAGGCGGGGCGAGGCGAGGAGAGAATTGAAATTTGTATAACAAATTTTCAATCCTCTCCCAGTGCATCTTTGGTGGAAACAGTGTGGATTGACGAGAATATTGACGCCTAAATTTTATTCGGAGTTTTCGGCATTGACGCTAGAATAAAGTTATATCGAGCATTGTGTGTGAGCTGTCTAAAATACATTTATATATGAAGCATACGGGCGGCGGGTCGCGGCGGTCACGCGCGAGCTCGCGATGTCAATTTTAGTGGAAAAGAGTCAGTGCGATTTCAATTCTCTTCTCGCCTTGTCTCGTCTCGCCCCTCTGGCGGAAAAGCACCTTAATACAAATACCTATTTGTACCTAGTCTAATTTTGCTTTGAAACGTAATAAGATTTGAAAATCAGATAGTATTCTTTATTTTTTATAATAGGTCGTTACATATATTATGAAATTTCCGAAATTTTCTACAGATTCATGAGTTCGTTATTCCTGTAATTTAATAGCTATTACCATTATTTATACTTTGTTTGAAAGTTGATTTCAAGATTTAACAACTCTATTAAATTTTGTTTCCATTGGCCGCTTGATAAATTAAATTCGATCTTCAAAAACAGTACTTCCTAAGTGCTTTCCATTTTGATGATACATGTCTTTTTACTTTTTTACAGCTGTCAATTTTCAAAAATATAATTAAAGTTGCTGTTAGCTAAATGTTGTTTCATTCATACACAAAAAGATCATTAAATTAGGATTTGTCATTCCTAAAAAATATGCAATAATGTTAGCACTGCAAATTGGGTTTCCTCCAATTTCTTCAATAAAACGGCAATTTCATACGTAACGACCTATATTTGGTCATGTGAACTTCGTGGTAGTCATCACGTAGTAATAATACGTTATCATGAAACAAGGCTATGCTGATTCAAAATTTGCCTACTTTTGCAATATCTATTAGTACCTATTGTTGACAGGAAGTGAAACCAAATATGTAACAATTTCCTGTCATAATTAGACGAAAGGAAAAATATGTATAAAACTAGCTTTTGCCCACGGCTCCGCCCGCGTGGATGTCGGTTATCGCTTAGTGTTATGCCGACGCTATAGAGCATTAAATTCGCCTCTCTACTCAACTTTGCCCTAGACTATTAACTGGCCTTTTTTATTTTTTATATAGGACACGTTAATTTGACTTTACATTGCCTAGTAAGCTGAAGGCAAAGTCTCAGGAGAGAGGGCCACCATTATATAAACGTGCCATGTTAACAATGGTGGCACTCAGCTTGACGGCCCCATCAGATACTTTTTCACGCCCCGCTTAAAGGACCCGGGACTGTAGGAAGAGGGAAACACGTGAGCTGGCAAGGAATTCCAGGTCTTAATGGTGCGATAAAGGAAAGAGTCACCGAACCGCTTGGTTCTTGAACGAATGTTCTGCACCGTATGCGGGTGACATCTAAGTCCTGCACGTGTCGTCCTGTATAGGAAAGGAGAGGGTGGGACTAATTGGAATATCTCCTCAGAACATTCACCATGGTAGAGACGGTAAAATACTGCCAAGGAAGCAACACCTCTCTCATCACCGATCTGCAGAGGGTCGAGGGTACTCGTGACCTCAGGATTTCCGATAATGCGGACCGCACGTCGCAGCAACCTGTCGAGAGCTCTCGACTTTCTACTCGCCTCTATATTCGACTCTCTACTCGACTCTCTACTCGACTCTCTACTCGACTCTCTACTCGACTCTCTACTCGACTTCCTACTCGCCTCTATTCTTGAATTTATACTCGACTCATTTCTGACTTCTCTGCTCCTCTCGCTACTCGACTTTGTTCTCTCCTCTATACTCGCCTTTCTATTGGCCTCTCTACTCGCCCATCCACTCGATTCTCTGTTCGCCTCTCTACTGGACTGTCCCCACTCACCTATCTACTCGCCCCTCTACTCGCCTCTCCACACGCCTGACTATTCGCCTTTCTACTCAACTCTCTATTCGACTCTCTACTGCACTCTATTTG
The DNA here is from genome assembly GCA_949126895.1 of Eilema caniola. NCBI lineage: Eukaryota > Metazoa > Arthropoda > Insecta > Lepidoptera > Erebidae > Eilema > Eilema caniola. The sequence continues at coordinate 7,294,602 of OX421464.1, read as the reverse complement.
ATTCTAAACTCGCCTCTCCAATGGCTTCTTTAGTACCGTATCTACTCGCCCCTGTAGTCGACTCTACTCGACTTTCTATTTGACCTAAACACGCTCGTATAGCAATCTCTACTCGCCTCTCAACTCGCTTCTATATTTGGCTCGTTACTCGACTATGTCCGTTCCGAAGTTATAATCCACTTTTGTTCCAAATGGTTTGAGGACATTTTCAAAAAAAATTCTTACTGTTTATCCCCTATTCACCCCCTTCTTGCGCGACTGTAAAATTACAAACTTCAATCACTTAGCCCTATCCCCCCCTCCTTTTACCTCAATTTTCAGAATCAAATGTAGCCTATGTCCGTTCCCTAGCTCTAATCCATCTCAGTACTAAATTTCACAAGGATATTTAAAAATAACACACTTTCACTTTCCCTTATTTCTCTATAAAAGGTAGCCTTATCCGTTTCCAAGTTCTAATCTATCCTTGTACCAAATTTCATCAGGATATCGTATAACATGACAAACTTACATCCCCTAGCCCTATTCCCCCTCTTCTATACCCTTTTTCGCGATAAAATGTAGCCTATGTCCGTTTATAAGCTCTAATCCATCTCTATGCTAATTTCATCGGGATATCTTCAAAATTGACATACTTACATCCCCTAGCCCTATTCCCCCCCCCCCCTTTACTTCCTTTTTTGCCATAAATGGTAGCTTATGTCCATTTTCAAGCTCTAATCCATCTCTATACTAATTTCATCAGGATATCTTCAAAATTGACAACCTTTCATACTAACTATCTAGCTCTAGTACCCCCCTCCCCTGCTACTCCATTTTTCGCATCGTCTTATTCCTCCCCCCCTTAAACCCCTTTTTTCGCTACAAATGGTAGCCTATGTTCGTTCCCAAGCTTTAATCTATCTCTGTGCCAAATTTCATCAGGATATCTTCAAAAATGACAAACTTTCATATAAAATTTCGTCCCATGGGCCCTCTCCCGCCTTCTACCCCCATTTTCGCGATTAAAGGTAGCTTATTTCAGTTCCCAAGCTCTAATATACCTCAGTACTAAATTTCATAAGAATATCTTCAAAAATGACAAACTTTCATACAAACTTTCATCCGCTATTTCCCCCCCTTAAACCACCTTTCTTGCCTATGTCCCTATGTCCGTTTTCAAGCTCTAATACACGTCTGTACCAAATTTCATCAAGATCAGTTCAGTGGTTTAGGCGTGAAAGCGTAACACACAGACAGACAGAGTTACTTTCGCATTTATAATATTAGCATGGATTAAAATACTTGTAAGTTAGTGAAATGTAAAAACCCATAGGAAAATTGTGTTCATGAACGCCCGGCAGTGTCACGACCTGCGCGAGCGCTATCAACTAGGTAATTATGAATAATATTTGCCTATACACATTTTGGAGGCAACTATGTGCTATGTGTACTTAGTTTATTTGGTTAGGTACCTACCTACATAACTAAAGGTTAACAATCTTGTAGAGACTTAAAAAAAAAACACATATTAAATAAAAAAAAGACGGGTTGCACTCCGGGAGTGCCGGCAGAGGTGAAAACTTTTTCTTTCTTTCTTTCTTTCTTAATACTAGGAGTGTAATCAAGCAGTAATAGGTCAATTAAGCTACATACCAAATGCGTTATAAACCAAAGAGAATGTGTATAAAATCGTTCTCCTAGTTCAGATCTAGGTCTAGAACAAATTAATTATGCTACTATTACACATTTCAACAGTAAGCCTATAGATGGTTAATTTAGAAGTGATTACTGGTAATTGACAGTAAACGTACAACCCATGAATGGTTGCACACGCTCACGAAGTGCCGACGTTTGAGACGCCGAGGCGGGAGCTTGTGACGGCCCTGGGGGTGAGAGTGCTCAAGCTCTCCACCCTGCTCGTGGCGATGGTCCGCTGCGCGAATGCGTGTGCGGCCAGCGCCTCCGAAGGAGACAGCAGAGCGGACGCGGCGCGATGAGCGAGACAGTCTCTCGGACATCGCTGCCCGCGTTCGTAGGCGGCTCCGCCCCCCATGAGCGCGAGCCTGATGGCGACGGGTGGAGCCGCCCATCACACTAGTAGAAGCAGGCCCTTCCATACCGGGGGCGAGTCGGGGACGGCGTGGTCCCCCTCCCGAGGAGGGCTAGACCGAGAGGGATGGCCCTGGGTCAGCTGGGGTGCGAGGTATATGACGCACGACAACCTCACCTTCGGCCTAGCACTATGATCAACAGACGGCGTGCGGTTTAGTCGGTTCGAGTCCGACATAACCTCCCCCTTCGGCTCCGAAGGGAAATGTATCCGTGGGGAATACCCGCACGTAAAAAAAAAAAACTGGAGAGTTATTGTGCTGTCAGTGGGAAGACCTAAGGCTTGTCCTGCTTTATCTTGTATACTGACGGCACAGAAACTTTACTCTCTGTTCTATCAGGGTCGGCAGCGCGAGTGTGACGCCTCTGGTGTTGCACCCGTCCATAGGCCATGGTAACCACTTTCCATCAGGTGGATCGTGTGCTGTAATAAAAAAATGTCTAAAATTAAATGGCTGTTCTTGTAATACCTATATGACAGGGGTTAACAATTAGCAGAATAAGAATTCTGGTGTACCAGACTTACAGCAGCGTCGGTAAGCGAAGGATTAGCCGAAAAATAAACGAATCATAAATCACGTTATACTAGTTCTGTTAATTAATACCGCTTAGAGTATGATATAATGGAGTCATGGGCAATAGTTTTATTGTTTAAATGATTGGTGGGTATTGCTGTTGTATCGTTTCAGTTACTGCACAAGTTACATGATATTATTAGCTCATAGCTCATAAGTTATGTGAGTTAACTACAAAAGTAACTGATGACAAAAAAATCTTTTGAAATACATGAATAAATAACTGAAATATAGATACAGTAGATAACGATTACAGGTTTCGTTTATTATTTTACTAACGATTGTAGAGCTAAAAATTTTATCTATAATTATTACATACTTAGTCTTAAGTCCAAAATTAAATGAAACGAGTTTCATTACACTTCTTCATTCGCTCTACAAAAAGCTATTTAATTTTAATCTTTGACCCATTGCTATAAAGTCTGAAATGAATTGATTTTTATGTGCAGTGGTCGTGTTTTGACATTGGTTTTGATGTAGCAGAATCTAGCCTCAGTGGATCAGAAAAGGCAGCTGAATTTTTATACCATTTTTAGGGTTCCGTTGGCTAAATGGCAAAAAACAGAACCTTTATTGTTTCGTCATGTCCGTCTGTCTGTCCGTCCGTATGTCACAGCGAAGTCTGGTAGCTTAGTGGTCAAAGCATTGCCCTTTTAAGGCAAAGATCGCGGGTTCAAACCCCGCCTAGACCAACTCAATTTTTCTCAATAATTCGATTTAAAAAAAATTGGGGGTTCCCCATACTTAGAACTGAAACCCCTTTTTTTTTCATCAAACCCATGCGTTAGGCTCATCTTTGGATAGGTCTTCAAAAATGATATTGAGATTTCTAATCTCATATTTTTCTAAACTTTATTGTTGCTGCGAGATACACTTCCAAAGTGATAAAATTGGTAATGTAACTTTTAAAATAAGAGAATGATAAAACTAAAAATAATATATTCTGATGTACATTATCGTGTAAACTTCCACCGAAAATTGGTTTGAACGAGATCTAGTAAATAATTTTTAATACATCATAAATCGTAAACCACAATTTACCTTTCATTCAATCATATTTTTTTAAATATGTTACTTGCTGCCACGGAACCTTTCAGGGGCGAGTCCGACTTGGCCGCTCACACAATGCTGCCATGCTTTTTAATTACTTATGTGTTTTTTTCAATTAAGATAACGTATGAACAAAAGTAAAACGCATAATTTGCGTAATTATATTGGTGAAGTCATGATTTTTCCAAGTTCGAATATGCAGGTATGACCATAGGAAATACCACACACGCACTATCTACATTATAAAAATGAATCCTTATTTCCCTTGGTCATGCCATCACGCCTAAACCACTGAGCCCGTTTCGATGAATTTTGGTATAGGGGTAGATTAGACCGAGAAAGGACATAGGTTATGTTTGGTCGCGATAAAGCTAGTCGTTAATAAATTAAGTCATTATCCTTACTAATATTATAAATTCAAAAGTAACTACAGAAACGATATTTGATGAAATTTGGTACAGAGATAGATTAGACCTCGGGAAAGGATATGGCTATGTATGGAAGCCATAACCGATATTCACACGGGTGAAGTGGAGGGCAATAGTTAGTTTTCGTCTTCTTTTCTTATGGTTAGTGACCAACCTGTGACAGAGTTATTCAAGTCACCCATAGTTAGTAAAATAATATATTTTTTAAACGAGAAATAAATGTATCTGCATATGTGTATGTATTTAAAGTGCACGAAGCCTCACATCGCCACCGTTTGTTGAATATATAATATGCTTTCACACTGATGATGATGTTATAATACCAAATTTGTAAATTCATCAAAGAAAACCAAGTATTTTGCAACTCAGCTCGAGATCAGGGCCCTGATTCTGCTATTATTTTTATAATTGCAAAACCACTGCCGTACCAGAGACACTACAACTGCCATTTAACTTTAAACTTTATATTTATACAGTTAAAGTCTAAAATTAAATGACAATCTTGTAGAGTGAATGAAAAATGTTATAAACTCTTTATTTTTTTCATTTTGGACCTTAAGGATTTCTCCATAAAGTCTAAAATGTAATGACATTTTATACAATGTCAGCTGTATGACAGTGGTGTTGTTTTGTCATAAAATTAGTAGAATCAGGGACCTACTTGCAAACTTCTTTATTCATCGCAGCCGTTTCTTTAGAACTAAGACTCTCGAAGTTCAGCCAGTGTATAATGGATTGACACCTCGACATAAGCCAATGTTAACAAGAACTAAATTGATTAACAGTCTTCTGGGTAATCTCACTAGCTCGATGTGTTCACTGATTACTTATTACCTACTGATGAATACGTAAGGGTAAACCCTGAGCGAAGTAGTTACTTGTCTAACGATTTCTCTGTGTGTTCCGACTTTCCGTATTATATCAGCTTTCTATAATGTTACACCCTAATGATTAGACTGCAAATATATTTCTTACCATTATTATTAGCTTCATTAAATAGCGTTTAGTAGTTTTTGCGTTGTTTATTTAATGATGTAACTGTACTTTCTCAGTTCTCTGCATTATATAAATGAAATGAAGGCTTAACTTTCTTTTACTTTGAAGTAATAAATGTATTTTAAATAATTTTAAAATTGTTTATTCAATATTAAAAATCTGAAGATTATCATAGTCTACCAATGCCTTGATGCTTTGTCACCTGCGCAATGCAAGGACCCGTTAAGAATTACCAAAAAAGTGTCAATTCTCATATAAACAAATTTCGTTATAGGTATAAAGGTCGTCCGGATTTGCTTTTTTTTTAATAAGCAAATAATGTACTATACCTTGTTAATAGATACAGGTTTATAGAAGCCAAATAAAATTACACCTTATTGTGACGTTCAAGCCCCTCTGGACAAGTGCCAATTCGTTGACCCGGCGTTTGGTGGCATAGAATGACAAAAGTATGAGATTTGACGTATATGACAGTCGTTAATGAATGTCAAATGTATCAATTCCCATACTTTCTTCATTCTATTCCATCAAACGTCGGCCATCGAATTACCACTTGTCCAGAGGGGCTGATAGACAAACGCCTATTCGCCATCTTCATGACGCATTATTCATTTTAACCAACTTCAAAAAATAGTAATGTTCTCAATTCGTTAGAAATGTTTTTTTATAGGTAGGCATCTTATCCGAAATTTCCATCGTTTTAATTTGATTTTGGGTCTAGATGGCGCCATATAATATTATGTACTACATAATTTATTTATTATTATTATTGAAAATGAAGTCTCCGCGATGGCGACAGATAACAGCTTACAATTTTTTACATTAATTTTACTTTAGTTTACATTTTTCCATTTGGGTTATCTACAATAAAATCAGGTTGATTAGAAAATTCAATTAAGATAATCATACTTTTGAAATTAGTAATTACGGTGGCATGTATTATTATAATGAGTATGTGTAGTTTTGTGTTAGAACACTACACATAACGTAATGTCCAGGGCCACTGACGAGCCTATCATCATCATCGTCATTGTCCTTTCATCATTATCATCTCGCCACATGTCATTCTCCTCCATACATGCCTAACAGATGTCATTTCTTCAGACGCTCCCATCTTTGCCACAGGGGTTTCACGTAATCCAACCATCTTATCTTGGACCTACCTCTACTTCTAAAGTCCTCCACATTCATACTTTGAACCATTTTTATAACCCTTCTCATAGTTTACTCATATCACGATAGTCAATCGCTTTTCAATTTTTCATTCTCTGGTGGCACTTTCAAACTTCCTTTAATATACTATAATTTAGCCTAAAATATCTTATACATTTGAAATATCACCATATCTTCTGTTTCTGTCACATAACTGTCCATCCCAAGGTTGCCTGGAAGAAATCGCTTCCAGCGATAAGGCCGCCCATTGTACATTTCTGTAAACATGCTACCTACTTGTGCTATTGTAAATTTATTGGTGTACAATAAAGTATTATCTATCTAACTATATTAAATTTATTACAAAGTTTTTGTAACTAACTGTACACGAATACCTCAATTCTGACAATTGAGCGAGTAGACGACAAGAAAATAATCAAAAAATTCAAAGGTGGCATATAGCGCGCGCGCGAGATTGACGCGCGCGAGTTGATGAATACCCATACAGATTTATATATCAACTCGATATAGTTATTCCAGGTAATTTGTATCATACCTACCTGAAAAATAAGGTATGAAATTTTTAATTAGAAAATATTAATTCCAAATGTGCGTTAAGTTATCAAAAAAGTCATTTTAAAATTAGTTAATAGGTTTTCAATATAGGTAGGTATATTGAAAACCTTTTAACTAATTTTAAAATGACTCTTGATCTTATTGGTAAAAAAACAGTCTTGAAATTTTATTTTATACTAAACCTCGTAAAGCACATGACTGACGCTAAATCGGCTCTGCAAACAATTCGATATCGACCGCGTATCATTGTCATCTTATCTCTAATCTAGGCTTCGGTACTTTTGTTGTTGGATCAGATTTTATTTGTTAAGTTAATTAGATCGAATATTGCATTATCCAGATTATTACTTTTATCTTACATTTCGATTTATTTCAGAGCGATAAAGTTGATCCTTGTCTTTTCATTAATTGTTTTATCAGCGATCGGAGATAAGTTGGCAGTAAGTTATAATGAAAGAACTGATTGTAATGTTTAACCTATATCTATTATAGTAGCTTGTTGTATTTTGAACAAAAACTATTGTGTTCAGACAATCTGGGAATATTATCTAAATTGAACTGGGCTTTGTTAGATGAATACTTGTTTCTGTCAGGAAGATATTGCGGTTATTTGAATGCAACTCAACTGTCTAGAGACGATGATGATGATTGCTGGTTATTTTTTTATTTTGTGGTTTGAGGATTCATATTTATGACATGCTGTCTTATACTTTGTTTGAATTATAGTTTATCAACTAATAATCAAATGAAAACGTGATAGTAGGTATTCATAAAAGATGGCTGCACAAGTGCAGAGAATTTCTTCTTGATTCTGCCTATGTTTTGTGATTCTAACATACATACATAATCTGAGTCATCATTATCCTGGTGTTAATCCAAGTCACATCTGAGCCCTTCACCTCGGAGTCCGGGGTGCGCTTCAGAATCAGAGCGTTTTCACATTCATCCGATATCTGATATCGGTGTCGGACGCCGATAGCCGACATCCGATGGTCGAAACCTTGTGCTGTTTTCAAATTTATCCAATAAAATCGGCCCGATACGGTCATTTGCTGGAAAGCACAGACCAGTTAGGGATGCTAAGAATGAAAAAAAAATTCGACCTTATTGACATTTTTGAAGTAAAAACTTCTTTAGCGGCGTTGGATGGGTAAAAAGTGTTAAACTCGCGTTAGGATTACTTGACCTTTGAACCGTAACCGACGACTGACGTCATACAACATTACAACAGCTACAGACTGTTTATTTTGTTAGGTGCGTTTAGAAGCTTCGTGGCTTAGCGGTAACCGCTTCGTCTGTAAGTCCTTATGGTTTAAGATATTACCGGGTTCGAACCTGGGCTTCAGATACTTTTTGTGATTATTTTTTCTTTTTGTAATTTATAACTTTTTGTGATTATTTTTTAATTCATTACTTCTTCTGACAGAAAATGAGTGATAGGTTCTATGATTGGCGCTATATTATAGGTATGGTATTGTATGGTGTGTTCTTTTTATCTTTTTGTCTGTATATAACGAAAAAAGAAAGAAAGAAAAAGTTTTCACTTCTGCCGGCACTCCCGGAGTGCAACCCGTCTTATTTTTTCTTATATTCGTGATCAGCCCGGCAGCGTCATCAATTAAGGCGAAAAGATATGTAACTAAGAAAATGTCTGTAAGGTCGAAAATTGCTTCCAGTTGCTGTTTTGGTCCCTTGGTGATCCGATATCGGGCCAAAACAGTGGTGTTGGGTCCGATAACAGATATCGGGCCGGCGAGAGAGATACAGGGAAGTAGAAGAGAGATACATATGTCATACATTTGACTTCTTCTGATATCGCATGTCGGATATCGGATATCGAACGCTCTCAGAATCGCACGGTCTTGGGCATCGAGGATAGCAGTAGCGACGGGTGGAAATTTTCAAAAAGGAAGCCGGTGTAAAGAAAATCTTACCTCGATCTATTTGGCAGTATATTAAAATAATATTTGTTGATTGGTCTGCAGGTATATATTTAAATACCTAATATATAATATTATTTATTACTTTATATTTGCCATATCTGCAAACCGGTAAGAATCGTGTTAAATTGACCCCTTGCCACTGGAGGATAGTGAGACCATTGGTACGCATGTCAGACTCTACGACGTCACCTGGGTCAGCCGGGGTGCGAGGGATATGTCACGAGACAACCTCATCTTCGGCCTAGCACATCGACCCACAGACGGCGTGCGGTTTAGTCGGTTCGAGTCCGACATAACCTCCCCCTTCGGCTCCGAAGGGGGGGGGGGGGGGGATATCCGTGGGGATTTCCTGCACGTATAAAAAAAAACTCTATGACGTCAAGCCAGCACTTATTGGATCAACCCACGGAGAACAAAATATGATGGTCATCTTCTCCTACCAAGACCCGGAGGGGGCACCATTGCCAGACATTGTTAATCTAAGTCGTAACGATAAAATCACTATAATAATGTATTATCGGAAAGCGGCTGTGAATATGACAGTATAATAAGCTCATTTATGTGTGCTGTGTTGAAAATATATGTGTGTTCTTGTGAGTGCGTGAATCTTTACATGTTTCTGGTAGGATTTGATAATAAAACTACAATAAGTAGAACGTTATACTGTGGTAGAACTGTGTAAGTTTCGATAGGGTTTAATTTCTTTTTACTTTTTGCATTCACCTTCCTCACGTGGCTTTACAAGGACGTTATGTTTTTCAGTATTTCCTATTACATCTAAAGCTTGTACACTTAATCCGTTCTTCTATGGTAGCGCCCGATTGAGGCGATAGTACAGTTCTCTGTCAGATTGAACCGTAAAACACAAAAGGTGAAACAACACAGTAACCTACACACTTCTGCTAACCCCTTCATAGAGGACAACTTAATTTTAATAAACACTACCGTATTCTGTTATTATTTTAATAATTTGCAGGCCTAATTGCGTGCGATCTTGCTTCATTATGTTTATTATATTATATGTTATTTAATTTATTTACATGTGCAAATTGTGCAATGAATCAAAATTGTTATGCAGGGCACTGCAATTACTTGCGATGAAGGCTTTAGAATTGTGACTAATGAGTCGTACGGTTGTGCCTGACTAATAATGTAAGGCAGTTATTTTATTCAGTTCAATTTACATGTTTTAACACGCAACAGTGCCGAGTATGTGTGTGAGTGTATTAACTAAATTAACACAAATTTTAGAGGTTTCGTTTTTAGGAAACAGCTGAAATTAGTGCTTATTTGGTTCATGTAAGCACGGAACGCTTGAACCAAGACTTGATTCCAGATGAAAAGCATACCTCACCTGCTTGGCGGTGCTCCTTTTGAACAACGATCAGATGGCAGTTGCTCTCGAAAAAGCCGCCATACTATTCGAAAACGATAATCGAACCTCGAGCTATAAAGTTTAAAACTTTAAACGCAACTGTGAAGTAATCAACCAAAAGTCAAACGAACAGATTTTAGAGCTGTAAGTTGCGTAATTTCGGTTAGATAATTTCTGCTGCATTTGATTTTTTGAAAACGTTCTGTTTGATTCACAAAATGACGGTGACGCAAAATGAGTTGTTTGCAAGCAGGAGTTTTTCACGCAGTGAACGAAATTACGCTACTAACTACTCGAAAAAATTACGGACGTTTTGAGACTTCCCCCTAAACTGGGCACTACATTTACTATCCTCGGAACAGGTTCCTATGGTACGAGATCAGGACGAGCATGCACGCGCAGACTATTAAGTCTAGTCAGTCAGTCAGCTGAGAAAAAATACATTACAATGTTGTCAATACAATGAATGACCCGTCGAGACAAATTAAGTGTAATTGAGGTTATTAGATTATTATGAGAACAGCGTTTTGTCTACGTCAAGGTTCTGACAGGTGATGAGCAATTATCGCGGAAAATACAAAAACTGATGTAGACCAGAATTACCCGGTGTGACCGAACATGACTCTCAGTGAATCCCCGTTCCCATTGTAAACCCAACCTTTTTTTTGCTTTCACTCTCCCTCTCTCTCTATCGTCAATGAATATGTGTCAGTTTGGTCACATAACGGACCTGCTGTTTTTCTTAGGTTGAAGATATTGAGAGCGGTATCGTATAATCGATCGACTAAAAAAAATGCCCGCTGAGATTCTTGCCGGAGTCTTCTCAGGTCAGGGCCGCGTTTCGAACAGGCGGTGATCCATTTGCTAAACTAGTCTAGATTTTTTTAAACTTGACGTTTTGTAAGTTCCGTTTTAATGGTCTAAATAGAATAAATGATTTTTGACTTTGACTTTGACTCGTAAGTTGGTATATCTGCTGATTGATTGACGAGACTGTGATGCAGATCGGAAGGTAGTCGTTTCTTTAAAAGCCAATCTAATCATAAAAAGGAGGAAAAGTAGAGAGACACTTGAACTGTACGACGGACACTCTGTCAAGTGTATGGTAGGTCATAATATCAGATGCGTAATGGAATTGTGTTGAACAATTTGTTTAAAATCGATTACATTACCCTGATGAGACCCGAAAATATTGACGCCAACGGCGTATAGCAAGGTTACATAATCTATGCCTACGTGTTCTACCTCACTACAAACCTCATCGATAGTATAAACACGCTATGAATAAACATGAAATAAAAACCACAAGTCAATCATAATTATGCTTAAAGCGAGCAAAAATTACCACAGTTAATTATGTACGTGCTATTTTCCCGAAGCGTAGGTAATAACGTCCAATTAAGGACATAACACCATAATCAGGCGTCGATTAACGTTAATAACATTAACAGAATTAAACGACACAATTGATTACAAGAACTGAGGTCAAATTATCTTCGTAATAGTTTGTATCACGACAACTATTGTACACGCGTACTTGTCGCTTAGTCTCAAATTGATCAAGTCTCAAAACGTTCTAGTCTCAAAATCTTGAAGTCTCAAAACGTCACAGTCTCAAAATAACATAATATCGTTGCAAAAGTTTTTAAGGCTTAACCTTATTTGAGAGATCTTATTTGAGAACCTATGGATACGCACAGCAAAAGATAGACTGAAGTGGAAAGCCTTAGAGGAGGCCTTTGTCGAAAGACAAGCTGTTAAGGCAAAGAGTATGTAAACCTATGTTAAGGTTTATAAGGGAGAACCGAATGCCGAGATTTTTGTTTAGATATAAAGAATGAAGATAAAGGAAAATTATTAGTTTTAGTAGGTACCTCTATTTTATATCTACCTGTTTTAAATAATGTTTTTTTAAGTACCTATGTAACCGCTAACAGTAATAAAGGCTTATTTATTTATTTATGTTATTTCGTTTGTTTGTCCACATTTTATGCGCATCTGTACCGTGCCTCATCTTCGTTCGTACTTATTATCAAGTCTATTATTGAATATGGTTGTATAATCTGATCTATATAATATACAAGAACAACGTGTATTAATAATAGAGATTGACTTACGAGTCGTTACAATGTTGAATTATTTAATTTGCAATGTAGTAAACAATATTTATTAATCGTTAAGCCATGTTGGAATTATGTTAGTCATCGATTACTTTAGTCGATTATTTAGGGTAGTTGGATTTTGAAGCGGGTAACACCGGCTTGATATGAAGGCGATAACTCGATCAGTCGTTTCACTACTCAAGTGGTATCACTATACGAGGTGCCCCAGAAGGACTTTTGGATGATTTTTTCACACCACGTGTAGTGTGAATCGCCCAATTTATCTTTTGGTGTGAGTCGATGCAGATCACATATTGTTTACTGTTTCATCAAACTGTGAGGTTTGTTGCACTTTGGAGGGTGTTGCACAGAAAAGAAAGAAGGCATAAGGCATAACGACACAATCTTGCTGTCGGTACCGGATGTACCGACACGATCGCATAATAAATTGCATAAATTACACCTTGTTTGCATTGAACGTTTTATGGAACGATATGACTGTCATATACGTTTATATATAAAACAAATTATTAAAAATAAAAAACCCGGCTGATACTGAAAAGATCGAAACAAGCTTTATATCGATATTATATATATATATATATTATAGCAGATGGTATCTATTAATTTTCATGGGGTTTGAGATTTGCAAATGGGTTCCGCCTGCTATTAAGCTTGTTTCGATCTTTTTAGCATCAGTTTTTATTTTTAATAAATTGTTTTATTTTATACTTTTTAGTTAAGACATAAGTATGTATTTTTGTAATCTTCTTCTAATTTTCTTCATTTTGATACCTCACTCGATTTTGGCGCCAATTAACCAACATATAGCTTTTGATCATATTTTATGTACCCAAGAACATTTGGGCAATAAATACCTTTCATTTGAGATATGAATTATTGAAATGTCCACGGTGGTTCAGAAGATATGAGGTAATAAAGAATATTACAAACATACAAGATACGCGCAAAAGACATAACCCTTCTTGACAATCGGGTAAAAAGTCCCTTACAATAAAACAAAACAAAAAAATGACCTACAAAAATTAATCACACAATAAGCAGGAAGCAAAATATACATAGCGAAAGCAATAAATTAAAAAATTACAGTACCAGTTTTTCCAGACATGAGAAGAAATTACTCAAGACAGTTACCTAATAAAATAAAGTGAATTATAGTCGATAATTAATATTTACACACACTACTGCCACCAGTTTGATTAATTTATTGGCATATTTGATTTTTACGATTATACTTGACTAGCTTTTGCCCGCGGCTCCGCCCGCGTGGATATCGGTTATCGCTATAATATCGGTTATCGTTATAAATTGTAGCCTATGTGTTATTAATTAAAATCCATTCAGTACTTTTTACGTGAAAGAGTAACAAACATCCATCCATCCATCTATCTATTACAAACTTTTGCAAAATAAAATAAGTAGGATTACAATATAGGTCACTTCGATGTATCTGTCCCAGCCAACTAGATTAAAGCCGTTGAATTACCTGCCTAGGCTGTTAACTAAACGGCGCCATTCAATTAGCGGTCTGAATGACGTTCAGCAATTTCATTAAACATCTAGGCAAATGGCTTATATCAACAATTGCCACTTAATCAAACAGCTAGAAAAATGCCTTTTTCCGAATTGTTATAAAAAAAATAAACAGGACGGCTAGTGCCTTCTAACCTAACCTATCCAAGTCGAATTGCGCAGTTTTCTTAATAAACCTATCACTAATTTTCTGTTAATACACCTCTGCTATCTTACGAATGGCCTAAGCATTAATTAGCCAGCCAGTTTATTAAATGTTGTAATGAACGTTACGGCTGAATATCATTCAGGCCGTTCATTGAATGGCACCGTACAGCCTAGGCAGTTAATAGAATGGCTGATTAAACTAGCTGGCTGCGACATATGCATGGACTCGTAATGAGATACAGAAGCCCTAAGTAGTGTTGTGAATTACATACAAAATCGTGTCCACGTAAAGCACAAAAGCGACGAACGGGCGCAAATTTTGTTCTATAACGCTCTTAGAGCATTTTCACACTCATCCGATATCGGTGTCGGACGCCGATAGCCGGCATCCGATAGCCGGCACCTGGTGCTGTTTTCACATTTATCCGAAAAAATCGGCCCGATACGGCCATTTGCTCAACAGCACAGACTAGTTAGGGATGCTAGGAGTAAAGAAAAAGATTTAAATTGCTTGCAGTCGATGTTTTAGTCTCTTTGTGGGCCGAAACAGTGGTGTTGGCTCCGATAACCGATACCGGGCCGGACAATGTGAAAGAGAGATACATATCTCATACATTTGACTTTCTCCGATATCGGATGTCGGATATCGGATGAGTGTAACGCTTTATGGGTTCCCTGTCATGAAAAATTCTAGAGTTAGGGTGATTGCACCTTATCTCTAAGACATTTCCAAAATAATAAATTAAAACGTTATTAAACTAATATTCTATTTGATAGAATATATAATTTTTACATTCATTAATATTATTTCAATGCAAAGTTACTATGTAAAGTAGTCGATGTTCAGCAACTTTTGCGTCTGATTGTACCCCAACTATGATAACGAAATATAACAACGGGAGATATTTTTCGCACTCGGCAGGTCGATTACGTTAATCATAAAAGTGTTAGTACTGTTAATTGTAACGCTAATCACGTGACAATTCATATAAAACTGTATCTCTCTTTCCAGACTACTTCACTCAAAACCAAGAATACCAGAAATTCGCATCAAACATGGGCATATCTGAGCCACACAAAGATGACTCACCGCGAACAACTCCTGACCTGTCAAGAGCAGACCAGTCTCCTTCAGACAGGCCTATTCCAGGGTCGGCAGACAGTGATGACGCGGATGAATTCGCCCCGAAAAGGAAGCAGAGACGGTATAGGACAACTTTTACTAGTTTCCAGCTTGAAGAGCTGGAGAAAGCCTTTTCCAGGACACATTATCCTGACGTATTTACAAGGTGAGGGAATGTTTTGACCATACGCTATAGTTTATACAACAAAGTGTGTGTGTGTGTGTGTGTGTGTGTGTCTGTTTATACATCTCTCACACCTAAATCACTATACCAATTTTTATGAAATTTGGTGTAGGGGTAGATTACATCTTGAGAAAGGATATAGGCTGACATCCACAGAAATAATAGTATGTCTTTTTTAATCAAGCAAGTAGGCTAGCAGTATGTTGTAACCTGTGTGTCTATACTTGCGAAACAAAAGTTACCTACTGAGTGTTTTTTCACTTATTCACTCGTGAGCGAGGAAATGTGAGAATGTTTGATTTTTTCATTAAAAAATATAATTTATAATTTAATAAAATAAAATTAAAGTCGCGCAGCGAATCCGATCCTTCAGTTTCTCTGAAGGACGATTCGAAATGAGGTGATTCGACAAAGAACCAAAGTTACCGACATAGCTCGCAGAATAAGTAAGCTGAAGTGGCAATGGGCTGGCCACGTCTGTCGAAGGACCGATGGCCGTTGGAGCAGACGAGTCCTAGAGTGGAGACCGCGAGGAGGCAAACGAAGGGTAGGACGCCTCCTGGCCAGATAGACCGATGACCTGAAAAAGGTGGCTGGGACGGACTGGATGCGGAAGGCAGAGGATCGTACGAAATGGCACATATTGGGAGATGCCTATGTCCAGCAGTGGACTGCAGTGGGTATCTTGATTGATAAATTAAATTATTATTTATAAATAAAAATTATAATTTTCCGCAATGTAAAAATTTTGTAGCCGTGTTGTTGCCTGGTGGAATAGAATAGCCAGGGGGCTATTCTATTCCACCCCACCTATCTCTTCCTGTGGGTGTCGGAAGGTCTTCATCCGACAGTGAACATATAACCAATGACTAAGAGCCAGCTTGACGGCAATGGGCTCGCCCCCTATTACGTGGGACCGAAAATCATAGTTGGCGAAATGTGGGTGTAAATACACTTCTGCCTACCCCTTCCGCGTGAGTATATGTATGTAAATCAATATTGTAAAAATTACCTAGGGACAGTATATTCGCTCAAAGCTGAGTGGGTTCACATGCATAATTAACGTGTCCTATATTATGAATAAAAAGATAGTAGTTGTTTCTGTAAAGGTCGCGTTAAACTAATACTTGGCAAAGGCGGTGTTAGAGAAAAGGCCCTGGGTGACCTAGAAGCAAACTTAGGCTGAACTGAACTAGCTTTTGCCCGCGGCTCCACCCGCGTGGATGTCGGTTATCGTTATAAATTGTAGCCTATGTGTTATTCTGATGTATAAGCTATATTATTGCAAAGTTTCATTAAAATTCATTCAGTAGTTTTTACGTGAAAGAGTAATAAACATCCATCACATACAAACTTTCGCGTTTATAATATTAGTAGGTTAAGCGTAAATAAGTATTTTCTTTTCAAAATTATAAGTCTTAATTAATTAGTATAATAATAAATTAATTACTCCTTTTGTTCTAGAGAGGAGCTTGCGATGAAGATCGGACTAACGGAGGCGAGAATTCAGGTAAAACTACTTTAAAACTAATATTTTTAGGCGTTGGTACGAGTTCCAATGCCAAAATCATTATGACGAAAATATTAGTCAACTATTTAAAATGCAATGTTGATGTGTCTGGCACGTCTTCGTGATAAAAACCAGATTCATTCACATAATTACGATAATAATGAAAATATTAGTAAAACTACCTTATGATAAGCGAATACAAACTTCATACCTACTGAATATGATACGGAATTGGTGCGGTATGGAATTGGTATGATCATCTGTCAGTAACAATTGATTAAATTAAACTGTCGTTCGTTTAGAACAGGATTTTATAGGAGATAGGACACGACGGTATTTTCGTTCAATTGAGCAGTCCGACTGGGAAAGTACCTCCGCCCTACATAATACCGCGGCCATAATAACCTCGTGTTGTGTTACCGGCGATTTTCAGAGTTTTTGTGTTGTCAGTGGAAGTCAGTGACCAAAGGCTAATCCTGCTTGGTCTTCTATGCTGACGGCACAGAAACGTTCTGTGTTTACAGGGTCGGCAGCACGAGTGTGACTCTCCTGGTGATGTACACGTCCATAGGCACGGTAACCATTTTCCATCAGGTGGGTCGTGCTAGTCTGCCACTTCAGTGGTATAAAAAACTAATTATAATTCATAATAGTACCTATTGTTCCAATGAAGACTCCTAGCAATATGTAAAGAAAAATCTGTAAAAATATAGTTTTATATATTATTTATTTTTTATCAGTTATTATTAGTAACTAACCGCGAGGTCTCGGGTTCGATCCCAGGTTTTTCATGGCACACACCAATGACTTTTCGGTGCTTTTCGAAGTTATGTGTGTATTTGTCGCAGGTTTATATGTGCCCGGTTAATGGCAATAGGCTCGCCACCTATCATCGGGACCTAAACATAAACTGGCGAAATGTGGATGCTAGCACCTATGCCTACCCCTTCGGGGATAAAGGCGTGAGTTTATGTTATGTTATGTGTTATTATTAGTTAATGACCTTGACGTCAACATTTCTCAATAAGCTATTAATTCCTTTATCTTTTAGTCATAAAAGTTAAGTATTTTGACCCTAAACTCCAATAACATAACACACAGGCACATAACCGCAGGTGAAACCTGTAATTAGAAACCACCCGGTTATTGTCAGCCCGCCATTACCTGCACTTAGCATCTCAAGTAATTGTTTACAGGCAATAAAATTAAGTTGATATCTCATTACAAGTTATACCGTAGTCAAGACTTATACGCATTAATTAAATAACCTATTCCGTTCATGTAAAGGTCAGAACACACTGGTGGAGATATAATTACTATTGATAGCCAATTTTGTCATTAATACATCGATAGCCAATTTTGTCATTATTACGACTAGGGTACATCCGATATTGCATCTTACTAGAATTTTATTATGGATACGAAAAACAGCTACCTATATTTTCGTATTTTTTAAAATTGTATTGCATGTTACTATTAATTTAAATTTTGTTTGTTACCCAGTAACGCGAAAATGGCTGGAAGAAATTTACTGTTTGACACAGACGAAGGCACGAGCAATAGCTAATTATGAACGTTTATTTTTACGTTCTTGTACTGTTAGGGTATGCATATACGTACGCACCTCACATAAATTACCTATCTCACAAATCACAGGGTATTCTTCTCCAGGAAATATCTATAGAATTACGACTTTGAATACTGAATACTTGAAAATAGTATAATTGAAACCGAAAAACAAAAACATTCGTCAATTCAACATAAGTGTGGACCGAACTTTAGAACCAGAAACAAACAACTTTTCAATATAATATTAAACACGCAAGCATTTTCTACGAGTGCAGTTTTCACTCCAGTCTGCACGTTTCTTTGTAATGCGGTCGGTAACCATTCATTCCCATGGACCAAGGACCTGTCGCACAACCTTTAATCAGACCAGATCGAATCGAATGAGACACAGAAACGACTCCATTGATAACTATAATAAACTACGTCTTACATTCAATACTAAAACGAACTCTGCTCACGGATATGGCAATTTCAAAAATGTGGATTAGTAGGGACAAAGCTTTTTGCTACAGTTGCCACTTTGGTAATTTTTCTTAATGCTCCGAAGTCACAGGACTGTTTTGACACTGAAAATATGGCAAATAACCATGAAGAAGCAGCGATCTAAGGCTGCTTTTCTTAATTTTTTGGATTAATTGACGACAATTCATCTTTCCTCATCATCATCATCCTGGCATGATTTACAGTTCGGAGCCCTGGGTCTGCTTATTCCTTCTCCTCCTGACAGGAAAGCTTGATCCTCATCCGCCAATCAGCAGGTGTACCGGCTTGCAGGTTTCCTGTGTTTTTGCAAATACGAAATTATGTATGCAAAAAAATGCATAAAAAGTTATAAGTAATAATTAACTCATGGTCTACAGAGCTATAATTAATGCGTACTTAATAAATAGGCTTCTTGTGATGGTTAAAATTAAATCATTAGTATATTATTAATGCAGAATAATTTTAATTTACAATTATAATTTCGCCATCAAGTAATCAATTAATATAGCCTTGCGTGACGGAATGTTAAACTTAAGTTTATCATATTTTTATGGGTTAATAAATTCATTTGGTAATAAAATGATGAAGATTTAACTTGTCTTGGATAATGATAATAATTTTAAGCACGTATCGTGTTGTGTCGTAAAAACCACACAACAGGATACGTGATTAAAATTATCCAGGTCGAATAAGGAAATTGGGAGTACCTGCTCTGTCGTTCTGCCAATACGCAAATAATGCCAACTTCATTCGAATGTAAATTAACACTTTGAAACTCGAGGTACACTCTCCAAACCCTCTTTCTGTCACTATAACCCCAAGAGTAAAACCAACGCTATAGAGCATCGTTCGTTACCATTACATTTGGTGGCGTGTGTTTGGGTTTATGGGACCTCACTAAGATGTAAGGGGCCGATCCAATTTCCTATGACACTCGAAATTAAATCTTTCGCCTACGTGAGACTCCACATCGGAGGTATTTGTAAATTTTAGAATTTCATTTCACAACTGCTGTAAATAAATAAATAAATATA
The DNA here is from genome assembly GCA_949126895.1 of Eilema caniola. Lineage (NCBI taxonomy): Eukaryota > Metazoa > Arthropoda > Insecta > Lepidoptera > Erebidae > Eilema > Eilema caniola. The sequence continues at coordinate 7,274,710 of OX421464.1, read as the reverse complement.
CATAGACCTACTTACGTACTACGTACCTACGTCTGGGTATCGGCGATTGGTTCCCAATTCTTAATTTTCTACGTGTGTAATTAAACAATTTTTTATGGGTACGAATTATTAGAATAACCTAGTTAATGGAAATATTATGATGCGAATTCCAATCTTAGAACTTAGCGCACCTACATATCCAAAAACACGAACCATTCTACATTCCATGTTCTTCTCGATCTTTTAATGACATAACGTAACCCTCACTTACTTGCCAGTGGTTTATTTTGCGCACAATCGACGCCACCATTCGAATACAAATTAGCGGTACAGATGAAGTAATCGAGCCGTACAATACAACGATTCATCGATACTGAATCGCATTATTCGATTCACAAATTCACAACAGATGTAGTAACTAAATTCATGGAATTATTTTTTCTCGTGACATTGTTTTTGTGTAAGTATAAAATTAATGGATGCAAACATTCGTACCTCCGAGTAGTAATGAAATAATTGTTCTTCATAATAGGCATATTATGAACGAGTTTGTGCGTCAGGTGAATTAAAAAATTAAATAGTTAGTTACATTGTAAGATCTTGCTGTGACGAATGTAACTATTCAGCAAAGACGATAATCTGTCATTTCTCGGTAATCTATAAGCGCTTAAAACTATGGTGATGAATCACGAAATATAAGTAGAAGAAGAATAATAGAATTAGCATAATGAACTGATACCAAACGACAGTTTCGAACAAGATTGAATGACTACCTTTATATATATGAAAAAAACACACTTTTCAAGTTCCATACAATTATATTTAGTTTTATCACTGTTTGTGTGTTTGTTTAGTTTAAATACTAAACAGTGATAAAACTAAATATAATTGTGTGGAACTTGTAAAATGTGTTTTTTTTTTCATATATATAAAGGTGTAGTAAAATGAAGTTCCATCAAGAAGTTACAACAAATTCAATCAACTACAAGATTGAATGATTTTTTGTAATCTTTGTTAAACAAAATGAATCCCATTTATAACTACACTAATAAATAAAATTGAAGTGTCTGTTTGTAACATTAAAATAACAGCAGCTAACAAAAAATCTAAACAATATTAGTAACCGAAATCACTAATATTCCCGTTACCCGTCCAGCTAAGCTAAATTGCTTGTTAGGTGCGGGCATATGTCGGTAGTGCCTCGATCGTAAGGCCGCAAGCGACCGACGCTTCTGTCTGTTTGTCTTCCTGCCCTGCCCCTCTAGACAAGTGACAATTCGCTAGCCGGCGTTTGGTGGAATAGAATGACGAATGTATGGGATTTGACGTATATGACAGTCGTTAACGCATGTCAAATACGTCAAATCCTATACATTCGTCATTCTATTCCTTCAAACGCCGGCTAGCGAATTGCCACTTGTCTAGAGGGGCTGTAGACAAGTGGTAATTCGTTGGCCTGCGTATCGTTGAATAGAATGACAAATGTATGGGATTTGACATTTATGACATACGTTGACGGCTCTCATACCGAAACTTCAAATCCCATACATTTGTCATTCTGTTCTACGATACGCAGGCCAACGAATTGGGTCTTTTCCTGTAGTTAAAATAAATTATTTAGCTGAATATATTAAATTTAGAATAATAAAAGAGTGAAAAAGTGACGTCGGTCATTATTTTATCGGTCTTATTTATTTTTAATTATCCACCCAACCTTTAATAGTAAATTGTTTGATTATTACATATTATGACGTCACAAATAAATTTTTCGTACAATTTGCCTCATAACTTACCGTTTTGACGTTAAGTAAAAAGTAACTAAATTGACTAGTCAATCAAATACGCAAATGACACTATTTGTCTTGTGAGGCCTGTCTGTCTTAGACTACTTAATTTTGAAAAATAGGATCCCTCTTAGATTAAATAAAAAGGATTTGTCTGGAATAGTATTTAGTTTTAATAGCATTTTCCTGGAAATAAGTTCCAGCACGTCCCGTGAACTAATCACTATGTTAAAGAATAATATGTATTAAAATATGAAAGATCACTATGTTACGCAGGCGGAGCCACTGGCAACAATTAGTAATTGTTATTATTTTCACATTTTACCTACATCAATTATAATTAATTTTACTGTTTCCAAAATATCAGCTACTCATTGTTTATTAAAAGAATACTTTAGATAAGGTACCGCTTACATTATAGTGACTTGACACATATAGCCAGATTATAAATTGAGCAATTCAAATGAAAGTGGCCCTATCTATAGTCAGGTCTATACTTTTTACTATAACTATTATACTACGAGAATGTTCGATATACATTAAGAAACGGTAACAAAGCCTTTTAATGGATGTCTGATATTAATAGTATACCTACCTACTGGTTCGGTACATAAAAAACAGCTCGTCTGTCTATCTGTTCACTTTCATGCCTAAACCACGGTAACCGCTTTCCAACAGGTGGGCCTTGCTTGTCTGTCACATAAGTTGTATAAAAAGCCACTGAAATACTGAACTTTGATGTGGCACAGATAGAATAGAGCACGAGAAAGGAAATAGGCTATGTTTGATCGCGATAACCGACATCCACGCGGGCGGAGCCGCAGGCTACAACGTTTCATAGAATAAGTCAACTCTTTTCATTCAAATAATATATACCTAGTTAACTTTAAAACCTACGTTTATTTAACTTTCACTCTCTCGAAGGTAGCACACAATAATTACCACATTTAACTACATTGTTGCTAACTTTAAACACCGTAATTACGCGCGGTGTGATGTGCTGTGTTCCGTGTTACTTTGACCACCCTTAGAGCTACCTATTGAAGTAATAATTTGTGCCCACCTACCACCGTCATTACACAATATTAGTGTAATTTAGAAAATAGCAAATTTATATTGTAAATCTGTAACTAATGTATTATTAATACCGGGCGCCGGACCGCGAACGCAAACTAGGACTGCAGCATTCCTTAGCAATATGTGACCAGTGACTTCTGTGTTGCAGGTCACGGTACCTGATTAAAGTGGAAATGAATGTTGTATTTAGAACGGGACGCAGAATGTTGAATTTAGAACGGGACGCAGAAACAAGATATAAATGAGTTCATAGTCGGCAAAGGTACATCACCCCCTATTTTTTATGGCATCTGTATGACAGCATCATCTGTTGCGATACCATATTTTTGTTCCATACGACCAATCTAGGTACTTTAGATATGACATAAAAGTCATTAGGAGGACGTCTTTAAGTCTTTTTGACCAATCAAATTGCAGATAAGTCTGTGTCATGATTAAAACAACCCATTTCATTTATCATACCTAACGTTTAGATGTGGCGGTAAAATGTTCGCGCGTGTGCCCAAACATGCTCACACAGACACGGAAAACCTTAAAAACTGCTTGAGCATTTTCCCGCCTTGTCTAGCTACTAAGAAGTCTTTGTCGCAAGCACGTCATATTTTCGTGACTCGTAGGCGCCATTTTAATTACAGAGTATAAGCACTTGCACTTTGCGCGCGAAAACAATCGCATTATAATCATACATCGACTGACCAAGGAACAACTGCATTCGGCCTACGGTTTTTCGAAGCACACAATTCCTGTATTTAAGTCCGAAACATTGTTGCTGTCGTTAAATACTATAATTGTAGGCCGGTGACGTGTTCCAAGTGCCAAGGTTACTTCCATGGGCCTTAAACTGCCTTTTGTAATAATAATCCATTTTCAGTATACCTATGTATAGCAGTGGCAAAGGGTCCATATAACCCGATTCCTACCGACTTCCCTTTGCAGAGATATGTTTAATTGTACAAAGTAGGTCGGTGCAACCACTTTTTACTACCAGCTTCCCGTATGAAAGTGTTCACCCTTGGCCACTGGAATAAAGGCTGTTGGTACATACCTATGCCACAGATTACCTAATAATTGAAAAATTGCCTATGCTAACTATTAAAATCGATCGGCATTGGCAAAAGTGGCCCCACTCGTTCTAAGGTGGCATGTAGCAAGTGGCATGTAGCAAGTGGCTTGGCACTACGATTTATCTACACGATACCTCAATAGAAAATCCAAAAATGCATAGGTCTCGATGGAGTTGAAGGCTTTCTCGTAGTTTACAAATGCCATTTACAGCTGATTGTGCTCTCAGGTCTTTTTTAGTATCGCTAATCGCCGATACTGTAACTCTCTCAAAACCCGACTTACTCCGGTGGCTGGAACTCGTCGAGCTGCTTGCTCGCGAGACAATTCATGACGACTCCCAAGAACAACTCGTAATCTATTAATGATAATAATTATTATAATCAATTCCTACCTACTACTAGACTAGCTTTCGTTGGACTGTGTGGTGAAGCTAGAGCGTTCAAGTGATAAATCAGTTGTCTGATTCCCTATCACTGCAAATATAAATATTTGTATGCATGAATATGTATTTGTAAAGTGTTTATATAGATAGGTATATATTTATACGTATTCCAAAACACAAATAACAATTAACAAGCTAAGTTGGCGCTGTGTAATATGTCCTAACATATTAATTTTACCTTTAGTGTTTTGTTCATATAAAATGGTAACCACAGTTGACTATGTAAGTACATTTCTATATCAATTTTATTTATGGTTTTAGTGACACCTCCCTCACATCGAACCAACATTATAAGGAATGATTGCAACGCGAGAGCCAGTTAGCTACCATCCATTTGGATAATGGAAGCATATTTTTCAAACCCTTGTTTATTAAATGGGGTCATTAGCAATTTTCTTGTAATACAGCCAGCTGATTCGATCATGATCGGTGGTTGACTAAAATGACGCCCGCAATCTAAATCAGTGGGTAAACCAAATGACGGTTTTACTGCTTATAAAATAATAAATATGTAGAAAAAATAAAAACACATAATGTTATTTTTTCTATAGGATACGTCAATATGACTTCAACTCGCCTGATGCTAAGCTAAAGACTAACAGTCTTATTCATAAAAAATGCTTATCGAAGGTTTATAGCGTACATTAGTTAAAACGTCTCATAACGCTATAGTACGTATTTTAAAATATTGTATTCATAACTGCTCTATAAACCTTCGATAACTATAGTGTCGCTATAAGAGATTAATAAACGAAAATATTGCGGCTTGGTTAAAAAATTCAGATATCATTGAAATTCTTAAGTCCTTTCTGCCTTGTTATTTGGTGAGTCTGTTTATTATGCATTACTAACGCTTAAATTATAATAATATTTGCTTCATAAGATCATATTACAAGAACTGGTGAAAGAGCGGTTCGGTGTGCTGGAAAATAAAAACACCGACACGAACACTAACCCGAAGAAAGTGGCGGCGTGGGCTAGTTTACACAATATTATTGGTATTAAAACTTCCCAATATCGCAGACTCCCAATATTTTCAATAGCTTCAAGTACATCTAGGCTTTGTAAAGCTTGCATTGTGGAAGACACTGAGAAACACTCTGCCGCAATAAATTTACCACAAACTCCAAAAAATAACTGACCTAGATTAGTAATAATAATAATAAAGGCTTGTCTGGATACAAATCAGAGATATTCGAGTTATATTCAATAATTCACCAAACTAATGCGAACAAAGCAACGATGCTAGTCATGCTATATAGTATTAAACATCAAAGCTTTCATCGATATTTTGAGAACAGCTGTCAAAGTAACATCAGCTGTTGCCCAGGTCGGGCATCTTTTCTCCTAATATTGCTTTATAGCACGGCTATAGTGGGTTCCTGCCTTCCATAACTTATATGAAGTTTATCGAGGGTTTATAGAGCGTATTAGTGCTAAATGCTGTTATGAATACAAATTTTTGACGATCACCTATAGCAGTCTTATAAACCTCCCATAACTTTTTATGAATAAGACTGTAAGTCTCAAGAAAAAGGGTCACAATTACAAACATCGATATTATTTTATTGGTACAACCAGCAGCTTTGACGACCTCATCAATTGCTTATTCTTTAAATATTATATTAAGACAAATATTACCTTCTCGGCATCACGTAACAGTGTAGATCCAAATCAAGCCTAACTTACAGCACCTACAATATTGATTTTATAATGCGGATAATCATTCTTGTCTAATTTAATCTTTATTTCTAAATAGGTCCATGTACAGTCGACAAAGAAGATACGCGATAAAGGAGATACGCGACAGAGGAGATGCGGTTACACCTTTACATACAATTTTATATGAAAAAGTGCAACTGTATCTCCTTTGTCGATTGTACTGTACCTACATAGAAACACCCAAGCCGATGCAAAATAGACTTATTGATGCACTGCTGCACCTGCCATAGCAGCTCTGACGTAACCGTCATCATATGTAGTCGAAAGTAGTCAAATCAATCAATAGTAGTCAATCATCAAAGTGATTTGCACCCTAATTGTGGTTTATTATGAATTTTCGCATCTATAACCAAAAATACTATTACAATTAATAATTGAGTTTTTTTTTCAACATTCTCACGGAACCATTTAGGTACACCTTCGCAAATCTGCCTAAGGTTTCATTCATATGGAATTTCCATACGCCCACTTACAGAAATCTCCCGCCAGTTTACACCAACTCCGAGAATTTCACACACGCATCTGTCAAACCAATTCCGAGAAGGACTCAATAGCCCTTAAGCGCTATTTTAGCGGCTCAACATGCTCGATCGGGTTGTGCTGGTGAACCGACGTGGTCATTACCTTAATGCGCGACTCTGTTAAGCCATTAAACACGGCACCTGAGCTCAGTCGGTACCTTTTTGCACACCGTACCCGCATGCCGTCATCCTGCCCGACCAATTACAACATTTATAAATTCGTAGCCTCACCAGTATGAAGCCATATCTATAATAGCCATTGTAAACTTAAGACTTCGTGTATTTAACATCAATTCTCAACTATAACTCTCATTGATAAAGTTTATTTCAGACTGGGGTTGCGCAAGTTAACATTTCTTGTTTATCACGGCATCCGCTGAACCACATCAACATTTACAGAAACGTGTTTAATTTTTTACTTTGCTACATTTATCATAAGTGAATTCATTCAAATTGCAATAAAAATAACCGTTTACATAATGGCTATAGAGTTCTCAACGATATTTTTTATAAGTTTTAACATATTTATGAGAGCATTATTTTTATACAATAGTCTCATTTCATGCAAGTCGTAAAATGGAGTTGTGTGTCATGAATGATAGATGTAATACTTATATTATAGGGCCAGCACTATCATTTTCACCCAATATTAGTGCATTGCTTATACCTTTTACAGCGCAATGTTTCAGTAGTGTAATATTTTTTTAAATATTAACTCGATACCATATATTTTTAGATATAGTTTGGTTACAAATTGCATAAATATCTTTCACTTACCTGTCAGGGACATACATCTGTGCAAGTGTTTATTTTGATAATAATTTAATATCCCACCACCAACAACGCGTCAATTTTTTTCCTCATACTGGTGATATCCAAGTAACAAAATTTATTACCTATGTCCTTTAATTAGTTTCTTCTTCCCGTTCCACATTCAAAATTCATTCCCGCTTCATCCAGAGACTACTACATTTTTTTTTCTCACAGTTCAGCAGTATACCTGCAAGGAAGTCAAGCATGAGTCTATGTAGGTAGAACGTAAATGTTTAAATCATGATGCAATGTTGTCGCACCGCACCGCCGGGTAAAGCTGCTACGAGTATTCAATTTCACACTTCGCTCACTCGTTTCAGGGTTTATGAGCGTTTTAGAACATAATTAGCACTTGCTTCAACGAAAACGTGGTAAAAAGCTTGAGTGTTTTCTATAATACTTTTTTATGCCACTGTGATGGCCGAAAAGCACACGGCCCTCCTATTGGAAAGTGCTTACCGTGGCCTATGGAAAACCAGGAGAGCCACTCTCGCGCTGCCGACCCTGTAAGAGAGTTTCTGTGCCATCAACGTAGCAGGAATAGTTTTTGGTCTTCCCACTGACAGCACATAAACTCTCCAGTGAGACCTGGCTACCCTACTCACCGCCGGGATCACAACACGAGGTAATTATGTAGGGCAGAGGTATTACCTGTTGTGGACGGAAATACCATCATGTCCTACCTCCTTCAAAATGTTCTCGAAAGTTTTTATGTCCCAAGCTGCATTAGCATATTGAAGTCACTATATGTGTGAGCCATGCTTTATCAGAACGAATGTGCCGTTGGACCAAAAGATATGTTATACTTGTATATTAGGGTGGCACACGTATGTATGGAGAAAAAAAAAACAGGGATTTGTGCCACATATGTAAGTAAAAATGTATGTTATTTTTTAATAAATTTGGTGAACATTGAAATTTCCAATTAACTATGTGAAAAAGTTAAGAATCTTTAAAGACGAAATATTGTGCTTCATTAAATCATAAATAAATATTAAATCAAAAGCATTTCATTATTAGGTCGTTTGTTAAAATATAACTATTACAAAACATAATCAAATTTTGAGAATAACTCGAAATATGGTATGCTCTATTTTGCTACAAAATCCTTTTTAGTCTCAAAGTTGAGCATTCTTATCTTATCTTACGTTAATGGGGTGCGTGCTTTATAGCTCCCCCCCCCCCCCCTGTTTGAGGAGGGATAGCACTCTCTATTAAGGTGGTTATTCCTTAAAAAAAAAGTTGGGCATTACTTTATGTGATGTCAACTTTACTTTTATGGCACCTATTTGGAGCCTTCAGTGAGCCTTTGGAGCCAATTTATTAAGTTAAATATCTAGAAGCGTTGAAAATTATCTGATGGTACTTAAAATAGGCTAGGTATTGGAGGTCCCGTTGTACTGTGTACCACAAAATGCGGCGAGCGGCCAGCTCTCAAATACGTTTTCTATCATCTGTTACCATTGCTAGAAGAATGCTTTCGGGGTGTTTAAAATGGATGGCTCTTTGGATAACAGGATCTATAACCTTCTTTGAACTTTTTGGTAGGTATCTGGAGGCCGATTAACACATAACGCCTTTGCATAATGGCTTACTTAGAAGATGGTGCAAACTTTAATCACAAAAGTAGCCAGCGTCTTCACATTATGCGATGGTTCTATAATTGAAATATACAAGTATAGTATTTAGTTAGCACGTGTGATGTAACGGGCCTATACGAGTTTAAACTGGATCTTATTAACTAGAGGAAATTCACCTGACATTACCATGGAGGGAATTTTGTACAAGTATTTTTGATCTATACTCTATCTAACCTTTTCTGTTTTGAATATAATTTGACCTCCGATGCATTTGAATTTGTTAACAGGCCCTTTTTCACATGTTTCGAGAGCTTTCCCAGTGGGCTTATATAAGACACCTGTAAAGATGCATAAACAGGTTTCTCGAAGGCAGTTCGTTCATATGACGCAAATTAACAAAATATCCACAGAAGCAATTTTTTCAGCATTTCCCCAAATAGCCTCATGAGTACACCACACCCACCATACTTTACAGCATTTACATTCATAACGTCATAACCGTTCAGTCAACATAATACGATCTCGGGGAGTTTCTTCATGTAACAGAAAAACAGTAACCCTGTTCTAGGATTTTTAATTCCTGCTGCGGTACCAAATTCAGATACCACGTACACCATGTAAGCAAACCCTTTGAAATAGATCCAAAGAGCTCTTTAACGATTGATCTATTTTCTCAACAGTCTTAGTCCTATAGCATTTATTATACTTTTAACAATCTTTAAAGTCTTGCCATTTCTCCCGATAGCGCCTTCCCCACGCTGTTTCACTCCCCTTATTTACAGTTATAAACACAAAGTCAATTGTTTGTTTTTACATTTGTGTCGATAATGCACTATATCAGTAAAAATTTCCTGGTCAAGAATTGAACTATTTATGAAAATATCGTACATTGAAATGCTGTCTACGAAGAGCCTATAATCAACTCTTTTAATTAATTTAACGTAAATGCGGAGGCAGTTATTTAGTGTCAAATTAACAGGGCTTAATTTGAGACTAAATAGCACTGAATTTTGACTATTACATTACAGTTTGAAGAAAAAAATTTTTCGCTTCATCCTATAATGTATATGTTATATTTTGAGCATTCAATATGCAATAAAAGTCAGGTAACATAAAACAATAAGAAATATCTAAGGTCAAAAGAAGCATATTTTATACCAATAGATTAAAATTGTTATTGGATTCTGCCACGAGCAGAAACTTCTTCTCAAGATGATTGAATTAATAATTGAGAATGACATTTTACGAAATCATGAAATATATATGAGATTGTCGAACAATCATTTTTTGTTATTGTCGTATAAGAAATGCTGGACGATCTCACATATTTCATGACACATGATTACTTTTTCTTTAAATACGACATAATACACGTTCGACATGATTTTTAAAACATTGTAAGAATAACATTATTCTATCTTCAAGGCAACCTAAAGGAGTAGTGCCATTTTATTTTTAACAAAATAACTTTTAAGCTTCAACCTAAACAGAATCATTCAGTCGCAAAATGTTGTACTATTTACTGTTCGGCATTTTTATGTTTGATTACTTGTTATGACTATAATGTAGACTATAATAAAAAAAATTGAGAGGTGTCAAGGGACACCCCGATGGAACGAAGTTCCTTTCGATTAATTAGTGAAGGAATTGTAATATTTTTTTTTAAGTTATAATAATATTTTTCATTATTAACAAATATAATCTACATCTACATCTACACCGCTAAATGGATGATATATTCGTGATCAGCAACCCCAAAAACCCTGACATCATCATCGGCTTACAACTATAGCAAAAAGTGTCTTAACAGCTTTTAATTGTAATGCCGACAACTTTTAGTTGTAAAAGTGTCGGTACAACTTAATTTCGTGTCAGTCTTAATTTTTTCCGTCAAAAAGGGAGCTACCCTTTCGCAATCACAATACGCCATAAGGAACTTCGTCCCAAAAGATATGCTGCAATCACAAAGCGTTAACGTCACAAAGTTGCAACAAATTGTAATCATTTTTATTAATTGACTGCCTCATTAAGTCACCAAACTGTTGCAGTAGATGCTACAAGCTTGTGCACTAAAGTGTGTCACCAAACTGCTGTGTACTCGTACATACCTACACTTTTTTATACCACTTAGGTGGCAGACAAGCACACGGCCCACATACTGGAGGGGTTACCATGGGACTACGGACATGTACTTACCTCGGTAATCACACTCGTTATGCCGACCCTGTAAACACAGAGTTTCTGTGCCGTCAGCGTAGAAGACAAAGCAGGACACGCCTTTAGTCTTCCCACCGTCAGTACAAAAACTCTCCCGTGAGCTCTAGCTGTCCTACTTATCGTGTACTCCAAACCTACCAAATGTACTAACAACCATTCATGTTTGCAGGTCTGGTTCCAAAACCGGCGAGCTAAATGGCGGAAGCAAGAGAAAGTCGGTCCTCAAGCGCACCCCTACAACCCTTACCTCGGAGCGGGGGGCGGAGCACCACCTCCTTCTGTTGTCGCGTCTATGCCTAATCCTTTCTCCCAACTGGGATTCGGCTTTAGGAAACCTTTTGACGCTAATACCTTGGCGTCGTTTAGGTGAGTAAGCTATTCCATTTAATACCATCGTCATTACATTATCAGTCTTGATTGCATTCGAAGCTTTGGATTTTGGATCCGTTCTCTCACTCTTGGTTTAGATTTGGGTTTTCTTGTCTTTTGTGGGAAAGATAGACCTTCTGCCTCCTGTTAAGGCCTCAGCATTGTTCGTTAATCGGCAGGCGTACAGAATGTGTGGTTGATTTGGATCTCGAAAACCTTAGTACGGTCCCCATACGTACATATATCAGATATGTGAAAAGTTTCAACAGAAGTCAAACTTGTATATGTTAATGTTAATGTTAATGTAGAGAGCTACAAATTCAGCTAAGTAGACGCGAGATTTCGTTTACAAAATTCCTTCTGTGGCTGCCAAATTAACTATCAATTTTATCCTTTGTTCACAGATACGCCGGAGGGCCAGTTTTGGGCGCCCAATACCTTGGAGCCCCTCTACCACGACCGCCACTCTTCAGCGCACCACTTTACACATCCAGCCCTCCTTTCCATACCCTCCTCGCTGGCCTAGCCGCCCCTCCACGACATTCCCCTGATCCTCCCTCAGTTTCACCCCCAATATCTCCTGGAAGTGAGTCTCCTCCTACACAACCTTCTGCCCCCGAAATCGAAAGAAGAAGTTCCAGTATTGCAGCTCTTAGAATGGCGGCAAGAGAACACGAGTTAAGATTGGAGATTCTTAGACAACGGCATCACACTGACCTGATTAGTTGAGGTGGTACACTGTGATTTGGAGATCGAATCTTATCCCAGTAAGAAGATGGTTGTCAAGTTAAAACCTACATGGTCATAAGGTGATACAAATTTCAAAATGAAACAGCTGAATGAATATCGATGTCTTTTTCTTTTAGCTGTCCTGTCATTTTGATTAACAAGAGAAATTAAGAAACTCAATTATTTGTGATAAATATTTATTAACGACCTAAACTCATTAAAATAGTTTTGATGAAAAATAATGTTATTTAATTATCATAATTATCAAAATTATTAGAAAAATCAATATCATCGACATTATTGTAATAAAGAAATAATGATAATGATGCAAAAAAAATTAAAACTTTCAACTATAGACAAAATCCGTAATTAGAAATGTATTATGGCAATAAAGCGATGTAAAATATAATAATAATATAGTAAATATGAGTGCATTATAATAATGTTAATACTTCGTCTAAGAATCCTGTAGTTTTACTTGATCCGTCCATTTAAGCCTTGATGTTATTTATTATAGTTGATAAGTATTACTAAGATTTCACTAGTATAATTATTCTATGGTCTATGGAACTCTCTATGCCTTGAAAGTATTAAGTACATTTTATATTTAAACGCAATATACGGACAATAAGACAAGTTACTAAACAGTATTTATTCTGAATGTATATACCGACCTTATAAATATGTTTATAGAAAAGACTTCTATATGAAAATATAGTACCTAAGTAAAATAAATTCCAGTTTTGTTCACTGACTTCTATGTATTGTAACTACTAGATATGCTGTTTGGAATAAAGGGTGACGCGGGAATAAATTTTGAATTTCAAATTTGGAATAGAACGCAGAAACTAGTTAATAATATGAAAAAAGATGCATCTTGACACCTATCTATATAAACATAATACAGATTGTATGACGGCAATAAAAAGTTGTTGAAAGGTCAAAGGTTTGTTTTAAAGTCTTCCGCGCAATTAACTTCCGTACAGCCAGTCTAGTAGTAATATTGCCGGCACATATGATGACCTCAAGTCGCGAGCGAAACGTGACCTTTAATGATAATGATCTATGATTGGTGAATTGTCGCACCCCGCGCTTTCCTCAAGAGAGACCCAAAATAATAAATATGCCGATAATTTTATGCAATACATAGTAGTCATTGTTTTTACCCGACAGCCAAGAAGGGTTATTGTTAGACTTTTCAAAATGTTCTTTTTAAATTACTCAAAATATTGTTTTATGCAGAATACATAAAATTATGAAATTGCCTGGGAATTGTTTAAGATGTTCATGTGGTGTTGGTGGCCATTAATCGATATTTTAAATAGGTACAGAATATTATATAAAACACGTTTCCAGCTTATATTTTTCTGACCGCTAATAATTTATTTGTTTCCGGCGAGTAATAAAAATGTTACAAGAATTAGACCATTGGTGCCTTAATTATATTATCGTTAAATGCTCAATTTAATATTTACTAGATTTTTAACAGCCACGGAATCAAATATATTTGTTCAATTATATATCCCAATTTTCTATGGTCCACCCACGTACCGATATCAAAATAGATGTCATATTACAAAAAAAGATGACAGTATAACGATTACTAGCTAGTAGCTAGTATTCTGTAATATAATTGTAAACTGTAGCTAGTAAAAATAATATTGATTTGGTTTATTGAAATGCACCTTCTTCTTGATGTAAATCTATTTGTTCAGTGTAATTCTTGTTCTGCTGCTGAGAAGCAACAGAAACGTTGCACCGGTTTATTGTAAATATATCACCAAAATTGTATTTGACTCCTTTGCAGATAGTTATAATTCATTGTGCAATATTCGCGTAAAGTTCTGACAATAATAACCTTCTTATAATATAATATTTATTAGAGGATTATAATATGTTTAACGAATACAGATGGCTTATTCATAGAGGTCCACAATTCCAATGTTGGTCTTTTCCCATCGTCGGGTTCATGACAATGCATATTTCAATGTATAGTTGAAATGTTCATTTTAATATGAAGACATTGTATTACATTAAAATCGTGATTACGCGATGAAAACACTATGATGAAGGAAAATACAAGCTGAAAATTATATTTTAGTACAGTTCTTACCATAAATTCACGTTTATATATTTTCGAAAAAAGAAATATTTTGTATTAAGTTGCACCAAAGAGGATTGTAAACCACAGTAACCTGGGGCCTACCATGGGACGTACACTCAAACCGAAAGACGTATTTACCATTCACATATCATAAACTTACTTCACATTTGTTCCAGTGGGGTTACACAGAATGAAGCACCTGAAATGTCTTCGACTTGACTACTTTAGAATACACGTGTTTCATTGTACCTTCTTAATGCCTAAAACTTCGGTCCGCAACTTCAGATGCACGATTCATAGTAGCTCCCACTGGTTGTTAAACATGAATAGCTGCTGCACAAACCACAACGTCAACGCTTCTACTGTTTGTTGAACCAATCAATGCGGATTATCTTGTATAAAATATACAAAAAATTCCAACTTTTAATATTGTGTTTAATTTTCAATAAAAGAGAATGTTACCACACCTCTCACCTCTAAGATCTTCGGCGGCCAAATCAAATCTCACCTACAAGCCATTCAAGATTGGGAGATCGCAGGGAAAACGGATGAAGCATAGGAAAGCCGACCCCATGCTTAAAGTCTAAGCTTTGGGATAATAATGATGACCTAAGTATCAGGTATACCCAATGATTTTCTTCGTAGGGGCGATTTTAATCACCGTCAACATCTTCCGAGTTACATACACATGTTGGTTGCCAGGGTCCGCGTGCCTCGGCCAAACAGATCGATGTGACGAAGCAAGTACATGTTAGACAATAACCAATTTTTTCAATCGATTAAGAATGGAAAGTTGAACCGTTCACGCGGGACCCTGACGCCTGACCGATTAACTTTTTCCATTTTTAATCGATTGGAATAGTTAGCATTCTAATTACGTTAAAATTTCATCGATTTTATCGAGGTATCGGTATCGTTAGCTCTGGAGAGGTCAACACCTGGACCTGGGGCTGAGCCTCGCCCGTCAATCAGCAGGTGTAAACCACACACCGGACTACTTCTACACAAAAGTAGCAATAGTTCGATGCAGAACAGTTGCAGTAGTGCAGCAACTGGACTGCTGCCGCTAAAGGTGAGGGAGTTACCACCTTCTCTTCTGATGTCAACGTAATAATGTAACAGCATGCAGACATTTGCACACATTTCCGTTCTGTAGGGGGCAAAATCTGTGCTAGTGTCATAGGTATCATGCAAGCATCTGTAGCAAATACTAACTATCATAATTATTTTCTAGAAACATATAATTATCATCATTGAGTAACAAGTAATAAAATAGTTAATTTAGGGGAAACCCCCTATTAAGGTATACTAGGGGTAGGTAACCCATTATAGGGACCCATGACAGAACACCGCGTGTTTTTTATCGGTCGGGTTCCGACATAGCCTCGTTATCGTTAGTTCCGGTAAAGGTTTCTAAACATTACATGGTAAGACAAGTGTTACATGCCACCCGGTATAAACACATAAGTAGTGACCTTACGTATAATATGTAGGTACGTTTATACATAATTGTTGAGTTTTACGTTTTTACTCATACAAATGAAACAATTTAATTAAAAATGTAAAGAAAGTATTATTGTTGTAACCGTTTAACAAAATATCGATTACCGAACGTAATGCGTATTCTAGTAGCGCACTAAATTCCATGACAACATGTAGTTACACACACAACCGAAGAACTCATTACATTCAATAACACTGAACCAGAATCAGTAAAAAGAAATAATGTTCGTCTTTCAACATTCTCTTTCATCAATCAATAGCTTATTACATGTCAAAAGTTGAAAAATATGGCAGCTAACCGTTGGCGGGTCGGGTCATCCATCATGGCCGACTTAACAATGGCGGGAACATTAATTACATAATCGAATTTAATTAAAATGTAATTCAATAACGTGCAATTACATCGGATATCGTCGTGGGCCGTGCGTGGGACGAATCCGATTGGTTTGTGATTAACCATTAATCTAAAATTCAATTATCTCATGATTTACCATCGTTTGATTGAAAGAAAGCCGTGACTCACGTTTATTAGTTTTTAATTACGTTGAAAAACTTTATAGCTACTTTTATTTTTGGTGAAATCAGTAAAATTGGATGTGCCTAATCATAAACTAATAGACTGGTGATACTTTTCATAACAGACGGAATTCTTATAGAATCATTAAAAGTATAATATTATTCGTCGTTATACATAAAATTACCGCTATTACGGTGGTTTTCTAAAATCTTATAATAGGTCTATAATGTCTTTCATTTATAGTTATACCTACCTAAGTTTATTGCCAAATAGTTGATATATTGGAAGGTCTATTAAAATGAATTTGTTAGAAAATTGTGTGCATGATTTTATTAAGTCTAATGCTGGTGTTGCGAATTTGCTAAAGTATGTAATTAAAATACGTGTACATATTTGATGATAGTAAGGCCCGAAATCGACGAATAAAGATAATGAAATCTTCGTATGTAAAGACCAAAGAATTTGTGCACCACCGTTGTTACTGTGTCGAACTCGGTTCATGTCTTTCCACATTATACATGAAGCATCCATTAAGCCTCTTTTAATAATGATAGTATTTCATCTACAGCACCAATGATATAATTATTATAATCGGTAATATAACCTACCGTGCTCTTTTCGCGCTGAAATATGTTCGACAATGTGTGTTATATGGCGCTCTTTCGCACTAACTAGAGTTTGGTTTCCACACTTTAGGGCTACACAGTTCAAAGCGATTTTAAACTTCGTTATTCAAAGGAAGAAGTTTATTCTTCAATGTTTCAGATTCAAAATGCAATAGAACAAAAATTATTAATGGAAACATACAATTCAGTTTATATGTGTACCCTCACGCATCGGTCGAGGCTGGGGGGTCTGATGGTAGTCGCTACCATAAAGAGCGTAAGTTTAATCAAGGAAAGAGAAGGGCCCCTAGCTCTGATGATTAAGAGAAAAACACAAGCATCATATTATTAAGCTCCTTGCTACTGAATTTGTCTTGTTTTCCTTATAATTAAAGTTATTTTACATTTTATTTATGACAATATTACTGCTCCACCTTAATATGTTGTAGTTAATAAATATGTGTAGAAAGTATACCATCGACAGGATGCTGATCCATCATGGAACAAAATATTCAAAAAAAACATTCTAGAGTTTTATTAAAACGACGTAAGGGCGTATCAATAATTATTTATAACCTAATGGAAAAAAAAAACATGCCACTACAAAACACCAGTCTAAAAATCAGATACTTGTTAATGTAAAATAAATATCAGTGGGGTTAATTTAATTGTAATCGAATTTTTATCCTACCAAACTCATCTACACGGCAACGCCTCCCGACAGCCTTTATTTATAATGTGGTGTAAGTGATGAGAGGTAACGTGGGACCCCACCAAGATCTTTGAGTTTGATCTTTGGGTCTTATGCAAAGCTCGCCTACAGTTCAGTACTGCGGGACTCCAATGTAAGCTTTTCTCCCGTGGGGTTAGGAAATGAGGTTGACATCACTTCCATAAAAGTTACAACCATGTTACAACAAACCAATAAAAAGAGTTATTCGTAGCAGTGATAAACAAGTTTGATTCTAATTAGATAGTGATAATAGAAAAAACGGTCTGAAAGTTTACTCATTCATTATTAAATGCCTGCGTTAGCCTGTGTCTAAGGTATATGAAACTACCTTTTTTTATTCATGTAGATGTAGATAGTACACATCAGTAGATAGGTAAGCACTATGAGTTATGACGAAGTTAACGTTATATCTTACAACTTACGCCAATACACAGTTGCCGAGCAGGGTGGGACCTCGCCAAATCTAATTATAAATTCACACAAAAAGTAAGAGCGAAAATATAATTTTTGTATGTTTTTTGACCTCCTAGAATTCCTTCGTGTGAAGCGGGCGTCGCGTCTGGATATTGTGACAGGCCATTATGTTTTTTATATGAAAAAGTGATAAGGTTGCCTGTCTCAATTACATGGTACAGTCACGAGCTAAAATATGTTACGGACGCATCGACAAATATTTGACGAGTTTCGGTGTGAAGTAGTGTAGTTCTACCTGTCTACATCTATACTAGCTGATAGATGTAATAGGCACCATCTTAAAGTAGTCAATGTAAAAAGTATATTATATACTCGGCTTGGGTCCGAGAAATATGTGTCTGGAAATCTCAACTATAATTAATAATAACCTACGACGCACAGGCGACTTTAAAAAAAGAACACAATATATAGTCTACATATAGAAAGGCTGTAGATCGGGTACTCTAACGCACAATAGGAGAGGAATAGAAAGTCTAGCAACTTATCAAAAAAATCAAATCAATTAAGCAATTCAACAACTCCGCCTGGACCGATTCAATATTTTTCCTATCCTAATTGATATCAATATTTAGCATAAAAAGCTTCAAAAAATTCCTTCAAAAAAAGAATATTTGATTATGTTAGGTACTTATATTAGTGTTTTGATAAAACTGTCGATGGCATATTGCTTTTCATTAGTGTTGGTTTATATTGATTGCCAATTTTAAAGGCCGAATATTTTATTTTAGTACATGTAAGATGCAAATTAATCAATACATTAAAATGTTGTACTATTTAATTGATGCGTTTTACTTTTTAATATTTGCTATTCCTGTTTATTTGCTATCTGTTTGCCGTTGTATACCTACGTCTTATTCCATATTACCATCTATGTAAGTAGTGTAAAGCGCAACATTTACTTTTATCGATCATTTCTTAATAAAATATTTATAAATCGTCAATAAATTTTTATTTCATTGATTAACCACGGCCAGAACTAAGCGTACAAAATCTATTATTTTGAATTAATTTTATTGTATAAAATCATCCATCGTTTAGTTAACGATTCGACACGAATTAGTAACATTCGCGTCTTTGGAATATTTTAATCAAATCGCACGCGTAAATTTGACTTTACTTTATTTGGTTACTGACATAGTGTGCATTATGAGTTATGAGTTATGACTTTATGACTATTATGAGATGTTCCGTACGACCGTTATGTGTAATCGATATTTGAATGTATCGATTTCTTCGTGATCGGGCGTACCGATTAATTATGAGAATTGATTAGGTGTAGGCGTGGTGGAGCTAACGAGACCGGCCGATCCCGTGTTTGTTTAATTACTTTGGATGCCGCCTCCCGCGTTGTCGAGTACTCCGGTACTTTGTTAGTGAATCTTGCTTCTGGTCTTCGTATAAATTATTGTGTATATAATTGCTCCCATGTACGGATAATATATCTATAATACACAAAAAGTTGGTCGGTTAAAATTGTTTTCGAATTCAATTATGGCCTAAGCTTCATTCATTCATTTACATTTTGCTACGGATGTATTAATCAAAGTCGTTTTGTATTTTTTGCACTGGCAACTTGTACAAACATTGTTTGAAATAATATTCTGGCGTAGGTACTAAATTATAAAGCCATCATAAAAATCAATAACGTTTGTATTTCTATTAGCGGATAAGTAATAAATCAAATAACAACATCCTATGAAAAATGTAATTTTGAATAGTTCGAAAAGTCGATCAAATTTGAGGAAATTTTGAAAAATGTTTTGCACCTTATAGTTTGTCTAGTAGTGTACACCGTGTACAGACGTGACAGAATCAAATTGATATTGATTGGCAGCGAGTAAGATCTTTTTAATTACTTTGCTGGTGAAGATCAATCATGTGCTGACTGTACAAATTACTGTACAACTGTACCATATTATTGTTCATATTTTTTTGACAAACAAAAAACAGTAACTAAAAATCTGCATTATCGCTACCTCTCCATATGTAATGTTACCATATATACATACATAAAATGTATTTTCATTCATAAAACTACACGATTACTCTCAAGCTCATCAGACCATTACCGTGTTACGCACACTGCTCTAAACAGCCGATAAACTGAGCCTCTTGCAGTCAATCAATCAAAGCTCCATCCAATGAGCCTCAAGAAGCGCCACAATGATTTATCAGAGGAGCTCCTGAGACTGCGCATTGTGCCGACCCGAAGTCACGACTTCGAATGAAGATTTTTGTAAAAAAAAAGTCTTATGATTGAGAAAGTTTAATTGTGGGAACTATGGGAAAGTTTTGTGGGTGGAGATAGACTTGTTTTAGTGCTCTAGTAACAAACATAGATACCTATATACAACATAAGACGACTAACTCTTACTTGGCTTTCCATTTAAATATCGCAGCCAACTATCAGCTGATTAAGCTGTTCAATAACAGCCATGTCTCTTTACTAAATAATTGTGTGGAACTTGTAAAGTGAGTTTTTAATATATAAAGATAGTAAAATGAAGTTCCATCAAGAAGTTTCAACAAATTCAATCAACTACACGGACAATAATAGTTCAAGTACTTACTGTGTCCATCGCATGATAAGTACATGAAGGGAATACTTAAAGTTGCAACAGTGACGACTCAGACACGGTAACTATAATGTACGAATATCTTTTTATAAAATTTGTTATATATATTTATGTTATATAAGTATATATACTTACTCTATTTTTTATATGTATTTTAGTCAGATATATATCCATACTAATATTATAAATGTAAAAGTGTGTGTGTGTGTGTGCGTGTGTGTGTGTGTCTGTTTTTCCGTCTTTCATGCCTAAACCAGGGAACCGATTTTAATGAAATTTGATATGGGTAGATTAGACATTTAGAAAGTACATAGGCTATGTTTGGTCGCAATAACCGACATTCACAAGGGCAGAGCCACGGGTAAAAGCTAGTAATATATATTATAGTATGTAGATATAAGTACTGTTTATGTAAGTATTATGTAATTAATCTATAGTTGCTGTCGCGATAACTGTTGAACTGGCAACAGTCAATAAAGAACCGAACATATCCTTCGTGCTTCTTGCTGCTTCGTGCATATAGTGTGAAAAAATAAATAAAAAATGCTCCGACTATGATTTACCACGGCGGACTTGTAAAATTATATAAAACCACAAACGGAAGTCAATTCATCCAGTGCTGTACCCCACCGTGATCTTGGGGGCTCAGACCAACCTCAAGCAAGCTGATAACCTTATGATGCAGCCTTTCCTCGAGGAGTTAAGGCTGTATAAGTCAAAATATAAATTACAAAGGTAACTGAATAACTGCTCCTTCTTATGGTCTGTTTTTCTTTTCCTATTTTTAAAATAAACCAAATTGTGAAAAACAGGACTGGGTGAGCGGATTCCAGACTCCAAAATGGAAGCTATAACGGGAGCAGCAACTGCAAATAAATTTAAGCCTATTGGAGTTCTGCTAGACGAACATCTCTTCTGTCGCACTCGATTCTCCTGCCTTCTCCTGCCGCATATAGTCTGCTCCAGCTACCTAGTACCCCATACGAAGAATTAATTTAATTTCTCATTTCTATCTTCACAAAATTCTCGTCTTGCTCTGATGCTTGATTTCCTTTGAAATCATATACTTTAGGTTCAGAAAGACTGGGGGAAATCAGTATTTTTTCAATCACCTTTCACCGTATTCGGCATGTCTATCAAAAACTCGCAAAGATCAACAAAATGGACCATACTAAATATCAGCGAGCGAAAAATAGTGTTTCCTAATTACTTTCACCCTCATAAAGATTTCTATCATTTAGTATTAAACCTGTGTTAATTTTCAAAGTCAACATACCATTCTTAATTTTCAAATAAATTGAGGCTAAACTCCAAATATTAATATGGTAACATCACTAAATTATAATAAGAAATTGGTAACAATTACTCATACCAGAGACAACGAGTTAAAAACAAAACTACCATAGACAAACAGTAACAAATGAGGTCGGTTTAAATTGAATGGGCCTGTTTTTAAATGCAATATTTTTGTTGGAATATCCAATTATGGGGTTTTAAATTATTCTGGACTTTTTCATCGGTTCGAAGTCTCAACAACTAATTAATGATTTCCTCACAGTCGGGGTTCGTCGGCGATTAGGCCGGCATGTCGTTAAGTTTAGTTTGAAGACTTAAGGATTAATCTTGAAATAGAATTAGGATTTTTTTAGTCTTCAAAAATTAAAGTTTAACGAATCTACTTTTTTTTGGATTAACGATTTGTAAATTTAATAATTAATAGTTTTTGACGAGATGTTTAATACTTAGAAATATTGCGAACACTTTTACATTTAAGTACGTTATTTATTTTTGACTATTTAATTTCTTGAAAATAGGAATAAAGGAGGTGCTCCATTATTTTAGTTAGGGAAGTAAGAAATTCACACTTAAATAACCGAGCCGGTTACCCCTAAAATTGGGAATTTTGTATTGTTTTTAACACACTAATTAACTAATAGATACGCCAATTAGAAACGCAGATGTAGGATCTGCAAAATACACCGCAGATTACTTAAACATTACTTTACACCTCACAGCAAGCCCACATTTACTGCCAATAATTCAATGCAGCTATTAGTAACATATGTATTTTACGGCCGCCTTTATGGTTTTCGAGCATTTAAAGTAAATTTACATGTCTATGCAATTTTAATCGTAAAACATCGGCAATTACATCCAAATAGAAGATTTTCCTCAGTTAAGATGTTATTAGTCAACGCTTGAACTATAGAAATGAAGACATATTTTAAGTGTTTGCATAATGTATGAACTTAGTTTTATGTGTTTACAATTAAGACACGAGACACGAGCAAGGCGCTAAATTTTCCTTTAAAACGGTATTTCGTTTTAACGGCTATAAATTAATATAGAGGTTTATGTTGTAATATGCAAATTCTACTTTCGTGCGGTTTACTCACCCATGTTAATTCTCATTACACTCTCGTGTCTAATCAAAAATCGGGATCCGTATCACACTCTCCGATTATGGTGAACACTGACTTGAGGACGAATATGTATAGGAATGGTCATTGATCTAGCCTAGCAGAACTCAGCAAACGCGAGATGACAGCGCAACATGTGCCGCGCCTCTCTGTCTGAAGAGACTCGAAACACAGAAAAGATAAAAGTATACAAAAAGAAAACTGTGAAATCCGCACGAAAAAAAGTATTTTATTCAAATATCGAATTTTATTGTTACTATGATATCATAATGAGCCTTTTTGTTAGAGAGATTTGATCCTTATGATTGACCCTATCGATAGATGACACAAAAATACAAGAAGTTATTTTTCAGATTTTAGTCGGTTCGATAAACGGGTGTGGCAAGCGAATTTTCAAAAAAAATTGAATGCCGTTTTATTTCTTTTTAAAAATAAAGAAATGTTTCCTTTGAGCGAAATTGACTATCTCCAGTATTTAGAGTACATCCCCTCCAGGTAAGGTTAAAATCTTCCACCCTGTATACTTACAATCTCAAGGCGGACTCCACGACAAGACCACCGGCTGAAAGTGAAACGCAATTGGTCAAAGTCTACAGAGGTTCCTAGGCATTTCCTCTTTAGATTATTCTCACCCATCTTGGAATATACATTTAAGAAGTGACCTGTAGCCATATTACTTTCATGTTGCAGTATTGTGAAGATTTTCAATATAATTTGCAACGAGAATAGCTGCTGACTGATATTTAGTTTTAATTTAATTATTTGTTTACACGCCTCTGCCTACCCTGTTGGGGATTTAGAGGTGTAAATACATATAAACGCCTGTATGTAATTCTTTGTTGAAAATTAGGACAAACGTCACTGTTGTGTGGTGTGATGTTAGAGTTGGGCGATTCTAAATTACCGACTGATTTTAAGAGCTTTAAGCTGCTGGGGCTAAGGAGTTTAGAGCGTTTTCACACTCATCCGATATACGATATCCGACATCCGATATCGGAGGAAGTCAAATGTATGAGATATATATCTCTCTTTCACATTGTCCGGCCCGATATCGGTTATCGGAGCCAACATCACTGTTTGGCCCGATATCGGAACACAAAGAAACTCAAACAGCGACTGCAAGCAATTTTCGACCTTAATGACATTTTCTGAGTTACATGTCTTTTCGCTTTAATTGATGTCGCTGATCACGAATATAATAAAAAAAACTCGATACCATGTCTTGTCAATCAGAAAATTGCTTGCACTTTTTTCTTTTTTTTTGCTCCTAGCATCCCTAACTAGTCTGTGCTATCGAGCAAATGACCGTATCGGACCGATTTTGTCGGATAAATGTGAAAACAGCACGGACCGAGGATGTCGGCTATCGGCGTCCGACACCGATATCGGATATCGGATAGCGGATGAGTGTGAAAACGCTCTTAAGCATCTGATTGTTGGACAACACTCCGACGCAGTCTTTCCTCTGAAGGTTGGTAAGTTAGACGGCGTTTTCAGAAAAGTAATATATCAATCATAAACAATAAGTCGACCTCAAGCTCCCAAGTACAAACTTCGGACGTAACTGTGGGAAATTTATAATGAAAATGATGATTTTAAGGGCACTTGAATTGATTGACACATATAATCAAGTGTTAAATACTTGTTCGTTCTAACTGTGCATTCAAAATCTATGATTACATTTCAGTGAATTGTAAAAGATCTTATATCCTAATCACCACACTAATCGTAGTTCGCTTACGTGTATAATGAATTATGTCATCAACTGCATGTGAATAACATGATGTCAACAAAAACGTGGGATTAGAGAAATGTCAGATCAACTTACGGACTAGGAAATTATCTTATGTGGAATGTAGAAACAAATGGACATCGCTTTGATAGAAGTATTATAACGGATAGTTTGTTTAATTCCGGAGTCTGGACTATGTAAGTTTTTATAGATCATAACTATTCAGATCGACATAACTATTTAATCAATTCACCAAAGAAAACAATAGTTTTGTCTCTTCTTCATCTGAGTGCCAATCCCCACTGGGATGCTTTGAATGCCACTGCATTCAAAGCTTGGATTTTGGAGCTCCGGGTCCGATCTACTGCTTTACAGGTTTCGATATATCGATCAAGTTTTATCGTATACTCTCAGAGCGCAATATTTTGAAGTGTTTGATCCCGAGCTCTTTTATCAAGTCTCTTCCTTGGAGCACGGGTGTACTTTCATAGCTTTTTCTTCGCCACTTAGTACGCTCTTCTGTATACCTACAGTGGGATTTGAAACAATGTCTTCCCTATGATTACAACATAACATTTCTTAGGAGTTCTACTTGCCTGGGCACGGTAGAAGCGGCATGGTGACATTCATTCCAGTATCCGCAAAATATCGTCGCACCAGCAAAGTCAACCTTAAATCATAAAATAATAGTAGAATAGCATTTATTTACTTTTCCTATAACTTTCTGTGCAGCAGGAATGTGTATAATAAAACAAGAATTTATTTAAATTATAACATTTATAAACAATAAACTTTAACGGCTACTACTTCCATGGTATATTCATATATTCTTTATGTTAATGCTTAATACAACACGCGTATAAAATAATATAATACGTTGTAAAGTAGGTAGCTTGTAAATACAATGGTTATTGTGTGTCTAACGTTAAAAGTATTTAACACACACAGAGAGTTAGGGAGAGACATTTACGATCCAGATACCTATTTTATCATGAGTTAGCCCCTCTAGACAAATGGCAATTCGTTGGTCTGTGTTTGATGGAATTGAATGACGAATCTATAGGATTTGACTCATATATTATGACAGTCGTTAACGCATGTCATAAACGTCAAATCCCATACATTCGTCATTCTATTCCATAAAACGCCGGTAAACGAATTGCCACTTGTCTAGATGGCCAGGAGCGCTCACTGGTAAACGATCAGTCAGTTAAGTCCCTAAGGTCCGCGTCCCGTCTTTCAATAGACGTTAGACCAAGACGGAGCCCTATAAGGGCGACCCGAACAACTCTATCTGTGGTTGTTCACTAACCACAACTCAGGCTGAGAAGTAAAACGGCGAAGGCGGCTCGGGCGTCGGAGGGCGCAAACTGACCTCCGCCCCCCATGAGCGCGGGCCTGAAGGTGACGGGTGGAGCCACCCTAGCAGAAGCAGGCCACGGCGGCGGCGCGCATTGTAGGACGATGCGCGCCTCCCCATTCCGGGGTTGAGTCGGGGACCGCGTGGTCTCCCCCCTCCCGAGGAGAGCCAGACCGAGAGGGATGGCCCTGGGTCAGCCGGGGTGCGAGGGATATGTCGCATGACAACCTCACTTTCGGCCTAGCACTACGACCCAGAGACGGCGTGCGGTTTAGTCGGTTCGAGTCCGTAAAAAAAAAGAGAAGTAAAGCGGCAGTCATTCCTAAATATTTAAAACAAATAAATCACATTACGAACCTCACTTGTTAGCCTTTTTTTGTATGATTTAGGTGGCAGACAAACACACTGCCTATGGTCAGAGATGTCACACGCGTGCTCCCAACCCTGTCAGAAACTTCTAATTCTTAAATCCCATGTTTTGCAGTATGGGATTCTTCAAGAAGGGCTAATTGAAGATTCAAATACTGCAAAACTTGAAAAATCACGCAGGCAGATCATGCCACAGCCTGAATGATTAACGAACGATTTCCTTTTAGAAATTTCATCAAGGGTAAAATAAAGTTTTTCCATCAAACCGGAAAGCAAAAGTAATACGTACAAATGATAAATTAAAACCCAGCATTAGCAGAAGTCATTAGACAGAGCAAAAACTGCGCTAAGTATTCGTATCATTATTCTGATATTATTACGCGCAGATGATGAAGATGTCACCTAAGCTATTAGCTAGGGTGACTAATCTGTTATGTCTAGCCAGGACTACAATTATATAGGTCTAGTCTAGAACTTTCGAAACTGTAGTAACATTAACATACAAGCCATCAGTTTGTCTAGTGTCATCATGATTGTGTAGTTTTATTCACATTTCAATAGCTTCAGATTTATTTAAATTAAATAGAGTCGACGGCTGCACCTCTCTGATGCCCTAGTCCTGCATTCGTCTATAGGCTGTGGTGTGGCTTTCTATCAAGTGATCCGAATGCTTGTCTGCAATCGAAATGGTATAAAAATATGTAGTTGAATCATTTTTACCATAGATACAACATGCCTATGTCAACAAATTTCCTTCAAGTTTATATAACTGGATTAATTGCTATTTAAACATATTTCACAGCACAAATCAATTTATTTGTGTCAGTTATTGTTTGTATGTACGTTTAATAACCCCATACCTTACTGCGCCTCAAGTCTTCGCTCCCCGCCCACGTCGTATTGAAAGGGTTTGAATAAATTTCTAATAAGATAACCCTCTGTAGATCATCAAAACTGAATATATTCCCACCTCTGACCCCAAACCTCACATCAGACTTATAAAGTTCCATTTCATTTTATTACTTATATAAAAGAGAACTGTTTTACTGCGCTTACGAACGTAAAGAAAGCTGCTTTTATAGCGTCGTCGTAGACAACTGCGTTTAATAATAAAATATGAACAAGGCTTTTAATATTTAGCATAATTATTACAACTTTTAGTTTAAGTATAAACTGCTAATTGAATGCGATAAAACAACATTGTTATATGGTAGAAGATTAGTGACCAATATAGAGAAAAGATACCCTATTTGTTCGGACAGTAAAAATAATGATTGAGCGAAAATTTACTTCACAGATTTTCAGATAGTTTATGCAAAGTTTATAACAAATGAAGACATGTACTTTATATAATATGGTAATTATATTCAATATACAGCATTTTATTCAAATTGTAGGGTGATTGGAAACAGCGTTATAATTAGCTGTGGATATAAGCTGTGGTCCTTACGTCAAGTAATAAACCGTTATAACTAACGTTCATCGCTTACTTTGTTACAGTCAAAGTGGTACATTGTCAGGTCTAAGTTAGATGTTCTAGTAGTACCTACCTGCCAAGCGATGGTACGACCTCTCATAGTGATATTACCGGAAAGTCCTAAGTGTCTACCGGAAATATGGTTATACCTGCTAAAAAACAATAAGGTAAAATGAAATATACTTCTTAATATACAAATAACAGTGAATATGGATCTCAGTTTTTTCAAGTACAATCGACTCATCACCCTCATTAAAAAAGTAAATCGCTTAGATTCTCATTACCTCAAAGCAATCAATGAAAATTACACCAGAATTAACATGAACATTTTTATTACAAGCTCACGAGAGAACGACAGAATCGAAACCAATCTACATTTTCATTTACATAGTGCCATCACGCACGATCAACCTATTAAAGCTCATGAAACGATCACAAAAATTCAATAACCAAATATTTTTCGTGTATGTACATGTTTTAAATTAAAAAAGAAAGGTAATCAGCGCCGGTACTAAATAATACATGATAAAAAAAACAACAAAAACCTTAGAAACAAGCAAACGAGCTTGATTAGGGCCGATGTCACGCCGATAAAACCCGTAAAGTCGAAAATTGAAAAGGTTACTTCATTAAAAATGCTATATTTTACCATTTTTAAACGGGCAGGTGAACCCTATGGCGGTAAATGGGTGACCATAAAGTTGGGCGTGGAGAATTACTATTTGTGTTTGCTTTGTTACATTTTTGGAAAATTTGAGGACTATAAAGTATTTAGGATGACCATTCCATACATTATTCTTTTTGAATTATATGAAATGAAATACCAAACTATTTAAAAAGTAGATAATTTCTAATTTCTTTTATAAGCGAGAATCACTGAAAACATTGTGTGTGTTTGCGCGCATGTCTCCCAACGAAGTGCTAAAGAAAATAATATTACCATTACCTACTACATAATAAAATACTCGTGGGAAATTATAATAAAAGTTTAAGGCTGGCTTGTTAAAATTGTAAATTTATTAAAAATTATCACACATATTTATAAATGGCTTAGTCTAATTATGTAACAATATTCCTACGTTTCTATCTCTCTATATATTGTATCGTCTTCTGAATCAAGTGGTTCCATGCTTTACTTCGAAAGTGAGTCACCCTACTGCCCGGCGTCGACTCCAGCGCACCCTGCAGCGCGGATCTAATGAAATAAACTGAAAATCAACACGCGTACCCGCGCCGCGCCCTCTTTGAATCGCCGCACTCTCCTCGCGGCCCACTCACGATATAATTAACACCGGAATTTATTATAATACTGTCTCGAAATTGTCTTACGATGCGTGGACACGCTATTGTTATTTTTTTAAATGAATATTATTGGCAGTTTGTTTTCGCAGGATTAAGATTCCAATATCAATTATAATGTTATTTGCGCCGGTGTAGAGCTCGTGTTGAGTGCGGTTGTAATTTATTGTTAAATATTTTAATAAAGTTAATTATGATTTATCCGAATGTGAAAATAGTGGATTTAAGCTACAGTTTTGACTATTTTAGATATATTATAAATATTATTTACCTATAAGTATATAAAATGATTTTCTGGGACCATTTAGCTACGAATAGGTGATATGGTCTAAATGCTGTCATTCTGCAGATTTGAAAATGTGTTTCTTCATTTTCTATGTTAGGTAGAAGTATTATGATTTCATTCACAATTTTTTCCTAATCATATCTGCAATCAGTCCTTGACTATGAGGGCATTTATTAAGCGCCTAGTGTCTTGTCAAAGTTACTCCCCAGTGGTAGCACCCTTTTCAGTAACTGGACTCCAGGTCTTGAATATCTTGTCGGATCAGATTTTTAGGGTAACTTAAATAAGTTATCCTAATGCCAGATCGTTGGGGTAGTTCCTTAGTCGGTTCTTGTAATTCTGAGCCACGTGTATAATTTCGTCGTTGCCTGTATACCTGCAGTGCCTTGTGCGGCGGCGGCGCACATCGTAGGACGATGCGCGCCTCCCCACACCGGTGTTGAGCCTGGGACCGCGTGATCCCCCCCTCCCGAGGAGGGCCAGGCCGAGAGGGATGGCCCTGGGTCAGCCGGGGTGCGAGGGATATGTCGCATGAAAATCTCACCTTCGGCCTAGCACTACGACCCTGAGACGGCGTGCGGTTTAGTCAGTTCGAGTCCGACATAACCTCCCCCTCCGGCTCCGGAGGGGTGGGTATCCGTGGGGATTTCCTGCACGTAAAAAAAAAGCAGTGCCTTGTGCATTTTAGCATTTATTACAAACCATGGTGAGTTGGTTATATTTCTGAGGATAAACATATCTATTTACGTGGTATACTAATTAACAAAGGCGCCAAAAATTCTAGTATCCTTTAAACAGCTTTTACACAAAGAAACATAAAGGCATAAATAAATGTATTATGCTTATTCTCAATATCGAAGTAATAATAAATGTAATAATTCATACGAACAATCGGTACAGCAGAAGAACAGCTCACAGGTAGGGTCGGGCCCTCATTTAAATGATTGATAAGCCTAATTCAATCAGCTAGAGAACGCTGTAGTAGCCAATTGGCTTCCAAGAGAGTGATGAATTACACTTATTAAGTTAAGGAGTTCCATATAAAAACTATAATTTGATGTTTGAAAAGCTATAGAATGTAATATAACCGTCATCATTTTTTAATTTTCAAATAAACAATAGTAGACCTTTAAGTCATTTAAAGAAAGGAAATAATTTAAATTTGACTGTACGAAATTTAATTCTGATGAAAATGAATGAAGTATATAATGCAAATGTAAATTAAATAAGTAAAATATAATAATAAGAACCAAAGATCCCGTACTTTTCCGATATCTTTTATTAGGACGTATCGTACTGTCGTCATTATATACGGTTCAGCAGCTGAAAATGCGCCCTCTGTTTCAAGACAAGTATATTGGAGCTACTCATGAGTTCAATTTCAAATTGTTATAATGATGTTTATATCAATAGTAAATTGTCGATATTTCGATTACTATCTCGATCATAAAAGTATATCGATGCCATATTACAATAACATTAATAAAGAACTAACATTCGTGTGTAACGGTAGGGGTGCGCACGCGCAGCTTGACGTCTGTCGCTCCACATCTAAAGAGATGTGCCCACACGAAATCGATTACGATTCGCAGGTGCAAATAATGATATTTTTATCGACAAAAAGTAATAGAACCTTTTCGGCTACATTCAAAAGTTTAATGATGTTATTAAATATTAATAGATCGGCATGATTATTTTATAAATATTGATAAGTAGTTAATGAAATTATTATTTTAATATATTTGGTCTGGGGTCTATTTGAGTTGTAAATTAATGTTGGCGAATACTGTTGTAAAAAGTTAATATCACTTTCAATTATGGTACCTCCCTATTTGTATGAAATATATAGATATAATAAATATATCGGCTATAAAATATAGTTGGTGGTTTTAATTTCTTTGGACATTCTATAAATTAATACGTTCATTTCAAAATACGGCATTCCATTCAACCTGTATTCTGATTAAATGGGTATGAATATTGTATTACTGGAACGGTTACCAAATATCATGTTTGATTTATAATAAAGATATAAATTTTGTTATTAATTATTAATCACTGGGTAAATATTTAATGTTTATCCTAAGGGTTCTAAATCAAAATTAAAAAATGTATGTCTCCTTTACAGCTTTTTAGTCAAGAGTACTGTAATAGTAGGTGTGTATATATAAAAAAAGAAAGGCTGTAGGTACCTAGTATTAAAGACGTTACCATTTTTCACCTATTTTGCACATGTAATAGAAAGAATTAAAGAAACAAAAATTCATTTATATAGAACGTAGCAGTAAAGTATTCTACCGCTACGCCAAAGATATTGTCACCCTGCATTACATACACACCGAACGAACTAAAACCAGATGTAATTCGTCACGGCAGCCTACTGTAGGATCCTGAATATATCCTAGATAAGTTTCCTAATACTAGGTACATACTTAGTATTAGGGAACATGCCTACCTAGTAATTCAGATCGGAAAAAGTGAACACCTAAGACTTGATCCCGCGACCGATCCCTAAAGGGCGAATGCTTCGTGTTGGAGTTACGTTGTTGACATCTACCGATATTTATACGAACTATCACTTTTTCCTATCTAAATCTATAGGAAAAGTTAGTTTACTAATTGCCTTAAATTTGAATTACGTACTCAGTTATTTATGAAAGTCGCTGTAAGTAATAAAATTTCCGAAGTCACTTTTACATCCTGGCATTTAAACCTAATCCAAATGTGGTGCCAAAAGTTGACATGTGAATAAAAACCTTCATAATAACGTTGTATAATTAATCATTCGAACTATTTAATCACAATAGTAACAACATTAATTATCTATATGTCAAAAATTGCAACAACATATATTGCAAACGGAGCAATAAATTGCGACTGTGACATTCTAATTACTGCAATCGCACTGCAATTAGCGCTAATATCAGTTAGTGAAAAATACGTTAATACATGATTAATGTGTTTTTATATACACATGTTACAAACTCGTTATCCTATTCTTACTTTAGGTAACGCCGTGTAAGTTTACAAGATATTTATTTATTTAAGTATCTAATTGTGCATTGTAACAACAAAAGATAAAAATATGTAACTTTTATTCATTAACCTAGTGTTATGTTTAATGCTAAAATACACTTTACGGGGACATTACTTGAAATCATCATGTGTAGTGAATGAAAAGCAACTTTTTTCCACGTCTTAGACTTAGTTTTACAACGATTTTTTTGCCAGCGAAATCAGGTTTTAGCTGTATTAGGTTTCCACGTTTCATTTAATGAAATTCATTGAGTTAAATGTGATTCCGGATAGATCGAAGGCCCTTATGTCCCAACTAAAACCTCGCAAAGAACAATAAAATTTAAAAAAGTTAAAAGCCAGAATCATAACAAGTGGAGAGGTGTCTCTGCTTAGGTACCCCATAGCCAAACTGGCGTAACTATATATCTGTATGCATGCCAACCGCGATACCCAAAGCCTCCGGAGCCACAGATAATATTCATTTTATTTAACATTGTAATGAGACATGTCAAGCAAACGAATCAGGCGACGATGAAATATTACTTGTCTATGATTTATCGAAACAAATAATCTTTTTTCTCCTCTCAGCCTCATCTGTAAATGTAAATAAAGTGTCTGGCATTTGATTTAATAATAGCGGTACGATCCCAGTGATCAATAATTCGTTTATTTGAATATATAATATCTTTTTTTGTTTGCTTCCTGTTCGTTGCAACGTCGATATGATTAAAAAGAAACACAAGATGTTATCAGTGCCTTAATATTTATGATGAGAATTGATTAGAAAACTTAGCTGAGGTACAGTAGTGGTACAATCCACCACACACTTTCACTGTTCTTTCATCTAGTATAGGCAAATGTGCACTTAAAGGTGCCACTCATAGTTTACTTGATCTATTTAAAGAATAACGAATGCCGCAGACATTTGAATGGCAACAGGAAACGTCCGGCTTAATATGTTCTCCGAGGCACGAAGTCAAATCAAAAAAACATTGTAAGTAAACAATTAAGTTCATACGAGTATAAATTTAAATGAAGTCTCCCCGTTAGCAGTTAGGTTAGACCATTATTTTTTTAGCCGGTAATTTTGCAGGACGGTGCTGTGTTATGAACCGGCACTCAGGCATCAGAATAGTGTACATATTTTAGATTAATTATTTTTACTTAGCATTTTATTTTATTTTTTCAGTATCACAATAGTTTAATGTAACGAATACTTACACATACAAATAAAATTTTAATATAGCTACTTAATGAATTTTAAAACTAGAAAATTATTAATATAATCTGAAATAAATAAATTCATACGAGTATAAATTTAAATGAAGTCTCCCCGTTAGCAGTTAGGTTAGACCATTATTTTTTAGCCGGTTATATTGCAGGACGGTGCTGTTAATGAACCGACACTCAGGCATCAGAATAGTGTACATATTTTAGATTAATTATTTTTACTTATCATTTAATTATTTTTTCACATTATTACAATAGTTTAATTTAAAGAATACTTACACACACAAATTAAATTTTATTATAGCTACTTAATGAATTTTAAAACTAGAAAATTATTAATATGATCTGAAATAAATAAATATTTACATATAATTATAGTCCGTCGTGAAATTGCTCCGCATCATCACTGACCGGTAACGTTCCCAGAAGGCTGGCAGCATTGTCACGTTGGATGTTAATGCTTTTAATATTTCAATCAATTAGTTAGCCTATCGTTGCCCACTGCTGGGCAGTGGCCTCTCCCAATATGTTGGGAGGCCTTTGACCTACTGTTTGCACTGTTTAAATGCTCGTAATATGGTCTGGTCTACACAGAATATTTGAATTTCACTGTAACTAAATTAAATCCATTCCTAATTACCAATAACATTTATAACCAAAACGCTGCCCTTTCTAATGAGTTTACTGGAAAATTACACAATTAAGGCTGTCCAGCCTAAACATCCAAACACAGGAGTGAGCGATAGCTTGCCCCAGGCATCACCAAACCAGTCACCCAGACCCCTACAGTGCCATACTGTTAAAAACAAAGTAACACAAAACAACACTTCCGAAAGGTCTACATAGAGTGGATACTTCAAGTTCTATGCCCTATTCATTTGCGTTGTTAAAATGATTGACACATTCAATTAGCAAGGTGACCGACGGACCTCCCAGCTCGGTTCTTAGCTATTAAACTCCCCAGCATAATCTGATCCGTGAAACTGTACAAAGTAATCACCTTTTAAACCTATATTGGTATATATTGAAGGGAGGGGAGAAGGTCTCTGGTAGCTGGTGAAGTGAAAAGGGTAGGGTTATCGGATTGTCTTGTGGTTTAACTGTTGTTTTCTGCAATTAGTGCAGGAATAGCGTGTCTTTGTTTAATAAGCCTTTCAGCGATGTAAATCGTAACTCAACGAGAAATTTGTTTTGACAGTGATCTATGGTTTTTAACTTTAGTTCGGAACTAGGAGAGATGGAGAGAGGAAAGAGAAAGAGAGAGAGAGAGAGAGAAAGGTGTTCTAATGTAATAATTAAGCCCTGGGGTCATTTCAGTGTCCAAACGTAAAAACGTGTGATTTCAAAACTTACAGAACTATAAAAAAAAAATCTAAATCTAACTGAAAACCTTTCGAACTATGAGTGTATATTTATGTAGGGTAATAACTTCACGTTCTGACAGATGATACGGAACACCGTGTTTTTAGGTTTTACTTTCTTCTACCCTGTAGATACCTTCTAATACCGTTCTTGAAGAACCCCATATTGAAGTCACTTGGGATAACCACGGCAGGAAGTTCATTCCACAACCTGAGCGTGCGTGGGATGAAGTTCCTTTCAAAACGCACGGTGCGCACCTTTTCTGGTCGCAGTGTGTAAGGATGAATTGCCATCAGCGAATAATCTTAAGCACAAAGTATCACAAATCATACTATTTATTTATTTAAATTGTATTCTGGTCCGAACACCAAATATCAGAACAATCAGTTAACAGGAGGGGGGGGGGGGGAACCAAGGCACTAAGATCAGTTTGAGTACTTTGTTCGTCAAGATAGATAGATCTGATGCTGTGAACCTGTAGATATAGACAGAGTGGAAGATTTTAACCTTACCTGGAGGGGAAGTACTCTAAATACTAGAGATAGCGCATTTCACTCAAAGGAAACATTCCTTTATTTTTAAAAAGACACAAAACTGTTTTCAAAGATTTTTGAATTCTCGCTTGTAAGTAAGTAAGTAAGTAACATCCTGTATTTTTATGGCATCAATCGATAGTGTCAATCATAAGGATAAAATCTGTCTAACAAACATGGTAAATTAAATGAAAAGAAGTCCATAAAATCTTAACTATAAGTTAAGATTTTTTGGACTCAGTGCCAGCAGATACAGCATTTTTACATAAGGAGTCATCAGAAACCTTACCAAGAATAAAGTTATCCATGACGCCAAATATTTATTGAAAAAGTAGATACTAAATGAACGAACTTTGTTTCCGGTTTAGGATGTAACTTTATTGAGTAACTGCATGAGGTATGTACGTAGGCTTAGTAGTAATTTAGAATGCTAGACTGGAAACCTCCAACGGGGATGGTGAGAAAATTGTCGTAGTGACCTTCTTCATCATCATCTTATCCCAGTCGCATCCGACGCTTTCATCTCGCAAACTGGGATTCACTTTACTAGTGTAACCGCGGGTTTGGTTCAGCTTCGATATTTTCCGTGAAGCGACTGTCATCGAAGCTCCTCAACCCAAAGGTGATATCGAAGCATGAAAGTTAAGACCAGCTGTTGGAATTTTCAGAACTCCAACTACCGGTAACGACTGCCATAGATATTCGTATGGCAACCGAGACCGACGGCTTTATGTACTCCGGAGAGTAGCCTCGGAAGGCACAGCCAGACCAATGCAAATACCCATATTTACGCATTTACGCATACAAATATTTGCACTTAGCGGGGATCGAACCCGTGCCTTATTGCCTGATAATATTACGACATGTTTCGAATAAGTCATCTTCAGGTAAAAACTGCCCCTCTAGACAAGTGGCAATTCGCTTGCCAGCGTTTGATGGAATAGAATGACGAATATATGAGATTTGAGGTTTATGACATGCGTTAACGACTGTCACAAACGTCAAATCCCATACATTCGTCATTCTATTCCATCAAACGCTGGCAAGCGAATTGCCACTTGTCTAGAGGGGCTGAACTGAATTTTTACCTGAAGATGACTTATTCGAAACATATCGTAATATTATAAATTAAATATTAGTATTTATATTATACACTGATAAAACTAAATATAATTGTGTGGAACTTGTAAAGTGAGTTTTTTAATATATATAAAAATAGTTGTAAGAAAGGTTCAAAATATGAATGTAGAGCTTTAAGAGCACAGAAGGTCACGAAAAAATGACTTCCCTCTCTCTTATCGCGAACACAGAGCCCTCTGTTACTTTTTCTTCATTTTATATTCTGTGAGTGTACTACTATCACATATCACCTACCATATTATTTTGATCTAATAGGCAGCAAACCTACCGCTACCCCTAGACACGTTCCCATCTCTCCGATTACTATAAAAAAAAGACGGGTTGCACTCTGGGAGTGCCGGCAGAAGTGAAAACATTTTATTTTTTCTTTCTTCGTTATATACATAGAAAAAGATAAAAAAGAACATACCATACCTATAATATAGCGCTAATCATAGAACCTATCACTTATTTTCTGCAAATTTTCTGTCAGAAGAAATTAATAAATTATGAAAAGAAAAAATAATCACAAAAAGTAATAAATTACAGAAAGAAAAAATAATCATAAAAAGTATATAATAAGAAAAAACAATCACAAAAAATCCCTGAAGGCCAGGTGGTTTGAACCCGATACTATCTGAAACTATACGGACTTACAGTCGAAGTGCTTACCGTTTAAGCTACGACGCTATCTAACGTAACTTGCAAAATAGATAGTCTGTACCTAATCTTGTATGACGTCAGTCGTCGGTTACGGTACAAAGGTCAACTAATCCTGACGCTTCCTTAACATTTTACACCCATCCAACGCCGCTAAAGAAGTTTTCACTTCAAAAACATTATTAAGCTGTAAACCCTTTCAATACGTTAATAAACTTTTTTATCCAACGTCTTCATACACAGCAATGTGTATGAAGACACCTATAAGTAAGTCAAATTAGATCAGTCCAGCTTCCGTTTTTTTTATTTGATTTGTCTTGATAAAGGCATCGTGGGGCGTTCAATCAATCTAATGCCATTGGCCACTTGTAATGAAGTTGTATGTAATTCAGACTCCTTTTAAATGCAACTTTTTGTCGACAGTTCCAATTATGAATGATAATAGTAAAGGGTAAGTTGCCGACCAGTCCATAGATTATACGTGTAGAAAGGTTAGGTTAGCTTGAAATAGGTAAATTAATAGTGATGCTTTAAAGATAGTACCTACGTTAAGCATCGGTCCCGATTACCATGCCAACTTTTGTAGCATCCGTTACGTTGGTTGGAGCCTTGAAAAATCTGACAACCCGGTCTGACTACAGAAATATACTGTTGCTGGAGAGCTGTAGAGATCGATATTCTTAGCAATCCATGGATTCTCCGGGCGGGTGCCGGGTCCATCGCGATGTTGAGTTGGGAACTCGGGACAGTCCTTGGGACTTGCGATAATAGAAATTGCTTCATAAAAAATTTATTTATTTATTTATTTATTTATTCCTCCTAAATGTCGATGTTTAGTCGTTTTGTAGTTTAGTTGGGAAAAAGCTCAAAAGATTTAGAAATTAAAATTGGTAAACTTGGTAGGTATGTACTATAGCGTCGACACTGCAATGCATCCTTGCAGTCACTTATAAATTGCTTGGCTGAAGAAATGCGTCCTGTAGACCGGAACTGACAAACAAACTGACATAGGTACAAACGGACTAAAGAAAAATTGGCCACCTTGTAGAAACGGAGACTCTCGCTCGGTCAATTATAGATTTGTCATCATTATCATCATCATCTTGAGTTTAGTTTCGATCACATTTGGGACTCTTACATCGTATTCCAGGGCCCTATTTCCGTCTTTTACTTCGAAAATCTAACACCTAACTATATAGGTACTTGTACTAGTATGTGACTGATACCAATATACACGTCTAACTAACTACCAAGTTATTCTATGACAGTATAAAGTAAGACGTTGACGGTGTCGGCGTAGGCGCAGCCCAGCGGGAGCGGATTGCGCGCGCATGACACAGCGCCACCCGAATACACACGAACGTAGGCGGTTGCCTCCGATTGAACTCGTGCCGTCATTAAAACACTCTTTATATAAGTGTTGCTGTTGCCAATAAAGTGATATCTTTTGTGTGCATACCTCGCCTTGTAAAAAAAGGAAAGAGCCTATAGTCGTATTGATAGCGTTTTCTCGGCACGATATGATCATTAACGTAGTGTTATTTCCGACATCCGAGGCTTTCAAATTCGAGCCTGGAGTTAGCTTCTCCTACTATTAGTTCAGCTAAGACGATTTTAATAGTGGGATTATCTTCTGCAGTTGGATCCAGGGATACGCTTTACGACTTTTTCCCCGTCATCCCGCAAAAACATCCTTAGTAGTGAAACCATTCATTGAAATGCATGTCATCCCTTATGAAGTCGAACCATTGCATTACTAGCTTTTACCCGCGGCTCCGCCCACGTGGATATCAGTTACCGCGACCAAACATAGCCTATGTCCTTTCTCAAGGTCTAACCTACCCCTATACCAAATTTAATAAAAATTGGTTTAGGGGTTTAGCCGTGAATGACGCACAAACAGACACGCAAATACACATTCCCATTTAAAATATTACTATGGATTTCAACGGTACTTACAATACCATGCTAGAAGTCTTGAAGTCTACTACTCGTATTAGAAACAGCTGTGGTATTTGTAATCTTATTTAATTAGTGACGCCACAGATAACATAATACTAAAGTAGGTCCCTTATTCTATTATATTATATGATAATTATCTTATCTTACAATCATCTGCATTAAGAGTAGCGTCACAGAATAGATAATAGTAGCGTAGAGAATATTGCTTACGTTTTGTGTTGCACTAGATGGCGTTGGCAGTATTAGAACGCTTGGCCCTAAAGACTCTATCGATGCTATCCTTGTTGCACGTACAGTCACAGCATATATGTCTATTGCACCTTACATTTTTGAAATTGCTTTTTTCTAGCCATTCGTGGTTGTCAACAATTTATAATAACAAAAGTATTTTCAGAGCATAGTACGTGTTAGATGGTTATATTTAGAACGAAAAACAGCAAAAATTCTAAATCACGATATTGAAATTTTCTTTGCGTATAATATATATACTGTCTGTATTATAGCAAATTGGGGAGTCCGTTTCTACGCAGGAAAGTAGTGAATGGGGTGGGACTACACAAAACCCACCATGCTTGTGGGCTGACAAGTGAAAAATTTACTTTCAAGCGCTCTCGTGCTCAGCTCACTGAAGTCTGCGTTCAGATCAATCCTCTCAATAGGTCTCTGTCCCTGTCCCTGGCCGTCTCAGTTGAAGCCTGCTACAAGATAGCTTGATAAGTAACCGAGGGGTCGATCCTCTCAACCTCACTGCCGTAGAAAATTAGACTCTCTTTTGTGATTTTAGACTTTTACACATTAATTTATATACCTTAACATTACTGCAAAAAAAGATGATTTCTTTTTATTAATGGCTGTGTGTCTGTACTTGAGTTTCTTTCACCCTTAAGATCCTGTGAAGTGTCTCGCAGACACAATTTAGCGTTTATTTTTCCATAAAAATAAAGTATTTATTTTTATGAAATGGTCATTCATCTAATTTGTGGCCAATGCTTCTAAATTTGCAATCAATATAACTGTAACATTTATAAATTTATTATTTTTTAATGAAAAACGAAATTAGCACTTCATCATCCCACAAGTGTATGACAGATACAATATTTTTTACATTCAAGTGTGTACATGATACGATTATATCACAAACAAAGGTCTGACAGTCACTATTGCTTACCCGAAACATCAGCAACATCAACATCTACCTTCATACTCAAATTAAACATAATGTTATTGTGTCGGGCGGACACTTGTGGGTCAACTCACTCCTGACAAAAGTAAGTTCGTAGATTTCGAACGACTCTACAAACAATAAATAGGTTACTCGCAGATTCTCTCCCCGTACTTCCTTCTAGACTACAAATAACGACAAAAATTATTTCTCGACATTTCTCCACATAAAGGCACATACAAAACGTGAAAAAAGAACAAAAAGAAAATAATTAAGTTAGGTACCTCATGTTTACTATACCAACCGGTTTGCAATGTGGTCCCGTCTTAGGAATACTCCGTCAAGAAACTCGGCCGGCTTTTTTGTGTTTACATAATGTTAATTCTATTTTTTGTTCGTTTATTATTGCAATACAATTACTTTATGTCTTAAAGAGTACTAAAAACATGCGTAGTATTTGTTATATCATTTAATTAGTGTCGTAGAAGTAAAACCATATGCATGTAGAGTATTGTAGAGAATTTTGTTTACGTTTTGTGTTGCACATTTATATCACTAGATGGCGTTAGCATGGTAAGAACGCTTGGCCCTAGTGACTCTATCGATGCTATCCTTATCGCACGTACAGTCACAGGATATATCTTTCGCAACTAACATTTTAAAATTGTTTTCTTCTAGCCATGCTTGAGTCTAAACAATTTTGTTAAAACATAGAAAGTATTTTTACAGTATAATACGTGATAAATAGTTATATTTAGAGCGGAAAACGGCAAAGATTCTAAATCGCGATATCGAAATTTTCATTGCGTGTAGTATATATACTGTTTGTATTATAGATAGTTGGGGAGTCCGTTTCTACGCAGGAAAGTAGTAACTGGGGTGGGGCTACACTAAGCCCACCCTACTCGTTGGTTCACAGCTTGTTATGCGGAGCCTCGGACAACTGTGATGTGCTTTGTAGTGCCCTCGCGCTCAGCCCAATGAAGTCTGCGTTCAGATCAAACCTCTCAATAGGTCTCTGTCCGTATCCCTGGCCGTCTCCCGATGCGCCTCCGACGAAGTCCCGCTACAAGATAGCCTGATGAATAACCGAGGGGTCCAACCCCTCAACCTCACTGTCGTAGAAAATTAGACTCTCTTTTGTGCCTTTCAAATCTTTCCGTGACTGCTAAAAAAGGGAAAATTAGACTCTCTAGTGCCTTTCAAATCTTTCCGTGACTGCTAAAAAAGGAGTATTTTTAATTAAAGTCTATGTGTCTGTGTTTCTTTATCTCGCCCCGAACTTGATCACCTTGCCTTACTGTTTAAATCTATCTTCATACATTCTCAGTGGAGTAGTATAGGGCCACCCTATCTCTTCCCGTGGCGATGGAAGAAGACGGATTGAGCTGTTCTCTATCCAACAGTCAACATGATAAAGTTCCCACTTGTCGGCAATAGGCTCGCCCCCTGTTACGTTGGACCGAAAATCATAATTGACGAAAGAAAGATGGGCCCTATCCCTTTGGTAGTATAATTTTTGTATTTAAGTACCTACCATATTATAACTTTTAAATGCCTAAACAGATTTGAATGTTACTTTAACTGTCTAATTAGATTAATACCGGTGCCCTAGCATACCACCCAATACGGGATTGAATTTTTAATAATGTGAAATAATTGTACGCATCATTCAATCTCCATTTAATAATTTTTCGTTCTATGGTAGTTTAAGATAAAGAGAATTGGCCTTGAAGGCGAACGAACTCAATTTCATTGCCTTAGGTTCAGGCAACGAGAAAAGTTCATGAATATAAATAATAAAAAAGACGTGTGGCACTCGGGGACTGCCGCGGTAAAGCTATTGCATAGCATTTTGTATAAACTTATGCAATTATGATAATATGCCCTTTGACGTGCATTTTTTTTTCTTTTTAGCTCTTTACGCTTTTCTTCTCCATAAAACGAAAATATCTAGGTATAAATAATAGGTATAAATAGTGTAATGAATAACACACCAAAACAACGATAGCTAATAATTAAAAAAAATAGCGATATTAAGAAGTGATTATCGACAAATTTTACAAGTACTGTAAACTGTTGCTGTTCACTGTTGTACATAAATACCTATACACCTATATACTTTCTCATATACAGCTGCTTATGTATTTGTCCGATTTTGGAGCAGCTCGTCTCGATTCGTGCGAGCTTCGTAGAGTCGTACAATACGGCTAGTTGCACGCACACGGACACCGTGTCGAAGACTGCCGAAAAGAAACGAGCGTGAGGTTTTTTCGTTACGGAATTACTGGATTCGATCCCCGCGCTCAAGGCCCTCGATAGAAGCTATGCAATAGCTTAAAAAAATATATTGGTTAACGTGTATATGTCGCCGCCAACTAGCTTAAACAGCGGTTCAATTAACTGCCTAGGCTTTTTACTGAACGGTGCTGTTTAATTAACGGCCTGAATGGTGTTCAGCCATTTAATTAAACGGCTAGGCAAATAGCTTAGATCGATGACGTTTAACGACTTACCGAGCCATTTAATTAAACAGGTAGAAAAAATACTTATTCAAGCATGGTTATTAAAAGTATAGAATTCCGCAGCTATCACAATAAACCTATCACTAATTTTATGTGAATACACCTCTGTCTACCCCCTCGGGGATTTACAGGTGTAAGTATATGTATGTAATGTAATTTTCTATCTTATTTCGAGGTAGTGCCCCATCTTACGATTGGCCTAAGCATTAGCCAGCCAGATTATTAAATGATGTAATATACGAGACAGCTGAATATCATTCAGGCCGTTAATTGAATGGCGCAGTTTAGTTAACTGCATAGGCAGTTAATTGGACGACTGATTAAGCTAGGTGGCGGCGACATATACATAATAATTCATGTACGTAAGTCGTTTTATAATCCCCAGAGCACAAAGTTATATGACTTTGTGCTCTGGCTTATTCTTATTGTAGCTTTGTGCTTATTTCATGTCTTCTTCATTATTTGACGAGAGGTTTAGGAGCCACTTCATGTAAATGAATTTGTTAAGCCACTCCTGTCGTTGATTGTACTTCCTTCCTTTACAGATTAGAACAAGAGCCACTGTATCACTTTCCGAGGGCCAATTCTCGTAAAAAAATCTGTTCATAATTCAGTTTCGATTTAATCTCATTTCATCTTTTAGGTTCCAATTCAACCGCACCTGCTAGTCAATGCACCTGCTAAACAACGAAAGAGACTGTGGTGCAGGCTTTTCTCTCGGGGTTTGGAGTTGGGAGGTCAGATCATTTCAGTCCCCGAAAAAGTCAACTAACATGCCTATAACAACTTGCCAATAGAAAAGCGTTCATAGTTTTTTTTAATTGAATTAATTTTAATCAATTTTCTTTCATTACCTTCACTCTTTTGATGATCGAATGAATTCCATGTCAACTGACAGTTTTAACACACAGAATATGCCTGGCTGGCTTGCTATGGCTATTTTTCCTGTTCAAAGATACCTTTCAAGCAGATGTTAGCAGCTAAGCTAACTACACCAATCTGACAAGCCATCTCAAATTATATCATAAGAAAAATAACTTAATTACAAAATCAGTCGTATAGGCTTGCCTGCAAAATATATTTCATGAAATATTATTGCCATGCTATAAAGTTTAAAAAAAT
The DNA here is from genome assembly GCA_949126895.1 of Eilema caniola. NCBI lineage: Eukaryota > Metazoa > Arthropoda > Insecta > Lepidoptera > Erebidae > Eilema > Eilema caniola. Next base: position 7,230,264 of record OX421464.1, on the reverse strand, counting down.
AGCCAAGAATACTTTTCGACAAACAAGTTATCATAGCCAAATTTATTTATTAATGATTTATTTATATAATATTTGGTATAAATAAATAGGTCTCATCTGGCTATCAGAGGAGTGAAAGTCGAGCTTCCACGTCTCCTCTACTATTAACTGACTCATTCAAAATGTCACGAGCGAAACAATTGAGGCTACTAATACTTATGTGTGTAGTCCCGGCTATAATTTCTCGGGAGAAATAGGTACATATAAAATAAATACATCAGGTCAGCGGTGACTTTATTGCAGTCGGTAATAAATTATTAAAAATAAAAAACCCGACTGATGCTGCAAAGATCGAAACAAGCTTTATAGCAGGCGGTACCCATTAATTTTCATCGGGTTTGAGATTTACAAATGGGTACCGCCTGCTATAAAGCTTGTTTCGATCTTTTCAGCATCAGCCGGGTTTTTTTAAAATTTTTAATAATTTATTTTATTTTATACCTTTTAGTTATGAAATATATATTTTTGTAATCGACTTTTAATTTCCTTCATTTTGATACATCACTCGATAATTTTGAGCGATTTTTTTTACCAAAATACGCCTTTCTTTTTTTTTGATATACCTAGTGTCACTCTCACAGTGAATACGAATCTAACGACACCTCTCAAGCTAAAATTCATTGAGTCGTTCAGGCTGCAGAGCGTGCTAAACAATTATAGGTTATTAAAAATACATACATACTCTCGAATAACAAAACCCTCCTTCTGGCGCAGTCGGGTAAAGAAGAAATTGTCAGAGTTTAAAATTGTGCACAAACTGTATAAGTTAGGGACAGACCGGTTATCTACCCTCATCTTACAGTTAGTACAAAAACGTACTTCGTGGTGTCTCCCCTATGAAATGGTAAATAATTATATAACAATAATAAGTAACTTGGCGACGACAGGGTCGTAGTGGTAGGGTGTTCGATTGTTAATTCAGAAGTCGCGGGTTCGATTCCCGCCCATTGCAAATATTTGAATGCTTGAGTAGGTAGATAGGTACAAGTATTATTTATTTATAAGTAATTGTCTGGGTGTTTCAGACTTAATTTTGTAAACACATAAATACATTAGGTAGGACACGCCGGTATTTCCGTCCGATTGGGCAGTCCGACTGGGAAAGTACCTCCTCCACCCTACAGAATACCGCGGCCATAATAATCTCGTGTTGTGTTCTTAGCGGTGAGACTGTGTGACTGTGACTCCCCGATGTATTATTATTATTATGCACACGTCCATAGGCCACGGCTACCACTTTCTATCAGGTGGGCCATGTGCTTGTCTGCCACCTAAGTGGTATAAAAAAAGGTACCTTATTTGTATCTTTTTCCTGCGGAAATTACCAGAGATACCAACCCCATTGACTCGAACCGGCTACCTATAACCGCACGCCATTTTGGGTCTCATATACCGGGGTGTATGGTGGCCCAATAAGGCAATTCCCTTGTACACCGGCTAATCTATCTTACATAGATATTTACAAGTCATCTCCGGTGACTTGCAAATAGAAATACCTATGTGAGATATCACTTGACACTTTAAGTACCTGCTTACTATGCTACTTATCCACATGTGAATATTTTGGTAAGTACTTACCTACGTAGATAGGTATATCATCATCATAATCATCAGCGTTAGTCCCGGTAGCATCTGAGACTCTTACCTTGTAACTCGGGATCCACTTATTACTTCTCCTCCGTATGGTTAGGCTTACACGGGTTTTACGTGAGCGACTGCCTGTTACCTCCAAACCCCGAGAGTATTAAGATAGGCTAAGAAACTATGTAAATATGAATGTAGGTAGTTATTCACTATAATTTGCTTCAACAGATAAGAAAACGCACACACAATATATATTACCTACATAACAATAGCTTACTGTCTACCGGGTACGTTACTAAGCTCGGTGTACCTCGGCGTTGCTACCGACAGATTTTGTAACTCTTTGTCCGACCCATGAATGAACCCAAACCCTTACAATTCGCTTGCGAAAATAAGCGCAAACCTATGTCACGGGAACAATGAGGCAACTTAGTTCACTTAAATATCAATAGATGCCGTCATTTTTATAAGGACAGTTATCCCTATAGCTGCTATCCTTTTCGCACTAGCAGTAATTTGATATGTCTGTCGCAGCGAAGTTTTAATTAATTGCTTTTTTATAGCAATTCTTGACTTTAAATGTTAGATAATGATAAATAATTCATATTTACACAATAATATATCGAATATAGTTGTAATCTAAGCGTTAAATGGTAAAAGTTCTAACTGGCGATATTGAAATTTTCACTGCACGACAGTATATATACCATTTTTGTATGATAGTCTTTGGGGAGTCCGTTTCTACGCAGGAAAGTAGTATCCGGGGTGGGGCTGCACTAAACCCACCCCACTTGGAGGAACACATATGCTTTGGGGGTGAGCTGTTGTGTTACTAATGTGGATGCCTCGACTCTGAAGTCTGAGCTCACCAGAAGATATTACGTTCAGTTCCTCGCGACTGACGTATACCGGCCGTCTTAGGACGCGCACAGATGTCTGCTACTCGATAGCACCTCGTTTCGAGGGATTTCCCCTCCGACACCACTGCCGTAGAAAATTCGACTTCCTTTTTGGACTTTAAAAAAATATTTTTAAATCTGTCTTTATTTGTGGGTTAAAAATGTTATGCGTATTTATTTGTACAGGCTTAATAATGTTACAAGACTAATTTAAATCCTCATATGAATAACTTCACACCTTCATATTTCCGAAAGGATAAGTACTTAGACACGTAACGTTAAAAATTTGTTGCCTCTATCAAAAAAAAAAAAAAATATCTAAACTTACAACTATCATTACAGGCATACACCCAATGCAATAGTGTTATTTTCATTTTATATTTATTTTATATGTATAACTATCATATTATATTTACCCATGTTTGGAGATAATATCTACCTGCATTCATAAAATCCTATTTAAATAACTTGAGTAGATGGATTTCTTATTATTTCTTTTACCTACTCGTACCCCACTAACCTATGGGCTAGTTGGACCCCAACAAGACCTTCGACATCAAGTCAATATCTCACCTGATAGGTACACCTGGTGATTGACGAGCAGGGGTAGCAGGAATAAAATATTTTACCATGATACCTATTATGATACGTATTCCGGCGAAAAAGGTATTTCATAATTTTTAACCCTAGCCTGTACAACGCTTCTATTTTTTTCGAATTTTTGAATCTCTGAAACGGTGGCTCTTAGGAAAAAACATTTCTCTGATCTATAATATAAAAATGAATCGCTGAATGTGTTGGAACAGCTGAACCGATTTTACTAATTTTTTTTTTAAGAATATTCGTTGCAATACGAGGATGGTTATTTTATTACGCAGAGAATAAAATAAAAAAAATGCTTAGAAAATTTAAAAACAATACTTTTGTATATCCCGTACTACAAACTATTCGTAATAATACTTAAAAGTCAATTTGAAATTTAATATCGTATCATAATATCAGGGAGATGTCCCGGGAAGACATAACAATTAAAGTGACGCATAATGGCTGAGGGGTGCTACGAGGTTGAAGTAAGCCACGGGCGAAGCCAAGGCGGGTCAGCTAGTTATAGGTAATTATCTGATCTTTCATTTTACCTAAGATATTTTTATGGTAAATCCTACCATTTGGCTGCAAATGGCGAGAAACCCGTTATAACATTTGACTTTGAATGAAAAAATTCCATAGGTAATCGGACTATGAGGGCTTTTTAGAGTTCGTTTATGATATTTATGATTATGATCTTTTGGTTCTTCTGTACCTTTTTTTTAAGTACGGGAAATCCCCAAGGAAACCCCATCTCCCCCCCCCCCCCCCGTCTGGAGCCGGAGAGGGAGGTTATGTCGGACTCGAACCGACTAAACCGCACGGCGTCTGTGGGTCGTAGTGTTAGGCCGAAGGTGAGGTTATCGTGCGACATATCCCTCGCACCCCGGCTGACCCAAGGCCATCCCTCATGGTCTGGCCCTCCTCGGGGGTTCTTCTATACCAGGGATGGCGAGAACCAATGGCACGCGGCACAATTTTTCAGGCACGCCACCACAAAGTAGGTATTAGGCAGTAATATAAATTGTTGGATGCACCTACCTTAGGCGTTAGAAAATGAACGAACATTTAGACAGTTTTCAAGAAGACATATTCTATAAAGGTGGAATATGCCATATCAATTTTTATACCAAGTTTTTTTATTCAAAATAGTGTATCTCTAAGTATGAAAACGAAGCAGACAGACAAAGTTACGTTTGCGTTATAGTACTAGTCTTCTTCTTTATTCCAGAGTAAATCCCAGTCGCATCCGAAGCTCTTAACTTGGAGTTTGGGGAAGTGACTGCTATCTGACCTCGAAAACCTAAAGGCGGTTTCGAAGTATAGCAGAATAGTTATTGGATTTTTTTAGGGCTGCAACAACCCGTAACTACTGCCATAGATGTAGATTGTTCATATGGCAACCGGGACCTACGGCTTAACGTGCACCCCGAGGCACGACCAGATCAATGCAAATACCCATGCTCTCATGCATACAAATTTTTGCACATTGAGCAAGGATCGAACCCTCGCCTCCAGCGTAGCGGCCGCGTTCACTACCGCTTCGTCACAGAGGCTGTTCGCATTATAATAATAGTATAAATAATTAATTATACCAATAATCCCGAACTTGATAATGTAGTAATTTTACGCGAATATCACTCATTGAAATAAAACCACTGTAACGAATTTTATTGCGATTTATTTGCTATTATTTGCATTTAGCCTGGCGTGGCGGTTTACCATATTACCAGTAAACCGCCGTTTGTGGCAATCCGAAATTTACCAGTAATAAAAATTGAAAACCGGTAATCCTATGAAGCAATATTCACAATTTAATTAATATAAAGTATAAACCGTGTAATTAATATCAATATACAATGCATGCCAACTTACTAAATAAATCTATTTAATTTAATATTAAATTATTCATTTTTGTACTATATCTACATGGCAATATTTGCCCATCGTTTATCACCATTTAAAGTTTGCAATGCATAATCGTTGATTTAAGGTTTTGGCAACTTAAATAAGTCATCAAAATCGTTAAAGGTATCCTGAGAAAACTTGTTTACGAAGATTTTTAATATCTATTACTTTTTTGGGTTCTAGTCCAAACAATTGATATTTCTTGTACTTATGTCCCAATCCGAAATGAACCATACATGTAATGTGTGGTTTAATGTTTCTACTTTCAACTTTTATGTCGTTCCTTATTACTTAATTCTTAGTTCGTGTTACTTATTATTTAAGAATTTTTGTTAATATCCCTTATAATCGTGAAAAAATGGACTCTATAGAAGCATATTTTGTCCAATAATCGAAACGCGGAAGCTACATTAATGAGACTGGCACATGCCGCAATGGATACTTAGTGCAGTATGGATACTAATGCAGGTTCTACGTTTCGACTTTCGATTAGAGCGGAGTAGTCAAAAACCAATGTTTAAAAATGTTTAAAAAATTATTCATTGTTTCAAATTCAAATTCATTTATTCATTTGCGTGTAATGAGAGATGGTAATATAAAATATAGTAACTATATCTAGTCCAAGCACATTTCGCCATAATATTGGCATGTAGTAGTAATAGTAGTAAATAGATAGTTCGTAAGAATATCGGTAGACGCTCTACTGTGGTGATGAAAAATAAAACTATTGTTGTCTTTGATAGGGAGGTAGAAATAAACGAAGACTGAAGACAGATATAAAGGAGAAATTTGGATTGGTTCCGGCGAGGTCTGGTAGCTTAGTGGTCCTGTAAGGCAAAAACCGCTGATTCAAACCCCTCCTAGACCTATTCATTTTTTCCTATTTTAATCGATCTGTGAATGCAGTTTAAAATATCAGAAAAAGTTAGGGAAGGGCCCTTCTCAAAAATACATCCTGTATATAAAGATACAAAATGCTTGGATATGTCTGGTATGCTTATTTCTTTAACGGTTTTACTATTATTCAAACCTAACTTCAATTTCAAAGCAAAAACAATATATAGTTACTCATTACCGGTTTTACCAGTAAAAAATATTTAATAACCTTTTTTTTACCGGTCTGGAGCGCGAGTGTGACCACTTTCCATCAGGTGGGCCGTGTGCTTATCTGCCACCTAAACTGGTGTCTGTGTCGGCCATTTTGTAAAAAAATATAGCTGCGTGGAAGCACTTCGTGGGTGGTCCCGTAGTGCAGATAAGTAAATCAAATAATAAGAGAAGCAAAAACTACATAGAAATTGATAACGAAATCAACGAAATCAAGACTTTTCCATAAAACTCCTCAAGGAAGGCAAGATTACAGTAGGACACTGTATAGAAATAATTTCCACATTTTCTTTTTTTTTCTATTACCAATTTAGATGAAATTTATAATATTATTGATAATAAAGAATAGATACAAATTAGAACTTTATGTTTGAGTTTCGAACGAAGATCCAACTTTCTGTTTTGGAAATCAGTTTCGAAAAAAGAATTACATATTATTATTCCTTGGAAACCAGGTTTTGTTAAAAGAAACCAAGGTTTCCTAGCCTTGATTTCCAATTTGGCCGAAGGGAAATATATAAATACAATAGCGGCGTTAAATCTATTATTTTTAAATTATGAAACGGTAACAATCAAGATAGGAATCATCGGTTAAGTATGTCTCTCACACTTCACAGGTAGTTATGCCCATTGCGCACAACGCCTAACAAGGGGACGCTTTATTGTTACCACAACACGGTATTTTTTCTTGGTTTTAAAGCTCAATCTCGGTATACTTGGTATTAGAAAAAGTCTTCTTCATCCTTCTTCATCCTAAGGTCCGCTTTTATCAGTCTAACTGCGGATTTGGCTAAACTTCAAAATTTTCCATGAAGCGACTGCCATCTAACGTCCTCAACCCCAAGGCGATATCGAAGCATTGCAGCTAGACCAGTTGTTGGACTTTTGAGGGCTCCAACTACTCGTAACGATTGCATAGATGTATATTCTCGCATAAAAATATTTGCACTGTGCGGGGATCGAACTCGCGCCTACTGCGCAGTGGTCGCGTTCACTGCCGCTCCGCCACACAGGCTGTCTGGTATTATAAAAATTAAATTACCAAAATTTTAAACGTGGACAAATCTTTTTGAAGTATAAATTTCTTTAACTGCGTTGGATGGGTAAAAATCGTTAAACTCGCGCGTCAGGATCACTTGACCTTTGAACCGTAACCGTCGACTGACGTCATACAACATTAGCTATAGACTGGTTATTTTGCAAGATACGATAAGAAACTACATAGACTTAACGGTGAGCGCTTCGACTGTAAGTACTTATGGTTTGAAATAGTACCGGGTTCGAACCTAGGCTTCCGACACTTTTTGTGATTATTTTTCTTTTTGTAATTTATTACTTTTTGTGATTTTTTTTTTCATTCATTTCTGTTTGTAATTTATTAATTCCTTCTGACAGAAAATTGGTAGAAAATTAGTGATAGGTTCTATGATTGGCGCTATATGATAGGTATGGTATGGTGTGTTCTTTTTATCTTTTTCTCTGTATATGAAGAAGAAACAAAGAAAGAAAAAGTTTTCACTTCTGCCGGCACTCCTGGAGGGCAACCCGTCTTTTTTTTATATTACTGAGGTGGCAGACAAGCAAGCGGCCCATCTGATAGTAAGTGGTTACCGTGGCCTATGGACGTGTGCAACACCAGGGCAGTCACACTCGTGATACTGACCCTGTAAACAAGGAGAGTTTCTGTGCCGTCAGTGTAGAAGACAAAGCAGCAATAGCCTTTGGTCTTTCCACTCACAGCAAAAAACCTCTCCAGTGACCTCTGGCTACCCTACTCACCGCCGGGAACACAACACGAGGTTATTATGGCCGCGGTATTCTGTAGGCCGGAGGTACTTTATTGATGAAAATGAGTCAGAAAGGTAGACAAATATTCTACATTAGTGGTAGCTAAAAGAGGTCGCAAAGCTCTCCGTCACAGTTATTCATCTAGCGCCAAGCGCGGCTCACGATATACCTATTTAACAGCATCTTTATGCCAATCTCGTTATGATAGGCACAGATGTATATGCTGAATATACCGTTTATTTATTTATCCACGGCATGGGTGCAGTTGGGTTCCACTGCATTCCATTTGTTATTTTATTATTATGCTGCGGACAATATAATCTTTTATATCGTAATGTAAGTTTATTTATATTTATATTTATTTAACTTCGCCGACTTGATTCTTCCTCTTCGCTGCTAAAAATACTGACGCTGCTGATATCCGACAGAGACATGATGATATCTACAACAACAAAAGAGATATCTATCAGAAATTATTGACGCTACATAACACTACTATTTGACGCAAGTCATCGTGATTTTAACTACATAGGAAAACAATGAATTACATGGTGTACATGCTATTTTTTATAAATTAACTTATAAGTCCAATACTTCAATTTGCTATGCAAATAAATTTTACTCACCTTAAATATTTAAAACGGTCCAAAAACTGTAAATTTCACGATAACAAACAACAAAATAACATCGATTAAAACTTAATTCTCCAATGGACACCGATTAGTTGACAGGAGCTTTGACAGCCGCTTAATCAATGATTAAAGCTTAATTTGCGTTCTAGGAACCCAAAATGGCGTTTGACAAGAGATTTGACTGATTGTTAGTTAATTTCATCGTTGATCAACGTATCAGAAACTGGCAGAATCACGTAAATTATTACAGAGCTTAAACACAAGAAAAAGTAAGCATGTAAGCATATGAAACTCGTTGGTAATGTGTTAAATGAAGATTTCGTGACAATCGTGCTATTTATTTCTTTTTGTGCCATCTAGCGGCATAAGGCATTATGTCTGTAACTTTTACAATTACTGCAGAATCTGGCAGAATCATAATAGATTAGAATATTTATAGTTTCATTCAGTCATGCTCAATAGTTTGTTTAGTGTATGCTTCATTTTTGATAAGTTAATTTTAACACTAAAATTATAAAAGTTTGCCAAAACAATGTCGCCATCTTGTTATAACTCCTGAACTAAAACGCTGCCTGCCTGCTTCTTGAAGTTACGAGTGTTACCATTTTTGTTCGAGCATCTGTATAAGAATTATATTATATTATCTGTGGTGATAGTAAGATGTTCCGTGTAAGGTACTGACAGAAAAGTATGAGACTGCTTGAAGTATTCATTACGAATTGGAGAGCAACTGAAAATATTTTGGTCCCGAGTCATAGTATCATATATCTTGTTGCAGTATAGAGCTTCTCTTTCTAACTCTATTTGGGAAATAGAGTTTCATAAAATAAGATTACATGACTCTGCATGTCATGTAAATTCTTTTCAATTGAAACGTAAGTGTGGATACCAAAGTGTCATTTAGTAGACATAAATTAGTAGGTATTCTTTTGTTCTTTTAATATAGAATTGTTTTTAGAAGTGATAATTTACATGTTAAACTAATGAAATTACACATACGTATGCCAAATATTTTCAACAAAACCATTATTAATATTTTTTTGTTATGAAATGAAAATTTGAGGTTTCATAAATATGATATGGTATTCATAAAATAAAGTAATATTATGTATTTAGGAAAATAATTTAAATAAATGAGAGTTAAAGTTATTTGTGTTTTTTTTTAGTTTACTCTTTTTTTATTATTTTGTTTAAAATTTTGTTATTTAACAATACACTGTCTAATTTATTCCGTGAGGTGTGGTTCACCTGACTCAACACTTTGATATCATTGAGGTGTTAAATTATCTTTTGCTGTGGTGTGAGTCCTATTGCACAAAGACCACTTTCTGTCACAATGTTGGCTGACCACTTTCTGTCACAATGAACCTGACAATGATTGAATTGAAATTAAAAAAAATACCACTAAACACAAATAATTATAAATAACTAATTGTAATTGTAAAAAACTTGATACTTTTAACTTATTTTACGACAATCATATCATACTTCGAAAGATAAAATAAATTTCTAAACATAAATTAATTGGTCATTGGGTTAAAAAAAAACAATAAAATGTACTACTCTATGTATCATTTCACATTGGTAAACTCGCTTCAGTATCACACGTGAAAGGAGTTTGAATTTCTATGGCATGCAGAATCGTGTAGACTTAATATTTGAAACTCTATTTCCGAAATAGAGTTCTAAAGAGAAGCTTTACATTGCAACAAGATGGAGCTACTGTGACTCGGGAACAAAAAAAATTCGGTGGCTATCCATTTTGTTTGAGTAACATAAAATTCTTCGTTATTTTTAGTCACTTTCTAACACAGAACATCTTACCATCGCCTAAATACGACATAAACGTACAATTGAATCATAATTCGTATTCAAAACAGCGAAGCTCCTAACTCGCGATATAAAAGATCACCTCGTGCACAGTATATAATACCCTTCAATGACCAATACTGTTGGAGGTCCGTTTCTACACAGGAAATGGAATGCAGTGGAATTCAACTGCACCCATCTGTTCGGGGATACACAATGTACGGCCCCGGCATATTCATCTGAGCCTATCATAGCGAGATTGGCATCAAAGATGCCGTTGTAGGTATCTCTTGAGCCGCGCTTGTCTCTAGATGAATGCGACAGAGAGTTTGCGACCTCTGTAAGCTACCACTGATGTAGAATATTTGACTTCCTTTTGAATTAATATCCTTCAATTAGGATTTGTGTACGTTTAATATGGAATTTCTTACAATCTAGTTCCAAGCAGTACTGAGATTGTAAGAAATTCCAAGAGGGAAAAAAATGAGCCGTTGCAGGGCGCCAGAATTGTGGGAAATATTAAAACATTTTTTTAAATTTAGAAACAGTTAATTAATGTGACATAATAATGAAATATATGTAGAAAAAAATAACATTTAGTTATAAAGTATTAATATGTAAATACCAAAATTAAATCTCCAATGGAAAGAAAATCGTAGAGTTACTACGACAAAAGCCTAAAGTTATCTAACCGCATGAAGCGTACCTTAAAAAAACCTAATAACGAGTACCTACCTATTAACTAGATTTGTGCATTTAGAAAAAGCAGTTCGCTTCGTATAGAAACATGTATGCATTTAACGCTATTTCTTTTGGGCACCTCTATTGTTGCACGTGTTTAAAAACCACGCTCCAACAATACTTCTGTCCCCTAATCTGCATACGAATTTGACTCGTTCAACTCGGTGCAAAAACACTGATGATCATCAACAATACCATATTACTCACAGGTGGGTGAGGGAGAGTAGAACCTCTTAGTCTCTGGATAGAATTTACCTAACTGAGCGAGTTCTACTGCTTCTACATAATATAATTATGTGTTCCGAAGAATTATTCGACAAAATGCTTGCGGCATGGCTACATTCTATTGTCGAGAGGGAATTATCATCAAAGGTTGGAACCAGTAACGGTGAGCACAGTCAGTTATAAATGGAAATTCATTCTGAGCACGAATGGAAGTGGTAGGTATAGAACGGTTTATGCGTTATGCTGCGGCCCTCTATGTGTGCCACCTGCTTTTATGTGCAGAAGTATAATATTTATTTTTATTAAATTCAGTGGAGACTTTTTCATAGTCACGTTCACACATAAAATAAAAACACAATCAATGGACACATACGCGAATATCAGTCATTGAAATAACACTATTCTAATGTCACTGTCTTATTATTGGGTTCAGTGTTAACAATGTAACAATACTAAAGAAATCACAGTACAACCGGTTAAAATAGTTTAATTTCTGTATAGGAGGTAAAACAAAAAATAAATTCACTTTGGGAAAAGCATTTAGTAAATTTAAAAAGAAGCTTGAACGCAAACAAAATATTAGTTACTTTCGTTTTAGTATAATAACGTACAAAAATGAACCTATTCCTGTCTCATGCGGATCATTTTTTCATAAAATTTAAATTTTTCATTAATTTACATAAAGGTAATATACAAGTCTAACATGACCATAATATTAAAACAACAACTAAAGCTATTGAAACAACAAAACTCCTAATTACGATACAAAAAGTTACGTTGTGCGTACGTTTATTCCCATCCTCAGCGAAAGTTATAGTGAGGAGTCGGATTTTCCGAAGAGTCGGATTTTTTATTTTGTTCATGGATTGACCCGTCCGTGTCACAAGCTATCTGTATCTACCAAGCTATGCATATGGACTGATGATGGTCCATCGTGGCAGGCTTGAAGATGAATTGAAAAGAAGTGTGAAATATCACTAAACTTAACAGAAGACTGACGTGAAAATTTGACCTAATTTTTATCTTATCAAAAGATTCCTTAAATTTTCTTGTCTCTTTTTTAATATAATACTTATCTAAAATAATCTTAGTTCAAAAATTACAAATACATTAATGTTCAAATCACAAAATAATAGCATTGAGAATTTGAAAAAAAAATTAACTACTTATGTCGCTTTGGCAAACTTACTTGCGTTTCAGACGTGAAAACAGTTTAAATTTACTGAAAATGCAGAGTCTTCTAGACTTATTATTTGAAACTCTATTTCCCAGATAGAGTTAGAAAGAGAAGCTCTATACTGCAACAAGATGGAGCTACTGTGACTCCGGAACTAAATATTTTCAATGGCTAATCCATTTTGTTTAAGTAACATAAAATTCTACGTAATTTTCGGTCACTATCTAACACGGAACATCTTACCATCGCATAAATATGACATAAACGTTCAATTGAATCATAATTCGTATTCAAAACAGCGAAACTCCTAACTCGCGCTATTAAAGATCACCTCGTGCACAGTATATAATACCCTTCAATGACCAATACTGTGGGAGGTCCCCTTCTACACAGGAAATGGAATGCAGTGGAGTTCAACTGCACCCATCTGTTCGGGGATACACAATGTACGGCCCCGGCATATTCATCTGAGCCTATCATAGCGAGATTGGCACAAAGATGCCGTTGTAGGTATCTCTTGAGCCGCGCTTGTCTCTAGTTGAATGCGACAGAGAGTTTGCGACCTCTGTAAGCTACCACTGATGTAGAATATTTGACTTCCTTTTGAATTAATATCCTGCAATAAGGATTTGTTTACGTTTGATATTTGTTATTTACATTTTGTAGTTCCAAGCAGTACTGAAATTGTAAAAAATTCGAAGAGGGAAAAAATGAACCGTTGCAGGGCGCCAGACTTGTGTGAAACATTAAAACATTTTTTTTTAATATGTAGAAAACAGTTAAGAAATGTGACATAATAATGAAACATATGTAGAAAAAATAACATTTAGTCATAAAGTATATATTAATATGTAAATACCAAAATTAAATCGCCAATGAAAAGAAAATCGTAGAGTTACTAACACAAAAGCCTAAAGTTACCTAACAGCATGAAGCGTTCTTTAAAAAAAACCTATTACCGAGTACCTACCTATTAACTAGATTTATGGATTTAGATGAAGCAGTTCGCTTCGTATACATGTATGCATATTGTATATTGTTGCACGTGTTTAAAAGCCACGCCGCAACAATAGTACTGCTGACGCCTTTTTACGAAGCATCTGTATACGAGTTTGACTCGTTCAACTCGTTGCAAAGACACTGATGATGATCAACAATACCATATTACTTACAGGTAGGTGAGGCAGAGTAGAACCTAACAGCCTCTGGATAGAATTTACCTAACAGAGCGTGTTATGCGCGAATATCAGTCATTTAAATAACAGTATTTTAATGTCACTGTTTTCATGTCTTCTTTTCAAAAGAAGAAGAATGCAGTGATTTAACGTTTTTACAGATCGACTGGTATGTTGGAAAAAAACTGATTTGTAAATGGCACATTATTTTTTTGTAATCTGTTAAAGATTATTTGTTATTTATGTTAATTAATAGATACATATTCAATAAATTATCTTTGCCAAACTGCTGGATCAGTTTGTAGGCGTTCGCTCATACATAATCTTCTCAAAATCTACCCGTCCACCCAATTTATATACATTTATTATATACTTAATACATTTACCATTTATTTAATATCTGCTTGCATTAACATGACTGGCTGATAGTACTGAATTTATTGTACTTATTGTATACCTAATTCCTAATTAATTATTAGCATTATACAAATTATAAATAAATGATGAATAAAAATGGCCATTGTTTTAGTTTATCACGTATGGTTAAGACAGCATTTTCTATTATAGTTCCCAACTATTCCCAAGCGACTCGATATTTTGCGACACGCCCAAATTTATTTGCCTAATTTCAACCAATTTACAAAAAACCTTAACAAATTATATACCTATATGATGGACAGATTCGCTTAGTCTACAAGCCCTTAGCGTGATGCCAGTCACCATTATGAATAGAACACCGTATTCCGCTTCCAATTTGCACATAGGTACGCTAGTACTATTATCTATTCTGTGACATAGGTTAGAAATGTCATAACAAGTCAGTTTTTTATTCCTCCAAGATCTATGAATTGGCAAGGAAGGAAAGGAATGGTAAAACTGCTGCTCTCACGCAAACAATCGGCGGCTATTCATAACGATGGACAATGCCAATTTTTTTTTTCTATTATTTTCCTGGAACATAACGAGATGACGTTAGCACCTCTAGGGCGCTTCGCCCTATCCTTGTCGCACATGCAGTAATGGTATATATCTATCGTCAGAAGTTCTACATATCCTAACTCGCAATATTGAAAGTTTTCGTTGCCGGTAGGATATATAGAACTTTTTATCATATAATATCGGGGAGTCCGTTTCTACGCAGTAGTGCAGTAGACACTGGGGTGGGTGCTGCCTTAAAACCTGCCCCCATTCGTTGACACGTACGATATTATCGGGGGGCTAGCGTACGTAGTTCAATGAAGAATAAGCGATTGAGTGACTGATCCTCTATCGCGCCCTAGCCGTCGCAGACGCTCATTTGAAGCTCCATGACAATTGCCAGAAATGAATGCCAGACACTCATGAATGAAGGGGTCATGTAACCTCTAAACACCACTGCCGTAGAAAATTTGACTTCCTTTTTGGAATTAATATTAAAACACGCTTTTACTATTCTAATAATGTGTTACAATTTTGTGCGTGCTATTACTAATGAGCCACTTAATAATAGGTAATTAATATACTACATTAATAACTGCAAAGTTTATTTGGTAATTGTTTGTTTAAAATGTCGTAAATAAAAGTAACGCATTGCTAATCGACTAACACTAATGAATTTTTTTGATGATTTCGAAATTTTAAGCGCTCTCGTAGAAGCCAAGGCAAGCCACATCAAGAGAAAGATAGTGGTCCGTGACCTCTCAATACCCCTACTGTAGAAAATTTGACTTCCCTTTGGGATTCAATAAAATTAAGTACGCTTTAACTATTCTAATATTATGCTACAATTGCAATGAAACTAATGACCCACTTAATAGCTTATTTCGTAAATAATTGAGAAATTTGATGAGTAAACGTTTGTTTAAAATGTAGTACGTAGATGTAATGCATTACCACTGGGTGCCCACTACGAACAAATTTTATTAGTGACTAATAAAATATTCTAGATGGCGTTATGTGTATCAATTGAACATAAAATTCTAAATGAACAAGAATTGAATCCTATAAATATAATTTTTTCATAAACATAAAATAATGAACTTTTAAACATAATTTCGACAATTTGTTATAATTATGCAGCGCCCTTCGCGTTTTTTTCGGTACTATAATGATACTGCCGATTCTGTGCACTAGGATACACACAATAGATGGCGTGTTATTCAATTCTCTATATTTCACGGCTGTTACTCAAACAAAAAAAAATATCGAACGAGATTTACTGCAATTAACAATTTAGTATGATTTATATTTTAAGTTCTGTATTTATATAAATAAATTTTCGTCCTATTAACAATTGATTAGTGTCTTTTTTCATTATTTTAGGAGTATGATTAAAACTAACAATTAAAAAGTTACTTCTGTTCTGTATTTTTTTAACGTACCACCTTTATTGTTGACGAAAACCGCTGTTTTTATAATCTACGGAATTTCGTAGGTATCGCCCTTTGTTCCGAACATACACCGCCGTCAACTGGGTTGTCACTTTGTCAATGAAAATTAAACAATCCTATAAAACGTTTAGAATGCTTATTTATTTTTAACCCCCCACGCGAAAAGGACGGGGGAGTCATAATAATATTATTTGTTTAAAATTAAAAAATATTAATTATTCTCCCCAGTGTTCTAGGGTACATATTTGTTTATGTTAGTTCACATATTAGTACTTGGGTGAACAAAAGCAAAACGTTGGATTTTTGGCGCCAGAATGTATTTTGTCAAGTTTTTTTTTCGCTCTAACTTATCAATAAGGTTATTAAAATAAGGGGCAAATTAAAAGGCATTTACACAATACCTTCTGAGGGTGTCAAAACTGTCAAACTAGGGACAGCATTTTGTAATGGCGGTCACTATTTTATGTATTGCACCCCAGTTTACCATTAAGCGGGGAGCAGTCAATTTGGTAACCGAAATATTTAAAGCAATTTAAACAAATTACGAAAAATAACGCTCCTGGGGCGCGCGCGTTGTGTAGGTAATACTAGGTTAGGTAGGTAGGTAGTACTAGATAGGTAGGTAGTACCTACTTCTTACCTGTGAGAAATAACAAGAGCATATAAACATGCTGAATACGGATTTGAAAAAAAAAAGATTTTTGGAATATTTCTCGCATATTTCTACTGAAATAATAACGGTAGGTACCTACTTTCTGCCTCATTTTTTAAAGACTACCTATCTACTGGGTTACTTTCTGAGTTGGTGTAGTGTAAATAATGAATTTATATAATTTTGTCGCAGGCATTTTGCCAGTTTCTACTGGAGTTAGAACTCTTAAAATTACTTTTCCAATCGGTAAGTACCGGGTTTTGGAGCTTAGGCCCCCGGTGGCCGACGCCCGACTGAGACTCCGTATCCAAATTAGTATTCTTACTACTTTTGCACAACCCTGGGTGACCGATCATAACATTTGAAGTTTTAAGCGATATTAACCAGGTCGGTTTTAGGATCGGTGACCGTGAAAATAACAAGAAGGTAGGTAGGTATTTACCTAATACTTTTTAGCTAAACGGCTTTATTAATTGAAAGTATCATCTCGGGCAGGTAGGATATTGTCGTCCGAAAAGACACGCCTCCCTACTTACCTATCAAATTTAATATCAGATCAATTACTCAACAGGAATAGGGTAACATTTATACCTAAGTACATAAAGCGAACTTAATAAAATGTATCTTTATCAAGGTACTCAGTAGTAGTACCTACCGCACACACAACGATACACGGCGAAGAGCCAAGCGAGCGGATGATATACCTACCTATAACGAGCTCCTATGAGCCGACTTTCTCGCTCGCACATACCTACGGCCGCTCGCTTGATCGATTTATCCTATCTCGCTCTGTCTGTGCCGCCAGCGCATCAATAGTCTCTGTGGCTGCCGGCCAGTGCATTTTAAATTTCTACACGAATATCTATGGCAATCTTTAAAGGCAGTTGGAGCCCTTCGAAGACCGATGTCAAATCTCTCATAGGATTGGTGACTTGGTGACCATTCCTCAAAGAATTTTTGTTGAAACGGCAGTCGCTCATGTAAAAGTCAAGGGGATGAGTCATTTAGAACTATTCGTACCGCACGTATTCTTCTTGAGATTTAAGTGGCCCAGATCAAATGGCGGTAGCACAAGTAAAAGCCATGGGGCCTCAGTCATTTTGTTTTGAGTCGTTCGTCGTGCCGGAACAAAATGGCGAGAGTAGGAACCTAGTCATATTTATTCGTGTTTATAGGTGCATAGATACCTACATACGATATTTACATATTCTTGTCCTATTCTAGGTATGCCGACGTCCCACGTCCTTCATAAGTACTTATGTAAGGCGGGAGTGCTTAGGTCGTACTCGACATATACGCGGCATATATGACATATATGCGACGGCTTAGTCGGTTCGAGTTCGAGTGCGACATGTCCACCGACCACCTCGCCGTGCCGCCGCGCCAGCCGCCGGTGATAACAGTTATGTTGAACTCGACTGGATATACCTACTCTGGCATGAGGTGTGTGTTTTTAATCGGTTGGAGCTCAACATAACCACCAAAAATGACACCAAATTCGTACTCAGCACACCTAATCAAAAACAAGTTAGGCCATACCCGTATTGCAGTTTTGTATAAATTTGACTTTGATTAACATCTAATTCATACTCAGCATACAAGAAGTGTAAAGTAATTACCCGATTGCAAGTTTGAAGATGCGATCTATATTATTTTACCTCTTTGGTAATTTATATTATTACTAGGTGTTGCCCGCGGCTCCGCGCGCGTGGATGTCCGTTATCGCGAACTGGGGTATGAAAAATAAATAGTAGCCGATTCTCAGACTTCGGTCGAGCCGTTTTGGAGGAGTATGGGAACGAATATTGTGACACGAGAATATTAGATTATTTTTATTTATACTTCTTGACAAAATATAGTAGGTACAGCACCATCTAGAAGCTATTATTGCGAAATGTAGACTGAACCTCGGAATATTTCGTTGACATTTAGTGGTGAAGAATAATATTTAAAATAATGCGCAAAATAGCCCGAGTTATGATGTTCTCATTTTTGTATGGAAGGGGTATCTGTACTTTAGTATTATGCTATCTGTGCCCATATTGCAATTTTCTACAGAAAGCGCGGCGGCCATATTGGAGGCCAAAACTGACGTCAAATTCGAACTCAGCATACTTGAAAACCCATAAGACCATACCCATATTGCAATTTAGCTAGGACACCGTGGCGGCCATATTGAATTCCAAAAATGACATCAAATTCACACTCAGCATACTCAAAAACCTATTAAACCATACCTATATTGCAATTTTTTACCTACAGCGCGGCGGCCATATTCGAGGCCAAAACTGACTACAAATTCGAACTCAGCATACTCGAAAACCCATTAGACCATACCCATATTGCAATTTAGCTAGGACACCGTGGCGGCCATATTGGATTCCAAAAATGACATCAAATTCACACTCAGCATACTCAAAAACCTATTAAACCATACCCATATTGCAATTTTCTACCTACAGCGCGGCGGCCATATTGGACACCAAAACTCAACATACTCGAAAACTCATTAGACTATACCCATATTGCAATTTATCTAGCTCACCGCGGCGGCCATATTGGATTCCAAAAATGACATCAAATTCACACTCAGCATACTCAAAAACCTATTAAACCATACCCATATTGCAATTTTCTACCTACAGCGTGGCGGCCATATTGGAGACCAAAACTCAGCATACTCGAAAACTCATTAGACCATACCCATATTGCAATTTATCTAGGTCACCGTGGCGGCCATATTGAATTCCAAAAATGACATCAAATTCACACTCAGCATACTCAAAAACCTATTAAACCAAAAAAATTGCAATATGGGTAATATTGCAATTTTTTACCTACAGCGCGGCGGCCATATTGGAGGCCAAAACTGACGTCAAATTCGAACTCAGCATACTCGAAAACCCATTAGAGCATACCAATATTGCAATTTAGCTAGGACACCGTGGCGGCCATTATGGATTCCAAAAATGACATCAAATTCGTACTCAACACACTCAAGAACCCTCTTTTCTGGCAAACGAGGGTATTACCATTTTTTTCTTGCGAAGATCCGCTGTGGAAAAAGCCCGATTGCGAGTTTGGAGATGCGGTCTATACTAACATCACTCACAGTCAATCTTCATCATGTGCCTACCTATGTTTATTTATATTGTCATTTATGTATGACACTTCTTATCGTTGAAAATAAAGTACACCACCATCTAGTAGCTACTACTGTAAAACGTAAGCTGAACCTCGGGCTATATTGTTGACATCTAGTGGCGAATATTAATATTTAAATTTAGCCCGTAAAATAGCCCGAGTTATGATGGCCTCATTTTTTTGTATGGGATGAGGTATCTGTACTTTAGTATTATGTTATCTGTGGCATTACCTACTAATCAAAGACTCAACAAAGTCACCGTTATCCGTTTTACAACGCAACAGGTACCTAGTCACTTACAAAAGGATTTGGCAACGGACGCTCACGGCTTCTTTGTGCCACTAAGTTTACAAACAAACATGCAATCATTGATATTGTATTTTCTGAACAAGTATACAAAATGCAATCATCGAAGGACCTCTGATTAAGGCGAAACAAACTGCGTTATGTGTTATGGATGCTACATGATGAACATGATGAACTACATTTTAAACGAATGTTTACTCATCAAATTTCCCAATTATTTACGAAATAAGCCATTAAGTGGGTCATTGGTTTCATTGCAATTGTAGCATAATATTAGAATAGTTAAAGCGTACTTTTTTATTAAATCCCAAAGTGGAGTCAAATATTCTGCAGTAGGGGTGTTGAGAGGTCACGGACCCCTATCATTCTCTTGATGTGGCATGTCTTGGCTTTTACAAGGGCGCTTAAAATTTCGAAATCATCAAATAAAAATACATTAGTGTTAGTCGATTAGCAATGCGTTACCTTTATTTACAATATTTTAAACAAACAATTACCTAATAAACTTTTCAGTTATTAATGTAGTATATTAATGACCTATTATTAAGTGGCTCATTAGTAATAGCACGCACAAAATAGTAACACATTATTAGAATAGTAAAAGCGTGTTTTAAAATAAATTCCAAAAAGGGAGTCAAATTTTCTACGGCAGTGGTGTTGAGAGGTTACATGACCCCTTCATCCATGAGTGTCTGGCATTCATTTCTGGCAATTGTCATGGAGCTTCAAATAAGCGTCTGCGACGGCTAGGGTGCGATAGAGGATCAGTCACTCTAATCGCTTATTCTTCATTGAACTTCGTACGCTAGCCCCCCAATACTATCGTACGTGTCAACGAATGGGGGCGGGTTTTAAGGCAGCACCCACCCCAGTGTCTACTGCTCTACTGCGTAGAAACGGACTCCCCGATATTCTATGACAAAAAGTTCTATATATCGTACCGGAAACGAAAACTTTCAATATCGCGAGTTAGGATTTGCAGTACTTCTGTCGATAGATATATACCATTACTGCATGTGCGACAAGGATAGGGCGAAGCGCCCTAGAGGTGCTAGCGTCATCTCGTTATGTTCCGGGAAAATAATATTTAAACAAATTGCATTGTCCATTGTTATGGATAGCCGCCTATTGTTTGTGTGAGAGCCGCAGTTTTAACATCCCTTTCCTTCCTTGCCAATTCATAGATCTTGGAGGAATAAAAAAAACTTATTTGTTATGAAAGAAACGACTACTTTGCGAGTGTCGGCAGAAAACTTGCAAAACAAATTCAACCCACACCAAATAATAATCCTAATGATCGGCTCAAGCTTTTATCAACGCCAGCCAATTCCCTTGTGCTCTTAGACACCGATCCCGAGGAAGTAGAAAGAACGCTTATGAGTATGAAAGTGGACAGTGCACCAGGATGTGATAATATCTCTACCAGATTCTTGCAGTGCGTTCGCAGGTCGTACCTATTCTTACACATCTTGTTAATCTCTGTTTTGCGAATGGTATTTTCCCTACTCCATTGAAGCAATCTATCATAACTCCGATACACAAGGGAGGGATACAGAGACGATGTCAAAAACATAGACCTATCTCGGTTTTACCAGCGATATCAAAACTCATAGAAAAACTAACCAATACAAGACTCATAAACTATCTTAATAACTTCAAATTACCATCAAAAACACAATTTGAGTTCAGACAGGGAGTATTCACAGAGGATGCAGTCACAGACTCACAGCTTTAGGTACCGAGCATCTTGACAGGAAAAATGAAATGCATAACAGCATTCTTAGAGATCTTAAAAAAGCGTTTGACACTGTCTCTGTTCCAGCCCTAGTGACTAAATAAGAAGAATTCGGGACAAGAGGAATTCCTATGGAATTTCTTCAAGGATTACCTAACAAACAGAAAGCAGAGGATCAGAATAGGACAATATACCAGTGATGAAGTAGTAGTGTCATATGGCGTACCGCAAGGAAGCGTCTTAGGCCCTACATTATTCCTAATATATATTAACTATCTCTGTGCTTAATCTCTGTATTTAATTTAAAGGTAATGACGAAAAGATACTTACTAAGAACTTTATATCACCCATACTATTTTAAAAATACACTAAACACTTCCGTACCATAGTGACACAAATCTAAAGAGGCGGAAGGATGTTGTCGTGGAGATACCAGTGACAAAAACTAAGTTTCCTGATAAGCAATATACTATTCGTACTGCTAAATTATACAATAAACATTAATTATACAACAAACAAATTATACAAAACAATTCATAAATACAACAAACAAACACACGAAGGAAAAAACCTTCTTATAGAATATCTAAAAACAATGAGCTATAACGGCACTCATTAAATAATTCATGCATACCTACTCATTTAGAAAATTACCTTTTCCACACACACACACACATACACACATACATTCACACAAAAAAACACACACACACACACACACACACGAACACACAAACTGAGACAAAATAAAAGCAGTTTATGGTATGGAAGTGCGGAGTTCGTACTATTTACAAGCATTTCTTGCTTAAAAGGAGGCTCCAATCAGAGCCAATGTTATTGTTATATCTTGTTACCGAAAAATGAACTTGAATTTGAATGACATTTCTTACATATGTGCAAATTGGAAGCGGAATACGGTGTTCTATTCATAATGGTGACTGGCATCGCGCTAAGGGCTTGTAGACTAAGCGAATCTGTCCATCATATAGGTATATAATATGTTAAGGGTTTTTGTAAAATGGTTGAAATTAGGAAGATAAATTTGGGCGTGTCGCAAAATATCGAGTCGCTTAGGAATAGTTGGGCTAGTGCCAGAGAGAGTTCAGACAGCATTTTCTGTTATAGTTAACAGAAAATGCTGTCTGAACCATACGTGATAAGCTAAAACAATGTGTACAAAAAAGTTCGCGATGGCTTACCTCTATTCTAAAACCACTTCTATTTACCATTTGCCGCCTAGGCCAATTATATATATATTTCCTATCTTAATCGATTTAAAAATATACATTTAAAATATAAAAGAGCGGCCAAGTGCGAGTCGGACTCGCCCATGAACGGTTCCGTAGCAGCAAGTAGGTAAATTGCAAGTTTACGATTTATGACGTATTAAAAAAACTACTTACTAGATCACGTTCAAACCAATTTTCGGTGGAAGTTTGCATGGTAATGTACATCATATATTTTTTTAGTTTTACATACATACATACATATATTCACGCGTTTATCCCCGGAGGGTTAGGCAGAGGTGAATTAACACCCACATTTCACCAATCTGTATTCGGCCCCACGTAATAGGGGGTGAGCCTATTGCCGTATTCCGGGCACTATTATTGACTCGAGCCATGCATCTGAGGCTGAGTCTGGGCTGTACATATCTGTCTGATGTTAAAGTTAATCAGCCCTATCCCTTAGTCGCCTTGTACGACACCACATGGGAAGAGAAGGGGTGGCCCAAATTCTACTCTACCGGGAACCACGTTTTTAGTTTTATCATTCTCTTATTTTAGGAGTTACAGGGGGGCGGGGACATTTTACCACTTTGGAAGTGTCTCTCGCGCAAACTATTCGGTTTAGAAAAAAATGATATTAGAAAAAAAAATTGGGCGAACCTTAAAAATGTATTGTTTTTTTTTCTATTTTTGTGTGAAAATCTTAATGCGGTTCACAGAATACATCTACTTACCAAGTTTCAACAGTATAGTTCTTATAGTTACAGAAAAAAGTGGCTGTGACATACGGACGGACAGATAGACAGACATGACGAATCTATAAGGGTTCCGTTTTTTGCAATTCGGCTACGGAACCCTAAAAACACAGCCCATGACTAAGTGTCAGCTTGACAGCAATAGGCTCGCCCCCTTTTATTTGAGACCGAAAATCATAGTGGCAAAATGGGGATGTTCACTTCTGCGTAATCCTTCAGGGATTTACAGGCTTGAGTATATTTATGTATGTATGTAAAAAAGCACAAAATTGTTCATAAAATGCTACTTGGCCAAAGTATGTTAAATTTTTATGGGACCAAATGGCTACTATTCCGCATCAAACTAAAATAAAATCATATAAATTGGATCATAAACCTCAGAGACATCATTGTACATATAAAAAAAATTACATACCAATCAAATTGAGAACCTACTCCTTATGGAAATCGATTAAATACCGTAAAAATCTAAACTCGCGACATCAAGGCTTTCGTTTTTTGTAAGATATAAGACCACTAATTCACTAATTTTTTGTGATTACATCTCTGCTTATTACCTGGAGGACTTACAGACGAGAGTATATGTAATTTTATGTCTTAATTCGGTGTGGTGCTCTATCTAATAAATGGCCTAAGCTAATGCTTGCTAATGCACCACCCCGGGTTATTAATTGTTGTTATAAACGTTACGGCTGAATATCCTTCAGGCCGTTCATTGAATGGCGCCGTTTAGTTAATAGCCTAGGCAGTTGATTCAACGGCTGATTAAACTAGTTGGGGACATATATATTATCAGTTGCACTGCACTCTTAATTCAATCAAACGCAATTATGATGCAGTTCGCCTTAATCGCCTTTCCTTCGGTGAAATCTTCAAGGAATGATTTAGTTTTCTTTTACATGTAAAGAAAATACAGTAACATTGTCAATTCAATCAATCAATTAGCCCACTGCAGTCCACTGCTGGACATAGGCCTCCCCCAATGTGCGCCATTTCGTACGATCCTCCGCCTTCCGCATCCAGTCCGTCCCAGCCACCTTTTTCAGGTCATCGGTCCATCTGGCTAGGGGGCGTCCTACCCTTCGTTTGCCTTCTCGCGGTCTCCACTCTAGGACTCGTCTGCTCCAACGGCCATCGGTCCTTCGACAGACGTGGCCAGCCCATTGCCACTTCAGCTTGCTTATTCTGCGAGCTATGTCGGTAACTTTGGTTCTTTGTCGGATCACCTCGTTTCGAATTCTATCCTTCAGAGAAACTCCAAGCATAGCTCGCTCCATAGCCCGCTGCGCGACTTTTAGTTTATGGACTAGCCCTACCGTTAGTGTCCACGTTTCGGCACCGTAAGTCATAACAGGTAGGACGCACTGGTCAAAGACCTTTGTTTTCAGGCATTGCGGTAGGGGGGAAGAGAAGACTCGACGTAGTTTGCGAAATGCTGCCCAGCCCAGCTCAGCAGTAACATTGATGGTATGTTTATCTTTTAACTTTGTAGCACAAAGAGGCCCGTGAGCGGCCGTCTTTGAATCCCTTTGTAAGTGACTCTACCAGGGCCCTGATTCTGCTATTGTTTCTACCACAATTCTACTTGTTGGTACCACAAACACTGTAACCAATGCCATTTAACTTAGACCTTTAGACCTTAGACCTTAGAACTTTAATTTAGACTTTACAATTGTGCTGTTAAAGTCTAAAATTAAATGGCCATCTTGTAGAGGGAATGAAAAATATTATAAACTCTTTCTTTTTAAATTTTGGACTTCAAGACTCTGCCATAAAGTCTAAAATTTAATGATATTTTATGTGATGTCAGTGGTATGACAGTAGTTTTGTAATGTTATAAAATTAGCAGAATCGGGGCCCTGTTGCGTTGTAAAACGTACAATGATAACTTTGTTTACTTTTTTTCTTTTATTACTGACTAGCTTTTGCCCGCGGCTCCGCCCGCGCGGATATCGGTTATCGAGACCAAATATAGCCTATGTACTTTCTCAAAGTCTAATCTACGCCTATACCAAATTTCATCAAAATCGGTTCAGTGGTTTAGGCGTGAAAGCGTAACATACAGACAGAGTTACTTTCGCATTTATAATATTAGTATGGATGCATTAATCTAGAACATTTTAAACAAACGTTTACTATTCAGATTCCACAATTATTAATGTAATATTGAGCTATTTGGCTATTAAGTAACACATTAGTCATAAGTGTAGCATAATGTGAGAATCGTATTTTGATATAAATTCCAAAAAGGGAGTCGAATTTTCTACGGCAGTGGGGTTAAGCGGTCACATGACCACTTTATATTCATCCGGCACTTTTCATAGGTTTTCACCACACCTGTTAGCCACGGCTAGGCTGCGATAGAGGAGGTACTTACTCTACTCTAATCGCTTATATTCTTCATTGAACTTCGTACGCTAGCCCCCCAGTACTATCGTACATGTCAACGAATGGGGGCGGGTTTTAAGGCAGCACCCACCCTAGTGTCTACTGCTCTACTGCGTAGAAACGGACTCCCCGATATTCTATCACAAACAGTTCTATATATCCTACTGGCAACGAAAACTTTCAATATCGCGAGTTAGGATTTGTGGTACCTCTGTACGATAGATAGATACCATTCCTGCATGTGCGACAAGGACAGTCAATGTCGAACAAAGCGCTCTCTGCCGGTGCTAACGTCATATTTTTATGTTCCGGTAACAACTATTGGATTGTCCATCGCTAACAGATATTCACCCGTTGTTTGTGTGAGAGCAGCAGATTTAACATCCTTTTCCGTACTTGCCAATTCATGGATTTTCACTATCCTTTTTATGAGGGCTGAAAAAACTAGTAAATATAACATTTGTTACCCATGTGCAAATTAGAAGCAGGATACGGTATTCTATTCATAATTGCTAGTAGCGATAAGCTGATAAGCGCTATTGGTACATATTTCTTGTGCTTTCCGTACATCTACACTACTATTACAACGAGGAAAGATTTGTATGTTTGTAATGAATAAATTAAAAAACTACTGTGCCGATTTCTAAAATTCTTTAACCATTGGAAAGCTACATTCACCCTGAGTAACATAGGCTATATTGGATTTCCACGGGAACGTTTTTACCACCGGTGCGAGGCCGGGGCGGATCGCTAGTGTAGTATAATTATATTAGAGTAAATAAAGATTTTTCTAATGTCATCTTATCCGATCCGTTCCTTACATTATAGATAAATTGTTATCTCTACATCTTATAAAATTAATTCACCCGTCCTGTCTGTCTGTCACCGGACGATAAACTACGGTTAATTTAATTTGTTAAGGTTTTTTTGTAAATTGGTTGTAATAAGGAAGATAAAAGTTGCGCGTGTCGCAAAATATCGAGCCGCTCAGGGACCTTAATAGAAAACGCTGTCTAAAACCTAAGTAATAAACTAAAACAATGTAGTGCGGAAATGTGTATCTTAAACGAATCCGCGATAGCATATTTCTAACTCCTAAGGATAACCTACAGTGTATAATCGGATTTTTACTGTTAATAGCTTCACAACGATCTCTAGATTGCTATATATACAGTCCGTCAAATCTAAGAAGTACCGTTTGACAGTTCTGACAATTGAATTATAGGGATGGGATGAAAAAATCGATTACTATAATATCCGAACTTTAAGAGATCGATTACTATAATATCCGAATTTTAAGAAATCAATTGTTATAATTAAATAAAAGAAATGTTTAGGATATTTTTTTATTCACTACTAGTACTAGTATCGTCGTCTTCGTCATCATCGTCATTTAAATTAATGACCAGTTGATTGTCCATTACATTATCAAAGTGTACGTCTCTTTCGAAGTCGTCCATTATTATTTTCTTTGTTTTTTGTACTACTTTACTCCAATCTTCCTGTGTAACTTGGGCACATGCTTCCTTTAATAAACCTTCCATTTTCTTGACACTGAAGGGTGGTTTTGTGTTGTGTCTTGCTGCATAACCTGTAAAACAATAATGTAACTATTTGATAGCAGACGAAAACCATTGTTTAAATTATAAATGTTAGAAGTACTCGTGTTATTATTATAATATTATAAAATATTACCTTTAACTTGGGCCCAAATCAGTTCAATGGCATTATATTGGCAATGGTACGGAGGAAGTCGTATGACTTTGTGCCCGTGCTCTTCGGCCAATTGGTCAATTACATATGTCGGTTTTGGTGGTTTATGCAATTTCACTAACTGTAATAATTCAGCTTTTAATAGTGACATGTCGGCATCCACTCCTTTTCTTTGCAGCCATGCCACCAAATCTGCTTTCTTATTGGCTGACGTAGGTGCTTTATCAATTTGCACAGAGTGGTATGGGGCATTATCCATTATAATTGTGCTGTTAGGAGGGATATTCTGTAATAAATTTAAGAACCACTCTCGGAACCTTACTGCGTCCATTTCTTCATGATACTCTTTAGTGCTTTTGGATTGGAAAGCTAATAAAGAGTTTTCCACGAAGCCTGTAGACGCTGACCCAGCATGGCATATTATGAGGCGTCCACCTTTTCCTATCGGCACCTTCGAGCACGAAGCTTCAGAATCATCAGTCCATGTTTTCGGCACAGAATGGTTGGAATTTAGCCAAGTTTCGTCCAAAAATATTACATTATCCCAGTTTATAATTTGTTTAACTTCGCGCAGGAATGTTAGTCGCTGCATAATTATGTCATGTCGCTCCATAACAATTTTTCGTTTGTCAACTTTTTTGTATCTGAAGCCAATTCCTGTTATTACCGTTCTCAACGACTCTATGCTTCCCTTATACAGCCCGGCATCTTTTAAAGTTGCACATAACTTTGCCAATGTTGGAAATTCGCCTCTTGTAAAATACCCGTATATATGGTTTCTAATAGCATGACTATCGAATTCATCGATGCCTGTCACAGGTTTATTTCTTTTTCGTTTTTTCGGTGTGTGAAGTACTTTACTGTCACTCCCCGAAGGCCCATATTTTTCACTTAATATTTTGCCAACGGTGCGGCTACCAATACCGAGAGCTTCACCGACGCGATCCCGAACTTGTGTAACTGGCAGTAGAAGTCCACCATTTTGAGATTCACGCTCAAAATACTCGTGTAATTTCACCACCAATTCACGAGCCTGGCTGTTCAAAGTACGTCCTCTTTTCGACATTATTAATAAACACTTGCTTAGTTCGGAGTCTTGTATAAATATTGCCAAGGTAAACGGATAAAGAATGATCAGTCCAGAAAAGTAATAGCCAAGTCACAAATTGTAAAACACAAACGAGAAAGCAAGTACGCGCACAGTTAGCTTCCAAGATGGCGAGAGACTGCTGACGCCGAACCGACCGAGCGGACCGCGTGCGCTTGTAGTTGGCAGTGTTGCCAGAAAAAAATAATTGTAGAGACTTGGACACCTGCGATTTTGCCTATTGACCTAAAAATAATTAAATTAATTTATTTTAGGGTATCTGTGTATTCAGTGCATTATGCGGTCGCGCAGTAACGTCGTTAATTTATAACATCAGGCAACAACATTTTTGTGAATGGGTTCTACATACCTTATTTTTATTAGTTTTAGACGTAGAAATAAGACTTAGAAGAAAAAATTGTAATTGTAAAATCAATGGATGTGCTTGTTAAAAATTTGTTTATTTCTCTGTAATATGCAAACCCATACTATCATACACAAAAATAAATGTAAAAAACACTATCCCTGACTCCATTTACTATTTCGACAGCGTTAGCGCGAGAAACCCCGACTTATTTGGGCGCGAAAATCAAAAATCGACAAATCGCTTTCGACAACTTTTTAAAGAAGCAAATATATTTGATTTATAAATACGTATTTTTGGTGAATGGGTTTTATCTCATATTTTACGATTACATAACTATTTAGTTATGTAATCGTAATATGTGAGATAAATCCCATTCACATGAAAAAATATTTGTTTGGTTGTCAAGTGTAATTTGTAAATAATACATTCGATTTTTCGTATATGTAAACGATTTTTTTGCATACAAGTGTATCCGAAGAGTCGCAACACTACGTGCAGTGACCTAACTACGTAACTTTGTAATGCGGTCAAGAATATAACTATTAGAAATTATTTACTGTGTAAATATGTGTTATTTTGCTTTGTTTGAAAGTTTTCAATTACATTTAGATATTAAGAATTGTACATTTTTAGATACAATAATGAAATCTTTCTAAATTCATGGTTTTATGAAAAAGGTTATCGAAACTGAATAATGTACGTATGAACAAAGTTGTTTCGGTTTGAAAAATATGAAACGTCAAACGGTACCTCTTAGATTTGATGGACTGTAGGTGGTGCTACTACTGGGAGGCTATAAATAAAAACTTTAAAAAAATACTATAGCCAATTGGGTATTTGACTGACTAGTCAAATTAGTTACTTTTTATTAAACGTCAAAACGGAAAGTTATAAGGAAAATTGTATGAAAAAAATTATTGTGACGTCATAATATTTAATAGTCAAATCATTTACTATTAAAGGTTGGGTGGATGATTAAAAATAAATAACAACTTTAAAACAAGAACCGACTCAACTGCTTTTCCCCTTTTACCATTCTTAATTTAATAAGTTCAGCTAATTTATTCATTTTTACTACAGGAAAATACCCAATTACCCTTAAAACGTCTACCATTCATCTGAACTGTAAAAAAAAGGACGGGTTGCACTCCGCGAGTGCCAGCAGAAGTGAAAACTTTTTCTTTTTTTCTTTCTTCGTTATATACAGAAAAAATAATAAAAAGAACATACCATACCATACCATACCTATAATATATATTTTTTTCTTTTTAGAAGGAATTAATAAATTACAAAAAAAACATAATCACAAAAAGTGTTAAAAGTCCAGGTTCGAACCCGGTACTATCTGAAACCATAAGGACTTACAGTCGAAGCGCTTAGCGCTAAGCTACGAAGCTTCTTAGCGTACCTAGCAAAATAAACACTATGTAGCTAGGAATGTTGTATGACGTCATGCCGTCCTACAAAGTCGTCGGTTACGGGTCAAAGGTCACTTGATTCTGACGCGAGTTTAACAAGTGATCCTGACGCGGGTTTAACACTTTTTACCCATCCATCGCCGCTAAAGAAGTTTTCACTTCAAAAATGCTTTTTCATAACACATACTATATTAATAGTATATGTTGTAAATACCTACTTCGAGCAAAGCATAGTAACTATACTATCAAAACATTAAAAATCTGAATCTGAATAAAGTTATAGCCAAGATAATATAAGTCTCGAATCACCAGCTATGTTTTGTACAGCCACAACACATTGAGCTTTATAATAAAACATCAAATAAACTGCCTTGCACGAGTCTAAACTATGACTGTTTGCTAGGGTGAAGATCTATCCGCCATCTCTTTTTCTACCGAACACAAGACAAAAATGAGTATACATTTAAGCAAACATCGTTATCGGACGCGTTGGCCGGCTTTGGTACCTTCCTGGGTCACACCTGAGTTACACCTTTCAATAAACTAATAAATAATTTAGTGTAGCGTGTAAAAAAAATATTTAAAAAAAAAGAGTGTTTGTTGGGGTCGGCAGGTCAGATGACAGTCTCGCCCAACAAACGGCGTTTTGGGTTTTAGATGATGACTACGGTATCTATCTATCAAAAGATAAAAAATGGTTCCGACATGCTCTAGGTAGTTTGCAATTGGCCTGTTAGGTAGATAAAGGACCTCTCAGTCAGCAATCCATGGCATTTGTTGTGGATGTATATCGTCTAACAAGTCATTAAACTATTACATAAGAATACAATAATCCATAACATCCACTGCAGTATGAAACAGCATAAATCTTAACTCTCAATATCAAAGTTTTCGCATCTATTCGTATATAATAGACCACTACAACTGGTACGTTCTGAGGAGTTCATTTCTAATAACTCTCGAAAACCAGTTAAATTGTGTTCAGCCACAACACATTGAGCTATCAAATAAAATACTAAATTCAGCACAAGTATCATGTCTTATTAATATTGATTATTGTAGCAAATCACTCTCGTTGAATATTTGAACTCCATTTTTCAAAGTTTGCACTTTGGAGCCCGGGATCCGCTTTGCCTATCTTTCTCTTGATGAGGCTTATCTTGGCTTTTACGGGAAAGCTTAAAATTTCGAAATCGTTAAATAAAATATACATAAGTGTCAGTCGATTAGCAATGCAAAAACAATTACTCATTATACTTCCTAATTATTATTATAGTATATTAATGACCTATTACTAATACTATAAGAATAGTAAAAGCGTGCTTTAAAATAAATTCCAAAAAGGGAGTCAAATTTTCTACGTCAGTGGTGTTGAGAGGTTACATGACCCCTTCATCCATGAGTGTCTGGCATTCATTTCTGGCAATTGTCATGGAGCTTCAAATGACCGTTTGCGACGGCTAGGGTGCGATAGAGGATAAGTCACTCTAATTTATTCTTCATTGAACTTCGTACGCTAGCCCCCCGATACTATCGTACGTGTCAACGAATGGAGGCGGGTTTTAAGGCAGCACCCACCCCAGTGTCTACTGCTCTACTGCGTAGAAACGGACTCCCCGATATTCTATCACAAACAGTTCTATATATCCTGCCGGCAACGAAAACTTTCAATATCGCGAGTTAGAATTTGTGGTACCTCTGTAAGATAGATACCGTTATCTCGTTATGTTCCGGCAACTTAATAGAAAAAAAAAGAAAGAACTGGCACTGTCCATTGTTATTATAGGGATAGCCACCGATTGTTTGTGCGAGAGCATTAACATCCCTTTCCTTCCTTGCCAATTCTTGTATCCTCGCTCTCCTTTTTGTCAGGGTTGGAAAAAAACTAACTTGTCCCAACATTTCTTACCTACTTGCAATTGGAAGCGGGGTACAGTATTCTATTTATAATGGTGACTGGCATCACGCTAAGAGCCTGTAGACAAAGTTACTCTAAGTAAACAGAAATAGCTTGTAGCGTTAAGGCTGACATTTTGGCATATTTCTTATGCTTTCCGTTTTCGTACATATGTAATTTTATTAGTATATAATAAAGATTTTAAAATATTTCAAAAATATCGCGCCGCTTGGGAAATTTTACAGAAACACTGTCTTAAACCTACGAAATAAACTAAAACAATCTACTACGAAAGTGTATGCCTTGAAAGGGTCTACAAACAAGTCCGCAACCGCACATCATTAGGATAACCCACAGTTACCTTTAAAAGATTATAAAAAATTGTGTCACAAACACAAAAACTTCTTTTTATAAAATTTGCTGAAACCGTATCTCTTAAATGGCGACTGCCGCTGCTTTTTACGTATTTACATTTCGCAAAAGCACTTTGCACTATGCACTCTAAAATTAAATGCCACTAAAAGATGGTGGAAAAAATGAAAACAAAAACCATTTATTTAGTTTGTTGGTATGATTAATTAAAGTCAAATATTTTTCCCCAAAATGCTAACTAGCAAGTATGAACAGGGTTAGGCAAGTGAAACTCGTAACTTAACCGATAACACAAGATGGCGTTACTGCGACTTGGACGTCAAAAAATTTAAATTTTTGTCGTTTTTGTCGAGGTACAAACAACAAAATTACCATTTCTGCTCAACGTCTCATTCGAAACATTTCATTATTTATATAAAAGTAATATACAAGCCTAACATGACCATAATATTCTATTTAAACGACAAAACTCTTAATCACGATACAAAAGATTACGTTGTGCGCCCGTATATTACCATCCTGAGCGAAAGTTACAGTGGGGAGTCGGATTATCCGAAGAGCTTCTGTTCATGGATTCGCAATATGGTTTGTCTCATTAAAGAACATATTGAATACGTCCGTGTCTCAAGTCATCTGTAACTACCAAGCTATGCACGTGGATCAATAATAGTCCATCGTGCCAGGCTTGCAGATGAATTGGGAAGAAGTGTGAAATATCACTAAACTAAGCAGTAGACTAGCGTGAAAATCTGACTTCCTTTTTACCTTATCAACTGATTCCTTACATTTGATTTCTCTTTAAGAAAATACAAATGTACTTATGGATAAATATCGAGTAAATATAAATACATTGATGTTAATAAGTGACAGGTAAAACTGCCTCAGGTATATGGTAAAACATTCAATGCACTCCGTAGTCCTATGAATATTACAAACGTGCAATCTTGTTTAATATCTCTAACTGTTACTAAAAGTAGGTATAGAACCAGTGGACATGCCTACTTAGGGAGTTTTAACCCAATATATCTCCTAGTAAACACCGTCACGGGCCACGAGCATTATACGCACAGTGCATACTGAGGCAGATCGCGAACCGCAATCCTTCGAGTGATCCGTCACATGATGTTGTGTAGAGAGCGAGCGTATTTAGTGCAAAATATTTTTTTTTCTTTTTTAATAACTTTTATTGGTTTTTAAAATAATTATGCTAGCAAACCAAATAAATCTTCTTTTTATTTCATTTTTATCTCTTAGTGATTTTTATTAGTTTTGTTGGTATGGTATGATGTTAATTAAATATGTTTCGTATGTTCTTATAATGGTATTATTGTTTTCGAGATGCATATTAAATAGAATTTATGCTAAACGAAACCTCTTTTGCATTTTTTATAATATTCTGTGCCATAGTGTAAAGTTGTGACGCTTAGAGTTTGAAAGTATGAATAGAGTTAACAAGAGAGTCTCTACATGAAGATTGCATTACTGTGATGGGGTGCACTGGTTCACAGATAAAATAGTACTGAAATAGCAAATACTTTACAGATTCTAAATTTCTTTACGTTAGTAAACTAAAGAAATCTGCTTCTGTAATAATATTATCATATTAATAGTATTGCCTTCATCTGCCAATTAAAATTCATAATTATTTACGAAATTAATTTTATAGAATAGCTTCTGTGAAATGTGAATACGTAAACAGCGGCGGCAGTCGCCAGTAAAGAGATACGATTCCAGGAAATTTTGTGTAAAAAAGTTTTTGTGACTGATAAAAACAAAAACCAAAAAGCCCTTTTTCCGATTTTGCTCAGAAACTGTAAGATAACTGTAAGTTTTGGATAGGAGGTTTAGTTTCGCTGCAAATTGTGCGATAACATTTTTCACCATAGCAAACACATTTAATTAACATCATACCAACAAAACTAATAATTGTCACTAAAAGATGATGAAGAAAATGAAAAAAAAACTATTTATTTGGTTTGTTGGTATGATTAATTAAAGTCAAATATTTTCGCCAAAATGCTAACTAGCAAGTATGAACAGGGTCAGGCAAGTGCAACTCGTAATTAAACCGATAAAACAAGATGGCGTTACTGCGGCTTGGACGCCATAAATATACAATTTTTGTCATTTTTGTTGAGTTACAAACAAAAAAATTACCATTTCTTGTCAACGTCCCATTTGAAACATTTCACTTTCTACATAAAAGTACTTACCTAAATAAAAGTCAAATATTGTTCCCCAAAATGCTAACTAGCAAGTATTAACAGGGTTAGGCAAAGGAAACTCGTAACTTAACCGTTAAAACAAGATGGCGTTACTGCGGCTTGGACGCAAAAAATTAAAAAAATTGACATTTTTGTCGAGTTACAAACAAAAAAGTTACCATTTCTTGTCAACGTCTCATTCGAAACATTTCACTATTTACATAAAAGTAATATACAAGTCTAACACTACCATAATTTTCTATTAAAACAACAAAACTCCTAATCACGATACAAAAGATTATGTTGTGTGTACGTATATTATCATCCTGAGCTATAGTTACAGAGGGGAGTCAGATTATCAGTGCAGCTTCTGTTCATGGATTCACAATATGGTTTATCTAATTGACGAACATATTGAATACGTCCGTGTCGCAAGTCATCTGTAACTACCAAGCTATGTACGTGAATCGATGATAGTCCATTGTGCCAGGCTTGCAGATGAATTGGGAAGAAGTGTGAAATATCACTATACTAAACAGAGAAGACTAGTGTGAAAATTTGACTTCCTTTTTATGGTATCAACTGAAACCTCACTTTTTTTTTCTATTTTTTAGAATAAATGTAAAACAAAACAAACAATCAGTCGATAAGATAAAAAGGAAGTCAAATTTTCACGCTAGTCTTCTTAGTATAGTGATATTTCACACTTCTTCCCAATTCATCTGCAAGCCTGGCACGATGGACGATCATCGATCCACGTACATAGCTTGGTATTTACAGATGACTTGTGACACGGACGTATTCAATATGTTCGTCATCACGACAAATCATATTGCAAATCCATGACCAAAAGCTCTTCGGATGATTCGACTCCCCACTGTAATTATCTCTCAGGATGGTAATATACGGTCGCACAACGTAATCTTTTGTATCGTGATTAAGAGTTTTGTTGTTTAAATAGAATATTATGGTCATGTTAGGCTTGTAAATTACTTTTATGTAAATTGTGAAATGTTTCGAATGAGACGTTGACAAGAAATGGTATTTTTTTTGTTTGTAACTCGACAAAAATGACAAAATTTTTAATTTTTTGGCGTCCAAGCCGCAATAACGCCATCTTGTTTTATAGGTTTAGTTAAGAGTTTCTCTTGCCTTACCCTGTTCACACTTGCTAGATAGCATTTTGTGGAACAATATTTGATTTTAATATATCATATCAACAAACCCAAAAATGTTTTTTTATTTCATTTCTACACCATCTTTAAGTGATATTAATTGATCTTGTTGGTATGAATATTAATTAAATTTGTTTCCTATGATATAAAATGGTGTTCCACGATTTGCAGCAAAACTAAACCTCCTATCGAAATAAGTTAAATTCAAAAGTTGTCGGTAAATACCAAGGTCCACAACTTTAGCCTGAAACGTTTTTCATATTACACTTTACAGTTTTGGAGAAAAATTGGAAAAAAGGGTTTTACGATTTTTTGTTCTTATTTGACACAAAAACTCTATTTTTTATTTACCCATAAGCACACATATATTTTTCTTAAAATACAAAAAAAATCAGTCAATAAAATAAAAAGGAAGTCAAATTTTCACGCTAGTCTTCTTAGTATAGTGATATTTCACACTTCTTCCCAATTCATCTGCAAGCCTGGCACGCTGGACGATCATCGATCCACGTACATAGCTTGGTATTTACAGATGACTTGCAACACGGACGTGTTCAATATGTTCGTCAATACGACAAATCATATTGCAAATCCATGACCAGAAGCTCTTCGGATGATTCGACTCCCCACTGTAACTATCTCTCAGGATGGTAATATACGTGCGCACAACGTAATCTTTTGTATCGTGATTAAGAGTTTTGTTGTTTAAATAGAATATTGTGGTGATGTTAGGCTTGTATATCACTTTTATGTAAATGGTGAAATGTTTCGAATGAGACGTTGACAAGAAATGGTAATTTTTTTGTTTGTAACTCGACAAAAATGACAAAATTTTTAATTTTTTGGCGTCAAAGCCGCAGTAACGCCATCTTGTTTTATAGGTTTGGTTAAGAGTTTCTCTTGCCTTACCCTGTTCACACTTGCTAGATAGCATTTTGGGGAACAATATTTGATTTTAATATATCATATCAACAAACCAAAAATGTTTTTTTTTTATTTCATTTCTCCACCGTCTTTAAGTGATATTTATTGATCTTGTTGGTATGATGTTAATTAAATTTGTTTTCTATGATGAAAAATGGTGTTCCACGATTTGCAGTAAAACTAAACCTCCTATCGAAATAAGTTAAATTCAAAAGTTGTCGGTAAATACCAAGGTCCCCACAACTTTAGTCTGAAACGCTTTTCATATTACACTTTACAGTTTTGGAGAAAAATTGGAAAAAGGGTTTTACGATTTTTTGTTCTTATTTGACACAAAAACTCTTTTTTTTATTTACCCATAAGCATATATATATTTTTCTTAAAATACAAAAAAAAACAATCAGTCGATAAAATAAAAAGGAAGTCAAATTTTCACGCTAGTCTTCTTAGTATAGTGATATTTCACACTTCTTCCCAATTCATCTGCAAGCCTGGCACGCTGGACGATCATCGATCCACGTACATAGCTTGGTATTTACAGATGACTTGCGACACGGACGTGTTCAATATATTCGTTAATACGACAAATCATATTGCAAATCCATGACCAGAAGCTCTTCGGATGATTCGACTCCCCACTGTAACTATCTCTCAGGATGGTAATATACGGGCGCACAACGTAATCTTTTGTATCGTGGTTAAGAGTTTTGTTGTTTATATAGAATATTGTGGTCATGTTAGGCTTGTATATCACTTTTATGTAAATGGTGAAATGTTTCGAATGAGACGTTGACAAGAAATGGTAATTTTTTTGTTTGTAACTCGACAAAAATGACAAATTTTTTAATTTTTTGGCGTCAAAGCCGCAGTAACGCCATCTTTTTTTATAGGTTTGGTTAAGAGTTTCTCTTGCCTTACCCTGTTCATACTTGCTAGATAGCATTTTGGGGAAAAATATTTGATTTTAATATATCATATCAACAAACCAAAAATGTTTTTTTTTTTTTATTTCATTTCTCCACCATCTTTAAGTGATATTTATTGATCTTGTTAGTATGATGTTAATTAAATTTGTTTTCTATGATGAAAAGTGGTGTTCCACAATTTGCAGCAAATCTAAACCTCATATCGAAATAAGTTAAATTCAAAAGTTGTCGGTAAATACCAAGGTCCACAACTTTAGTCTGAAACGTTTTTCATATTACACTTTACAGTTTTGGAGCAAAATTGGAAAAAAGGGTTTTTCGATTTTTTGTTCTTATTTGACACAAAAACTCTATTTTTTATTTACCCATGAGCACATACATATTTTTCTTAAAATACAAAACAAACAATCAGTCGATAAAATAAAAAGGAAGTCAAATTTTCACGCTAGTCTTCTTAGTATAGTGATATTTCACACTTCTTCCCAATTCATCTGCAAGCCTGGCACGCTGGACGATCATCGATCCACGTACATAGCTTGGTATTTACAGATGACTTGCGACACGGACGTGTTCAATATATTCGTTAATACGACAAATCATATTGCAAATCCATGACCAGAAGCTCTTCGGATGATTCGACTCCCCACTGTAACTATCTCTCAGGATGGTAATATACGGGCGCACAACGTAATCTTTTGTATCGTGATTAAGAGTTTTGTTGTTTATATAGAATATTATGGTCATGTTAGCCTTGTATATTACTTTTATGTGAATGGTGAAATGTTTCGAATGCGACGTTGACAAGAAATGGTAATTTTTTTGTTTGTAACTCGACAAAAATGACAAAAATTTAAATTATTTGGCGTCCAAGCCGCAGTAACGCCATCTTGTTTTATCGGTTTAGTTACGAGTTTCATTTGCCTAACCCTGTTCATACTTGCTAGATAGCATTTTGGGGAAAAATATTTGATTTTAATATATCACACCAACAAACATTAAAATGTATTTTTTATTACATTTCTCCACCATCTTTAAGTGATATTAATTGATCTTGTTCGTATGATATTAATTAAATTTGTTTTGGTTAAAACTAGCCCACATGATCTTTCTTTCGTTTTGTGTGGTTAGTGGCCAGCCTGAAACAAAGTTGTTCAGGTCGCCCATATAGGTCTCCGTCTTGACTGTTGTCAGCCGGGACCGACTTTTAACGTGCCCTCCGTAGCACGTAAGCGCTCAGATGTAACAGCACTAAACGGTCACCCATCCCAATGGTAAACTTCGCTTAGGTAACTTAACCCACTGATCGTTTACCGAATAGTCAGCGTACCCAGCCAATTCATTCACAAAATCAATAAAAAGGCGCTGATAGTATTACAAGTAGTCCATAAAAATGAACGTTAAGCCTTAATACTTTTAGAGAGAAATGCTCAGAACAATAAATTATTAAAAATAAAATACCCGACAGATGCTGAAAAGATCAAAACAAGTTAGCGCTACACATTTGCAAATCATAAACCGGATATTTTTTTCGATCTTTTCCGAAATTCTTTTTAGTAACATATTAATATTTTTGAATTCGCGTTCTAATTTCTTTCATTTTGATATACTACTCGGTAAGTTTGAGTGTAAAAATTTTTTTGACAATATATGTTCTGGCGCCAAAAATCCACCATATTGCTTTTGTTCAAATTTAATGTACTAACTTTTGCCCGCGGCTCCGCCCGCGTGGATGTCGGTTATCGCGACCAAACATAGCCTATGTCCTTTCTCAAGCACAGCTATACCAAATTTCATCAAGATCGGTTCAGTGGTTTAGGCGTGAAAGCGTAACATACAGACAGACAGACAGACAGACAGAGTTACTTTCGCATTTATAATATTAGTATGGATTCTAGAACACTTGGGAGAAGAATATCTTTCGTTTGAGATATCAGTCATTCAAATTTGTCCATTGATTTTAAAGATATGAGGCAATAAAGAATATTACAAACATAAATACATACAAGATACGCGCGAAAAACAACTCTTCTTGGCAGTCGGTTAAAAACAAAAATAATTTACAATCGTTTCATAATATTTATTCGTTTTGACGGTACGTATATCAAATTTTATTCCAATTATATTCATTATAAATAATAGCTGAATAGAACAAATGATATAGATACCGAAATATAATATTTGAGGAGGTACCTAATCATTTGACAAAAAACGAAAGACAAATCTTCATTTGACAAACAAAGTTTGACAAAACTATAGTTGATAAACTTATCATTTTACAAACTATTGTTTAATAAACTACTCATTGGATAAAATATTTATTTGGAAAAATTTCATTATGCCTTAACATCATTTCACAAATTGATTATTTTTTAAACATATTAGTTGGCAAAACAAGTTTTACTCTTCAATTATTGTCTTGAATAGGCAAAAGTTATTGACAGAAATGAATCTCTACAAATCCGACTTCACGTGGTCTTTTTTGCCCTACCCCTAGAGTGTTATTTAAGCCCGCGCAGGCGCGGAGGAGTGAGGCGGCTTACTAGCTGAGGAGCAGGTGGTTATAAAGTCCGCTGCCGCGGCTGAAGCTGGCCGGCTGGGCCGGCCAACAAACTGAAGCTGTAGTGGCGTTACAACCATCTGCGATGACCAGCTCGGTGGGGCCGCAGGAGCCCCGCAGCGCCGGAGCTGTGACAGAAACGATGTTTGCTACATGCTACATACCTACTGTATACTATACGCGGGGTTTATGCTTGCTTGTTTGATTGTTTGTTAACTGACTTTATTTTGTCAAATGAATATTTTTAAAATAAAATTTTAACAATTGAAATATTTTCTATATGATACATTTGCAAAACCTTCATTTATCAAATGATAATTTTTGAAGTAATATGTTTGCGAAATGAAAGTTTGTCAAATGATTAGTTTTTCAAACGTTGTTTGTAAAATGATCGTTTGTCATACGTTTTTTGTCGAACAATAGTGAATCATTTGAGAAAAAATTCGAAGCCATTCTATTCTACTATTTTATTTATGTTCTTGTATAAGTAAATATTTCCCCATAAAAATAATTCCAACGTCAAATATTTTTGCTAAAAATGCTAACTGGCAAGTATGAACAGGGTTAGGCAAGTGAAACTCATAACTTATGTGATAAAACAAGATGGCGTTACTGCTACTTGAACGTCAAAAAATTTCAATTTTTAACGTTTTTGACAAGTTACAAACAAAAAAATTACCATTTCATTATTTACATAAAAGTAATATACAATGAAAAATATACGATAAAACAAATGTGAAGAATAAGTTGATAGCATAAAAAGGAAGTCAGATTTTCCCGCTAGTCATCTTGCTTACTACAGTGGTATTTGACACTTCTTCCCAATTCATCTGCAAGCCTGGCACGATATTTTGATATTGATTTGACATTGATAACTGTAGCAAACCACTGTCGTTGAAGATTGTCAAATCTTCCATTTTTCAAAGTTTGCACTTTCGAGCCCGGGGTCCGCTTTTCCTATCTTTCTCTTGATGTGGATTATCTTGGCTTTTACGGGAGAGCTTAAAATTTCAAAATCGTCAAGTAATAAAAAATAAGTGTCTGTCGATTAGCAATGCGTTGCCTTTATTTACAACATTAAAAAAAAGCAATTACTCATTATACATACTTCCTAATTATTATTGTAGTATATTAATGACCTATTATTAAGAAGCTCATTAGTAATGGCACGCACAAAATTGTAGCATAATATTAGAATGGTAAAAGCGTGCTTCAAAATAAATTCAAAAAGGGAGTCAAATTTTCTACGTCAGTGGTGTTGAGAGGTTACATGACCCCTTCATCCATGAGTGTCTGTGGCATTCATTTCTGGCTATTTTCATGGAACTTCAAATGACCGTTTGCGACGGCTAGGGCGCGCTAGAGGATAAGTCACTCTAATTTATTCTTCATTGAACTTCGTACGCTAGCCCCCCGATACTATCGTACCTGTCAACAAATGGGGGTGGGTTTTAAGGCAGCACCCACCCCAGTGTCTACTGCTCTACTGCGTAGAAACGGACTCCCCGATATTCTATGACAAAAAGTTCTATATATCCTACCGGCAACGAAAACTTTCAATATCGCGAGTTAGGATTTGTGGTACCTCTGTAAGATAGATAGATACCATTACTGCATGTGCAAAAAGGATAGAGCGACGCACCCTAGCGGTAGTAACCTTATCTCGTTATGTTCCAGTAACTTAATAGAAAAAAAAAAACCAACTAGCATTGTCCATTGCTAGGGATAGCCACCGATTGTTTGTGGGAGCATTAACATCCCTTTCCTTCCTTTTCAATTCTTGTATCCTCGCTCTCCTTTTTGTCAGGGTAGAAAATAAACTAACTTGTACCAACATTTCTTACCTACATGCAATTGGAAGCGGGGTACGGTATTCTATTTATAATGGTGACTGGCATCACGCTAAGAGCCTGTAGATAAAGTTACTCTAAGTACTATCAAAGTAAGGGTTGCCTGTAAGAAATAGCTTGTAGCGATAAGCCTGCCATTCGGACATATTTCTTATGCATTCCGTTTCCGTACATATGTGTAATTTTATTAGTGTGTATAAATATTTTAAGATATTTCAAAAA
The DNA here is from genome assembly GCA_949126895.1 of Eilema caniola. NCBI lineage: Eukaryota > Metazoa > Arthropoda > Insecta > Lepidoptera > Erebidae > Eilema > Eilema caniola. Next base: position 7,187,304 of record OX421464.1, on the reverse strand, counting down.
AACGAGCCGCTTGGGAAATTTAAAAAAAAAAACACTGTCTAAGACTGACGTGATAAACTAAAACAATCTACTACGAAAATGTATGTCTTGAAAAGGTCTACAAAAAGTCCGCGATTCTACTAATGATAATCCACAGTAATCCATTTTATCTTCAACAGATTATTAAAAAAATGTATCATGTACGAGTACAATGTCATTTTCAGCAATACAGTATTTTTCCTCATTCATTTAATCGGTACTTCACTGTCCAGCGCAAAACTATCCCTACGTTCCTGTATGTAGGTGGCGTTCCTGTAGGAAGGGTTTATTAAATACCTTTATAAGTCCTTTCAAAAAATTCTATAGCTGATTGCCACTTATTTACAACCAAGTTGTCTAAACTATTACAAAAATATTACGCTCATTCACAACACATACTACACTATCAAAACAGTAAAAATCTTAACTCGCGATATCAAAGTTTTCGTTGTTTGTGAGAGATAGGACCACTGACAGTTGGTACGTTCTGGGGAGTCAGTTTCTACGCAGGAGAACAGCCCGAAGCTCGGCTGTATAAAGTTTTGGCTAAGATAATATAACTCTCGAATCACCAGTTATATTCTGTACAGCCTCAACACATGGAGCTCTAAAATAAAACGCGCAGGGGTCCACTATATGTACAGTCCTAAAGGGGATGTAGGGGAAAAAATCCTTCGTTATTGCAAACGACTATTGTAGAAGATTTGACTTCCTTTTTAAAAAAAAGCTTTTTCTTTATAACGCGTTATATAAAAGTAGGCTATGCATTATACTTATTATTGATTTCCGTCAAGATTATGTTACTGCACTTTAAATTGAATAAAACGCAGCTAAATTCATAATGTAGGTGCCGTAGGAGGCAACTAAGGGTTAGGATTGGTCTCCATCCGACAGTACATAAACAACACATGATTAAGAGCTTGCTTGTTATTAGGCTCGACTCCTATTACATGAGACTGAAAATCATAGTTGGCGAAATGTGGGTGTTAATATATCTCTACCTACCCTTTCGGGGATTTACAGGCATGAGTGTTTGTATGTATGAATGTATGTATATTCATGCTATTTACGCAAACCATTTCAGCTTGCCTTAATTGCAGTTCCTTGAATGAAATCATCAGGTGACGATTTAATTTTGTTTACATGTTCAGAAAATATAATATCACTAATTGTTTGTTTGTTTCTGAACTCAGTAGCACAAAGGAGCCGTGAGCGTCCTTGTCCACTTCTTGTGTAAATGACTCTACTTGTTGCGCTGTAAAACAGCCAAAGGTAATTTTGTTGACTCTTTCTTTATTACTAACTAGCTGTTGCCCGCGGCTCCGCCCGCGTGGATTGCGGTTATCGCTTAGTGTTGAGCCGACGCTATAGAGCTTAAATTCGCATCTCTACTCAACTTTGTCCTCGACTATGTACTCACTTCTGTTCTCGACTTTCTACTCGCCTCTATATTCGACTCTCTACTCGACTTTCTACTCGCCTCTATACTCGCCTCTATACTTGAATTTATACTCGCCTCTCTACTGACTTCTCTGTTCCCCTCTCTACTCGACTTTGTACTCTTCTCTATACTCGCCTTTCCATTGGCCTCTCTACTTGCCAATCCATTCGATTCTCTTTTCGCGTACTACTTGACTCTCCCCACTCGCCTATCTACTCGCACCTCTACTCAACTCTCTATTCGATCTCTACTTGCCACTACATTCATCGTTCCACTCGCCTCCCTACTCGCCTCTCTACTCAACCCTTTACTGCATTCTATTTGATTCCATACTCGCCTCTCCACTGGCTCTCTAGTCGCATATCTACTCGCCCCTGTAGTCGACCCTACTTGACTTTCGATCTTTACACGCCTATCCACTTGTCCCTATAACAATCTCTACTCGCCTCTCCACTCGCTTCTATATTTGGTTTGCTACTCGACTATGTCCGTTCCGAAGCTCTAATTCACCTTTGTACCAAATTTCATAAGGACATCTTAAAAGAAATTCTTACTATTTATGCCATATTCCCCCTTGTCTTGTGCCATTGAAAAATGAGAAATTTTAATCTCATAGCCATATTCCCCATCCCCTTCTATCCCTTTTTTCGCGATAAAGGGTAGCCCATATCCATTTCCAAGCTGTAATCCATCTCTATACCAATTTCATCAAGATATTTTCAAAATTGTCAAATTTACATACCCTAGCCCTATTCCACCCCTTCAATTCCCTTTTTTGCAATAAAAGGTAGCCTATGTCCGTTCCCAAGATCTAATCTACCTCTGTAAATTAAACTTCAAAACTGACAAACTTTCATACTAACTATGTAGTCCTTATCCCCCCCCCCCCCTTTTACCACATTAGTCGTGGTAAAAGGTAGCATATGTCCGTTACCAAGCTCTAATTAATCCCTGTACCAAATTTCATCAGGTTGTCTTCAAAACTGTCAAACTTTCATTTCTTATAACCCAGGGAGGGTTATAAGAAATTAAAGTTTGACAATTTTGATACTTCCATTTTCGGGTCAAAAGGTAGCCTATGTTCGTTCCTAAGCTTTAATCCATGTCTGTGCCAAATATATCATCAGGATGTCTTCAACGATGTTCAAGGATGTCTTTCGCGACAAAAGGTAGCCTATGTCCGTTCCCAAGTTCTAAACTATCTCTGCACCAAATTTAATCAGAAAATCTTCAAAAATGACAAACGTTCATCCCAAGGCCCTAGTCCCCCCTTCTACCACCTTTTTTGCGATAAAAGGTAGTCTATATCCGTTCCCAAGCTCGTAAACTATCTCTGTACCAAATTTCATCAGGAAATCTTCTAAAACGATAAACTGTCATACCAAGGCCCTAGTCCCCCCTCCATCTACCCCCCTTTTCGCAATAAAAGGTAGCCTATGTCCGTTCCCAAGCTCCAATCTACCTCTGTACCAAATTTCATTAAGATATCTTCAGAAATGACAAACTTTCATAAAAACTTTCATCCCCAATTCCCCCCCCTTCTACCCCCCTTCTCGCGATAAAAGGTAGCCTATGTCCGTTCCCAAGCTCTAAACTATCTCTGTACCAAATTTCATCAATAAATCTTCAAAAATGACAAACTTTCATCCCAAGGCCCTAGTCCCCCCCCCCCTTCTTCCCCCCTTTTCTCAATAAAAGGTAGCCTATGTTCGTTCCCAAGCTCTAATCTACCTCTGTACCAAATTTCATTAAGATATCTTCAGAAATGACAAACTTTCATAAAAACTTTCATCCCCTATTTCCCCCCTTATACCCCCCTTTTCGCGATAAAAGGTAGCCTATGTCCGTTCCCAAGCTCTAATATACCTCTGTACCAAATTTCATCAAGATCGGTTCAGTGGTTTAGGCGTGAAAGCGTAACATACAGACAGACAGACAGACAGACAGACAGACAGACAGAGTTACTTTCGCATTTATAATATTAGTATGGATGCATTCATCTATTATATTTTTAACAAACTTTTATTCATCAAACTTCACAATCATTAATTAAATATTAATTAACGAGCTATTTAGCTTTAAAGTAGCTCATCGAATGGTAAAATCGAATTTTGAAATAAATCCCAAAAAGGGAGTCGAATTTTCCATGGCAGTAGTGTTGAGAGGGCACACGACCACTTCAATTATCATCCGGCACTTTTCATAGGTCACAAGGTGCATCGGCCATGGCTAGGGCGCAATAGAGGAGGCACACTACTCTAATCTATTCTTCTTCTATAAACTTCAAATGCTAGCTGAGCCACCAAAACTGTCGTACATGTCAATTAATGGGGCGGGTTTCAAGGCAGCACCCACCCCAGTGTCTACTGCTCTACTGCGTAGAAACAGACTCCCCGATGTTCTTTTACAAAAAAAAGACGGATTGCACTCTGGAAGTGCCGGCAGAAGTGAAAACTTTTTCTTTTTTACTTTCTTTGTTATATACATAGAAAAAGATAAAAAAGAACATACCATACCATACCTATAATATAGCGCTAATCATAGAACCTATCACTTATTTTCTGCTAATTTTCTGTCAGAAGAAATTAATAAATTATGAAAAGAAAAAATAATCACAAAAATAATAAATTACAGAAAGAAAAAATAATGATAAAAAGTAAAAAATTACAAAAAGAAAAATAATCACCAAACGTAATAAATTATAATAAGAAAAAACAATCACAAAAAATCCCTGAAGGCCAGGTGGTTTGAACCCGATACTATCTGAAACTATAAGGACTTACAGTCGAAGTGCTTACCGTTTAAGCTACGCGCTATCTGTTGTAAATTGCAAAATAGATAGTCTGTACCAATCTTGTATGACGTCAGTCGTCGGTTACGGTTCAAAGGTCAACTAATCCTGACGCTTCCTAAACATTTTACACCCATCCAACGCCGCTAAAGAAGTTTTCACTTCAAAAATCTATAAATCCTTCCGGCAACGAAAACTTTCAGTATTGCGAGTTAGAATTTGTAATACTACAATCGAATTAAGAATCTACTCTTTTTGTAAGTCGGTTAAAAGCAGTACAAATCTTAACGCGCGATATCAAAGCTTTCGTTGTTTGTAATATATAAGACCACTTCACTGCTGATAGGTTCCAGGGGGTTTAAGTTGTAGACAAAATAAAAACTCTCGAATCACCAGTTAGGGGAAATTCGAGTAAATTTTACCGTTTTTAGGGTTCCGTAACCAAATGGCAAAAAACGGAACCCTTATGGATTCTTCATGTCTTTCTGTCTGTCCGTCCGTATGTCACAGCCACTCACCACACGAGTCCAACTCGCACTTGGTCGTTTTTATTTACATTGTACTACCTTTACATTTCCCACCAAATGATACTTTTTCTACACTGACATAAAACTACACTATGCTAACTAGTGTCGCGGATCCAGATGCGACTGGTATTTACGCTAAGATGATGTTGAAGAAGAAGAAGAAGTAAGAAGCACTTTAAATTTAAATGAAAGTAGTAATCCAGGTCAGTTCGCATTATTATTTTTTTCGGCTAAATCATCAGGTGATGATTTCATTTTATTTACATATATAGACGTATAGAAAATACTATATCTATCATTGATTGTATTTTTTTTTAACTTGTAACACAAAGAGGTCATATGCTTCTATTGTGGAATACTTTTATAAGTGACTCTAAAACGGGCAATGCTAACTTTGTTGATTCTTTGATTAGTAATGATTTAACATAAATATAATAAATTTTAATCAAACGTTTACTCATGGAACTTAATAATTAATGACCGAGTGAGCGAAGCAAACGAGAGTTTCCGTTTTGACAAACCGGCAGATTTTGCTTTGTCAGTTTGTCAGTTGCGGTTAAGAGGGCTAATTTCTTAATCGATATTCATCTAACTTGGCACACATGTTCTTTGATTTAAAACTCAACTTTAAAAAAGAGCTTTTTTATGATAGAAGGGAAAATGAGGGAGAAAAGGAAGTTAGTTTGTTGTCGCTTTATTTATGAACGGATCTTGATGATTTTTGGCTGAAACATGAAGAACTTGATTCAGCACAGGTTCTTATGAAAAAAATCGTGCATCAGTAAGGGTAAGTTCGTTTTATAAAAAACGAATGTGGAAAAATGGGGTTTTTCTGTAGTGTTGTTTTTCAGAACCGATTGTCATTACTTTTTGCTGAAACATCCACGACTGTGATACGTTACGTTCTTTTTTATAAGTTTTTTAAGGTTACCTAAAAAATGGTAAATTTTTGAAATAAATTCCAAAAAGGAAGTCAATATTTCTACGGCAGTGGTGTTGAGCGGCTATATGACCACTTCATTTTTCATCCGACATCTTCATAGGTCATCAACTCATCACTACACCCGTTAGCCACGGCTAGGCCGCGATAGAGGAGGTACTACTCTACTCTAATCGCTCATTCTTCACTAAACTTCGCACGCTAGCTGAACCACCAAAGCTATCATACGTGTCAACAAATGGGGGCGGGTTTTAAGGCAGCACCCACCCCAGTACCTACTGCTCTACTACGTAGAAACGGACTCCCCGATATTCTATCACTAACAGTTCTATATATCCTACCGGCAACGAAAACTTTCAAAATCGCGAGTTAGAATTTGTGGTACCTCTGTACGATAGATAGATACCATTATTGCATGTGCAACAATGATAGTAAGTGTCGAGTGAAGCGCCCTGGCGGTACTGACGCCACCTCGTTATGTTCTGGTAACTTAATAATAAAAAAAAACAATTACCATTGTCCAACGTTAACGGATACCCACCAATTGTTTGTGTCAGAGTAGTTAATTTAACATCCCTTTTCATCCTTGCCAATTCATGGATCTTGGCTCTCTTTTTTGTCAGGGTTGAAAAAAAGCTAACTTGTCCCAACATTTCTTACCTGCTTGCAAGCAGAGTACAGCCCCTCTAGACAAGTGGCAATTCGCTAGCAAGCGTTTGATGGAATAGAATGACGATTGTATAGGATTTGACGTATTTGACATGCGTTAACGACTGTCATTTACGTCAAATCCCATACATTCGTCACTCTAGTGACTCTAAGTATTATCTGAGTTACTATAAAGTGAAGCGAATCTGTCTAAAGCTTGTCTATAAGAAATAATTTTGGGGATAAGGCCACCATTTGTACATATGTCTTGTGCTTTCGGTACATGTAATATAAGTTTATTAGTATAAATGTTCACTAAAGATTTTAAAATATTTTTTATCCATCTATCTTGGAAACTGTCATTGAAAACGCTATCTAAAACTTACGTGATAAACTTAAACAATCTACTAAAGAAATGTTTGATAGGGTCTTTAAAAAGTCCGGGCTAGGACATCTCTATCTTCTAAAAATATACTAGATATAATGCATTAGTAATTAAAGAGTCAACAAGATACCTTTGGCTGTTTTACAGCGCAACAAGTAGAGTCATTTACACAAGAAGTGGACAAGGACGCTCACGGCTCCTTTGTGCTACTAAGTTCAGAAACAAACAAACAATCATTGATATTGTATTTTCTGAACATGTAAACAAATTAATTCGTCACCTGATGATTTCATCCAAGGAACTGCGATTAAAGCGAGCTGAAATGGTTTGCGTTAGAACTTGCGTTTCAGTCGATGAAAAGCATGAATATACATACATTAATACATACAAACACTCATGCCTGTAAATCCCCGAAGGGGTAGGTAGAGATGTATTAACACCCACATTTCGCCAACTATGATTTTCTGTCTCATGTAATAGGAGTCGTGCCTATTATCAAGCGGGTTCTTAATCATGGGTTGTTTATGTACTGTCGGATGGAGACCAACCCTATCCCTTAGTTCCCTCCTACGACACCTACATGATGAATATAACTGCGTTTTATTCAATTTAAAGTGTATTAACATAATCGTGAGGGAAATCAATAATAATTATAATGAATAGCCTACTTTTAATTATAACGTTATAAAAGAAAAGCTAAATGTTTATTTATTTTTTTAAAAGGAATACAAATCTTCTACAACAGTGGTTTGCGATAACGAGGGATTTTTTCCCCTATATCCCCTATAGGACTGTGCATAATGGTAGACCCCTGCGCGTTTTATTAGAGAGCTCGATGTGTTGAGGCTGTACAGAATATAACAGGTGATTCGAGAGTTATATTATCTTAGCCAAAACTTTATACAGCCGAGCTCCGGGCTGTTCTCCTGCGTAGAAACGGACTCCCCAGAAAGTACCAACTGTCAGTGGTCCTATTTCTTACAAACAATGAAAACTTTGATATCGCGAGTTAAGATTTTTACTGTTTTGATAGTGTAGTATGTGTTATGAATGAGCGTAATATTTTCGTAATAGTTTAGACAACTTAGTTGTCAATAAGTGGCAGTCAGCTATATAATTTTTTGAAAGGACTTTTGCGCTGGACAGTGAAGTACCGATTAAATGAATGAGGAAAAAAACTGTATTGCTGAAAATGACTTTGTACATGACACGTAATTTTTGTACTCTGTTTAAGATAAAATGGATAACTGTAGATTATCCTTAGGAGATGTGCTATCGCGGACTTTTTTGTAGACAAGACATATATTTTCGTAGTAGGTAGATTGTTTTAGTTCTAGACAGTGTTTTCTATTAAAGTTCCTAAGCGGCTCGATAATTTTGAAATATCTTAAAATCTTTATAAAATTAAACATAAATTATGTACGGAAACGGTGAAAGCTCAAAAAAAATATGTTCTAAAGGCGGCCTTATCCCTACAAGCTATTTCTTACAGGCAACCTTTGGACGAATTCGCTTCACTTTGTACTAACTCCGATAATACATTCGAGTCACTTTGACCACAAGCTCTTTTTTCTTGATTCTGCGTAAATAGAAATACCAACAATTCATCATGCATCGGGTACTTTGAGACAATTTACACTTCAAACAAAATGACAACTACTATCCATAGTCAAGCTGCGAACATGGCTGCTGAAAAGTAGCGGACACGTCGGTCTAAAAGTAAATAATAACAAATAAATCCCTATAGAATACTTATATTATACCTATCATTCTATACCTAAAATTAGAAACAATTAGAAATGTTAAACAAGATACACTTACTAGTTATATAGTAATATTCATTGGATTACTGATCATAGGTGACGAATGATAGAGTGAGGTTGTACTACCATACTATTACCTACATGTCATACACCTATAGGTAGAACTTTAATGAACACTACATTAAGATGTACACAGGGACTTACATATGATCAAGCGTGCATTATGAAATAAGCAAGTACCTATATTACAGAATTAAATAAAGAATAAGCTTATGTAGAGGTCACCGATGTAGTTATATACTTTAGTGGGTTCTCGACAACTACGTAACTTATATGTGTTCGACAGGGTTGTAAATCTTCAATAGGAAAAAATTGTTTCTCATAGTCATGTTCCTATTACGAATCTACATTATAAGCTGCGACCCGTTGTTGTGTCTATTTATGAACTTATTAACATCAATGGTTTGATATGTATTTGCCCGGTATTTACCCATAAGCACATTTATATTTTTCTTAAAATACAAAACAAACAATTAGTTGCTTATACTGTTGATTGATGGCACTTGGTGGAACATGCTACACTTTTGGGTAAAAAACATGTATCAACCTTTGATAATGCCGTAAGGCGAAACCGGTCAGGAATTTAATAAATAATGTGGAATTGTACAAGTGTTTTCATTGAAGAAAAAAACAATCAGTCGATAAAATAAAAAGAAAGTCAAATTTTCACGCTAGTCTTCTTAGTATAGTGATATTTCACACTTCTTCCCAATTCATCTGCAAGCCTGGCACGCTGGACGATCATCGATCCACGTACATAGCTTGGTATTTACAGATGACTTGCGACACGAACGTGTTCAATATGTTCGTCAATACGACAAATCATATTGCAAATCCATGACCAGAAGCTCTTCGGATGATTCGACTCCCCACTGTTACTATCTCTCAGGATGGTAATATACGGGCGCACAAAGTAATCTTTTGTATCGTGATTAAGAGTTTTGTTGTTTAAATAGAATATTATGGTCATATTAGGCTTTTATATTACTTTTATGTAAATGGTGAAATGTTTCGAATGAGACGTTGACAAGAAATGGAACTTTTTTGTTTGTAACTCGATAAAAATGACAAACATTTAATTTTTTGGCGTCCAAGCCGCAGTAACGCCATCTTGTTTTATAGGTTTAGTTAAGAGTTTCTCTTGCCTTACCCTGTTCATACTTGCTAGATAGCATTTTGGGGAAAGATATTTGATTTTAATATATCATATCAACAAACCAAAAATGTTTTTTTTTTTATTTCATTTCTCCACCATCTTTAAGTAATATTAATTGATCTTGTTGGTATGATGTTAAATAAATTTGTTTTCTATGATGAAAAACGGTGTTCCACAATTTGCAGCAAATCTAAACCTCCTATGAAAATAAGTTAAATTCAACAGTTGTCGGTAAATACCAAGGTCCACAACTTTAGTCTGAAACGTTTTTCTTATTACACTTTACAGTTTTGGAGCAAAATTGGAAAAAAAGGTTTTTCGATTTTTTGGTCTTATTTGACATAAAAACTCTATCTTTTATTTACCCATAAACACATTTATATTTTTCTTAAAATACTAAACAAACAATCAGTCGATAAAATAAAAAGGAAGTCAAATTTTCACGCTAGTCTTCTTAGTATAGTGATATTTCACACTTCTTCCCAATTCATCTGCAAGCCTGGCACGCTGGACGATCATCGATCCACGTACATAGCTTGGTATTTACAGATGACTTGCGACACGAACGTGTTCAATATGTTCGTCAATACGACAAATCATATTGCAAATCCATGACCAGAAGCTCTTCGGATGATTCGACTCCCCACTGTTACTATCTCTCAGGATGGTAATATACGGGCGCACAAAGTAATCTTTTGTATCGTGATTAAGAGTTTTGTTGTTTAAATAGAATATTATGATCATATTAGGCTTTTATATTACTTTTATGTAAATGGTGAAATGTTTCGAATGAGACGTTGACAAGAAATGGAACTTTTTTTGTTTGTAACTCGATAAAAATGACAAAAATTTAATTTTTTGGCGTCCAAGCCGCAGTAATGCCATCTTGTTTTATAGGTTTAGTTAAGAGTTTCTCTTGCCGTACCCTGTTCATACTTGCTAGATAGCATTTTGGGGAAAAATATTTGATTTTAATATATCATATCAACAAACCAAAAATGTTTTTTTTATTTCATTTCTCCACCATCTTTAAGTAATATTTATTGATCTTGTTGGTATGATGTTAATTAAATTTGTTTTCTATGATGAAAAACGGTGTTCCACAATTTTGCAGCAAATCTAAACCTCCTATGAAAATAAGTTAAATTCAAAAGTTGTCAGTAAATACCAAGGTCCACAACTTTAGTCTGAAACGTTTTTCTAATTACACTTTATAGTTTTGGAGCAAAATTGGAAAAAAGGGTTTTTCGATTTTTTGGTCTTATTTGACATAAAATCTCTATCTTTTATTTACCCATAAACACATTTATATTTTTCTTAAAATACTAAACAAACAATAATCGATAAAATAAAAAGGAAGTCAAATTTTCACGCTAGTCTTCTTAGTATAGTGATATTTCACACTTCTTCCCAATTCATCTGCAAGCCTGGCACGCTGGACGATCATCGATCCACGTACATAGCTTGGTATTTACAGATGACTTGCGATACAGACGTGTTCAATATTTTCGTCAATACGACAAATCATATTGCAAATCCATAACCAGAAGCTCTTCGGATGATTCTACTCCCCACTGTAACTATCTCTCAGGATGTTAATATACGGGCGCACAACGTAATCTTTTGTATCGTGATTAAGAGTTTTGTTGTTTAAATAGAATATTATGGTCATGTTAGGCTTGTATATCATTTTTATGTAAATGGTGAAATGTTTCGAATGAGACGTTGACAAGAAATGGTAATTTTTTTGTTTGTAACTCGACAAAAATGACAATATTTTTAATTTTTTGGCGTCCAAGTCGCAGTAACGCCATCTTGTTTTATTGGTTTAGTTAAGAGTTTCACTTGGTAACCTATTGAAATATCGAATTTCTGTTACCCGAATCTTAAAACCCCGAAAACGGTTGGTAGAACTTTTAAAAGACAGATGTAATGAATAACAACTTTCTATAATGCCATTTTTCATTGCCCAGATGAATCAATTTCCAGGTGCACTAAAACCAAATTTTCAAATAGTATTTTTTTGTTTCCCATATTGTCATAATCCAAATATAGTTATACCAGATTCTCAGAAACTTTTTTTTTGTTTCCCATCGTACCATTTTCCAAATAAACTATTACCAAATTTTCATAATCTTTTTATTTGGTTCCCATACAAATCGTGTTCCAGCTAAACTATATACAGGTATAGTAAAAATCAGTAAATTTATACGATTCATTTAGGGTGTGTAACGGTTGATATAATAACAAAAAATCTAACGTTCACCTAAGAACACTGCGTACCACGCCCGACCCGACTCGCCGTAATACTTGGCTGCCCTACACTAGAGTGTTATTTAAGAACCGGAGGCGCGGAGGGAGGGCCGTCCTCCGGCAGTCCTCCGGAAGCGAGCATGGGTGCCCGAACTTTGGTTACGCAAGGGCGGAAGGACTGCACTTCCCGCAGCGTCGGAGAAGAGCAACACTACTGCTTGCCTGCATGTTTGCCTGCTTGCCTGCTTGCCTGCTTGCCTGCATGCTTGCCTGCTTGCCTGCATGTATGCATGCCTGCATGCCTGCATGCTTGCCGGTTTGAATGCCAGCTTGCCTGCATGCATGCTTGTTCGCTTACATGCATACATATATTTTTTAAGGCAACGTGTGTTTTGTTCAGTAAGTCTCCAGTTGTAGTTAGTAGACGCCATATGAGGTTTAGTTTTAGGTTTAAAAATCTGGATATTGTTTGTCTGGATATCAATTAATTGCATTTCAAAAATTTGTGTTTTAAAAATTGGGCTTTCGTGCATATGGATTACGGTCATCTGGACTTTGTGCATTTAGATTTCGTGTGTCTGGAACTCGTTCGTCTGGATTATAAAACGTCGTACAAATGAATAAATGGGCAAATGAAATTTGGAGTTGCAATTATATGGCAAATAAAACTTCGGAATTTGAAAAACCGGGATTTTGAAAAATTGGCCAAACGTTTTCTGGATTATGAAATTCGGAGTATTAAAATTCGTGATTAAGATAAGTAACCGTTTCACTTGCCTAAAACCCTGTTCATACTTATAGATAGCATTTTGGGGAAAAAAAATTGATTTTAATATATCACACCAACAAACATAAAAATGTATTTTTAATTACATTTCTCCACCATCTTTAAGTGATATTAATTGATCTTGTTAGTATGATATTAATTAAATTTGTTTTTGTTAAAACTGGCCCACATGATCTTTCTTTCGTTTTGTGTGGTTAGTGGCCAACCTGAAACAAAGTTGTTCAGGTCGCCCATATAGGTCTTGACTGTTGTCAGCCGGGACCGACTTTTAACGTGCCCTCTGTAGCACGTTAGCGCTCAGATGTAACACCACTAAACGGTCACCCATCCCAATGGTAAACTTCGCTTAGGTAACTTAACCCACTGATCGTTTACTGAATAGTCAGCGTACCCAGCCAATTCATTCACAAAATCAATAAAAAGGCGCTGATAGTATTACAAGTAGTCCATAAAAATGAACGTTAAGCCTTAATACCATTAGAGAGAAATGCTCAGAACAATAAATTATTAAAAATAAAATACCCGACAGATGCTGAAAAGATCAAAACAAGTTAGCGCTACACATTTGCAAATCATAAACCGGATATTTTCCATCATCATCAGTCATTCAAATTCGTCCAGTGATTTTGAAGATATGAGGTAATAAAGAATTTTACAAACATAAATACATACAAGACACGCGCGAAAAACAACTCTTCTTGGCAGTCGGTTAAAAAGAAACTAAGGAACAATCGTTTCATAATATTTATTCGTTTTGACGGTATGTAAATCGAATTTTATTTCAATTATATTCATTATAAATTACAGCTGAAAAGAACGAATGATATAGATACCGAAATATAATATTTGAGAAGGTTTCCAATCATTTGACAAAAAGCGAAAGACAAATCTTCATTTGACAAACAACGTTTGACAAAACTATAGTTGACAAAACTATAGTTGACAAACTTATCATTTTACAAACTATTGCTTAATAAACTACTCATTGGACGGTAAAACAACTTCTATTCCATCCGTAATTATGAACTCCATCATGTTTAATGTGTCAAAAATTAAAAATGTAAAATTGTAAACTAGCTTTATATTGTCAGAAACTCCTTCATCTTGATTCCTTTGTACATGCGTTCTTGTGGAATGCAACCTGGACTGTAATCCTATTGCTTCGTAGTATTATTATTTTTCTTATTGGTTGTAATCTGTTACGTATGATAAATAAATAAATAGATATTTATTTGGAAAAATTTCATTATGCCTTAACATCATTTCACAAATTGATTATTTTTTAAACATCTTAGTTGGCAAAACAAGTTTTGCCCTTCAATTATTGTCTTGAATAGTAAAAAGTTATTGATAGAAATGAATCTCTGCAAATCCGACTTCACGTGGTCTTGTTTGCCCTACCCCTAGAGTGTTATTTAAGCCCGCGTAGGCGCGCTAGCTGAGGAGCAGGTGGTTGTAAAGTCCGCCGCCGCAGCTGAAGCTGGCCGGCAGAGCGGGCCAAAGCTGTAGTGGTGGGCGTTACAACCATCTGCGACGACAAGTTCATGTGGGGCTGAGCAGGAGCCCCGCAGCGCCGGAGCTGTGACAGAAACTATGTTTGCTACATGCTACATACCTACTGTATGCTATACGCGGGGTTTATGATTGCTTGTTTGATTGTTTGACTGACTTTATTTTATCAAATGAATATTTTTAAAATAAAATTTTAACAATTGAAATATTTTCTATATGATACATTTGCAAAACCTTCATTTATCAAATTATAATTTTTGAAGTAATATGTTTTCAAAATGAAAGTTTGTTAAATGATCAGTTTTTCAAATGTTGTTTACGTTACGTTTTTTATCGAACAATAGTGATCCATTTGAGAAAAAATACGAAGCCATTCTATTCTACTATTTAATTTATGTTCTTGTTTAAGTAAATATTTCTCTCATAAAAATAATTCCAAAGTTAAATTTTATTCCTAAAAATGCTAACTAGCAAGTATGAACAGGGTCGGGCAAGAGAAATTCGTAACAAAACCGATAAAACAAGATGGCGTTACTGCGGCTTGAACGTCAAAAAATCTCAATTTTTGACGTTATTGACGAGTTACAAACAAAAAAATTACCATTTCTTATTAACGTCTCATTCGAAACATTTCACTATTTACATAAAAGTAATAAACGAGCCTAACATGATCATAATATCCTATTCAAACAACAAAACTCTTAATCACGATACAAAAGATTATGTTTTGCGTATATATATTACCATCCTGAGCGAAAACTACAGTGGGGAGTCGGATTATCCGAAGAGCTTCTGTTTATGGATTCACAATATGGTTTGTCTCATTGACGAACGTATCGAATACGTCCGTGTCGCAAGTCATCTGTAACTACCAAGCTATGTACGTGGATCGATGATAGTCCATCGTGCCAGGCTTGCAGATGAATTGGGAAGAAGTGTGAAATATCACTATACTAAGCAGAAGACTAGCGTGAAAATTTGACTTCCTTTACTGTTTTGATAGTATAGTCTACTACTGTCTCTTGTAATCTAATGTTGGTGTACAAAAAAGAGTTAAATATCCTTCTGCTATCCTTCTATCTATCTACGTGTTCTGAATAACCGTAATATTTTTGTAATAGTTCAGATGACTTCGTAGATCTTTCAAATATTTTTTTGTTTTTTAACTATTATTTCCTAAAACGTATAATTTAACCCTTCCAATAGTAACGCCACCTAGAATACAGGAATGTGAGATAGTTGTAAAGCGGTGGACCGTGAAGTACCGATTTAATGAATAAGGAATAATGCTGTATTGTTGACAATGACTTTGTACATGACACATTTTTATAATCGGTTAAAGACAAAAATGTTTATTGTATCCTTAGATGATAGAGATGTACTATCCCGGACTTTTTATAGACCCTTTCAAACATTTCTTTAGTAGACTGTTTTAGTTTATCACGGAAGTTTTAGATAGCGTTTTCTATCACAGTTCCCAAGGGGCTTGATATTTTAAAAACATTTAAAAATCTTTAGTGAACATGTATACTAATAAACTTATATTACATGTACCGAAAGCACAAGACATATGTACAAATGGTGGCCTTATCGCTAAAAACTATTTCTTATAGACAAGCTTTGGACAGATTCGCTTCACTTCATAGAAACTCCGATAGTACTTAGAGTCACTTTGTCCGCAGGCTCGTAGCGTGATGCCAGTCACCATTATGAATGGAATACTGTACCCTGCTTCCAATTGCAAGTAGGCAAGCAATGTTGGGACAAGTTAGTTTTTTTTCAACCCTGACAAAAAAGAGAGCGAAGGATGGAAAGGGATGTTAAATTAACTACTCTAACACAGACAATCGGTGGGTATCCGTTAACGATGGACAATGGCAATTGTTTTTTTTATTATTAAGTTACCAGAACATAACGAGATGGCGTCAGTACCGCCAGGGCGCTTCACTCGACACTGACTATCCTTGTCGCACATGCAATAATAGTATCTATCTATCGTACAGAGGTACCACAAATCCTAACTCGCAATATTAAAAGTTTTCGTTGCCGATAGGATATATAGAACTGTTATTGATAGAATATCGGGGAGTCCGTTTCTACGCAGTAGAGCAGTAAACACTGGGGTGGGTGCTGCCCTAAAACCCGCCCCCATTTGTTGACACGTTTGATAGCTTTGGTGGTTCAGCTAGCGTGCGAAGTTTAGTGAAGAATGAGCGATTAGAGTAGAGTAGTACCTCCTCTATCGCGGCCTAGCCGTGGCTAACGAGTGTAGTGATGAGTTGATGACCTATGAAAATGTCGGATGAAAAATGAAGTGGTCATATAGCCGCTCAACACCACTGCCGTAGAAAATTTGACTTCCTTTTAATTCTAATTTACCATTTTTAGGTAATTTTAGAATACTTATAAAAAGAACGGTACGTATCTTCTTATTTTAAGCAGTCGTGGATGTTTCAGCAAAAAGTAATGACAATCGGTTCTGAAAAACAACACTACAGAAAAATTACATTTTTCCACATTAGTTTTTTATAAAACGAACTTACCCTTACTGATGCATGATTTTTTTCACAACAACCTGTGCTGAATCATGTTCTTCATGTTTCAGCCAAAAATCATCAAGATCCGTTCATAAATAACGCGACAACAAACTAACTCCCTTTTCTCCCTCATTTTCCCTCCTATCATAAAAAGCTCTCTACAAAAGTTGAATTTAAATCAAAGAACATGTGTGCCAAGTTAGCTGAATATCGATTAAGAAATGAGCCGACAAACCGACATAGATAAGGATAAAAGCAAAATCTGCCAGCTTGTCGAAACGGTAATTGTCAAGTTCTATGAGAAAACGTTTGCTTGAAATGTAATCATTACTAATCAAAGAGTCAACAAAGTTACCGTTGCCCGTTTTACAACGCAACATCAGCTCACGGCCTCTTTGTGTTACAAGTTTAAAAAAAAAACAATCAATGATATTGTATTTTCTAGACATGAAAACCAAAATTAAATGATCACCTGATAATTTCACCGACAAAAATGGTTAAAGCGAACTGATCTGCATTACTACTCACATTTCTGTCAATAAATTCCGTTTAAACGATGAATATAAATCCGTTTCATTTAAATTTAAAGTGCTTCTTCTTTATCTTAGCGTTAATCCCAGTCGCGTCTAAATCCGCGACACTAGTTAGCATAGTTAACTTTTTGTCAGTAGAAAAGTAGAAAAGGAGTCATTTAGTGAGAAATCTAGAGGTAGTACAGCAAGTATTAACGCCCACATTTCACCAACTATGATTTTCTGTCTCATGTAATAGGGGTCAAGCCTAATAACAAGCAGGCTCTTAATCATGGGTTGTTTATGTACTGTCGGATGGAGACCAACCCTATCCCTTAGTCGCCTCCTACGACACCTACATGATGAATATAACTGCGTTTTATTCAATTTAAAGTGCAGTAACATAATCTTGACGGAAATCTATAATTAGTATAATGAATAGCCTACTTTTAACTAACGCGTTATGAAGGAAAAGCTACATACTTATTTTTTTTTTTAAAAGAAGTCAAATCTTCTACAATCCTGGTTTGCGATAACAAACGATTTTTTCCCCTATATCCCCTTTAGGACTGTGCATATAGTAGACCCCTGCGCGTTTTATTTTAGAGGTCCATGTGTTGAGGCTGTACAGAATATAACAGGTGATTCGAGAGTTATATTATCTTAGCCAAAACTTTATACAGCCGAGCTTCGGGCTGTTCTCCTGCGTAGAAACGGACTCCCCAGAACGTACCAACTGTCAGTGGTCCTATCTCTTACAAACAACGAAAACTTTGATATAGCGAGTTAAGATTTTTACTGTTTTGATAGTGTAGTATGTGTTATGAATGAGCGTAATATTTTTGTGATAGTTTAGACTACTTGGTTGTAAATAAGTGGCAATCAGCTATAGAATTTTTGAAAGGACTTATAAAGGTATTAATTAAAAGGAACGCCACCTACATACAGGAATGTAGAGAGATAGTTTTGCGCTGGGCAGTGAAGTACCGATTAAATGAATGAGGAAAAATACTGTATTGCTGAAAATGACTTTGTACTCGTACATGATACATTTTTTTTTATAATCTATTGAAGATAAAATGGATTACTGAGGATTATCATTAGTAGAATCGCGGACTTTTTGTAGACCTTTTCAAGACATACATTTTCGTTATCACGTCAGTCTTAGACAGTGTTTTTTTAAATTTCCCAATCGGCTCGATATTTTTGAAATATCTTAAAATATTTATTACACACTAATTAAATTACACATATGTATGGAAACGGAATGCATAAGAAATATGTTCGAATGGCAGGCTTAACGCTACAAGCTATTTCTTACAGGCAACCCTTATTTTGATAGTACTTACATAGAGTAACTTTATCTACAGGCTCTTAGCGTGATGCCAGTCACCATTATAAATAGAATTCCGTACCCCGTTTCCAATTGCAAGTAGGTAAGAAATGTTGGGACAAGTTAGTTTTTTTTCAACCATGACAAAAAAGGACAGCAAGGATACAAGAATTGGCAAGGAAGGAAAGGGATGTTAATGCTCTCGCACAAACAATCGGTGGCTATCCCTAACAATGGACAATGCCAGTTGTTTTTTTTTTTTCTATTAACTTGCCGGAGCTAAATAACGTTACCACCATAAGGGTGCATCGCTCTATCCTTTTTGCACATGCAGTAATTGTATCTATCTATCTTACAGAGGTACCACAAATTCTAACTCGCGATATTGAAAGTTTTCGTTGCCGGTAGGATATATAGAACTTTTTGTCATAGAATATCGGGGAGTCCGTTTCTACGCAGTAGAGCAGTAGACACTGGGGTGGGTGCTGCCTTAAAACCCACTCCCACTCGTTGAAACGTACGATAGTATCGGGGGGCTAGCGTACGAAGTTCAATAAAGAATAAATTAGAGTGACTTATCCTCTAACGCGCCCTAGCCGTCGCAAACGGTCATTAGAAGTTCCATGAAAATTGCCAGAAATGAATGCCAGACACTCATGGATGAAGGGGTCATGTAACCTCTCAACACCACTGACGTAGAAGATTTGACTCCCTTTTTGAATTTATTTTGAAGCACGCTTTTACCATTCTAATATTGTGCTACAATTTTGTGCGTGCGATTACTAATGAGCTACTTAATAATAGGTCATTAATATACTACAATAATAATTAGGAAGTATGTATAATGAATAATTGCTTTTTTATGTTGTAAATAAAGGCAACGCATTGCTAATCGACAGACACTTATTTTTTATTTATTTGACGATTTTGAAATTTTAAACTCTCCCGTAAAAGCCACATCATCCACCACACACACACCACATCCACATGAAGAAAAAGATAGGAAAAGCGGACCCCGGGCTCCAAAGTGCAAACTTTGAAAAATGGAAGTCAAATCTTCAACGACAGTGGTTTGCTACAGTTATCAATATAGATAAGAAATGATACTTGTGCTGAATTTAGTGTTTTATTTGATGGCTCAATATGTTGAGGCTGTACACAATATAACTGGTGTTGCGTTAGAACGTACCAGCTGTAGTGGTCTATTGTATACGAATAGATACGAAAACTTTGATATTGAGAGTTTATGCTGTTTCATACTGCAGTGGATGTTATGGATTATTGTATTCTTATGTAATAGTTTTTATGACTTGTTAGACGATATACATCCACAACATATGCCATGAATTACTGACTGAGAGGTCCTTGATATAATAGGCCAATTGCAAACTACCTTGAGCATATCTGAGCCATTTCTTTTCTTTAAATAAATACCATAATGCTCATCTAAAACCCAAAACACCGTTTGTTGGGCGAGACTGTCATCTAACCTGCCGACCCCAACAACCTCTTTTTTGCTTTATTATTTTACACGCTAGTAAAGTAAAGTAAATTTATTTGCTCATAAACATGGTTACAAAGATCTTAGTAGGTAAGTGTTATAACAGCACAACATGTTTAGCCGCAGTATGAGGCATGCAAATTTTTATTACTACAAAAAAATATTATTAATTCATTACAATGATTATTAGCTATTTACTTGAGCTGGCTACGCTATTTTATTGAGGATTTTGTATTATAGTATTAATCGGTATGACAAAATCAAGCTTTCAGTTTTAATAAGATGAAACTGTAAAGTTTGGGCTCATTTGTTATATCTTAACAAACTCTTTTGTCATACATGTTATTCAGAGTCTGAAGATGGAGCCAGAAAGTGGCCCTAGTAATATCTAATCTTAGGTAAACAAAATAAACCTATAATAAGGTTATGCAAGTGGTGTGCTGATTCCAAAAGGTTGTAGCGTCAACAGAAAAACCAGAAGTTTGCGCGATAGAAACTTTTGTAATCACGCACAAGCACAACCCTTGCTATTGCATTTGCGATATTTAAATAGCCCAACAAAAGTCGGACGGGCCGGACCCGCAATCAAAAAGCTAAACTATGTCCGGCTTTATCCGGACGCCTGGCAACCCAATGTGTGACAAAGAGAACGCTCTACAAAACCGAATCTAAAGATCAAAACGCCCTTGCAGCAAAATGTGGTAATGCAGTTTAGTTTCAATCGATCGCAGTGCCTCAAATTGGTTAAATTCACTCTGAATCGATGTTTGCATCTCTATAACTCGCTACAACAAATAAATAAATAATTATGCGTTAACTCCAACATTTTGCGTAGTGGCTGAATGTGTGCGGTGTTTATTTCAAAAAACTTTATATAATTGGCTAAGAATCCATACTAATATTATAAATGCGAAAGTAACTCTGTCTGTCTGTCTGTCTGTCTGAATGTTACGCTTTCACGCCTAAACCATTGAACCGATTTTGATGAAATTTGGTATAGGTATAGATTAGACCTTGAGCAAGGACATAGGCTATGTTTGGTCGCGATAACCGATATCCACGCGGGCGGAGTCGCGGGCGAAAGCTAGTCCCCAATAAAAATAATATTCGTAAGCATAGGGGACGCGTACGAAATCTGTCGGGGCACAAAACGCGTAAATAGGTACATACCTACCCAAAGGGAGACACTGAAAAAATCTCTTGCTGCTGTGAAGAGAGATTTTTGCTGTTTTTATAGTTAAACCTGGAGGCGACAGCACTTTCGCTGCTCTATTAATGGCGAAAAAAGAAATACAAAATCCGGGGCCTTCTAAAAGGCACAGGTACATAATTATTATTATTCAGCATAATAAGTTGGATTTCAGATAATTTTCCCATTTTCTTTATCCCAGTGTCAAATGCAGTCACTATAATTAACATTATTATTTAATTATGTGTTCTGCGACTTTCCTATAATAGTAAAATGAGGCAATTTTGTAGTTTGTTTAGATTTTTAGCAAATTGTTAGCAGTTCCTCGCACAAAATAGATAGACTATTTTATGCGAGGAACTGCTAACAATTTGCTACTTTAGTATTATATTAAATTATCAGTGACAGTAGTGCCATCTCCATGCAGCAGTGTAGAGACTCTCTTGTTAACTATTCATGCTTCCAAACTCTACATGTCAATGCTTGGCACAAAATATAAAAAAATATATAAAAGGGGTACGTTTTGCATTACTTCATTTCAACAAGCAACTCGAATATAATAATGATATTATATATGAATATAGAAAATACATGTAACTAACATTATACCAACAAAACTAATAAATATGACTAAAAGTTGGTTTCGTAATATTTATTTGTTTTGTTGGTATGATATGCCAAAAATGAACAAAATCTTTAAAGTTTTATTTTACACAAAATAATGATAACTGAGTAGCAAAAATGGTAAATAATGTTTGTTTTTTTTTTATTTAAATTAACTCAATTGTTTAATTTTGTATGGTTAATTGTGTGTAATACTTAAAGAACTATGTTGCAACATATTATTGGTTGGTAGCTACTTTTTAAAATTCTTTATACTAATGTTTTCTTTTCTAATAAATAATTTTAATGGAAATATTGAGCTCTATATTTTTCAATTTGAATATTTTTTTACAAAATATTAACTAGCAAGTACAAAATTAATAATGTAGCAGTTAAGAGTGTCTCTTATTGAGTCTATTCAATGGGAGAAACTTTAAATTGCTACAACAAGATGGCGTTAGCGTGGCATGGATGCCCAAAAACTAAAATTACCATTATTTTGGAAGGGTAACATACAAATAAATGACATTTTCATGTCAATGTCTCATTTAGAATACTTTATTATTACAGAAAAGTGATTCACAATTAAAACATAATCACAATACTGAAATAAAGCCGCAAAACCCCTAATCGCGATATAAAGATCACGTTGTGCGTACCTATATATAACATCCCCAATCTCAACATCCCTGGGAAGTCCGATTTTACGCAGGAAGCAGGCATTTCATATTGCTTATTCATACCTTCCGCTCGTGGTCACTCAGTATGGATGCGATATCGCAAACATATTGTGTGCAACCTTGTCATATGGCACTGTACACATCGAGCTACATAATAGATGTTTATCAGTGATCGTCTATCGTGTACGCTTGCCAGATGCTACATGAAAGAGATGTATCTAAGATTATTCTCTTAGTGGAAGACTGCCGTAGAAGCTTTGACTTCCTTTTTATTTTAACATTTACTACAGTTTATTTACTTTTTTATTTAATTTAGAATTTTCAAAATACACAATTAATTCCCGCCTCATCACAGAAACCGTGACACATTGTTGTACAAACCACTTGTTTGGTAGGTAGGCACTTATGCAGAGAAGCTATTGGTCGTATGAAGTAGTCGGTCATAATGACTTTCAGACTATACTTGTCGAGTACATTTGTCTACAGGCCCTTAGTGTGATGCCCGTCCAATATGAATAGAACAACGTGTCTTTTCTCACCGTATTTTTTTCAGCCCTCACTGAAAGGAGTGCGAATATACATGAATTGGCAAGGAAGTAAAATGCTGAATCTGCTACCCTTACACAAACAAGCGATGGCGCTCCGTAACGATGAACAATGCCCATTGTTTTTTTTTTAAATCTATTTAATTGTCGGAACGTAAAGAGATAGCTCTACATTGACTATTATTGTTGCACATGCATCGTATGAAAGTACTACAAATTCTAACTCGCGGTATGAAATGTGCTGGGTGATGAATGAAGTGGTCATGTGACCTCTCAACACCATTGCCGTAAAAATTCAACTCCCTTTTTGGAATTTATTTCATAACACGATTTTATTATTCTATAATCATGCTACATTTACGTGTGGTGACGGAGAAAGAGTTGAAAGGGTGTCGTAAGACGTGGTTACGTAAAAAATACCCAGAGGATATAACAGCAAGGGCAGAAAAAATCGAAATAAAACCTTGTACCAACCCATCTGGACAGCTTGGAAACGATTGAGAACATTGAGAGAGGCCCATGTCCAGCAGTGGAGTGCGATGGGTTAATTGATTGATAAAATTAATATGTATGTATGCTATTATTAATGGCTATTTCTAGCTAGTTAATAGCTAAATAGCTCGTTAATAAATATAACATATAAAGTGAGTATAACATAAAAATTATAATATATTGTTGTTGTTATAATTATAAAATATATAGTAATAATTATAAAATATTGAAAGTTTTCGTTGCCGTTAGGGTAAATAGAACTTTTGGTCATAGAATATCGGGGAGTCCATTTCTACGCAGTAGAGCAGTAGACACTGGGATGGGTGCTGCCTTAAATCCCGCCCCCATTCGTTGACCAAATTTTCATTTTTTTTCAATTTTCAAAATAAACTTTATGTAATTGGTTAAGGAAACCCAATGAAATAATCGTAAGCATAGGGGACGCGTACGAAATCTGCCGAGGCACAAAACGTGTACATAGTGAAAGGTGTACCTCAGGTATGATTAAGGAAGGTACCCCCAGGCCACGGCCCCGGAGATACCAAAGCCGGCCAACGCGACTGGTAACGAGGTTTGCTTAAATGTATCCTCATCTTTGTCTTATCTTCGGTAGAAAAAGAGATGGTTGATAGATCTTCACCCTGGCAAACATCGCTAATAACGCCCGATAAGGACTGTTGGCCGTAAGCTTTGGATTTGGAACGCAAATTTTCAAAAAAGGAACTGCGATTAAGGTGAACTAAACTGTATTGGTATCAATTAATCGCGTTAAATGTGGAATTCGACGATAATTTCACTCATAAATGAGGGAACTTCATAATAAAATAATTGAACTTGCACTCCCATTATTATTTTTTAATTTACGCATATTTATACCCTTCCTACAGTTCTAAGAGCAGCTTCGGATCTAGGAGAACAAGCAGGCGGCAAATTCGCTTTACTATGGCAATTCGATTCAATTCCGATATAGCAGAGGGGATTTCTGCACTTTAAAAAAAAGGCCAAACTAAAGCCACTTTCCATCATGTGAACCGTGTGCTTCTCTGCCACCATTAGTAGTAGAAAAAGAAGTCGTCGTTCCAGAGTTATAACGGAGTACCTCTCCAGAATGGGGCCGGACCAAGCGGATGACCAGCGAGAGCCAACCAGAAGCTCTGCACCGTTGTTACTATCTTGCGCGTGAGGGTTCTGGCGAAGGATGCGGTTGCCCGAGGCGAGATGATGATGGCGGTGTCCGAGGACATCAAGGTCGGAGCCCTGAAGGCCAACAATGCACAGATGCTGGGTGTTCTGCAGCACGTGAAGGCCCATCAGGGTGTATCGCACCACATCCTTTGAGGCGGCGAGTCTCCTTGTTAATGGCGAAAAAAGAAGAAGAAGAAGTCTAAGAGGCATAGATGCACATGTACATAATTATTATTATTCAGCATAATAAGTTGGATTTCAGATAATTTTCCCATTTTCTTTATCCCAGTGTCAACTGCAGTCACTATAATAAACATTATTATTTAATTATGTGTTCTGCGACTTACCTATAATGGTAAAATGAGCCAATTTTTAAGTTTCCTCGCCGAAAATATGTAGAATCTGTTTACTAATTTAGTATTTCATTAAATTATCTGTGACGCAGTGCACTCAGTGACATTAGTGCCATCTCCATGCAGTAGTGCAGACTCTCTTGTCAACTATTCATACTTTCAAACTATACGTGTCAATGCTTGGCACAAAATATAAAAAAAATATATAAAAGAGGTACGTTTTGCACTACTTATATCACAGATAATATAATATAATTCTTATCTTCTATTCAACATGCAACTCGAAAAGAATATTGTTATTATATATATGAATATAGAAAACACATGTAACTAACATCATACCAACAAAACTAATAAATATTACAAAAAGTTGGTTTCCTAATATTTATTTGTTTTGTTGGTATGAGATATCAAAAATGAACAAAATCATTCAAGTTTTATTTTACACTAAATAATGATAACTGAATAGCAAAAATGATAAATAATGTTTAAATTTTTTTATCTAAACTAACTCAATTGTTAAATTTTGTATGGTTAATTGTGTGTACACTTATACCTAAAGAACCATGGTGCAACTTATTATTGGTTGGTAGCTACTTTTAAAAATTCGTTTGATATCTTTTTACTTTATATAAAAAAGGTTTTCTTTCTAATAAATAATTTTTAATGGATATTATTTATTTATATATTATTATTTTTAAATTTGAATCATTTTTTTACAAAATATTAACTAGCAACTACAAAATTAATAATGTAGCAGTTTAGAGTTTCTCTTATTGAGTCTATTCAATAGGAAAATCTTTAAACCGATCTTTAAAATGCCCAAAAATTAAAATTACCATTATTTTGGAAGTGTAACATACAAATAAATGACTTTTTCATGTCAATGTCAAATTTAGAATACTTTATTATTACTTAAAAGTGATTCACAATTAAAACATAATCACAATACTCAAATAAAGCAGCAATTCCCCTGATCGCGATATAAAGATCACGTTGTGCGTACCTATATATACAATCCCCAATCTTAACATCCCCGGGAAGTCCGATTTTACGCAGGAAGCAGGCATCTCAACTGTTCATACCTTCCGCTCGTGGACACTCAGTATGGATGCGATATCGCAAACATATTGTGTGCAACCTTGTCATATTGCACTGTGCACATCGAGCTGCATAATAGATGTTTATCAGACACCGTCTATCGTGTACGCTTGCCAGATGCTACATGAAAGAGATGTATCTAAGATTATTCTCTTAGTGGAAGACTGCCGTAGAAGCTTTGACTTCCTTTTTATTTTAACATTTACTACAGTTAATTTGCTTTTTTATTTACTTATTTAATTTAGAGTTTTCAAAATACACATTAATTCCCGCCTCATCACAAAAAACGTGACACGTTGTTGTACAAACCACTTGTTTGGTAGGTAGGCACTTATGCAGAGAAGCTATTGGTTGTATGAAGTAGTCGGTCATAATAACTTTCAGAATATACTTGTCGAGTACATTTGTCTACAGGCCCTTAGCGTGATTCCCGTCCATTATGAATAGAACAACGTACCTTTTCTCACCGTATTTTTTTCAGCCCTCACTGAAAGGAGTGCGAAGATACATGAATTGGCAAGGAAGTAAAATGCTGAATCTGCTACCCTCACACAAACAAGCGATGGCGCTCCGTAACGATAGACAATGCCCATTGTTTTTTTTTTTAAATCATTTAATTGTCGGAACTTAAAGAGATAGCTCTACATTGACTATTATTGTTGCACATGCATCTATCTATCGTATGGAAGTACTACAAATCCTAACTCGCGGTATGAAATGTGCTGGGTAATCAATGAAGTGGTCATGTGACCTCTCAACACCATTGCCTTAAAAATTCAACTCCCTTAATGGGATTCATTTCAAAACACGATTTTATTATTCTATAATCATGCTTTATTTATGTGTGGTGACGGAGAAAGAGTTGAAAGGGTGTCGTAAGACGTGGTTACGGAAAAAAAGCCAGAGGATCTAACAGCAAGAGCAGAAAAAATCGAAATAAAACCCTATACCAACTCGTCTGGCCAGCTTGGAAACAGCAGACCAAAGGCTCCTAACATTGAGAGAGGCCTATGTCCAGCAGTAGAGTGCGATGGGTTAATTATATGTAGGTGCTATTACTAATGGCTATTTCTAGCTAGTTAATAACTTAATAGCTCATTAATAACATATAATATAATGGTGAAGTTTGATGAGTAAACGCAATGCATTACTAATCAAATAGTCAATAAGTTAATTTTAATACTAAAACCTTTTTAAAAACAATCCTTTTTTTTTTTTTTTCTTTCATTGTCATCCGAACTGAACGTGCATACCAAATTTCAGCTCAATCGGTTGAGGGAAATTGAGTTGTAAGATTCCACCCGAACAAACATACATTGCAAGTTAAATAAAAGCGTGTAAAAAAGTTACCACTGGCTTTTGTGAGTAACTCCACCTGTTGCATGTTACACGGCTATAGAAATATTTTGTCCTAAAAAGGTATTATTTATACCCTACCTGCAGTAATACCACCTAGATATCGCAATGTACTGATAGTCATGAAGCGGTGAACAGTGAAAAACCGATTAAATGGATAAAGAATAATAAATACTATCTTGTTAAAAATGTCTTTATAAATGGTTTTTATTTTGTGATCATTTAGAGACAAAAATTGTTACTGTATGTTATCCTTTGGAGGTAGAAATTGCTCTCGCGGATTCTTTTGAGAAATAGGTATATTTTCGCACTGCATTAGTTTAGTTTATCACGTAGGTTTTAGACAGCGTTTTCTATTAAAGTGGCTCTATATATTTGAAATTTCTAAAAATTGTCATGAAACTTTAATGAAATTATAGGTATTACGCACATGAACGGAAAATGAAAGCATAAGAAATATGTACAAATGGCGGCTTTATCGATACAAGCGATTTCTTACAGTCAACCTTTGGACGAATTTTCCCTCTGCAAAAAGGAGAGCCAAGATCTACGAATTGACAAGGAAGGAAAGGGATGTTAAATCTGCTGCTCTCTCACAAACAATCGTCGGCTGTCCAACGATGGACAATGCCAATTGTTTTTTTTTTACTATTAAGTCAGTACCCTTGTTGCACATGCGGTAATGGTATATATCTATCGTACAGACGTAGTACAAATCCCCTAACTCGCAATATTGAAAGTTTTCGTTGCCGGTAGGATATATAGAACTGTTAGTGATAGAAGTCGTTCGAGTAGACACTGGGGTGGGTGCTGCCTTAAAACCCGCCCCCATTCGTTGACACGTACGATAGTATCGGGGGGCTAGCGTACGAAGTTCAATGAAGAATAAGCGATTAGAGTAACTGATCCTCTATCACGCCCTAGCCGTCGCAGACGCTAATTTGAAGCTCCATGACAATTACCAGAAATGAATGCCAGACACTCATGGATGAAGGGGTCATGTAACCTCTCAACACCACTGCCGTAGAAAATGTAACTCCCTTTTTGGAATTTATTTTAAAACACGCTTTTTCTATTCTAATATTGTGCTACAATTATGTATGTGCTTTATTTAACTAAAGAGTTACTCATTTTATACTACATTAACAATTATGAAGATTAAACTTCATAATTATCAATGTAATCATATAATAAGTTATTCCTTCATATAATAAGTAATGAGTACTTGTTTGTGTTGTACATAAATGTAATGCATTGCTTATCGATTTATTTTTTATATCGATTTGACGATTTCGAAATTTTAAGCGCTCCCGAAAAAGCCACGACAAGCCACGTCAAGAGAAAGAGAGGCAAAGCGGACGCCGGGCTCCAAAATGCAAACTTTGAAAAATGAAAAAAAACTTCAACGAACGTGGTTTGCTACAGTAATCAATAGTGATAAGAAATTACACTTGTGCTGAATTTTGGATTTTATTTGAAAGCTCAATGCGTTGAGGCTGTACACAACATAACTGGTGATTCGAGAGTTATATTATCTTGGCTACAACTTTATACAGTCGAGCTTTAGGCTGTTCCCCTACTTAGAAACGGATTCTCAGAACTTACCAGATGTAATAATCTTATTATAAATGACTACTCGAAAACTTTGATATCGCGGACTCATGATTTTTGCTGTTTAGATACTGCAGTGTGTGTTATGTAATAGTTTTGATGATTTGTTATAGATGTTTAAAGTAAGAGGTAATCTGTTATAGAACGAAGTTTTAATTATAAAAATTTATACCCTTCCTACAGTAACTTCATCTAGATAGTTTCACCATCGAGACTTAAATTTAAGAGCAAGCCCGGATCTAGGGGAACAAGCAGGGGTCCGTACCCCGGGCGGCAACTCGGGGGGCGGCAAATCCGTCTTTGTATATCTGACATGCATGGCACAACGCACTACCGCTAGTGCTCGAAACTAAAATGGTCCCTTAGAGCCAAATTTTTTTTTGGATTTTTTGTATTTTTCTTGCTGATTGTACTAGTTTGCCAAACTCTGTAAATGCAGTTCAAAATATCCCAAAAAGGTAGGGAAGGTCTCTTGAGAACATTTTGCAGTAACTACTTCGGGTAAGCTTAGAGCGTTTTCACACTCATCCGATATCCGATATCCGACATCCGATATCCGTCATCCGATATCCGACATCCGATATCCGATATCCGACATCCGATATCCGATATCCGACATCCGACATCCGATATCCGTCATCCGACATCCGATATCCGATATCCGATATCCGATATCCGACATTCGATATCGGAGGAAGTCAAATGTATGAGATATGTATCTATCTTTCACATTGTCCGGCCCGATATCGGTTATCGGAGCCAACACCGATGTCAGATATCGGATATCGGATGTCGGATATCGGATGAGTGTGAAAACGCTCTTCACACATTCTGCTCCGTTACAAAACTATACCTAGTATATGTCTACGGCATTCTACACAGCGCTACCTAGACCCAAAGTAAGCATAACCAGCCTGTGTTATGGAATCTACCATGTACTTTGATCCGTCTTTTTAGTGAATGCATAAATATTAAAAAAAAACATCTAAGTATGTTTATCCGCATTCTAGATTCCATAACACAAGCTAGTTAAGCTATGCTTACCATGGATCTAGATAGCGTTAAGTGAAATGTTGTGGAATATTTGTTTATTTATTTAAATACTGGAAATAGCGAATTTCACTAAAAGGAAACATTCATTTACTTTTTAAAATAGATAATTGGATGAGGTATGTAGGTTGGGTAGTTAGTAATTTAGGATGCTTGATTGGAAATTGTTTCCTTTGAGTATTCTTCCTGGTAAGATGAAAATCTTCCACCCTGTATAATGTAGGTGCATACGATATCAATTTTTTTTTCAACGCTGGCCTAAAGGAGCGAATATGAATTAGCAAGGCAGGAAAAAGATTTTAAAGCTGCTCTCACACAAACAATTGGCGGCTGTCCGTAACGATGGACAATGCCAGTTGTTTTTTTTTTTTACTATTAAATTTGCGGTACCGTTAGTAATACCGCCCTATCCTTGTTGCACATGCAGTAATGGTATCTATCTATCTCACGGAAGTACCTCAAAACGTAACTCGCGATATTGAAAGTTTTTGTTGCTGGTAGGATATATTGAACTATTTGTCATAGAATATCGGGGAGTCCGTTTCTACGCAGTAGTGCTCTACTGCGTAGAAACGGACTCCCCGATATTATATATATATATTATATAGACACTGGGGTGGGTGCTGCCTTAAAACCCGCCCCCATTCGTTGCAACGTACGATAGTATTGGGGAGCTAGCGTACGAAGTTCAATGGAAAATAAGCGATAAGAGTGCCTCCTCTATCGCGCCCTAGCCGTCGCAGACGCTCATTAGAAGCTCCATGACAATTGCCAGAAATGTATGCCAGACACTCATGGATGAAGGGGTCATGTAACCTCTCAACACCACTGCCGTAGAAAATTTGACTTCCTTTTTGGGATTTATTTTAAAATACGCGGGTATCCGCAGGGCTTTCCCGCACGTAAAAAAAAAAATAATAGTATTTATAATATAACTCATGGCACGAAAATTGTTACTCTCGGGGCACATTATATAGTAGTTCAAAATCCAAAATCCAAAGCCGTGGCCTGCAATGAATTTTTGGAGACGCTGGGGCGAGGTTCGTGGGGGTGGCCTTACCTTATAGTAAATCAATGAATTGCGTTGAATCTAGATATAAAAGTTCAATGGGGATTTTTCCCCATTTATCACAGTTTAGTCTCGTGCAAGGCAGTTTATTTGATGTTTTATTCATTAACTCAATATGTAAAGGCTGTACACAATATAACTGGTTCAAGAGTTATATTATCTTAACTACAACTTTATACAGCCGAGCTTGGGGCTGTTCTCCTGCGTAGCAATGGACTCCCCAGAACGTACCAACTGTAGGGGTCTTACATTTTACAAACAAAGAAAAGCCGCGTGGTTCTCGGCAGAGTAGAATTTGGGCCACCCCATCTCTTCCCACACGGTGTCGTACATTGCGACTTAGTGATAGGGCTGTTTAACATCAGACAGAAATGTATAGCCCAGACTCAGCCTGGCTCGGGTCAACAATAGTGCCCGGAATACGGCAATAGACTCACCCCCTATTACGTGGGACTGAATACAATGATTGGTGAAATGTGCGTGTTAATTCACCTCTGCCTAACCCTCCTATGTATGCATCTTAAATGAAAACACTTGTACTATTCCACATTACATATTTATTAAATTCCTGGCCCCCGATTCTGCTAAGTTATGTTAAAAACGATGACGGTAACGAGTCCATAGCGATAGCACTGTCATAGACATGACCGGTTTCGCCTTACGCCATTATCAAAGGATGATACATGTTTTTAGGGTATCAGATGTCAATTAGAGTAATATCTATTTGACATCTTATACCCAAAAAACATGTATGTCAATTGGAGTAATTTCTCTCTCTGCTAATTAGATAAGTATTTTTTTAAATACATACTTACTAAAATTCAATAGTTACAGCCAGACCACTGCTAATAGACACATTCAATTCATACATACGTAGTGAAAGCGCGCCCGTCTAACGCTCTACCGCTGTGCCACAGATGACAAAGTGAATGTCTGTCTGTTAGCGATAACTCCAGTGAAATAGTTCAATAATGTATTGGCATTATCCCTATTGTTGTCTCATTTCATGAACTTGAAGTATGTCTTTGTGACACCCAATTGTATCCCATTCCATAAGATCCCTGTGGCGGCAGAACATTCGACTGCTACGTCGGAGGTCCATGCCCGCTCAGTGCATAAATATGTCAATGCATTATCTATTTGCATTAGTCTGAGTGTTTATAATGTAGGTACGTCATATAGAAAAGATGTCGCTTCAATTTAAATTTTAATATCTAAACAAGTAGGAACTCCCTGGTACCTTTGTCTACAGACTCTAAGCGTGATACCAGTCACCATTATGAATGAAATACTGTATCCCGCTTTCAATTTGCACATAGGTAGGAAAATTTAAAACAAGTCAGTTTTTATTTTTCAACCCTGTCCAAAATGTGAGCCAAGATAAGGAAGGGAAGAGATGGTAAATCTGCTGCTCTCACACAAACAATTGGCGACTATTCATAACGATGGACAATGCCAATTGTTTTTTTTACTGTTAAGTGCCGGAACATAATGAGATGACGTTAGTACCTCTAGGGCGTTTCGTCCTATCCTTGTTGCACATACAGTAATGGTATCTAGCTATCGTACGGAATTACCACAAATTCTAACTCGCGATATTAAAAGTTTTCGTTACCGGTAGGATATATAAAACTTTTTGTGATAGAATATCGGGGAGTCCGTTTCTACGCAGGTACCGTGAGAGGTAGTACCTAATCTAGAATTGAAATTGTAATGTTAAAAGTGAGTATCAGGAATACATTCTGGCCATGAAGGACCTGATGAGTCCAAATTCTACATTGGCATCAAAAGATAATTTACTCAGTCCTCAGCCAGTTTGTACGTCCTTGCTACCTTCACTCAAAAGTCCTTCACATGAGCCAAATAGGAAACCCAGTAGCTCCTTCACCGAACAAAATAATGTACAATCCCAAATAGTAATGTTTTGTGATGAATTGGGGGAATCAATGGGCCAGTTATTAAGTTCATATTTAGAACACAAAGTTATTAACTATTGTATGCCGGGCTTGAGTTACTGTACTATTATAGAAAAAATAAAGAATTATAGTTTAAACACCAGCAGTACACTTTTAATTTTAGTGGGAGACAGGGGAAATGCGGACAGAAATGCTCTTATGAATTGTTTTGAATCATTGAGCTTATTAAATGTTAAAAATATAATTTTATTTACACTTCCATATAGCCGTAGTTTGTCGCAAGCAGAAAACAATATTAGATATAAGCTCAATCAAACATTACACACATTGACATTTCATAATTCCAATAAATTTCATTTAATTAACATAAACTTGTATTTAGAAAATAAATTATTATTGACAAAAGATAAATTCTATTTGAATAGATATTTTAAGAGACAGATAGCATCTTCGCTATCATATTATATTAAATACTCAGCCAAGAATTTGGCTAACCAACCTGCTTTTATTGAGCAGAAAAATGACAATGTTTGTCTTGCGACCTTGGAATCTGTTCCAAATAAGAGTGACAGTCATTTAAATTTAATTCTAGGACAATAGGGGAAATCTCTAGCAATTTAATTTTAGGGACAAAGGAAAAGTCTATGTTCATGAATATTATTCACCAAAATATTGAGGGTTTTTCTGGCAAAGAGTTAGAACTGGAATTATTTTTAAATGTAATG
Organism: Eilema caniola; assembly: GCA_949126895.1. Lineage (NCBI taxonomy): Eukaryota > Metazoa > Arthropoda > Insecta > Lepidoptera > Erebidae > Eilema > Eilema caniola. The sequence goes on along the minus strand of OX421464.1, from coordinate 7,153,265 downwards.
CATATTCATGTACTTTGTTTAACTGAACACTGGTTGAAACAACATGAACTATTAGTTAATATTGACAATTATAAAATAATTAGTTCGTTTACTAGAGATACCGCTATAAGAGGTGGGTCACTCATTTTAATTAATGACAAATTAAAATCTAAAGAACGAAAAGATATTGTAGCACTCTCAAGTGAGCGAAATATTGAAATATCATGTGCAGAGCTTCATCAATATATTATTATTAGCGTCTATCGACCTCCTTCCGGAGATTACCACCTATTTGAATCTATTATGGAAGAAATCTTAAAAAGGGCATTTCAATGTAAGAAGAGGGTAGTTGTATGTGGCGATTTTAATGTTGATATCTTAGAAAACTCCCAGAACGCGTTAAGGTTCCTCAATCTTTTTAAATCTTTTAACTTACAAAATCTTTTTTGTGAACCAACTCGCACCACATCCACAACAGCTACCTGCTTGGATAATATTTTTACTGACAGCGATGTAAACGACAAATCTATAATAAACTTCATAAAATCCGATCATGCAGGTCAGTTAGCTAGATTTGAGCACCAACATGTTCCATTGCCAAAAAATATAGTATGTAGACCAATCACAACATATCGTTTAGAAAAATTTAAAGAAAATATTAATAATAAAGTATCACTTTTGGAACCAAGTATTGCTGAAAACCCGGATGATCTTTACGAAGATTTGTTCGGAGTAATCAAATACGAATTTAATAACATTTTCACAACTAAAACAATTAACACTAATCAACTCAAAATTAAATTTAGTGATTGGGCTACACCTGGAATTTATAAGAGTAGACAGAAATTGTATAAATTATATGAGACAAAGGCATGTACAAATGATCCACAAATCATTGAACATACTAAAAAGTACTCTAAAATGTTTAAGAAAGTCTGTTCAATGGCCAAATCTAATTATATCCGTGATAAAATACAAAAATCTGATAATAAAATTAAGGCAACATGGAATGTTATCAACAAAGAAACCTGTAAAGCAAGGTCACGTGATCGATCCTTCGAGTTAGAAATAGATGATGGACACATCAGTGCTGACGCTGACGTGGCCAATGCGTTTGAATCTTTTTTTACAAATGCTCCAATTACCATAACTAGTAAATTAAATTCTTCAAAAAACGTAGCTGCTTCTCTTCTTGAATCTTGTGTTGATAAATGTAGAGTAAACTTTGATTTTCAGTATATTGACCCCGAAACCGTAATAAAAACTTTTAAGCAACTAAATATAAAAAAGACTGAGGATCTGTGGGGCATTTCAACCAATATAATAAAATCAGTAATGCCCACTATTGCCCCTTATCTCGCATTTATATTTAACCAATGTATCGATGATAAACAGTTTCCCACACTCATGAAGTTTAGTAAAATCATTCCATTATTCAAAGCAGGGGACAAAACTGATCCATCTAATTTTCGGCCCATCTCCATACTCCCAGCACTCAGCAAAATTTTTGAAAAAATTATATTTAGTCAACTGCTTTCACATTTCGCTTCTAATAAATTACTTCATGAGAAACAGTTCGGTTTCACTAAAGGCAGAAACACGACGGATGCAGGAGTTGAACTCGTTAAACATATATTTGATGCATGGGACAAGAAGCAGGATGCCATCGGTATATTTTGTGATCTATCAAAAGCTTTTGATTGTGTTGATCATGAGACTTTGTTACTAAAATTAGGTTATTACGGTGTTTCTAACAGCTCACTTAGCTTACTTAAATCTTACCTCACTGGCAGAGTACAAAAAGTCAATATTAATGGCACTAACTCATCTGGCGCCCCATTAGTCATGGGAGTTCCCCAGGGCTCGATATTAGGACCCCTTTTATTCTTGATATATATAAATGATCTTCCTCACTTCGCTAAAAATCTTTGTGAAATAGTATTATTTGCTGATGACACATCATTAATTTTTAAAACTGATAGACATAAAGAATTACCTGACGATGTGAATATCAACCTTTCCAAAATATTGCATTGGTTCACAAGTAACAACTTGCTGCTCAATGCGAAGAAAACAAAATGTGTAAAGTTTACTATGCCTAATGTAAGACAGATAGATACGCATATCACAATGAACGATGAGTCTGTTCAAATAGTTGATACCACAGTTTTTCTTGGTATGACTCTAGATAGTAAACTGCAATGGGGTTCTCATATCGCAGCCTTGGCAGGAAGACTTAGCTCAGCTGCCTATGCGGTTAGAAAAATAAGGTCACTTACTGATGAGGAAACGGCACGATTAGTTTATTTTGGCTACTTTCACAGCCTTATGTCGTATGGTCTGATGCTGTGGGGCTCAGCTGCTGATATTGAGGCTATTTTCATATTACAGAAACGAGCGATACGAGCAATCTATAGCCTCAGACCCCGTGACTCGCTGAGAGAACTATTCAAAGAAATTAATATTTTAACAGTTGCTAGCCAATACATTTACGATAATGTTTTATATGTACGCAAGAACCTAGATCTTTTCAAAAAAAACTCTGACGTACACAATTATAATACGAGGAATAAAAATAAACTTGTAGTGCCAAAACTCAGACTTCAAAAGGTTGGTAATTCTTTTGTAGGTAACAATATTAAAATGTTTAATAAAATTCCTCAAGAGTTGGTTGACATGCCTCTAAATAAGTTTAAAATCGAAGTAAAAAAGACTTTAATGAAAAAAGGATATTACAAAGTAAACGAATACCTTAATGATAAAAATGCATGGTCATCCTAATCTCTTTGCTTGCTCGCACAATATAGACCTATGAAAAATAAAATAAAAACAAATTGTTTTAAAAAAAAGAAACTATAATATTGTTCACTGAGTTTCTTGCTGGTCTCTTCTCAGTAGAACCAACTTACCGAACCAGCGAAAGAATCATTTTCAAATGATTTATTTACTTAATTTAATATTATATTAGTAATTTCCTGACATTATTGTAAAATTTTGACGTTCATATGTGCTCTTTATGTGCCTAAACTGAATAAACGAAATTGATTCTTTGATTCTTTGATTCTTTGATTCATTGATTGGCTATGCTTGCTTTTTTCCCTGGAATAGGTTTCCATAGGTTGCGAATAGAATCGGAATCGTCGCAATCATTTCGAATCGTTCGGGATCAGACTTCCACCCCGAGGAGGGCCAGACCGAGAGGCCGGGGTGCGAGGGATATGTCGCATGACAACCTCACCTTCGGCCTAGCACTACGACCCAGAGACGGCGTGCGGTTTAGTCGGTTCGAGTCCGACATAACCTCACCCTCCGGCTCCGGAGGGGCGGGGTATGCGTGGGGACCTCCCGCACGTAAAAAAAAAGACAGGTTGCACTCTGGGAGTGCCGGCAGAAGTGAAACCTTTTTCTTTCTTTCTTTCTTCCTTATATACATAGAAAAAGATAAAAAGAACATACCATACCATACCATTACATATAATATAACGCCAATCATAGAACCTATCACTAATTTTCTGCAAATTTTCTGTCAGAAGAAATTAATAAATTACAAAAAGAAAAAATAATCACAAAAAGTAATAAATTACAAAAAGAAAAAATAATCACAAAAAGTAATAAATTACAAAAAGAAAAAATAATCACAAAAAGTAATAAATTACAAAAAGAAAAAATAATCACAAAAAGTAATAAATCACAAAAAATGTCAGAAGGCCAGGTTTGATCCCGGTACTATCTGAAACCATAAGGACTTACAGTCGAAGCGCTCACTGCTAAGCTACGAAGCTATTTATCGTATCTTGCAAAATAGACAGTCTGTAGCTGATGTTGTATTACGTCAGTCGTTCGGTTACGGTTCAAAGGTCAAGAGATCTTGACGAAAGTTTAACACTTTTTACCCATCCAACGCCGCTAAAGAAGTTTTCACTTCAAAAAGGGAACAGAATTCCACGTGTATACCTCGGGACATAATGTGCTCTATACACGTTTTTTAGGCGTCTTTTACGGTGGACTAGCTCAAATTCACCAACCTATAGGTACCTATAGATTATGTATCCCAAGGTATTCGGAAGTAAGGCAACAGCTAGTATGCCTATGGTGAAAGCATAATCACTTCTGCACTTTATACTCTTTGAAGGACGCGCCTCTGTAGTACCCAAGTGATTGAATGCGAGCGCAAATTATAGGTTGTACACACACCTTATTACTGCTCTCGGGCTGTTAAAGCAATTTACTTGACATTTAAATAATGCTGCACTGAATGCGGACAGCGCCGTGTAATAAAAGTTTACTTAAGGTTGAAATACATCTGGTAGAACCGAATCATATCTTCCTTTACGTCATCTATCATTTTCTATCACTCAAAAAGGGATATCTGTCTGAGTGCTTGTAGACAAGGCTATAAGTTTGTAGAATAGAATAAATTAATCAATGTATGGGATTAAGATACATTGACGACTGTCACAAATGTCATAAACGTCAAAATATGTGTGACCCCTATAAACTGGCTGCAACACCCTTCCTACAGTAACGCCCTTAGATGGTGGAATGTAAAGATAGTTGTGAGTCGGTAGACAGTGACGAGAGTTTATTACATAAGAGCCATAGAAGTACTTATAGCCAATTCTCCAAATAAAAAAATGTTCACAATTCTATTCCCACTCGACTTCGACAGCATCACAATAACTATGTGCCCAGAAGGGCAACTTTCATAAAAAATGTTCAAAATCAAATTAAATGTCAAACCACTATTGTCGTATTTTAAGAAAAAAATAGCTTATTATCAATTATCATTAAATCGAGGCAAAATGTATTTATATATTTTGGTCAATTAGCCCTCATGTCATTGAAATCATGATCATTTGGGAGATTGAGACTAGATCGATATTGAATTTTGAACATCCTTTTATTTGGACAATCGGCATTCAGTACCTCTATGGCCCTTAGATTAAAAACTCTCATCGAACGGCTACCAACGGTTCTTCACTATACACCACCGCTTCACAACTATCTCTACAATCCTGTATCTAAGTGGCGTTACTGTAGGAAGGGTACGAATAATACCTTTTTAGGGCTTAAAGCATTTATCAATTCATATAAACTAAAACACAGAAATATCCACATACATAAAACAAACACTACACTATCAAAAAGTAGGAAAAATCTTAATTCGCGATATCAAAGCTTTCGATATGTGTAAGATATACGAGTAAGACCACTATAGCTGGTGCCTTCTGGTGAGTCCGTTTCTACGCAAGAGATCAGCCCGAAGCTGTATAAAGTTGTAGTCATGACAATGTAACTCTCGAATCACCAGTTATATTGTGTACTGCCTCAATACCTTGAGCTTAAATTAAAGACCTAAATCAGACAAGACTAAACATAATGTTCAGCGGGAATAATCCGGTGTTATCGCAAACTACAGTCGTAGAAGATTTGCTTTGCTTTGATTTTTATGCGCATTCTAAAACCCATAACAAAAAAATACTTTTGGTCTACTTGGTTGTGTTGTGTTGAATGTATTTCAATGTTTTTATTTACGACAAGAAGGAGTTTTTCAAAAAATATACTTACTAATTAATAAATTTAAAAACCCGACTGCTGTTTAAAAGATCGAAACATGTTTGATAGTAGGCGGTACCTATTCGCACATTATAAACCAAAAGCAAATTAAGGGCTCGCCTGTGTAATTTTTTTTTATCCAGACGCCATTCCGCCCCTAAACTCCACTGTGTACTTTGTATGGACATTTTATGTACCCTATGGCACTCGAGAGATGAATACCTTTCATTTGAGATCCCACTCCTCAAAATCCGTCCAAACGTTAGGCCTGTGGAGGGGAACAAAGAAAACTACATAGATACATACAACAATACTACCCTAGCTGGCGCAGTCGGGTAAAAATATGGAGTCCACCGACTCATCGAATCTGCCATACGCGGTCGCAATCTCTCTCTTTCTCCCGTTTTAGTAAATTACTGTTCTAGGTTAAAGGAAAATGATAAAAACACGGAAAGGGTGATTCGATACTACCAAGCTTACAATTCCCGACATAAATCCTGCCCCAATGACGTCACACAAAGTGATCTACATACATGCGCGTGTCATGGAGCAGCTAAAATCGACCACTATCCACTAATGATTAAATTATATCAATTTTATAGACTAGGAGGTCAAGATATACGCCGGTAACTGTACCAGAATGTAGTTCAACAACTGTTACGACATATTGGAGGTCAAAAAAGACGACTTGTGTGGCTTGCCGGTAGAGTTTTTTTTTTTATATAGGACACGTCAATTTGCCTTTACCTCGCCTGATGATACACTTATAGGTCGTGGGTTCGACTCCCACTTAGTGCAAATATATATGTGAATGTTAAAGCGTCGGTGCTTAGTAATTAAACAGTAGGCTATACGCTCGAATTCTAGCAGCCAATACAATAAAAAACATGAACTTACAGTAGTCCCTTTTACGACATTACTAATTTCAATTACTAATAGATATTCTTTGACTATTTCTATGTAAAATTAGGTAGGTAAGTATGACTTTATCTGAGTATGTTTATCCGTTAGCTAGCTAGAGTTTACATATTGGGTAACTGATACTTTCGTTTTATAACAATAATTAACTTATTAAATTAAGAATGGTAAAAGAGTGAAAACAGTTGCGTTGGTCCGTATTTTATCATTCTTATTTATCTTTAAGCACCCACGCAACCTTTAATAGTAAATAGTATTTAAATCATTTACTATTAAAGGTTGGGTGGATGCTAAATATTATGACGTCACAAATACATTTTCTCAAACATGCAATGAATTATTGACATTACGTTCCTCTTAATAGGCTGCGAAGTATGACGTTTCAGGCGCGGCTAGGACCAGAGGCCGGCAATGGAATTTCATACAAACCTTGCAGGCCTAGGCCGGCAAAGTCCTCTTTTTTAATTTCGATTTCACATAAATTTGTGGCAAAGGCATCGACACTGCCACTATGCGTATTAAAAAAAATATATATCTTTAATTTTTTTGTTGTTTATTTCGTTGGCATGTTTGAGAAAAGCACTATACATACCTCGGCGGGATATATGGGGTTGCCTGCCTCAGACCTATCCGGCCTCGCTTCGCTCGGCCGTCTATATGTCTTCGGCCGGCAACCCCTTTCATCCCGGCCTCTGTAGTAATGTACTATTTTAATATAATTTTCCTTATAACTTACCGTTTTGACGTTTAGTAAACAGTAACTAATTTGACTAGTCAGTCGAATTGACGGCGCTTTTACTCTCAGATTCTATGATCCCAATGTACTGCTACCTGGATTGCGTTCTCTGAGGCACTCATAAATTCCTCCGGTGTACAAGTAGATGGGCATGCAGCACACGCTAGCTGGGCCCCGATTCTGCTAATATTTTTTACATGGTAAAACCACTGCGTTACCACAGACACTGTTACGAATGCCATTTAATTTTAGACTTTACGTATATGCTGATAAAGTCTAAAATTAAATTACAATCTTGTGGAGTGAATGAAAAATGTTATAAACTCTTCCTCTTTTCATTTTGGACTTTAACACTCAGGTATAAAGTCTAAAATTTAATGACATTTAATGCAATGTCAGCGGTATGATAGTGGTTTTGTTATGTCATAAAATTTACAGAATCGGGGGCCAGGCATGACGTTCCCGCATAAATTTAATCCTACTAATGTTATAAATGCAAAAGTTTGTATGTATGGATGGATGGATGTTTGTTACTCTTTCACGTAAAAACTACCGAATGGATTTTAATGAAAATTTACAGTTATATAGCTTATACATCAGAATAACACATAGGCTACAATTTATAACGGTTACTGATATTATAGAGATACCCGATATTATAGCGATAACCGACAGCCACGCCGGCGGATCCGCAGGCAAAAGCTAGTTTTTCAATAATTTTTCTCAATGAACGTCAATTTGGAATAAAAGAAAATATGGAAAGCTTGTACTTTTGAAGGTAGACAATTGCGCGTAGTGGTGCTCCGGAAAGTTATTGAAGATACGAGTATAAGAATATTCGTCCATATATTATTAGTGTTATGACATAAAATATTATGCGAACGAATAGGGAACCCTCCACCTAAATAAAAACACTCAACGCCGACAGCATATAATTACCAATTTCCCCTTACTTATTCAATTAAACACACTAATCAAAATTTCACAAACGATTACACACAATATTACTTAAAGCTTAAATTACCAGTCATCGGTAGCTATCGGCATCGTCAACGATCGGCAAGTATCGTCGAAGATCGAAAGCCCTCGGTAACGATCAGAAACTAAGCAAATCCCGCGGCAATCACAAACGTCTCCCTTATATTAGCTACAAAATGAACTTGGGCCTAATAATAGTGGTAGTAGCATGTTATGGAAGCCAATTACGAGGTGGGTAGCACAACAAATCCGGTAGTTAATTATCCTAAATTGTATAATGGCGGTGCGGCAGTTCGCGACGCGTAATTGCCGGCCCCGAGGCACCACATTCAGACCTGGGACTAAGAAAGCTGATGGTAATTCTTTGATTTATTAACTAGTTTTTACTTTATTGCGTTTTTTTTTTGGTTGTGGTATATTTTGAGTACTTATGGAAGTTGATTGATGGACGGATCTTTGCATAACTGATATTCATTAATAACCAGATAATTTCTCGACATGGTTTGCGTTAGGCAATTTCACAAACGCGCGAACTTTGCGAGTTTGTGAAACTGCATTCCAGCTGGACTAAGCCGACCCATACCCTTGGGAGTCTGGTGCATACAAGAAAAAAAGAATAACTGAATCTGACAGTTAAAAAGGTAAATATGTCATCGTCACCCCAGTGTTAATCACGATTTTCATACAAATATAACCCTAAAAAATAATTGCCACTGCCAATTCAATTGCTGTTGTAAGAGAGATAATTTCGATAAAACTAACTTTTAAACTCTCGCGTTCCATGATATATAATTAAGAGAACGGGAATTAACGCGATCATGGTATAGGTACGTAGGGTAGATGAAGAACTTACTACCTCACGGGTTCAAAGACGGCGGGTGGGTACCGCTGAGCCCGTCAGCCTGTGAACACGGCCGGTGTAACCTGGTCGAAACGTCAAGCAATCAAAGGTATGTAAGTACCTATACCATAATCGCGTTAATTCCCGTCATCTTAATTACAAATTTCGATAAAAATTGGTAAAAAATTTACTCAGACCAGTATGTTAATGTATTTAAAAATGAACCGATTTGGTGGTTCACGCTGCCTTAATAATATTTTTAAGGTCCCATAACCCCGGTTGCATCCTCAACTTGCATTTTGAAGCCCTAAATCCCAATTTCTTCAAATTCAAATTCCTCTCATACTCATTCTTTCCTTATCCCAATCTTGGCTTTCACGGGAGCGAGAATGTTAAATAAATTATCGCAAGTAGTAATTATTTCCAACTCATATTCCTCCATTACAGACTTAACAAGAAACATCATCAGCTTTATAATAAAGACGACATATTTATTCACTCATTTTAATAGCATTACCTTGCTAAGGACGTGCCACCAAAAACCAGTTATGTCTCTATACTCAAAGTACTTCATATGAGCTGTAATTAACGATCAAATCACTCATCCGACAGACGATTAATAACGAACGTATGTCTTTCATAATTCGAATTACTACCTGATGGTGTGCGGATAAATAAAAACAAAATCAAATTATGGGCCATTTATATAAACCAATTTGCATGGCAACTATTAAAGCTGGCGACACAAGAACATTATCTTAGGGCTGGCCATTTGAGGCCAAGAGAGCGTAGATTAAGTATCAATTACAGACTTTAATGGACATCAATTGCTTTAAGAAATACCAACTACAAATCATTACCTACTTAAAAATGTTTAAGTACATAATTCTATACTAATATTATACATAAATGCAAAAATAACTCTATCTGCCTGTCTGTCTATCTGTTTCGTTAACCACTGTACGAATCTTGATAAAGTATGGTCACAGAATAATAATAATTAATAGTACTAACGTAGTATGGTACAGAAATGGACTATAGCTTGAGAGAGGACATACTCTACCTTTTATCGCGAAAAAATGAGTTAAAAGGGTTCAAATAGGGGATGAAAGTTTGGCATTTTTGAAGACAACCTGATGATTACAAAGATAGATAAGAGCTTGGGAAAAGGCATATGTTATGTTTGGCCGCGATAACCAGGCGAGCGGGGCCGCGGGCAACGGCTTTTTCGAATAATTGATATTAATAAGGTTTGTGTTACGATTGACTGTGATGGATGATTAACGCAAAGCTGGTCACGATCTTGAGTCTGGTAGCCGAAGTGACAAAAAATTAGGCGTTTAATAGAGCTGACGTACTCGTGAGTCTTTCGTAAACATTATTTTTTTGCAATAATCTATTAAGTGGTTTTTTGATTATATTTACTTGAGATTAAACAGGAATTACATTTTAATTACAGGCTATTAAGATTTTAAACGCAAATTTTAAATTGAATATTATTATTATTTTCACGAATATTATTATTGCCTTTGGTTCTTTACATACGTTTTCACTAAGATAGAACACAGTTATCACTGCGAAAACTTACGGAAATATTAATTAGCTAAACACATGCTAAATAACAAAGTAGGTACTACCTAAACTTGTTTTCAATCATTACTTATAATCGGGGCAAGTTTTCAGGAAAAGTCATTCCCACGCTAGAAAGTGATTTTTAGATAGAATAGTACAATCAATTCTGCTCTAATCTACCCGGCAGCAATGCTATGACAGAATCAGCCACGGGTCTCGATATGGTAGGAATGGGCGCCCATCTATTATAGGATCCGGCCTATCAATGACCTTCACCTATCTGTTTACCGAATAAAAAATATATTTTAGCGAATGAAATGTATTGCTGAACACATATCAATAGGATTGCCTAAAAAATCAATACAATGACAAAAAGATAATTGTTAAGAAAAAATGCATCGCCATTTAAAATGCCTTTAATAGGCATTTTGATATGCCGTATGACATAGTACGCACAATGCTTCTCACTTACACATCGTTAACTCACTCAGATTTTATGATTTCGAAGGCGGGTTGCCATTATTAATGACCAGATTTTCATACGCAGCTTTATAAAGCTGCGTATGAAAATTACCTGTTTGTACACGGCAACCAGGGAGTATGCAGCAAAAAAGGTAAGCTGCCTAGCTTTTGCATGTAGTATTATACATTGTATACTTTTCATTGAAGGTTCATTTTTTGGCAGCCAAGTTAGTAAAATTAGAAAAAAAAAACATTTAAAATTTCTAATAATAAAATGTTTTTGACCATATTTTTTTAGACAAGCCTATTGGTATGTATTCAGCAACATATTTTATTTGCTAAAATACATTTTTTATTCGGTAAACAACTGGGTGAAGGTCGTTGTTAGATCGGATCTTAGACCAATCCTTAGACTGACATAGCTCGTAACCTACTCGATTACCGTTTAACCACGAGCCCCGATTCAAAGCAATAGCGACTACGACACGTAATAGTAACAGCAATCAGTGGTTTAATCGACCAGCTATTGCCCGCAGCCATTCGCTTGACATACGACGTGCGAACTCAGCAATTACCCAACTTACTGATTACAGCCCCGGCTGACGATAGCCTGACGAGTGACTGACGATAGCGGCCAGCGATTGACGACCGACAACTGACAATCGCGAATTATGCGGCGAGATGAAAGTCGGAGAGTCGTGACTCCCATTCGATGTGGTAAATTGAATTATTGACGTTCGTAAAAGTCATTAAGATAAAGAAAAGTATTGATTCGATGTAGATATTAACAATTAAGATTTTTTTGTTAAGAGTATCAATTAGTGTTTCGCGACGTTAGTTTTCACTTTTTGATAATGTCATTGTAATTTTCATTTCTGTCAAATAAATGCAATTACTATTAATAATAATTTGTCTTCTAATGAGTAGAGCTTAGCAATTAAGAAAAGGTTAAATGTTAATTATTCGCCTGTTTATATTTTGCTTAAATACCTACCGCTATTTTGGTTACTAGTAACTTCATTTTCTGCTCTGTTCCATAATTCAGATGCATTGCTTTCAAACTCTGTAGTATCATATGTATAAAAACTAACCTAACTAGTATTCATCACACATATGGTAGTACTGTATAGTACGTGTTAGCTTGTGGCGGGATGTAATAAGTACACTACTACTTACCATCATCAATAATCATCATACAAGTTCCAATCTCGGCCCCATCCAAAGCTTACACTTGGGAGTCCGATATGCTCTTACTTCTTCATTCCGTTATTTAGTTTATATTGGTTCTTACGAAAGCAATTACCTACCTGAAGAAAGTATATTTTTAAAGTAGAATAGTGTGCTCGTAAAAAATTAACGCACATTAACAATTATTTTATTTGATAGATCTATATATTTACACTCATATATTACTATTAATATTCTATAACATATGAATTTGAAAAGTATGAACCCATACAATTAGTTATCAAACCAAAAAATATTCAGGAATTCAAAATCGTCTTCAGTTGGAATGGTATTTCAAGTACTTTTGTCACAAAAGGACAAGATGAATGAACGAATGAATGCGTTCTTTGACGAGACTCATAACCGACAAATAAATCATTGTGTTGTCGCACGTATAAATGTCGCTGAGGGCACTTATTGATGAAAAACACCGGCAGGCCATTAAGTCATTCATTAGCCAATATTAAAGTGATTAAAGTTTAACGCAAAAAATAATGTAAAGACGCGCCTTAATTATATATTTTTGCCCTCAACTTCGACAATCATAGTTATGATAATCTACTTTATTATATTGGAAATTTTCTTTTTTTAATAAATTCTGACCGTTACCATCATTATGTTGTACTAGCTGATAGTATAGGCACCTAAGATTACAATGGTTTGTTGTAATTCCAACAATTTAACCCTCCAAAACCTGTATACCTACGCGTGAAACAGAAACCCGTATTAAAGAAAGTCGTTCCTCCGTCATGGGCCTCTGTAACTGAGACTTTTACCTACTTGTATGACTCCGGACCTCTATAATGTCGCTTATAGAGGTCCTGAGTCAAACAAGTAAAAGTCTTTGATCGTAATAACATTAACCCATGCTGACAACCACCTTCGTACTATTAAAAAACAACGTTGGTTTTCAAAATAGGCTCATTCTATCCCATATTGTTTTCTATTTCGTGGAACTAACTTATCTACCTACTTTTATATCTCTTTCTTTTAGAATAGCCCCATGTTATTCCATTACATCCATACTAATATTATAAATGCGAAAGTAACTCTGTCTGTCTGTCTGTCTGTATGTTACGTTTTCACGCCTAAACCACTGAACCGATTTTGATGAAATTTGGTATAGTGGTAAATTAGACCTTGAGAAAGGACATAGGCAATGTATGGTCGTGATAACCGACATCCACGCGGGCGGAGCCGCGGGCAACAGCTAGTTATACATATATTACACAGGTACATTGATTAATTAACAACTGATTAATTGCAAATGTAACTTTGTTATCTACAATATTTTTTTTACCACTTAGGTGGCAGACAAGCACACGGCCCACCTGATAGAAAGTGGTTACCGTGGCCTATGGACGTGTGCAACACCAGGGGCGTCACACGCACACACTTGCGCCACCGACCCTGTTAGAGCAGAGAGTTTCTGTGCCGTCCGTGTAGAAGATGACAAGCAAAGCAGGACAAGCCTAAGGTCTTCCCTCTGACAGCACAAAAACTCTCCAGTGAGCTGTGTTACCGTACTCACCGCCGGGAATACTACACGAAGTTTTTATGGCCGCGGTATTCTGTAGGGCGTACTTCCCGAGTCGGACTGCTCAATTGGACGGAAATACCATCGTGTCCTACCCCCTTATATGGGATTACAAAGTTATTTATACAGGTAATGTCTAGAAAACTCGATCAAAATTGAAAAATATTTGAATTTTTCCTTGTTTAATACACTAAACACTAGGTAATTATATTCTAAATTTGAAGCTGCTTGAAGTACCTTAGAATTTTGATGATCGGTCAGTCAGTGCGTGACAAAATTAAGATACTTTGACTCGAATTCTTTAAATACTGGTTCAAATTATATGAAATATACCGCATTTATACAATGCCTGCTCGATTACTGAAATTTCAGGCTTATAGTTTTATCCACATCGATATTATAAAGGGTCGAAAATGGCCTGAATTGCTTCGAGAAAAGGATGGAATACTTTTTAATAGCACTGCTTAGAACAGGGTTTCTCAAACTTATACATGTCCTTGTACTCCGCCCTTCCTCATTAGATTTTCAGAACAAGAAAAGAAAAATAAAACAAGATAATAAATTTCAACCTAATGTTTTCAAAAATTAAGAAAGAAAGAAAAGTTAACTGTAGATAAAGCAAATAAATAGAACAAGGGGGTTAGGTTTTCGTTGAATAATGTGATGCGGGCTTATTTTTAACATAAAATCAATTCTTGAAGCAATTTCACTTATGTCATTTTAATCTTCAAATTCAGTGTTAAGTTGATTTCTATCTTTATCATGATAGCACAAGTATGGTAAAAGGAATTTCACGCCTTTATGTGAAAGCACCGAATATTATTCTTGCCAAGCTACCCAAACCTCCATCGTAAATTTTGTCTACCTCCTGCGATCTGCTGGCGTAAGTACCCCAAGTCCCAATTTGAGAAATTCTGGTCTAGATGACTATTAACAAAATTATGCTAAGATGACATCATACTGGTGGAAATTAAACTTACCTTAAATTATCCAATTTACATGTTTACGAGGTTGTATCTATCAATTTGAAAGTCTCAAGGTCGTGATGTCTTAAAATGAGCACATATTAACTAAACATGATTGCATACCAAACTTTCAAAAACATGATAGACGTTTCATCAAAATATTTCCGAATTTCACAATAATGATAATTTATAATATTATCTAATTGATTGACTGCCGCGTCTTCTCATGCAACAGAAAATAATAAAATTCTAAATTCAAAAGTTGTTATAGAATGTCTTTTTTTAGTTTGAAATATCAAACGTCAATTTTTTTAATATTAAACCTTTTTGAGAGTTTAATTTTTTAATTAATTCCACCGATACGGTTCAAGATCTTATTTTGAAGTTCCACTGTCTAGGGTAGGTATACGATTGCCCACGAAGTACCTACCTGCACAGGGTGAATAAAAATTGAACGGATCTGTAGTTCACCATCTCTGGTTCAATCGAATTACACGGGGATTGTTTGAGGATCCAGTGGCGCAAAAACCTCAAATTGTAGAGGAATAATATTGTGAAGACTATACATATAAAAAGAGTATATAAACAGGTATTTTAATTACTTAATATGTGCTTACTTATCTATCGACGACTAATCACTTAGTAACTTCCTCATTTTTGAATATACTAAAAGATGTATGACTACTTAACTTCAAAGAATTATGAATCTATTTATTATCTAAATATGTTTGTAAATGGTTAATCAAAACCAGACACTGTAAAAAATCATACAAAGTTTAAAATAGAGAATGAAAACGGTACACAACACAAAATCGTGATGAATTACGATGTGCTAACACCGAATTACCCACAGCAACGATTACACGCTTAACGCAAAAATGATACCGCCATTCATCCATCATTACATGGACAGAACTGTGAGAAATTAGCGTGAAGAATCACAAAACTGCACTCACCCGCGTCTAATAACAATTACCGATGTCAATCGATATAAATCGCTAATTTCGTGTAAATTTCATGTAAATAAATCTATTCTTTAAGCATCAGGTAGATTCTTTGCACCGTTCTAGGTGCAATCGACAAAGGCGATACGGTCTCACTTTTTCATAAAAGTTGTATGCAAAGGTGAGACCGTATTTCCTTTGTCGAATGTACCACTTGATTCGATTTATCGATTAATCCGATTAACCGATGCCCACTTACGTTCAAATAAAAACCAAAAACAAAATGTTTTGAAAATCGAAAAATATTTCGTTTTTAATTTCTCAATCTGGAATTGTAAACATTCAGCTATTCTGTTTAGAATAAATTGCTGTTTTCGGATGAGGCGAAGATGATTTTGAATTCGGAACGGGACGCATAAACTACAAAACAAGAAAATACATCATCTGCATGACGGCAAAAAAAAAATTGAGAATGGTTGCTTGACAAATTGGGTATTTGACTGAAGTCTTGTTCAATTACAAAACGTCAAAACGGTAAGGTATGAGGAAACTATGATTGTTTGAAATAATTTACTGTGACATCCTAAATATTTAATAGTCAAAACATTCACTATTATTATAGGTTGGGTGGATGATTAAAAATAAATAAAAACGATAAAATTAGAACCGATGCAACTTTTACCGCAGTTTTACCATTCTTAATTTAATAAGTTCAGTTTAATACTACTGTTCAGATAACTACGGGAAAATAGGTACCTAATTAATGGTCTATCCCGTTATCCAATTTTTGTTCCGTAGATTACATACACAGACAGATTAAGTCATTGGTTTAAACGCGCAACATATTAATTTTTTTAAGCCTTAGTTTCTAACTCACACATTTTTAAGCCATGACAAAATGAACGATGACCCCGTCGTTGAAATCAGCAGCCTATTATGCGATCGCAAGGCTCGGCCCCTTAGTAAAATTAGCTCTTATAATAACATGTTATATGCCAACAATACAGCTAAAATGAATATGTACAGCAGTAGCAGTCCGTTAATGTCTTAGGTACAACATTCCACAGGTTATTTTTTGTGGTCCATATATTTTAAAGTGGTTCAAACCTTACATTATATTCAATTAGATTTTAGAACCATTATACAGGGTGTAATCGTTAAGTGTGTCCAGGCGATTATTCCGTAACTATTACAGATATCAAAAAACTTTAAACTGATATCGAAAGTACGTTACCTAATGAGTAAAATGACATCAATAACTTTTTAAAAATCAAACGAGAGGTATCTAACATTTTGACATTAAACACTCCCATACATTTAGTATGAGATTAGTAGAAAGGTTTAAGTTTCCTTATTTTAAGTGATACTCATTTTACCTTAATCATATTTCATGATTACGTATAATATGACAATGATGATTTTCAAGTAGATACACGTGTGTATTAATTATCTTACTACTTCAAATTAGTAATAAACCGTGTTTCAATATCGCATTAAGTAATTTGAGCTAACTGAAAAGCAACACACTACAAGAAAAAGATACTCTTTAGTGTTCGTTCTAAATTCAAAACTTTTATCTCAGGTTGTTGCTCCCGCCAATTTACCGTTGTTTTTTTTTAATTTGCGTCAATAGTCGTGATTGTTTCATTTATTGATTACAAAATAGCATATTCCAAAAGAGAAAAGAGAGATATGCTAAAATTTACTACAAATAATATATGATTGTAACAAAAGAGCGGCCATTATCGCCTACAGATAGAGAAGTCCCTTCTGGTGTACGTACCTTAAACCTTTCTACTAATCTCATACTAAATGTATGGGAGTGTTTAATGTCAAAATGTTAGATACCTCCCGTTAGATTTGAAAAAAGTTATTGATGTCATTTTACTCATTAGGTAACGTACTTTCGATATCAGTTTAAAGTTTTTTGATATCTGTAATAGTTACGGAATAATCGCCTGGACACACTTAACGATTACACCCTGTATACATGACACGTATACTTATGGTAACTATAACAAATTCTTTTTTCTTCATTGTTTGCACTTTGGTGCTCGGGACGGTCTCCTACAAGGAGTTTGATTAGCTTTAGGAGCGACTAAAACTGATGCCACAGAGTAGAAAAGCTAACTCCAAAAAGCAGATAGATAATAATTCTATAATGTACACCAATATGTTTACAGTAGAACAAATAAGTAGCATGTATACAGTTAGTGTCAGTGTTACACAATGGGTAGCCTTATCGCTGGAAGATATAACTTCCAAGCAATCCTGGGATGGCCAGGGACAGGGATTAAAGGTAAATCTGTATCAGAACTTTATCCGTTAATTAGCTGATGCAAGGGCTTGCAGGTGAGTATGGCCGCAACCACGCAGATACTACTTACTACAATGGATTGGATTATATTGCAAGTCGTAAAGTAAGTACTTCCCAGTGGAGTGCATGTGAATATCGTAGAATATTATCGACATAGAGCTGTTCTCTACCTATAAAATTTACCAAGCTTTTTGCCTACGATTGTACACTAAACTTATATTAAAATGTCTGGTTTTTTTTTCGAGTAAATAAATATTTCCTACCTAAAAATAACATGAGTTACACCTACAACGTATGTTCATCTACATTCTAGAATCCTTACCTATCACAAGCTACGCTTATGGGTCCATATGGCACTGTTTAATACTGGTATGTCCCAAGATATTTATATAAGTAACAACTTTTTATAGAACACAATAGGAACCCATGGAATGAGCCCATTTGCTAAAACAAAAACACAAATCCCTCTCAAACAACACGACACAATCTGCCATATAATTTCATTACATACAACAAAACCGTCCGGTTTTTAACCAACATAGTTACAAAATTGGCGTTGAAGTATTACGAGGGCCATAAAACCTTATTGCATTCTGTTCCATTATCCTTCATAAGCTGTGGATTCTTATAAAGATGGCTACCGAGTCCTGCTTTATTACCACTTAAATTTAAACTGAGCTTACTTCGGTAAGCACTGCTGATGGGTAAACTAGCCGCACGCCAAATTGCAGGTATTTATAGACTTTATTGATATTAGTTGAGGAGAAAATTGGCTTAAAATGTCTTGTGGCAAGAGAGTCAGACATTTGTGCAGGAACGTAAAAAGGGAGGTGCTGTATTTGGCAAAAAGTGGTTGAAGACTTATGTTTTAATAAGTGGCAGGACTTGTTAGGTAAAACCAACGAAGATTTTGAAGTTTTTGATTTGTCAATTTATATATTACCATTCAGTGGGTTTTGTAGGTAACAAAACTATACTTTACGGACCACGAACGGCCTAGTTAGGCCTGTTCTTGGAGCAGTGCGTTTCCCGTAGGGAGATTCTTGTAGTAGGTACGATAGGCTAGTTCCATTAACGAATGCCACAGACGTTCGTATGGCAGCTGGAAACCAAGGCTCAAAGTAGCACCTATTACCTACAGTGATGTGGTTGGTATTACTCCCAGTAGTCCCAGTTAAAAAAGCACTAGAATGCGATCGGAACTAAGCCACAGATGATAAACTTTGTTGATTTATGGTTTTACTAAACGCAATGTTTGCTTCAACTTCAACTGTCTGTCTATCAAGATTTCCCTTAATACGATAACAACAGCAAAATGTACCTATAGATAAGCTTAGAATTATTACATTAGCTGCACTTACCGTGAAATATGCGTCCGCGCACTCTTTATCGCTCTGTCCGAGCTGCGTCATACTAACAAGATTTATTACCCGCTTGTGCTTTCTCGCCATTTGCTTTTTTATTTTATTTTTAAATAAAATTGCTCTTGTATGTAGACGCAGTAATATAAAATACCGGCTCTACGACTAAACTTCAAAATTTACAGATATGAGATTTTGATAGCGGACTATTAAATTAGTTTTTGCTATAATGATTTCTTTAATAATTAAGCCTCTAAATCTGGTCAAGTATAATTTAGTTAACGCAAAAACCCTTCCCAAAAAACGTTGTAGACGTAACTTTAAAAAATACATATCACTGTCAATCAATTTAAATATTTCGTACTATTTCGTAATCTATTTCCTTGTAAACATTATCACAGTCGCCATTATCACCACACACTTATCGCGGTTGAAACTTCTTTCTTAGGTTGCTTTCCAGCATTTTTTCCACCCTTGAACGACGACTTCCAACTCGTACTAAAGCTTACGCCAGAGCTTCCGGTTTCCATATATCCATCTCAGTATGGCCCAATACTAATTAACACGGTATTCAATAATTAACATCTCAATTTAGTATTGTAAAATTATAAACCAAACAAATTTCAACAATAAAACTAATTCGATTTTACCTCCATAAAGGTCAAACTCGAGTGGTTTGGTGCACGGCCTCCCATCAACTTTACAGCATCTGGGTTCGTAATTTAATTAAAAAATTCACAGAAAAATACGTTTGCCGGCGCTCGCGCAATCTACCAAATTGCTCCTACACCGACACCGGCAGCCCTAATTTCCTTAAATATAATTTTTCCATCCTATATCGCATATTTTTAAATTAAACCAGCATATAATAACTGTTATAAAAACTATATTTTTGATTAAGTTCGCCAAAAACCAATACTTATACGTTATCAAAGTGTTATCGTTTCTTTTTATTTCGTTCGTTTCGCGTGGATTATCTGTGGACCGCGGCTATACATCTCTGTGGGAGATGAAATAACGTATTAGACCTCCTCTTCGGTGTTTAGGTAATGAAGTTTTTGTTTAAATGGTTTTTATGTTAAGTAGCTTAAGTCTTTATAACGCCTAATTAGGTTTAATTTGAAACAAATATCTGCATTTTAAAATGAAATGCTTATTAGATGAGGTCTAATAACATCTGAATTCACAGAATATAAAATCAAGAAGAAGTGCCTTGGAGCTGTCGCTGATAACCCAAAATTAGTTAATTAATATTTTTTTATTTCTAAATGCAAATGAGTCTCAATTAGTCAAATTAAATTGACTAGTTTATTAAATGATTTTAAATATCTACGTGTATTGGGCACAGATTGTCATCCATGAGTCCTAAAAACCAAAATATTTTAAACGAAATCTGTTAGTAGGTAGCTCAAAGTGCGCGTTCGAATATAATCTTTGAAATCTTTTCAACCTTTGAAATTTATAAAGATTTTAAAATCGAATTTTCATCGAGATTATCCTCTGAATTCAAAATGAGTTACCTATTATGGCGGCCATTTAAGCCCAATAATTTTCCCGCGCTCTTGTCTCTTGCTAATAGTTTCGAGCGATTATGGCAACACTTTATGCCGCATTTGCATAATAAAATTACGGCGCCGGACCTTGAAACATCGTACTTATAAAAAATAGGTACGCAGCCGTATCGTCGTTTACCGTATAAATGCTAAATCGATTTGATCAACGGTTATTAATCGAATTTTCCGTACCCACCGGTAATCAAATGATTATTTAGGTAGTTTTGAACAGTACACCGACGACATTAAGATAATAATTGCGACTAATCGGACACGAAGACAACGATGTTGAATATAATTTTAAAGAATAAAATATACACTTTATAATAAATGAACGATGATCATCATCATCATCCAAGCGCCAATTAAAGTTCCATCCAATAATAGCACTTTGGGAGCCGGGGTCAGAACCCGCTCTCGTATTTACTTACTCCTTTAGGAATTGCCAGTGTAGTCCTATTAGGTCGGACCACGCGGTCTCAGGGGGTCTTACTCGACTTTTACAGGAACGAATGTCGTTTAACCCCCTGGTCCCAAGCCCATGAAGCCTGATCTAATGCTTCGTTCATCAATCATTAAGGTGGGGTGCTGTTAAAGTTGACTTGGACTGTAAATATTATGATCCTAATGAGGTCCCAAGCAATCTAGTTTGAAGTATGTATAATGCATATAGTTAAAAGAAGTAAATACTGCACTGACGCTTAAGAAATATCAAATAATAAAATATTTCCTTTTTTTACAATATAGTGTTTTTTATTAGGGCATTAAAAGGTTTCTTCGCGGTCGCCAGCACGAATGTAACGCCCCTGGTGTTGCATACGTCCATAGGCCACAGTAACCATTTTCAATCGGGTGGGCCGTGTGCTTGCCTGCCACCTTAGAAATGGTATAAATGAACGTCAAGCAAGAACACAACAAGACAAAGTATGACTTCCGTTGTACAACGCGGTACACTTTTGACATCACATGGACATCGCAATTACTAGCTACCTATATCTTCATTTAAAATATAAGATCATTGTTTATAGTATTATCGAGTGAGCAGCCATTTTGGAGGACTGATTACAATTAAGTTTTAGTTCATTAAAATCATCGGAAAGATCACAAAAAGTTTCTCGTGATCATTGTACGGGCCAACTTTTAATGACTTACGTTTATAACCAAAATTAACATGAGATGATCACGACGAAGCATCTGTCTGAGAGAAATCAAAAACATAATCACGGAATATTATCACCGAGAGGAATAATTACCAATGTGTTTCAATAAATGTGTTAATTTTAAATTAAGATTTTGTTTGATATTCTTAAACAAAGCTTGAATGTTGACTATATGTCTGTACATTATGATCATCATTTAGGTCAGTCAGGCGCCAATTGCGGCTACATACAAAGCTTGCACTTTGAAGCCGGGATCCCTTATCTTACCTAGGTATTTCTCCGTCGCTTGGTTTGGATTATCTTGGCCTTTACAGTAGGAACTGCCTCCTGTACCCCCCGAAACTTGGTCGGAAGGCCTGCGGCTTAGTCTCGATCAACAATCAGCTAGTGAGCTAGACTTGGGAGAAATAGAAATCTTGGTGTGGCCGCTATAGACCCTGTTTTCATGTCTGTTATGCCTACGGCGTTACGTTACGTTTTTTGTACTAATATCAAATTCTTTATCCGCGACAGTCATAGCTATGTGTTAATCCCTGTATTACTGTACTTACAGTCTCTACTAGCGAAGAAAGTTCCGATGACCTTTTCCGATTAGTCCCATCTTCCCCATTCCAATACAGATCAACACATTCAGGGCTGAGGTAACTAAATACATCAATTGTTAACTAAAAATGAAGGTGAAGAATAAAAATACTATAGTAATGGATGTTTGCAATCGTATCGCAAATCTGGCTTATCAATATCAATCATGTGATGGTCAGTTTGATTTAATCGGAATTGTTTATATGGGTGAAATCGTCCCACGAATGGTTTAATCTTCGAAATACGGCGCATCCTTCTGTGATTATGGAAACGTACCTAATACTTGTTGTGCAAATAACAGAAATGTCCTTCCAGGTGCGCTTGCGTAACTTGAACATAAAGTTTTTGGAAAATTGTGGGGTTTAGGTCTTCGGGGCCCACGCCACCCCTTGTATAGAACCTGCACGATCCAACCCTATTCAATATATGCAGATAATAACAAGACATACTAATGAGAGTAGCATTTTAGCAAGCCGTCACGTCTTACAGCACTATAACAAGGCACTTACAGTCCTACACTTCGCCCAAGGCGATTATTTAATGTTGTTGCTTGTAGCCGTTGTACCTAGTACCTACTTTTTGAGTCCCAATGAAGGGTGAACTATTGTTGTTCCCGGTAATCTTTGTAAACTGTAGTGTCAATTATATGGTCACAAACATTAATAAATACTTTAATTGAAATAAAGCAAATTTTAACGGATTCAATCGCGCTCTCTCCGGCATAAGGCATCGTACCTAATTGTATAGATAGGTAGTTGTGTAATATCGGTTATCGTGACCAGACATAGCCTATTTCCTGTCCCTAGACCTAATTTATCTCTATACCAAATTTCATGAAAATCGGTTTAGTGGTTTAGGCGTGACAGCGTAACAGATTAAGATAAAACTCATTAAAATATTAGTACCTATGGATTTTAATTTTATGAAAACGACAATAATTAATCATGTTACTGCTATCTTCACCTACCCCATTGAAAAACAGGCATGATTGTATGAATGCATATAACGTAAGCAAAACTGTAAGACAGAATCGCTATTTACTAAGTAAGTACAACCTACTCATTACCTGTGCCATTGAGATGAACTCGATGAGATCAACGCAGTATTTAGATTGTAAGAACTACATAGGTATATTGTCACTAATAACAAAGTAAGTAGTCAAAACGCTTTCAGGTCAATAATAGCTCCTACTAATTGTACCTACCTACAATACACAAAGAAACAATTAAATTACGCCTAATAAAAGTCTGCCATCTATTCACAGGCCGCTCTCAAAACACCCTGACAAAAATACAATGTTGCATACACTTAATAATAAACTCCCACGAATGACACTGGGTATAATTTATTTTTACTGGCAACACACAATTAGCGGCCGTTTTCCATCGCAATTACTATTTACA
Source organism: Eilema caniola (assembly GCA_949126895.1). Classification (NCBI taxonomy): domain Eukaryota; kingdom Metazoa; phylum Arthropoda; class Insecta; order Lepidoptera; family Erebidae; genus Eilema; species Eilema caniola. The sequence goes on along the minus strand of OX421464.1, from coordinate 7,129,174 downwards.
ATATAAAATTGATGCTCACCGTCTCCATCTGTGGGTAAAACGTGCTTGCACACTAAACTTTTCTACTTTGTGATAATAAGTATAATGACTATTAATAAATTTTATTGTAATTCATTTACTTTGTAATTTTTACCGCGCATTTATGGCATGGTAATTGTAATTGCATGTAATTTGACTTCAGCAACATGCAATCGCATAGACGAGACATTATTAAATATTTATAACTTTGTCTACTCATATCGCAAGTTTTTAAATTCCATTAGGAACGAAGTGATTTGGCGACTCTTTTCTATGCCACACCATGATATCTGCACTAACACGTGTTTCCTTCTTCCTAAAGTTCCAGGTTCTTTAAGCGGGGCTTGAAAAAGCATCTGATGAGGCCGTCAAGCTGAAGGCAACCATTGTAGCATTATTGGTGGCTGTAACAGTGACGTTCATTCCTGAAACTGTCCTTAGCTTATCATCAGGCGAGGTGAAGTCATATTAACGTGACCATTAAAAAGACGTTATGTCAAATTTTAACAAATTCTATACAACGGCCTTGGTATGAAACACAGACAGACGGACAGTAACTTTCGAAACTATATGGTCAAAATAGTGGCTCTTAAGTTAGTCTGTAGACCATAGAAACCAAATTAATACCAAAAAAGCTTAATAATTACCAGGTACGATTTCTTTTCATTCCACACGCACTCGTTAAAAATACGTGCACATCATGTAAAAAAATCGCAGTTAAAGGTGAAATTTAATTGTATAGTTTTTCATTTATCGAAGCGAGATTACTATCTTATAAAATTCATAGCAATTGGCTCTCTGACTATTAGTCGGTCACGAGTTACAGTAGGCTAAATTATTACTACCATTATCTATTAATTTACAGGCAATGTAACAATCATCATACTCGTATCAAAGGTAGCCACTTAAAGAGGGTAAGTTAATTTATTTGTTTATAGTTACAACTACATTGAATTGAATGTAATTACTTAATTATAGTGGTAACGTCCGCCATAGTAGCTACATGCGAGCGGGTGAGCGTCGGTAGTCGGTCTACCGAGAGGGCCTACCATGAACTCTACGACAAGACCCAAGTGACTACCAAGTGTAGAACAGCACAACTTGACAGTTAACCTGGCAGGTTTTGTCGGCTAAGCTGTAATGTAATTTATTCTGTAAAGACCATTAAAGGTGAACGCAGACTTGGCCGCACCGCACGCACCGCAGTCGCCCCAGTCATCGCTTTTGTTAATGGCCTCGCACATCTGTCCGTGCCGCAGTCTCCGCAGTCACCGCAGTCGTTCCCGTTGCCGCAGGCAACGCACTGATTTTTTTCATTCAGTTTCCAATTTACATCAAGAGTGGAATGTTTTACAGTATGGCTCTTGACGAACAATTTGTTATCAGTTGCTTATTATAGGAAGAAGACAATGAAATACCAACAAGAGTAAAAGAAATAAAAATGTGGATTCATAGCTATTAGCGACGACGCCAAGACTTGTAATTCGTAAATAGTTCATAAGGTTATAAAATAAGTTTTGTAATTAGATTTAAGTGAATAAAAAATCCCAAATGAGTCTCCAATCATTTCCGCTTGGCGGCGCCACCTACGCAGAACGCGCCACGAAGCTTAGCTACTGTAGAACTTTACCGTAACGAGAGCCGATAGCTATTTTTATAATTTTTAAGGTCTAAACTAATGTTTTTATTGTTAAATTTATGTTATTAAGTAAATATAAGGTATTATCTATAAGATAAAAATGTAAAATATAGAATCCGTGAGGAAAAATAAAATAGGCAATGTAAACAAAGCCGCTGATTGGCTAAAGCAGTTTGTAGGTAGAATCCAAAGGGCTCTGATTGGTCAGAGTACCCTATATAAGCCGGTCATTTTTCCTCCCGAATTCAGTCCGGAACCAGCAGCCTTAGAGAAAAAACCTCTAATAAACAAGAAGTAAGAAATCGCTGTTTCACTGGAAAGACCCTTGGAATTGAAGTACCCTTCTGCAGATCATCGTTCATCAAGCCGCAAGCAGTTCAGAATCCACGCTCCCATCGGCACCTTCGTCCACCCGCCAGCATCAAGATCTACATACAGTCCACTCGCCGCACGACAGAAGCACCAGCGGTACAAATATTAGGCCACCATATACCTCTTGGCCGTCCATCCTGTTTCTGTCGTCCCCAACATTTTTTGGTCCATCGATAGCCGGATTGGGTCAAGATTTGAAGAATAGAAGATGCCAACCACAAGAGCAGGATCAGAACAATCGAAGACTTCAGAAGGAACCACCTCGTCGGACTGGAGCATGAATACGCCGAGTGAAGCGAGCACCGCCACGACGAGCACCGGTTCATCGACCACGGGTACTACGGGGTCCGCAAGTACAGTAAGCAGAAAAAAGCCAGTTCCGCTGATTCAGAAGCAAGCAAGACTACAATCATTCGATGGGTCAAGATTGGAGTCTGCGCAAGGGGAGCCGACTCGCACGGCGCCTCCGCCCAGCATCATTGAAGAGGAATTTGAAGATTCTGAGGAGCAGAGTACCATCACAGCCAGCCATACAACGTTGCAAGACAGTCAGCGAAGTGTCACTTCACGTCGGGACGAAGCAAGCGCACCGACATCGAAGTATGAAGACAGTCTGCAGCGGCCTCACCCTAAGAAGTCGACCCGCAACACGGACACACCGTCCCGCTCGTCGCATAGGAAGAGAGCAGAAGTGCAAGCGAAGATGGCGTTGGCACTACGGGAGCTCGAGCTAGCCGAGGCGCGATCCAAGGTAGCTCGGGCTAAGCTGGAACTCATCGCCGCAGAATCAGAAGAAGATGCTGGAGAAGAGTCGTACGAAATAACCCAAGTTGAAAAATGGGTCGTCGAGACAGGGGTCGGGCCCACCGAAGAAAGAAAGTCTTCTGAACGTGAAGAAAAGAAGAGCGACATCCAGGAGTTAGCTCAAGCTATTAAAGAGATCGCTCAGAAGTCGCATGAAACAATGTCATCAAAGATGGTTGAACTCCCTCACTTCAACGGTTCCTGTGAAGAATGGTTGGCGTTCAAGAGGACCTTCGAAGACACGGCTGCCTCGTTCTCTAACATACAGAACATGGCACGCTTCAGAAGAGCGATCCAGGGAAGAGCAAAGGAAGCTGTCCAGAGCCTACTGTTCACCGCTGAAGATCCCTACGAAGTACTCAAGGCGCTGGAATCAAGATTTGGAAGACCTGGGGCACTAGCACTGGCGGAATTAGAGAAGATCAAGAGCCTACCTAAAGTCGCTGAAAACCCAAGCGACATCTGTACGTTTGCAAGCAAAGTCAAGAACGCTGTTCAAACAATCAAAGCCTTGAAGAAGCCGCAGTATCTCAGCTCTCCTGAAACATTGAAAGCTATCATTGAGAAGATGCCTCCAGCTATGAAATTCAGATGGTTCGCCTACCATAGAAGCCGAAGGGAGGAAGACTTACAAGAGCTACTACTCATTGAAGAATTTTTAGAAGTAGAAGCAGACATGTGCGGTGACTTTGCCCCAATTGAAGAGCCTTCAGACCAGAAGAGGGGTGCAAGAAGACCCGTGCATACGATTCAAAGAGAGTCTTCGCATGAAACTGAACGAGAGAAGTTCAAGAAGAGTTGTCCCATATGTCAAGAAGAGCATTTCCTGATAGAATGCAAGAAGCTGAAAGAAGCAAACATTGATGAAAAATGGGAAATAGTGAAGAAAGCTAGAACGTGTTTCAAGTGTCTACGGTTCCAGCATTCAAGAACCAACTGTAGAGCTCCAAACTGCAAGAAATGTGGAAGATGGCATCACACTATGTTACACTCCGACAAGCCGCCGAAACCATTTGAGAAGAAAGAAGAAGGAAGCTCATCAGAAGGGAAGGTCGCCTCCATCCACAACACCATCAGTGGAGAAAAAGCATACCTGAAGATCGTGCCAGTCGACATCTACGGGCCGAAAGGGCAAGCTCGGGTGCTGGCGCTGCTGGATGAAGGCTCAACCATCACGCTTCTAGACCAGGCGGTGGCAGAGACGATCGGAGCTGAGGGCAAGACAGAAACGCTAACTATTGAAACAGTCGGTACAAAGATCATCAAGGATTCCCAGAAGATACAACTGAAGATTAAAGGTGCCTTCAGAAGAGACAAGAAGAATATCACCGCAAGAACCATCGACGATCTCAACCTGTCAGAACAAAGAATAAAGAAGGACACTATTACCAGCTGCCAGCATTTAAAGAAGATTGAAGATCAACTTCTCTACACAACCGAGAAACCGAAGATGTTGATAGGTCAAGATAACTGGGGCCTTATCGTCACAAGAAGACTGAAGAAAGGAAAACCATCCGAGCCCGTAGCCTCACTCACTAGTCTAGGGTGGGTGCTACATGGGTGTGAAACGGGTTCCAGCGCTGCGGTACACTTCATCCACTACGGCAGAGCCAAGACAGCAGATGAAGCCATGGAAGACGTCATCCGAGAGCATTTCCAACTAGAATCACTTGGAATTCAGAACAAGCTGCCAACGAACGACAGCGACAGAAGAGCCCTGGAAATCCTCGAGAAGACAACGAAACAACTTCCCAGCGGTCAGTTCGAGACAGGCCTACTGTGGAGGAGCGAAGATGAGTCCCTACCTAACAACTACAATCAAGCTCTACGACGCTTGGTGAACGTAGAAAAGAAGTTAGATCGAGACAGCGAGGTCAAGCAGTCCTACGAGATGCAGATCAAGAACCTCATTGAAAAAGGTTATGCAGAGAAGATTTCAAACGTCGTCCGTGAAGGTAGAACCTTCTACCTACCTCACTTCGCCGTGATACACCCGATCAAGAAGAAACCAAGAATAGTCTTCGATGCGGCCGCCAAGTACGACGGAAAGAGCCTCAACGACGTGCTGCTACCAGGCCCAGACCTACTGCAGTCATTGTTTGGGGTGTTGCTGCGCTTCAGAGAAGGTCCAGTGGCAATCATGGCTGACATTCAAGACATGTTTCTTCGTATCAAGATTAGAGAAGAGGATCGGGACAGCCTACGGTTCCTGTGGCGAGGTGAGAAGAGGACAGGCAAGCCAGAAGAATATCGTATGACGTCAGTCATCTTTGGAGCAGCGTCATCACCGGCGACGGCGATATACGTCATGAACAAGAACGCAGAAGACTTCAAAGAGACTCGACCCGAAGCAGTGAAAGCCATCAGCCGAAACCATTACATGGACGACTATCTCCAGAGCTTCGAGTCGACCCAAGAAGCAAAGAAGATAGCCGAGCAAGTTAAAGAAATCCATGCGAGAGCAAGTTTTCATCTCAAGGGCTGGGCCAGTAACTACGCGACTGCGTTGCCTGACATAGAAGAAGCAAATAAAGAAGATTCACTGCCACTCGCGAAAGAAGAGAAGACTCTCGGTCTAAGATGGCTGGTTAAAGAAGACGCATTAGCCTTCAACATTGGGCTACGCAACACGCCAGAAGAGCTGCTGAATGGGCAACGGACTCCGACCAAGAGAGAAGTCACGAGCGCCGTTATGTCTACATTCGACCCATTGGGATTCGCCGCGCCAGTATTAATACAAGGAAAGAAATTGATTCAAGAAATCTGGCGTACTAAGACGGACTGGGACGAAGCTATAAGTGGAAAACAAGAAGCAGCCTGGCGAAGATACCTAGAAGATGTATCAACATTATCAAGTTTGAAGATCCCGAGGTGCATCTCACCGTGCAGTCGAAGCGGACAGCTGCATACATTTACCGATGCAAGCGAAGAAGCCTATGCAGCAGTCGTCTATTGGAGGACAACCGAGCCCGGTGGACGAGTCCACGTCTCTATGATCGCCGGCAGAGCCAGAGTCGCGCCTACGAAGCCAGTGTCTATCCCAAGGCTTGAATTGCAAGCGGCCTTGCTCGGTAGTAGGATGGCGGCGTCGATCAAAGAAGAGATGGAGCTCGAAGCATCAAAGACAATATACTGGACCGACTCCAGCACTGTACTACAATGGATCAACTCAGAACCTAGAAAATTCAAGACGTTCGTGGCAAACCGACTGGCAGAGATAGAAGAGAAAACGAAACCTGAAGAATGGAGATGGGTGCCTACCAAGCAAAACCCGGCAGATGACGCCACAAGGGGTGTCCCAGCCGAGTTCGACAGCGACGCCAGGTGGTTCCAGGGGCCGTCATTTCTCCGCCAGCCAGAAGAAGAGTGGCCACATCGAGACTTCAAGCAAGGAGGTGCGCTGCTAGAAGAGAAGAATCAACTGAAAGCGATGGCAACGAAAGCAACAGACAAGACTCTACTGGACCTGGAACGTTTCTCAAGCTGGGAGCGATTGCTGCGCACTACTGCGAGAGTCATCGCCTTCGTCAGCCGCCTGAGAACCCGCAAGGCAACCACCGTCGCCGCCCGAGAGAAGGACGAACCCTGGAAGCCACAAAAGAAGACCCAGCCCGGTAAGCTACAAATCTCCGCCAGCGCAGACAAGCGGCTATACGTACCTCTACACGAAGAACACTTGAAGAAGGCTGAAAAGTTATTATTGAAGATGAGTCAAGCCGACAGCTTCTCGGCTGACTTAAGAAAATTGAAGGATAAGAAACCATTAGAAAATGCAAGTCGAATAAAGAAGATTGACGTCTACATGGGTGAAGACGACATCATCAAATTAAGAAGTAGAACGAACAAGTTTCAAGATGAAGGCGAAAGAAAAATGAATCCTGTTGTGCTAGATGGAAGGCACAAAATCACACGCCTCCTCATCGAGCATTACCACAAGAAGTTCCTACATGCAAACAACGCGACGGTCATGAACGAAATCCGTCAGAAGTATTGGGTCCTCGGCTTAAGAACAACACTGAAAGCTATATCTCACGGCTGTCAGTGGTGCAAGACAAGGAAAGGTACGCCGGGGATACCACCAGCGGGAGACTTACCAAGAGAACGTCTTCAGCATCACCAGTTCCCGTTCACCAACGCCGCTGTGGATTACTTCGGGCCAATGCACGTCACCGTGGGGAGAAGAAGAGAGAAGCGTTGGGGGGCACTGTTCACTTGCCTCACCACCAGAGCTGTACATCTGGAGTTAGTGCCATCTCTAAGCACTAGCTCTATGATTATGGCACTCCGACGGATGGCAGCAAGAAGAGGAACCCCGAAGACAATCTTCAGCGACAACGGTACGAACTTCGTCGGGGCGAACAAAGAGCTGCAGCAAGCCGCACAAGAGAGAGGGATCACCTGGAAGTTCATCCCCCCCTGGTTGTCCGAACATGGGAGGCGCCTGGGAGAGACTCGTAAGATCAGTCAAAACAGCGTTAGCAGCGGTCCTCGAAGAGAAGTCACCGCCAGAAGAAGTGCTTCACACGCTCCTAACCGAGGTGGAGCACACCGTCAATTCAAGGCCCCTCACCCCCGTCAGCATGGACCCCACTGAAGAGGAAAGTTTGACCCCCAACCACTTCTTGTTGGGTAGGTCATGCGGCATGTCAGCACCCGGCGAGTTCAACGACACCGAGTTGATAGGAAGACCCAGCTGGAAAACTACGCAAAGGCTAGCGGACCACTTCTGGAAGAGATGGATCAAAGAGTACTTACCCCTCTTGATGCCTAGAAAGATAGAGGGTAAGGAAACTAACGATCCGAAGATAGGCGACATCGTGCTCATAGTCGACGCGACGCTGCCGAGAAATTCGTGGCCCCGAGGCGAGGTCATCAAGGTGTATCCAGGACCAGACGGAAGAACTAGGATATTGGACGTGCGGACTTCGGGTGGAGTACTCCGACGGCCGACACGTCGAGTCATCACGCTGGTACCTGCCACATCGTCGCTGCCCGAGGATGCAGTGCCACGCACCGTGGGGGAGAATATTAGCGACGACGCCAAGACTTGTAATTCGTAAATAGTTCATAAGGTTATAAAATAAGTTTTGTAATTAGATTTAAGTGAATAAAAAATCCCAAATGAGTCTCCAATCATTTCCGCTTGGCGGCGCCACCTACGCAGAACGCGCCACGAAGCTTAGCTACTGTAGAACTTTACCGTAACGAGAGCCGATAGCTATTTTTATAATTTTTAAGGTCTAAACTAATGTTTTTATTGTTAAATTTATGTTATTAAGTAAATATAAGGTATTATCTATAAGATAAAAATGTAAAATATAGAATCCGTGAGGAAAAATAAAATAGGCAATGTAAACAAAGCCGCTGATTGGCTAAAGCAGTTTGTAGGTAGAATCCAAAGGGCTCTGATTGGTCAGAGTACCCTATATAAGCCGGTCATTTTTCCTCCCGAATTCAGTCCGGAACCAGCAGCCTTAGAGAAAAACCTCTAATAAAAACAAGAAGAAAGAAATCGCTGTTTCACTGGAAAGGCCCTTGGAATTGAAGTACCCTTCTGCAGATCATCGTTCATCAAGCCGCAAGCATTTCAGAATCCACGCTCCCATTGGCACCTTCGTCCACCCGCCAGCATCAAGATCCACATACAGTCCACTCGCCGCACGACAGAAGCACCAGCGGTACAAATATTAGGCCACCATATACCTCTTGGCCGTCTATCCTGTTTCTGTCGTCCCCAACAATAGCATCAACTACTATGCCGGCCGCAGCGTCCGATACGCGCAAAGTGCGCAGACCGACGACGTTGGTGACGTCATCAGGTGTGGCTTGGGGAATTCGGCCGCTTCAGGTACTGCGGCGACTGCGGCGCGGGTAGGTATGCGAGATTGCATAGAACTTCATATAAAGAATTCCGAATGGTCTGCGTTCACCTTAAAACGGCATTAACAAAAAGTCAAACATATAATGAAAAGTCCTAAGATAAATTGGAGTTTGTCAATTACATATCATCAAATTTTACTCAATGCACAATTCATTGAGTAAACCGTGAGAACTCAGTTTAATTAAAAGGATTTTTAGTGGTAAAATGCCACCACCAGAATCAGATTTTAAAACTACTAACACGAAAAATCAGACAAAGAAGACATCGCAGAATCATCAAAACCACAAACACAAATTATTTCGAACAATATATTCACTCTGACATCATACAAAATTAGTGGACATGTTTGCGGTCACGATAAGGCTGCTGCAGCAGGTAGGTACATTCATTAAGTAAATAATGATCTAATCGTTACCCCAATTTACGTCAAGTTGCCCAAATACGGGGACATCTTGTTCCAAACATGATGGCTTTATTAAATGTAGGTAGGTACAATATTCGTAGTCCACGAATTTGATCAAAACTACTTAATGATTGAGTCGTCGTTGCACGCGAATGCTCAATTTATATAATTTTACTGGATAAAAAATATACATGTACAAATTATGATTTGTGACATTTTTAGAAGGCTATGAATACGAATACCTTGTGAATGGACTTGGTCGCTCTGGGTCAGCCGGGGTGCGAGGGATATGTCACATGACAATCTCACCTTCAGCCTAGCAATACGAGCCACAGACGGCGGCGTGCGGTTAAGTTGGTTCGAGTCGGACATAACCTCCGGCTCCAGGGGATTTCCCACACGTAAAAAAAAACGACTTGGTCAATTAATACTAAATATCATTGCAATGACTTGCATAATGCACTCCAATCTTCAAAGATGAAATAGTGCAGAAGTGTGGCAACTGCTGCGGTATGCAGGTTAGGTATGGTATGTCACACACTATGAAGCTCATGGAGAGGCTAATTGATTTCCGGGATCGACAGGAGTAATATCTTAATACGGGACCATGCCGACTTGCCAACTATGGATCCTGCTTTTTCACTAAACTTCTTCATAGAAAAATAGGACCATGATGAAAAATACACCTCTGCATTAATAATTAATTGCACATGCAGATGATACAGAAGACCTTCGCCACTCAAGAATATAATTAAGTGTTATTAGGTTAATATTGTAGCTAGTAGCTACGCCCATGATCCATACAATTAATTCAATTCAAAGTGAATGACAACAAATAACCACGGGAACAAAAGATAACGCCAAATTAAGTAATTTGTGACAATCAGAAGCTAATCAAAAATTTATCATAAGTGGGTATGTCATTTGGCGGCTTTTCTTTGGTAGCTTTGATTATATGAACATTTTAGTAAAAGGTACCTGCGTTTGTGGTCTACCACATTCGGCTACAAATTAGGGGGTGAATTAACAGATTATCTTCGTAATTCGACGGCCTTGTTTCCACGCAACCAACAGGTGCAAGTAGGTACAATACAACATCAAAGTTTGTTTTGTAAAAAGAAAGACCACCATTGTGTATTTTATAATATATATGTAGATACTTATAGCTGGTGAAAAAAAACTCGTATAGTAAGCTTTTATTTATATACTAGCAGCCCGTGACCGGTGATTCCGTGACCCAGTTTCACCCGGGAATAAATTCGTAGACAAATCCTAAAACTGAAGCTCTGTAAACTTAATAAGCTTAATATTGAATTTCATACTTTTCAATAATTTGAAAAGTGAAGCACCTTCCATATTCATGAAGGACTTCCCTACAACTATGTTAGACTTGGAATCGCCCCTATACTCTGGTACCTATAGGGGAAGATTGGGGGTGATATTTTAAAAAACGCCGTTGTACTAGATATCTACGTACATTTAATTGAACCAAAAGCTGCTTAGTAGGTATAAAATTTAGTGCTTCTTAGTTAAAACTTTTCATGCAACCATTCGTTGTCTATTTACCGCCGTCTATTAAACGCTGTAAATTTATTTTTAACCATTATTAGCTATACGAAATTTCGTGCTACTAGCTTTAAAAATGACAAACTTCCCATAGGTACAACCGTTCGTCACCTATTTTACCACCTTGGTTGTAAAATTTCAGAAAACGCTGATTGATGTTTACAGACAAACCTGTCACATGCTTTAAATGCAAGAAACACAAGTCTTTCCCATCCCGCCATACTGAGGTTACTGACGAGGGGAACAAGGGACCAAACATGAAAATTTAAACACTCACGCGCGAACGGCACAGAGTGCAACATACAGGTACAGGTACCTACTGATGAAAGTTTTCCTAGTCATTACTGAATAAGGCCGCCCATTGTACATTAAACTGTACCACAGAATAGATAATAGTACTAGCGTACAGAATGGAAGCTCACCCCCTCCCACCGATTTCATTTCCTCTCCCCGCACGTCAAAATCATGGGCGCTTTCATGGGCGCCTAAAACAAAGGTTGTCGCCAGTAAAATGTGTAGGAACGGCACTTCGGGAAGAAGAGTGAAAAGTTCGGCTAACTTCGGTTTTTAAGGCGTCCTCTCTTTCACACATGACTATAGTGAAATTTAACCCTCAAATGCATCTTGCCTTTTTGTATAAATAACTAATGAACTACACATAGTAAGAACATTTGTACTTTTTCCACAGTATTTATTATTGAACCTGACCAGTTTCGCCTTATGGTAACTTCACAAGTTTACATTGTGGTCTTTTTGAAATATTTCTAATCTTAAACACTAGAGGTGTTTACGACTAGAAATGTTCATAAACATTGCGAAACTGGTCAGGTTCAATAATAAATACTGTAGAAAAAGTATAAGTGTTTTCAATATGTGTAACAACAAGTTCCACCAAGGGTCATCAATGAACAGTATAAAAAAAACTAATGAACTGGATGCCAGGTTCGCCCAGGAATAAATTCGTGAAAAATCTTATCAATTATAATAATTTTCATACAGTCCGGGTTTTTTAGAAAATAACTCTAGAACTAGCATGTTAAGTGACATTATGGTGGACCGATATTGATTAAAGGTGTATTATTTTTTTAACATTATAAAGATTATGACTCAAAAGTATATGATGCAGATTTAGATTAGTATACATTCTAGGGTTAAAAAATGGGCGGTACCTGACAATGACGGAATCCATGATGGACGACATTAATTGTAATACATTCAAATCGAAAAAAAATACCACACTTCATAGGCGTGAGCTGTCAAAATAATAATTCTTAAATTTTATAAAGTATAGAGCGGTTAAAACAATTTGTTTCTAAAAAATATAAATAGATAACTTTCCGTGAACTTACGTTTAGTATAAATTATAATTGATACTTAAATAAATTAAGACTATTAAATTAAAGTGTGCTCAAATGCCATTTTTCTAATTTCCTACTCGCCGTTGACAATTCTAAATAAGTATTAGGATAGTTATTACAAAAACCGGGCATAAAATCCGTGTCATTCAGTTGAGGTTCAGAAACCTTGGTACGTAATAAAAACACCATTTATAAAGAAATGTTCTACCTCACCCTTGGCAATGGAGCATTAATTACTAAGATAAATACTAGTAGTTCTGTAAAGAGTTCCAGATCATTTTTTGGCATCTGGAGATCAAATCTGGTATCCTCACTTATATTTCTTTTATACGATACGTATCTTTATTTTATAGCTCCCTGGATATTTCACCAATAAATATTGTCAATCCGTTCTTAAAAAAGCCACAACAAACGTCTCCACCTTTTCTTATGTTTTTTTTTCCACAACTACCTGTAAGGAATCATGTTCGGATATTTTAGACAAAAATCATCAATATTCGTTCATAAATAACGCGACAGAAAAGGCACCCCTTTTCTCCTCCGATTCAAAAAGCTCTAGGCAAAAATGATGTTTTAAATCAAAGAACATGTATGCCATGTTTAGTGACAATCGGTTAAGAAATGTGCCCTATAGACCGAACGAAAGGGAGACTATTTATAATTAATGAAAAATTTCACGCGGGCGAAACCGTGAGCAACAGCTAGTTTTTATAAACACAATCGGTTTTAATTACTCTATAAACATATCATAGTCGTGTTGTAGTATTGTTTTGTTATTTGTGCCAATTCTGTTGATTGACAGGACCAAAATGTATCGCCATATTCTTTTCTTCCGAAGCGAAGAAAAAGATGGAAATACGTTTTAATGTAAAAATCATTAATATGACTTTTTGTAACAACAGGATTGTCGCCTCCGTCGGACGTGACGTAAATCATGACGCCAAGGGATAGAGTGAGAAAAATCACGCTATCTCACTCGAAAATTAGCACAAATTTCAAATAGTGCCATCCATGACATTTCTAATTTTCTCACACATCAACACTACCGTGCATGTACACGAGCTATGTTTGTAGTAATTACAACGCGATTGTTTCATACATTTTTCCGAGAGCTTCCGAGGTGTGACTGTACATGCTACGCAGGATGCGTGGATTCGATCTCCGCTCAGTGCAAATATTTGTATGCATGAGTAACGGATATTTGCATTAGTGTAGTCGTGCCTCGTAGAGTACGTTAAGTCGTCGGTCCCCATACAAACCTCTATGGCAGTCGTTACTGGCGGTTGGAGCCCTAAAAAGTTCAACAACTGGTCTACATCGCCAGTGGGTTATGGAAGTCAAATGGCCGTCGCTTTACAGAAAATATCGAAGTCCAGCTAAATACGCAAAACTGGAAAATGCGGACCCTTGACTCCCAAGGTGACAGTTTGAGATACGACCGGAGTTACGCAAGGATGTTTAAGTTTTCTGTTAAACGAATGATATTGATGTTGTTAGTGGAAACTTGCACACTTTACCCATAGCACTTTGCCACAGGTATTATAGGACTGTTATGAAGGTCGTATTTTTAATAATTCACTGACTGGTGCATGGAGGCCCGTCTAAGATCTTCAGTGCACAAGCCCCTCACCTGCTCACCGGTACACCTAGTAAATTTATGAACGAGGCCCGAGGCCCTGGCGCCGACTTCTCGGAGTAGAGGTCATAAGGGCAGTGGCTCCTAGAAAAGACAATACCAATCGGGCCCTGGGCTCCTAAGTGCAAGCTTTGGATGCAACTGGAAAACTGCTTGGAAGATGATGATGATGAATGAACTTGAGAGGCTTTTGCTCATCAACATTAAACAGCTCCAGGTCAGACAGGTCCTCCAAACACTTTATAAGACTTCTGTGCATACAACAAAGGCACTCGTACGGCGCTGATACTTCACGCCTAATTTGCTGTTTGCCAGTGGGGTAGTCAGAAACCACATGTTTCCACTTACTACAATCCTATTAATAATAATCCGATAAGCCCCAATAAGCAGTAAGTATTTAAAAAAAAGACAAAATTGCGTCTTCAGTTTTATTAACATACAAAAACTACTGCTTCTTGTTCGCCTCCTTGGCGTTCTGGAGAGCTTGAGTCAAATATAACTTCGCAAGACTCTGCGAGCAGAACTGGCTAATATGCTGACTGTATGTGTTGATCTGACCGGCTACAATCATGGGGTTCAGCCTTGGTGGGACCGGGTGGGGCTTGAACAACTTGTTAACATCCTCTTCAGGTAATGGTGGCTCGTCTTTAGCCACTCGGGCCGCGTTTTCTTGGGCCCGCTTGACCAGCCAGCGGTGCTTGTCTTGCTGCTGGCGGACCACCAATTGCTGGTATCGGTTGAACTTGATAGCCTCTTGGTTAAGCTCGTCAACGCGTTCCATAAGACTGCGGAGCTGGCCTGTGGGCAGATGTTGAAAGAGGTATGTGAAAATTTACACATTAATGAATAGGATAATTGAGGTTGCTTATTAAATTTATCTTTTCCTACAAAAGAAATTTACATCTCCGAAGGTCAAACAAACCTTAAAATTTATATTTTTATAACCTTACGTTAATCCTGATAAGACTCAATTAGAAACTTTGTTAGCATGTTTCAATGTTAAGTGCGAAGTGAAGAGGTATATATTACGCATCTTTTAGAGCAGATCTAAATATCTGACCTACTTTATCAATGTTGGATTAAACATAAATTTGACAACATACATACTCATACATACATTCTTCTTCACCCTAGCCTTAATCCTAGTCGCATCCGAAGCTTTCAACTTGGAGTCTGGGGTCCATTTTACCAGTCTCTAAAGACTAAGCGACTGCTATCTGACCTCCACAACCCAAAGGCGATATCAAAGCATTGCAGTTAGACCAGTTGTTGAACGTTTTAGGGCTCTACGACATAGATGTTTGTATGGTAACCGGGACCGACGACTAAACATGCTCTCTGGGGCATGACCATACCAATGCAAATATCCAAACCCGCGCCGCCACAGAGGAGATTGACGGCCGTGAATATGTGTTATACATATAATCACGGCTGTAAATTCCCAAAGGGGCAGGCAGAGGTGTATATACACCCACATTTCGCCAACTATGATTTTCATGTATTTTTCACGTAATTATTTCAATTTGGGGACGCCGGATGGCCGGACGTATGATCCATGCGCGGCGAGCCAATTGCCGTCAAACGTGCATTTTATCAGGTATATTTACTGTCGGATGGACAAAAATGCGTTCAATTTAACAAATTAGAGCTATTCATTTCTTACACTTCGGTGCAACAAAGTCTTAAATACCCAAAATAGCAAAATCGACTTAAGTACGCTAGATCGTTTAAAAATAATGCCTTCGTTTGGGAAAACAAAGACAGCCGTAAAATTTCATCAAAATAATACTCAGTAGTTCAAAATAACAATACTTAAGTTGATTTTGTGAGACGTAATAGTGAGAAGTTTGTAGAATTTCTTTTATTTTTACAGGTTATGTAACTTTGAAAGTTTCATTTAAAATTTATAAGACTTTATAAAAGACTGATTATCGAAAGAAACAAACAATATAATTTTATTAAAATATATAACCTACTGTAGATAGTAATTCAGTAATAAGACGACAAACCCGAAAAAAAACTTAAAAGTGCTTTTCCTGTAAAAATCACAAAATGAGCTGTTACGACTTTGTTGCACCGAAGGTGCGACATGATAAAAATTGAATTAAAGGGTATAGAAACATAGACTCACCTTCCAATACTGATGCAGTTCCCAAATCCAGGAACTTAGAACCCTCCTCCTCAGGAATCATTTCAGAAAGCTCTGACATCATGATATTGGTGAGCGGAGAATTCCGGATCACAATTGGCACCTCAATGAACAAGCTCTCGTAGCCGATCTTCAGGTTACGGAGCGCCTCAGGAGTGTAGTCAAGTTCCTTGTACATGGCAATAGCCTGATGGTAGAAAATTATTACATGTTAGATATGATATAACATAGTTTTCTAATCTAAAATAGAATATGTTCGGCTTGCTTCCTGGAAAGCAGTTATAGCAGTTAAGAGCACTACCGCCACGCCAGAGAAGCTGTCTAATGTATGACATACATTTCATTCAATTCAATTCAGATACCACTGTACTATTCTAATCATGAAAGTAGGATGTGGACAGTGAAACCATCTCCATGGTTACTATTTAACAACTACGTTAGGGCCTTATTTGGTAGACATTATTAGTCCCTTATATTAAGTTAGGTAACAAATTTGTTCTAACTACAATTTCTTTTTATACCTGTGAGGTGGCAGTTAAGTACAAGGTCCACCAGACAAAAAGTAGTTTACCGTGGCCTATGACCATGTGCAACACCAAAGGAGTCACACTTGTGCTGCTGACCCTGTACACACAGAGAGTTTCTGAGCTGTCAGTGTAGAAGACAAAGCAGGAATAGCCTTTGGTCTTCCCACTGACAGTACAAAATTTGCTAAGAATATATTCATACACAAGTATAACTAACCTGAGGAGTCAAGCGGTATGCCTTCAGTGTCAAAAACCCTCTTGCAGACTTCTTGGTATCATAGATCACAACAACACTCTCTTCAATGGAGGTCTGGTAATGGTACTGAGACTCCAAGAGTGACTGGCTTAGAAAGTTGCCTACATCTGCACTCTGATACCTGAAAAATTGTTACAAAAAGAAAATGATTACATAACACTATTAAATATAATCTTATCTTTGTCAGAATAATTGTTTATTATGAAATCATAAAATATTGAATGGGTAAATGGTACCAGAAATACAGGAACAAATTGAAAAATCGCTTGGAATTCTTTACCAACAAACCTATTACTTCCTATAATCACTGGATCTTCAAGCAGGTCATGAAAAAGCATCTTTCGAGGCTGACTGCCCAAGGATGACCATCACCCTCAAAATATAGACATACATATCTCTTTGTTTCTCTTTAACAATTATATAAAAAAGTGGTCACATTAACAAGATGTATGTATGTCTATGTAGCTATGCATCAGCTGCAATTGTTCGCATCTATAGCATGTAATGGCCTCCGTTCTGAAGACATCACTTACAGTTTTGTACTTTCCAATGCAGTGAAATCAAATTAACATCATATTTTAATGACATCTGTTCCTTATGTGTTTATGGTTTCTGTCTAATTCATGCCTTATATAAAAACTAACTGATTACACTTACCATCCAACATGAAAATGATCAACATTGACACGACGGAGCCTTCTCATCATGTCCAGTTGGTATTCCTCCTCATCCATAGTATCATCATGCTTGGGGAATGGGAAGCAGTTGGTGATTTCGAGACGGTTCTCCACCACCAGCCCGAGCAGGGCCCCTTGGGCCACCTCCATATTGCTACATGACTCTTCATGGCAATGTTTCACGATTTTCATCACTGCCTGAAATAGAGAAACAGTCATCCCTCAATATAAGATATTTTATTTTACATGTTGCATAGAAAATCCTAGCTATTCTATAGTTTTGATTTATTTGTGGAATAACCTTTTCTATTAATATTCTTAGACATGTCAATATATAATTTTATTACATACTACACAGTGCTATCTAGACCCAGTGTAAGCATACTTTATCAAGCTTGAATTATGGGTTATAGAAAGTGAATAAACATACTTGCACATAGCCCTTTTTCATACATAGTTTCAAGAACAATTTTTAAGTATCTGTTTCAGTCATTTTAATTAGATAGTCTCAACAAATAAGAGTCAAAAGTATGGATTGCTAACAGCAGTTTTATTAAATTCAAGCACCTTGAATTGCTAGCAATGTCACAACAGTGAAATCATCTCTGTAATCATCCTAATCGTCTGCAATTTTGGGTCACTAAGGTAAATGTTCTAATGTACGAATGGGCACTTTCACACTTAGGTAAACAAAAACTGAATATTGAAACAAATTATTCGACAATCACACATGTGAAAAAGTGTTTGATTACTTAAATATTAACTGTAACATCTCGTTATTGCTAAAATTCTAATACAAAGTCCAGCTAAGAACAATAGTTTTCATTTCCACAACATAACCTCTAAATGAGAGGAAACTTATTACCTATCAAAACTATAAATTAAAGTGACCCGTTGTACTAACACACCACCATGACATTTAACACAGCCGAAAAAGTAAATAAAATGCTTAAAAGCCCTATAAAATGAAAAATACATGACGTGTCTACAAGAAACAACTTTTATGAACTTGCACCTACAAATACTTCCGGAAATTCGTATTTCTACGTATAGATTTATTAACATAAAAACTGTAAACATACCAAGCCATCACATTGAACATATGTAATTGTGGCTTCAGCTTCAGGAACGCGTCTTGCAGACGAACCACCACCACGATTCGCCATTTTTACAAACGAAAGTTTCTTGAAAGGAAAGGTTAATTTATTTTATTTGCATCGCACTCTGTGGATTCTTCTGTTGTCTTGTGTGGTTGTGGCAGCAGTGGATAGCATTGCCGGAGTGAAATATTCTAAATTCCCCAAAAATCAAGACAATAAAATGGGCATGTATTTAACGCGGCGACCAGCGAAAAATTAATCCGAATTTGCAAATGCAAATACAGTGAAGTATCATTTTATTTAGGAAGTAGCAGCTATATATAATAAATTAGTTGTAAACTTTGTTTTAAATTAAACTGGCATCGACTTTTGGTTTTGGCAACTAAATTTCTTATTCCATTATTTTTATTTATTGAATCAAGAATATTAAAAGCTATGCTAACTATGCTATATAATACCAGCTACATATATAATACATACAAAAATGAAACAAAAAAGGGAGGAGAGACTGCAACTTTAGGCTTCGAAAAATTTCTCTCCATCGACTTATACGGGTACCGTGCCCAAAAAGCTGGCAGCATTACCACGCTGAATAGCGATACTATAACCTCGATACTATTTCTTCAAGCGAGGTAAAGGCCAGCCCGTATAGTCATGGGAAGAGTCAATGAGTCGTTTTGCTATTCCTTTTTCGCTTTTCCAAACGACTCAAAAATGTATTGTACTTTTATTTTTCTGAAAATGCCAAAATATTCAAAATCAATAGTTTATCTTACTTTTGTTTAATATTAAGAGTTCATCATTACTCAAAACTATGAAAGGTATCACAGATAAAAATGATAGCTAAACCTGGAATACCTCCATAGCTACTGAGCTCATACAAACCAATAAATCTCCTACCCATTATGTCAAAAGTAACTTACAATACTTGATGACAACAAACTGATCCCAGACCACTAGTTTTGGTTCCACCCATTGCACTCCACCATCCACCTCGCATCGGGTTGTTCACAATATCAGGAGAGACCTAGAACAAAAAGAGTAGGTACTGTTTAGTAGTATGCCTCGATATACAAAAGGTCTTTGACGAAGTCTGGCATAAGGGACTCTTGTACAAGTTGAAGACTCTCCTGCCAAATACATTATTCATGATATTTAAGTCATATCTTGAGGATCGAAAATTCCCAGTAAAGTTTAAGGAGGAACTGTCTCCACTCTTCAACATCGAAGCCTCAGTACCACAAGGCTCAGTCCTGGGACCGGTATTATATACCTTATATACCAACGACTTACCTGTAAGTACTGGAGTAGAAACAGCTAAATATGCTCATGACACAACATACCTTGCCAGCGACAGAATTCCGGACCAAATATCTACTAAATTATAGCATCATTTGATCAAAGTGGACGAGTGGCTGGAAGAATGGCGGGTCAAGACAAATGCTTCTAAGTCAACGCACATAAGTTCCACCCTGTGAAAAGAGGATTGCAAGCCTGTTACACTGGGTGGAGTGACGTTACCACTTAAGATCAGCGTAAAATACCTAGGCCTACGACTAGACAGACGGCTCATTTGGGGCCAACACATCAAGGTAAAGAGAGATGAAGACAATTTACAGTTCAAGAAACTACACTGGTTTATAGAGCATCAATCCTCACTGTCACTTGACAATAAACTTTTGGTGTACAAGTGTATAATAAGGCTGATATGGTTATACGGCATAGAACTATGGGGCTATGCAAGCAATTCAAACCTCGAAGTACTAGAGAGATTCTAGGTAAAGCCCTTAAAGCAATTTCTAAATCACCTTAGTTCAATCGCAACTCTTAAACGCAAATATTTGCAGTTGTTTATCTGCAAATACCAACGGTTAAGGATGAAGCTAAACACTGAAAAAAAACTATGTCAGTCCTAATATATGTTGAGCATGCTAAATGGAGCGGTGGTCATATCAACGAGATACAATAAGATGATTAGTCGATTGCAGATATAGATAAGCAAAAAAAAAAGTGATCCAAGTAGATGGAGCTTCTAGTGGGCTTCCTATTTCTTTGCTCGTTATCACAATGACACCAACGAAGGGTACCCTTCTAACCTAACATATCCGTGTCGGGGTATGCGGAATCCACGAGCTCACTTCGCTCGCTCTCACGCATCATAATTTTGTTCATAATGAATATTGACCAACTCGTCCTGGTCGATGATAATAGTCACCGGTGAACCGTTGCCGTTTTCATTAAATTATGATTCTACAAACAGTAATATTGAAAACCTAATAATTCATTATGTTCCCCGTTTTAATTTTTGCAATCAGAAAAAACGCAGCCCAATAGTATATTTTTATATGGAAGCCTTAGTTAGTAATAATACAATGTTTGTTATTGCACTCCTATTTGTCGCCAAGTCATTATTTTTAGTTCTTCAATATGATTTCTTTATAATATGTTTGCTGCCTTAAAGTAGCTGCCGTTTTTTAATTTTTAAGAATCCTTACATTTCGAAGCCAAAATGTTTAATCGCTGCCAAGTATTTTTTTTAGTAATCAAATAGTTGTCGTCTTTTAATTTGTTGCTCGCGTCACAAGTTATTTGCCAATAATATGTATTAAAATAAAAGCAACTAAAATTTATTCATTTCTGTTTTCTGATCTTATTTTGGAATTGCCTTCTTGTCTCCATCCTTTCTTTGGAACCTATCAATGATACTGTACTTGTAGCGGTACATTATAATTTAATGTTAAGTTTTTAATTTATGTCTGCTTACCCCTTCTGGGAATTTTTAAGCGTGATGTTGAAATGTATAAAAACATTACCAAGCTACTATTAATCGGTAGCTTACAATAATTATTAAATCAACTTTTAATATTGTATAAATTTATTTATCAACGGACAGTCCAATATTTCTATTACTAGATAGTTAGAATTAAAGCGGAGTGCTACTTGCGATGGAGCCCTTTATTCGGTGCCCGAGCAGCGCGCTCGCGCAGCCGGCGTCATCGTAAACAGTTTGCTTTAAAATATAGACTGATTTCTGGTGATACTTAACCAGACTGTTCTCTGGTGTTCTCTAAACATAAATAATTCCTCCTATTTTTGTACACTTCCTGTGCGTGTGTGTGGGTAAAGAATAAACTTTTAAGTATTTTTATCATGTGAGAACCTGCTTTATTTCTCTTCCTGCAACAAACCCACATACTCATTCTATATATTTTTATGTTTTTAAGTTTAAGGCTACTGATTTTTTTCATTAATACATTGATAAATGACAGCATATAAAAGGTTAGAAATCTCCCTCTCACTTCCAACGTAATACTCATCCCCAATCAAGTTGACGGAAAGAACATGACATGGGTTCTACTGAGTTACTTAACGTGACTCACCAACAACACGAGGAGTGAGTTTATCACAGCTGTCTATGTCCATAGCCGCGCTCGCTCACTTACCTCGCTCTGGTTTTTGCTCGCCTCCTGTAAACAATAAAAATATCTGTTAGTCTCAAATCAGAGAGTAATCTAGCATTTGTTTTACCTGACATGAAGTACACATAATTATGCTGTACCGTTTTCTCACGTCTTAATTTAAAGGTAAGACGTGACTTCACAGAGCCCTTCCGGTCGGGTTACAGTGGGACTAGCATGTTACATACCGCACTGCGAATCGAAATCCGATCTGATAAGCCGCAGGTATTGGTCTTCAGGTAAGACTGGGCGAAAACCATTCACTACTCATCCTGAGCCAACATGAAAACACCAGGTGGGTGGTGAATCGCATATCTCGAGCCGGACCCTCTTGATGGTAAACTAGAATCATCCAGTCTTAGAGTCTTAGAAATAATAAGTGAAAGAAATACCAACCTTATAAGTCCTTATATTGTCGTACTCGTCGTTTCCGAATTTCTCTCCGACATACGCATTTATACTTGACAGTAAAGAAAAAAGTGTTATAAAGATTGAGCTACCAGTGAAACCAACCAAGGAGATCGTATCCTAAAAAGTTTGTATTTCGTGAAGGAACTTCGCGACACAAGTTGAGATTCCTTATGAGTTGGGCAATTCCCCAACGATTGGCAACTCTGACAGAAAAAAACTGACATTTTGACATACCATGTATACAGCCAACATAAAGAATATAATTATCATAGAATAGAATCATAGACTAATGAATAAAATTAAATAATCTCAAGCGGTTAAGTATACATACAAAGCTTACTTTTTTTTAATTATTTAAGTAACAATTCTGTATTTATACATAAGTATGTAAAGTTCCTTTTTTATATTTTATTTATTGGAAAAAAGTCAAACGACTATGCAATGCTACTTTCTCCCAGTCGAGTATTCTATATTATCCATGACCTAATCAGCTGTCAAATGTCAATTTAGTTTGTAAATTAAACCCTCAAGTCAACTCTCGCAAAAGCCATAAACCAAAAGTTGAAGTTGAAGTTGAAACCCTCAAGTCATATATATTGAACTTCGCATCGAACAGTTATGACATAAATAAACACTGTTTACGGAAGAAATAAATATATTTTTGTGTAAATGTATCTTAAAGTGAATAGTTCAACTCAAAAATTTACTATACGTTATATAGATTTAAGGTGTTCTACAGTACTTCCGCTCTGATTTAAATCGATGATACTCCTACTTTTGAGAAGAAATACTCTTAGTATTGAGAGAGGAAGTGGTTTTAAATAATGAGTCGTCATAATTTCTGGAGAGGAATAGAGCCAATAGCCATAACACCGTCACAGCAAGTACCTGATAAAATTGTTAAACTATGTGCACTGAGTACAGACTTCATTGTCCTAGGCAATGACCATGGTCTTTATCATTGTGAGATTATTGAAGAGTGTTTGAATTTGAAAAAGATCAGCGGCATTTCAGCAATAGACATATCATATCATAATGATATTCTGTATATCATAGATGTGCATGGAAGGCTGTATAAAACAAATATTAGTTTTAAAAATAAAGAAGAAATTGTAGTCAAGGAGGATGCCAAATGTTGTCCTCATGGCTTCAAAAGTTCCAGTTATAAAGTGAAGTTTAGAAATGTAGTGACAAGTGACTTTGGACAGTTGTTTATAAGCAGTGATGGGCAACTATGGGGATCCGGTGTTATGCCCCAAATATCATTAGACAGTAATAGTATTAAGAAAATTCCATTTTTTGAAGGTAGAACAGTATATAGTGCATCTTTAGGTCAGAACTTTGCTGCTGTTATTGCTCGAAAGAATGTGAGGCGGTCAGGCAACTGTGATACAGAAAGTGATAATGATGATGATGAGGAGGTATTCGCCTCAAATTGCTCACAGTGTCAGACAATAATAGGCCTAGCATCACCTGCATCCGTGCCATCTTTATCAGAAACCTGTCCTTTAGGTGTTCAAATTAGTAAGTCTAGTGAAGATTCTAGTAGTACTACTGCCCCTCAAACTGATGTTCATATTGATGCACACAGTCTCACGGAAGATTCTAGTCCCTCATCTGAGGAATCAAAAATAGCAAGATCAAATTCACAAAAAGTCGTAGATGATAATTTTCAAGATGCTAAATCTACAGAGGATTATGATGATCAGACAGACAAAGAGAGTGAAACAGATGAGGTTTCTGAGGAGAAAATCAACAACATTTTTATCAATACTGATGCTGCTAGACAATTTTTGAGCAGGCAGCTTTCTTGGGTGTCAGCAGGTGAAGATTATTTAGTGGAATACACAGAGAAGCCTACTAGAATTATAAAAGAAAATGTATCAAACCTTACTAACTTTGTGTATGAAGGAGTTAAGACAGTAGGAGATAAAGTGGCAACACTGTCACGTCATGTGAGTGGCAGCAGTGATAATAATGATGTTGTAGAATTACAAATGCATCTCCATAACAATGAAATAAATTCTCTAATGTATAATTGCACTTCCAACTGCAATCTGGAAGACTTGCAGTTCTCCACAAGTACAATAAGTAGTGAAAAAGAATTTGAAGCAGCTAGGAAAAATGAGAATCTAAAAAACATGATTAAACTTGGAAGAAATATTTTAGCTACAGAATTATGGACTTGGGGTGACATATCATATGGGCAATTGGGCATAGGAGACACAGTCAAGAGGATAAAACCTATGGTTGTGATGAGCCTTACTGGATGTGGTCTGCAGAAAGTGTCTTGTGGCAAATGGCACTGCTCAGCCTTAACATTAGATGGGCGATTATTCATATGGGGTTATAACCAGTTCCATCAGGTAAGTTTTGACTCAAGAGAAGATAAAAGTGGTCCAAAGCAATTCAAGGAAAACTCTGACAGTGATAGAGTAAGAGATATGATTGCTACAGACCATCACACCCTAGCATACACACATAACGAAAATATCTACTATATGGGGAAGCACACAGAAGGTTACACAGAGTCTATTGTTAATTTAAATGTCCGAAAAGAAGAAGAAGTTGAAGTTGAAAAGCACTCTGATGTGAATGTGAAAATCAATGAGATTCAAAACTTCTCAAGTAAACCCCAAAATATGTGTTATCATTGGAGAATATTATCATCTGGTAACATCAGCTATTGCTCAATAGAAGAGTCATCCAAGTGTCCAGAATTCCAGGATCTATCAATTGCTCAAAGATATCTGGAAGAAATGCTTTTGATATATCATAATTTAGTTAAACCCTTTCTTAAGAAAAGTAAGGCTGTAACCACACATTCCAATATTTATGAAACGGTTTGTGATATTTTTGGTGACATTTTAAACATTACTGCTCTGAATGTTCTCTCGATGTGGCAGTATGCCGAGAAGCATATAAACGAATGTGATATTTCTTTAATAAAAAATTTAGAAGAGTTTATTTATTTGTACAGAAAGTATTACGTAGCTGTAAGTAATTTGATCGTGATCGGCGGTGTCGCACAGATTAACAGTGTTGTCGACGTTCCGTCTAGTGTTTATAATTTGTTCAGCGATCAGCTACCGACTAATAAGCAAAAGAACAATAGAAAAACATTAGAAGCCATAGTAGGACTGGCGTTCGTTCAACCTCTAACAAGATTGAGCTCTTATAAATGCATCGTACAATCGTTACTGAGGTACAAAACCAAAAGAAAAAAAATGGAAACTAAAACGAATATAGTTGAAAGGTTAAACAAAGTCATAACTTGTTTAGATGCTTTAATTGATGAGCAGGAAAAGAAACGGAAGGAAGCTGATGTCACAAAACTATTCTGGGAAACAATAGGCAAAGGTATTGAGCAATACCGAACGCCAGAACGGCGGTTGATCAGAGAATCAAAATCTCGCCAATTGAGTTTAGTGAATCCTGGACGATTTTCGTCCCACTGGTTTATTTTATTCAACGATCTATTCGTTCACGTAAGCGGCAGTACCCCTACCGTCCATCCCTTAGAAACATTATGGGTGGACCCTGTATCAAACACTGATTCTCTTCAAAATGTGATTCAGCTCACAACTCCCGAAGACGTTACATCAGTATCAACGAACACAGAACACGAGAAGACAGAATGGATTCATTCCCTGAACAGCGCAATACGATTAGCTCTGAATAAGGAGAACTTCAAACCACCTGCTATTAGAACAGCTAGCCACGCGTTTTCAAGTAAAAATCCTTTTTATAAAGATGCTAAGTACACTGGAAGATGGTTAGACGGGAAAATTCATGGTCACGGTAGAGTGGAATGGCCAGACGGTAAATATTACGTTGGTCAGTTTCAATTGAATGCTTTATGTGGACATGGAAAAATGGAGATACCTGGTGTAGGTAAGTCGAGGTTTTATATTCATTTCACGATGATTCATGCTTCATGCCATTACCATACTATCACTTGCGTAAAACGCGCAAACACCCAGAACTAGCAATTCTTTAACCATTTCAGAACCACAACTACTTATTTCCACAATCGATATTACTGTTTTACTTGTTATTCTTGGTATATCCTTTAGCATATTCTGAGCAAATTATCTTCGATTATCTTACCAATCCATTGGTGACAAACAGTTACAATAACCTATTAATGCTTACAACCACAACACTAGGCCCTGGGTAATGGTTCGACTATATTTGATAATGACGGGTGATGAAGCATCTAAATCCAAAGTACATAAAGTAAAGTAAATTTATTTGCTCATAAACATGGTTACAAAGATCTTAGTAGGTAAGTGTTATAACAGCACAACATGTTTAGCCGCATTAAGAGGCGTGCAAATTTTTATTATTACAAAAAAATATTATTAATTCATTACAATGATTATTACAATGATTATACATATCAAACATAAAAAAAAATTATACATGAGATTAATTAATTAGTAAACAATTACAATGTCAAGGGATTATATCATTAGAATGTCAGTCGTTAGAAACAGTGGTGGTCTTTACAGTTGAAAAATTCTTCAATACCATAAAAATATTTCTCAATAAGGTATTTTTTTAATTTTTTAATGAAAAGGCGTTGCGGTAGTTCTCGCAGCGTCTGTGGTATTTTGTTATATATCTTTACACACATGTTGAATACATTCTTGTGACACAATGTTGTTCGACATCTTTTTATGATCAGTTTAGTGGGATCCCTTTGACTAAAACGACTGTTGGCGTCAACCCTCTCGAACAAGTGAGGATGTTTCCTGACAAACAGCCCAGTTTCGAGGATGTATAGACCAGTCAGTGTAAGTATGTTTGTTTGTACAAAAAGTGGCCTGCAGGAGTCCATGCATTGCATATCGCTCTTATGCAGCTCTTATGTATAGTTGAGCCTTTGTGGGAATGTTGGGAGCGCTCGAGAAAAGAGCTAGCTGGGTGGTGCCCCCTCAGACGGCTCAGCATTTCCTTATTGAGCTGTGAACACTTATTCACCTCATGCAATATCATGGTACTAAACTAACTGCAATTCGAAGGAGGTACGTCCTCCTATCCTACTTCGCTTAATGACATACCGCAATTGGTATTTGCGTTAAAAAATGCCTGCAATTAGTTTATTGAAAAAAAAACCTTTGCGACTTTGCACCCCATCTTTGCATTTGTATCGCTACACGTAGAGAGTCAATAAACACGCGTTTGTATACTTATCTACCCACTTGCGTTTGTATCGATAGTCAAAACAAGGATAATCTATTTAACGTTAATTGAACGAAACGTCACGCGAGGATATATGGGGAACAGTAGTGCTATGCAGCATGCTGCGTGCTGCTGAGATCGAAATCATACCTTTAAGGCTTTAATCAATCCCATGAGACAACACGCCCTTAATCTATCAAAACATTTCTTTGAATGCATTTCGAGTCAAATAATCATCACTACTACATAGTAGGTATAAAACAAAGTCGCTTTCTCTATCCCTATATCCCTTTGTATGCTTAAATCTTTAAAACTACGCAACGGATTTTTATGCGGTTTTTTTTAATAGATAGAGTGATACAAGAGGAAGGTTTATATGTATAATACATGTTTAGTATAGTAGAGGGTGCAGCAAGTAATTGGCGGTACGAATATCGGCGGTACGAAGTTCGCCAGGTCAGCTAGTTTGATGATATACTGCATTGAAAAATACATCTATAACATACATCTAATCTTGTAAATCTGAAGATTTCAGATTTAATCATTTATAAATATAGGCTGATAGTGAATCGTTTTATCAATAGTTCAAGTAGGCTTAGATAATTCTATAAGTTCTCATGAACCAGCGTTAGTCACTTTGACGTACCTAGTAGCATTATTTAAGGAAATTTTAGCTGACGTAACGAAAATTCTTTAAAGAATGACTAATATTTTAGCAATGCGCTTCAAATATAATATTATTCATCTAGGTCACTTAGTAGACACATACTCCTATACCACAGAATAGATAATAGTACCTACTACAATACTCCAATTGGTTAAGTAGGTACTTATCTAAACGTAAACCATCTTCATTATGTCTTTTTAATTTAATAATTCAATATATTAATATGTTTCTGTTTAGAAACTCATTTAAAAGACTAAAAACCGAAATCAAATCGCTAGCTAGTCAGTTAGTGCTGTTTTCATAAAAAAATCACTATAAGATTGTTTACCTTTAGTTATTATAAGTATACCTAACTAAAATTTTATGCTAAAGCCATTAAAAATTAGTCATGTAAGTTTATTCAATTATAATAATCGTAAAAGTACATGGCTACTATTATTTATTTATTTATTCTATATACTTATATTAATAATAAATGAGTCATAAACTTCATAGAGTATGGACGAGTTATTGCTCTTCTTGGGTCAATGTTACGCGCTACGATTGCGTTATCAATGCATATTATTAACACGGAACGAGGTGTGAATAAACTGTATAATAAAAGCCTCTAAATACATATATAATCACACTTTTTTCCCATTCGAGTAGGCAGGAAGAACATATTTTGTTATGATCTCAATCCTGCGGGTCTAAAAAGGCCACAATTAGCGATTCCGTTAATAACTAGTAATTTTATGAATTTCGAATAGATCTCAATAGATTCCTGTAAAATTTGTAAAATGTTCACTCATATAAGCAAAATCACAATAATTTATTTACTAAGCAGAATTTTGAGTAAATATCGCCACATGACAAAATATTGCCCTAATGATTCCAATCAAGTGGCCTTTTTAGACCTGCTGGTATTCGTATCTTCTACTTTCATAACTGTTTTCATAAATGCACGCCAAATGCGGGAATTAGCCTGATGTTTTCTTAGACGTCCGCGATCTGATTGACATACATTATGTACGCCTAACTCAACCTCTACCGTGTTGCCCATTCGCCCCCACCTCAGAAATCTACTTTCTATGTTGGTCTCTACTTCTACCATACCACAACGTTCCCTTATCTTATCACGAAATAAATAAATAAAAATAATCTTTACCTGTTACTTATTTTGTGATTCAAATAAAAGAACCATGAAACATCTAACGGAACTGGATAGAAACTTCCTCCTTCCGTGTTACAGTTTTGTGCAAGGATTTTAAACTAGTACTATTGTCCTAAGTACTGAAAATTAATCGACTATATTCTTGAATAGAATATAAAATAATAGATAATATGTTGTATATCGTGTGTATAGGAATGAATGGAATTTACTCCACGGACAATAGCGAGGCTCTTAAATTTAAATGAAATGATCGTGTGTAGGTACATCATAATTATGAATATCTTGACGGAATGTGAAACTATATTGGAAACGGCTCTAATAATCAGAAACGAACGAATGAACTATTCTGAGAATATCGCTAATCTACACTTACGTACTTTCGTACCCCGACTGTACTTTGTTCAAATTTTGGGGGCATCCATTAATTACGTGAGGTGTTCTTGGGGGGGGGGGGGGGGGGTTGGGATGAAGCTAAATCTTTCCAAATCTCACTTAGAGGGGAGGGGGTCTTGGCAAATATCACGTAAATTTTTTCTCGGAGAAAACAGTGTAAAATTGTGTGAAAAACAATTTCTAGAATTTTTTTGCTCAATAATCTTAATAATTCAAATACAAGTTTTGAAAAATCTAGCGTGGGATTAGGGGAGGGGAGAGGGATTTGAGGAAAATCTTACGATATCTCACCAAAGGGGGAGGGGGTCGATAAATTCTCAAAAACGCCTTACGTAATTAATGAACGCCCCCTTATGTTCTTAGCTAAAAAAACGTCATTTCATGACCGCAAGACTATAGGTATATGACCAATAACACCATTTAGAGAACAGTCTTTGTGTGTAAAACATATTATATTTTGGCGAAGTTGCACAAATACGCTTACGGTCTAAATGATTAGTGCCAAGGTATTGTTGCGAAATATTTGTGGACCTTGAATATGTGTTCAGTACGAGCAACGAATTATGGAAACTCGATCACGTGCATATCGCTCTCTTTGCTTACACTGATGCCCGATGAACTGAAAACTACTGGCCTACCATAACGTGCTACCTATAAGTAATCATGTTTTGGGCTGCGATCCAGAGGGAGAGCTGTATAATTCCATACCTCTTACTTCTTCCAAAACTCGATCACTTAATAGCACGTCACGGATGACCCACTGAATAGATGCACCTTGTTATACTTAAGACTAATTCAACCACTTTAGGATGCCGTTCCTGCGACCCACATGAACGTATTCTCGAATAAAAAAACAATAATTATTCCAGAAATACTGTCTAGGTATCTCTTTGGCAAATTTAATCCAGATTCTTGTTACATCTTTTTCGTTTCTCCATTCGACTGTAAACTAATATTGTTTCACAAAAATCATAGCCTCCCTCTTTGTTATTTCTTGTTTATTATTAAATTGAAAAATGCAATGCTGAGTGTTCTAGTCCTGAGTGTAGCTGATTCAGATGCATATTTATGCCTCGCAGGTTTGGAACCCGATTTACAACGTTTATATTGATCGATTAGAGGGTATACAGCGTAAGTTTTCCGAAAAAATAAAATAAGAATAAGATTTGCACCTAATACAGACAAACGTTCGCAATTATTATGCGTTCTGTTTTAACATGAAGTAACATTATTTTGAATTTTTCAATATAATTATCTAAGAAGACAGATATATTTCCGTTCAGGTTTTCTTTTAGCAAGCTAGGAGCGTGCGTGGTAATGCTGCTAACTGACCTACTAACTACTAACAAAAAGTAGATATCACTTATGTTAGACCGTGATGAATTTCAACTAAAATTCACCACTGGTGGAAACCACGACTTAAGCGTGTCCATCAACTTTCAACCAATCAATACCTTCACAAAAATAATCATTAAGAATCCGTATTTGTCTATTTCAGGAATCTACGAGGGCCAATGGAAAGACAACCTCCAAAACGGATACGGCGTCATGAAATACACCACTGGAGACATTTATGAAGGGTACTTCAAGGATGGGCAGCCCCACGGCCACGGGATCAAAAAGCAAGGCGACTTTACCTCGTCATCGGCCACGATATACACTGGGGAGTGGAATAACGGTGTCAAACAAGGATACGGGGTCATGGATGATATAGGCAAAGGGGAGAAATATTTAGGCAATTGGAGTGATAATAAGAAGCATGGGTGTGGGCTAATAGTGACGCTGGATGGGATTTATTATGAGGGGCTGTTTATGCAGGATGTGTTGACGGTAAGTAACGGATGAAAGATTTTTGCACTGCTATGAGCTATCTACTGCTGGTAGAAAAAATCAGTGTACATTTAATTCATATTAGATTTTTTAAATTATTTTTTAAATTTGTGAGTACAATTATTATAAAGTAAAGTAAAAATACAATAATGTATCATGCCGTACTCTTTACATTGTACGAATAAAAAATTAGGAAGTATCTGGGTGGGACCCCATATACCTCCACCTGTTCCTTCATTTGAAAGTTGAAACTATGTACTGCCAAAAAGCAATGACATAACCCTGCAATTTAAATTTGTGAACCAAATTGGCATTATTTGAGAGTGACAAAATAAATACATTTTAAAGAAGCGAGTTACATCTTTACTCCACTGTGGCTCAGCATACTAGTGATAATTGCGGGACCCATTCTAAGTTTTGTATTTTGTCAAAGTCAAAGTCAAAAATCATTTATTCTGCATAGACCATTAAAACGGTACTTATAAAACGTCAACTTTAAAAATAATGTGATTATTATAACACTCGGAAGTCGAGATAAAGGGGCTGGCCCGACTCTTGTTTCGAGCGGTAAATCACCCTACCACAGACAACATGCAATGTGGGTAACCACGGCTTATCTATTTAGTTTTATACATATAATATTATTTCTGTAATGTCGAACACAAGGACAAATCAAACTTTAATCTACAAAATATTCATTACAGAAAGGTCATTACATCCTTTTACAACTATTACAGCAATATTTAAAAATTAAATTTTGTAGATCTTTTCTTTAAAAACTATTACTTTTACTTTAAATAAAATTATTATACAGTGTGTGAAGTAACAATAATAGTGAACAATCACTTAAAAGTGATGAAAATCTAGCCATAAAAATACCGCAATGGTCTACGTAGGTCAACAACTTACATATTTAAAACATCCATACCAAAAATATTAATAACCATTATTAATAAATAAAAAATTACTACCCTTTACAAAAATCTTAAGAAACAACGTGCTCCAATTCAATATTAACTTACTTCGATAGTGTTGCGAATTTTTGAACATGCATTTATATATGCCATTAGGTAAACAAAATAGTTAGGTTTTTTACAATGAAGGTTTTTTTCGAAAGTGTCCACTATGGGGTCAGTGTCCACCATTGGTGCTTTTACCTTAATCATTATAAATTAGCTAGGGGCCTACTCAATTTGACCAAAAATGTTACCTATGATACAATTTCACTAGTAGAGCTACCGGGATATTTGTCATGTTGTATTGTTGCGCGTTTGCGATATTTCGGCGCTGTCTTAAGGAAAAGGTTTTAGAATTACTTTAGATCTACCTTGCTACTGTAGCAAAGCGAGAGTAGTAAAAAGAGGTTAGACCGATATATTTACTCCTAAAAAAATCTTTTTCACTGTTTATCGCTAATACTTCAGTTCCTCCGTGATTATGGAGCTTGCAACAGCGCCGATAACTCTTAAACTAATGCGAGTGACCTTGATAGTTAAATACCTATATGATACAATTTTTTTGGCAGGGTCATGGTGTGATGGTCTTCGAAGACGGTACTCACTATGAGGGTGAATTCAGATCAGCTGGCGTGTTTTCTGGCAAAGGATTACTGACCTTCTCCAGTGGAGATAAGATCGAAGGTTCTTTGAGCGGCGCGTGGACGGAAGGCGTGAAGATATCAAACGCGACCATGCATTTAAATGTCTCCAATCCAGTGATGCCAGGCAATTCTAAACCTCAGTAAGTTGCACAAAGAGATTGTTAAGTTTCTGGAGATATTTAGTACTTAACTACGCTCTCGCCGCTGAGCGTATCTGGTTGAAATTTGGTACAGTGATATAGTCTTTAATAACACATAAGGTACTTTATATCCTGGGAATAGTTTCTCATGGCTTACGGGAGCAAAATTCTATGCGGGCGAAATCGCGGGCAATAGCCAGTAGTACCTAACGTATACCACACACGTAAATCGCCAAGTCTTAATCAATTGTGAACTATGAATTAAACAAAAGCGGGCTGGTAAACATTTAAACCTAGACATAACGCTAAAACCTTCCAAGATAATCATAGAGCGTTGCGTGTTTCCATAATATTTCAATTACCTACTGACTAGGTTTACAGTCCCGGGTCCTTTAAGCGGGGCATGAAAAAGCATCTGATGAGGCCGTCAAGCTGAGTGCCACCATTGTTAACATGGCACGTGTATATAACGGTGGCCCTCTTTTCTGAGACTTTGCCTTCAGCTCACCATCAGGCGAGATAAAGTTAAATTGATGTGTACTATATAAAAAAAAAATCTTCTTGGAGTTATTTAGTCAACATGGAACCCTCAACAACAATGTACTTAAGTAACACACAGTTAACACTTTAATTAAAAGTCGCTTAGCGCGTTATGGTGGCTATGTTATATTTCTTTGTAAAAGGAAATACGTAATAGGACATCCAAGAAGGAACCAAAATAACCATACATACGTATTTAACTGGTAGAATAAGCGATCTGAATTAGCAGTGCGCTGGCCTCATCCGCAGGTTAATTTATACCAAACCTATGATTAGGTAGTTACGTCCCTATACAATATTATTATACATTGTACGATATATAGAATTCATACTAATATTATAAATTGCTAAAGTAACTGTGTCTGTCTGTCTGTCTGTATGTTACGCTTTCACGCCTGAACCACTGAACTGTGATGAAATTTAGTATAGGGGTAGATTAGACCTTGAGAAAGGACATAGGCAAGATATATAAGAACATATGTTTGGTCGCGATAACCGACATTCACGCCGGCGGAGCCGCGGGCAAAAGCTAGTAGTCAGATAATTGTAATGTTAACTTAAACCGTTACGATACTTTGCGAATTTATCGTGTCATGGGCTTAATTGCGAATTATTGTATCATTAAAATGTTAATAGGAAAGAATGTAGTTAGTTATGATAACAATACGTAATCACATATGACAAAAGTAACAGACTAAGCTTAACTAAACCAAATCTCTTGGATTTAATAATCGACCTACAGCACGGTCTTATCTCATAACACCTAGTCAATGTCAATGTTCTATTTTAATGTCATCGCGTCCTGCGGCGTTTTTGTGAATCGACTACAAATTATTAGGTACATGAGAGACGCATGTAAAGAAATACATGCTTCCACTTTACCCCACGAGGCGTCCCACTCGTGGGGCAAATTGGAATGTTAAAAAAACACCTCCATATTCAAAGTTACCAGCCCTAATGATGTGTACGGTTCCAGCGGGCCTAAATAATAGACAGGGGACAAAGGTGTTTCTCCCCGGTAGCTAGCATGGCGTCAAAGGAGATAGCTTATGTCCCTCGCTGTGACGTAGACAAGAGACTATTTCTTCACTTGCTTAGCACGGCGGCCGTAAAGTGGAGACAGTTTGTCTCTTTTTGACAGATGATAGAGAGATATTAGTCTCCGAACTATTGAGGTGGGGACAAGATTGCTTAATACACAATTAAAAATGTCTCGCGGCTTTTTCGTTCTAAGTGAACTACAAATACAACAAACGCAACAATGAAAAATGCAGCGGCGTATGCTGCGGGATCAAATAAATATGTTCGAATTACCAGAGAGTGAATTCATATGAATTTATAGGATTTCTAAAGATATGGCCCTAAATGTATGCAATGTATTGAACAACGCATTTTTTTTTATAATATTATCAACCGAAATTACTAATTCCCTCTAACCCATCTAACTAAGCTAAATCGCTTGTGCTAGGAGTGGGTTTACGTCGGTAGTGTAATGGCCAGGATTCGAACCCGGGACCTCTCGATCGTAAGGCAGACTCCTTAACCACTAAGCTACCGACGCGACGCTTAAATGAATCAGAGTTGCCAAGGCTTGTCAATACGTTATAAGGTAAATACTAAAACTCTTATTTGAGCTGCTGTGCTCCTAATCCTAAAAAATATATTCTTTGTAACAAATTGTTTAGAGCGAATTCACAGTATTCACACATTCATTCACAATAACATACTTACAACATTTTTTCACTCATTTTATTAATATTGCAATAAATATTACAATAAAGATAAGAATATACGATTGAATTATGTACCGGGTAAATGGGGTAAATAAATAAACAGAATAAACAGAAAATAAACATGTAAAAAAACGTTACATGACAGACAGACAATATGGCGCACTCTTTAGTCAATATTATTGATCGAATCGAAGAGTCAATAATAATATTCTGCAACATAATACTAATAATTTTAAAAGTCACTATTACTCTTATAAAATATGCACGTTGCTAGGTTTTGTTAATTTTGTCGAATATTACGAGTCGAATATTTTTTCGTATATTGAGTGGATCGTAGCATTGAGTGGAGAAACGTTGTCCACGGTGAGAAACTAGTCTTTCCTCGACGCCGTGCTAGCTAAAGGGACAAAAACGGAGGGAAAGACAAATTTTTCTCCACTCCCCGGGGACTTTTTGTCTTCGTGCCATGCTAGCCCTGCAGAATGAAGTTAGCGGGGCAAAGTG
Source organism: Eilema caniola (assembly GCA_949126895.1). NCBI lineage: Eukaryota > Metazoa > Arthropoda > Insecta > Lepidoptera > Erebidae > Eilema > Eilema caniola. Next base: position 7,093,172 of record OX421464.1, on the reverse strand, counting down.
GATTATACATTTTTTAACATTCCACTTTACCCCACCAGTAGAGAGGCTTAGTGGCGCAAAACGAAAGCACCCAAAAAATAACCCCCTTTGTAGTGTGTAATCCACTGCTGCATAAGTATAAGCTTCTCCCAATGTGCGTAATGAAACCCAGTCCCCCGCCATTCAACACCAGTCTATGCCTACTAGCTACCTTCTTCAGTTCATTAGTTCATCTGCTTGTTAAACTTTCGATCCTTTGGCAGACCATTTAAATATAAAATAAGCTCTTTAATAGTAGTTTATGATACTGTTGCATAATAAGGGTTCTTATAACACGAGTGTGTTTTAAAAAAACGAGCCGTAGGCGAGTTTTTTTATAGTATCACACGAATGTTATAAGACCAAGTTATGTACAGTGTCATACACTACTTTATCTACTCTCATACTATAATACATAAACTAATTTATTTTACAAACAAAACCAAACTTTGTTTAATTTAAATGTAAAATGTTGGCGCCAAGACGCAAACAGCGATTGCGCATGTGTGTTTCGTTTATTTTCCGAATCGGCGGATTCTTTTTTTTAAAGTAGAGGTTCAACCTTCTTGGTCCAGATGGAGGTTGTATAGGTGTATAGGTTATGATTAAAAAGTTATTTAATGATATAGTTGTCCATACAAAACCTGTATCGTAATGAAACTTTTTTTTTTGGCCTGTGCGTAATGTTTGTTATGAGAGTTTTGATTTCATTTTTATAATGTTTGTATTATAGAATCAGAGTAGATAAAAAATATTTATCTTTTTGTTTCCAGGTCATTTGGCAAATTAAGCGTAGCTCCAAATCAAAAATGGAACGCCCTCTTCCGACAATGTTTTCAATGTTTAGGTGTCTCTGAATCCATTCTCACACCAACTGGGAACCATTTTGCGAATGGGCCATCTGGTCATGTTATCGACAACGACAAAATTTGGCAAAATGTCGCCGTGGCAATATCGTGTTCGCATAAAGAGAGGAATAAAATGCCGATAAAAAGAAAAGGCAGTGATTTTGAGAAGTCTGTTGATAGTTTAGAAGTGATACCAGAGTTCGGACAGAAGACTTTGAATTTGGAAAGTTATTCAGAGGTGAAACAATATCTGTATGATGTGAGTATCTTCATGTTATTAGATTTTTTGACGTGTAAAGTTCCTTGGTCTTATTGGACAGAAAAAACTTCTGTAGGTGCGTTGGCCATTTTTGAATTATTGATATACGCGAATTTATACCATATTAAACCACAATGTGAATAATGTTTATAACCCCTTGAGAAACCGGTCGAAAGGTCAACGAACTTTATTCTCAATCGATTTGACACAAACCCTGCGAAAAGATACCGCGTATACTTATAATAATTGTATATGGCTGCAGATAAACCAACTAGTTAGGTTGGTTTATCTATCCTAAAAAATATCGCCCTCTCTTAAAAAATATTTAGTTTTAAGAACACCATCTTAGTACTATATCTCTTCTACAGGCCTGCGAATCCACCCACCATCCTCTAGGCCAACTCGTCCTAGGTCTCACCAACGCGTTTAACACCACGTATGGTGGCGTCAGAGTGCACCCCTTACTCCTCAGCCATGCTGTAAAGGAACTTAAGAGTATCACATCTAGGCTGTATCAGGTCGTGAGGCTATTGTTTCCTGCACTCCCGCCAGAGGGCGCTGATGCGGTATTGCCTTTTACTGAAGGAGAAGTGGAAGATAGTAATCCTATTGATGGGTGAGTTTAGTAATATTCGTGTTAGATTGTTTTTTTTTTAAGTACTTAAATAAATATTCTAAGAAATTCTACACAACGCTATGTTTAGAGCTAAAGTACCCACACACAAAAAACTTGAAAAATGAAAGCAAAAGAACCCATAATACAAGCTTAACCAACTTGTATTATGGGTTCTTCGGATAAACTTGAGTATGTTGTCCGCATTCTAGAACAGATCTAACTTAAAACGTTATTTTATTATTTACGTATATACAGGTTGTTTTCGATACGGTGCAGTAAGGGCTGATACCTCGTTATAGTTACAGCAAAACGTGCTTGCATAAGTCTGAGTGTTTCTATATAACATACAGAAACATTCAGAGCAATGCATATGCAAGCATACAAATATTTGAACTGATCGGGAATCGAACCCGTGACTTCTAACCACGAAAACAGCCAAAACGTAAACGCAACTTCGAATGTATAATCTATTCCAGTGAAGTGGTATCAGCAGCATCATTGCTCCAACCAACCTTACTCCCAAGAGTCCATCCCGCGCTGTTCGTGTTGTACGCGCTCCACAACAAGAGAGAAGACGATATGTACTGGAGACGGCTGCTCAAGTGGAACAGACAGCCCGATATAACGCTCATGGCGTTCTTGGGCATCGACCAGTAAGTACCACATCAGTATAACATTCAAATGAAAAATAATAAGCGAACTCTAGACTCCAAGGATGCATTTGGGAAGTCGCTATGACAATGGTGATGAAGTAACTAAAACCAATCGACAGAAAAATAACGCCACTTAGTGGCAGATGGGCATACTACCAGAGCCAAACAGGAAAGTTGGATGGCGGCGAAAGTTACAATTCAGGTCCCACGTTGGGCGCCACTGTAACCTGGGATTATCACAGGGACCAGGAAATTAATGAAAAAATGGTATAAGAGTATCAGGGGAATATATTGATTATACCATCTTTTTATTAATTCCCTGGTCCATGTGACTGGCTGTGACCCTCCAAGGCTACAGTGGCGCCCAACGTGGGACCTGAATGTAACTCACGCTCTCTAACTTTCCTATGTTTGACTCTGGTAGTACGCCTCTCCACCAACAGATACCTTTTTTTTCTATCATATTACAATGGTCTACGGACGTACGCTACTCCAAGGCTACACTGCGCGCGTCGTCGTCTGTAAAAGCATTACGAAGAACACTATATCAGCTAGGCAACACGAATGTGTAAATGATGATGTAACAGAGTTCTTTTTTCCAGAAAATTCTGGGTAGGCTACACTTGTTCAGCTAACCAGCTGTCTCCAACATCACCATTGAAAGAACAACTGTTCCAAGAGGCGGTGGAAACCTTACAGCAACTGAAGACCACCTTCTCACCCATTGAGAAGCTACTAGTCATTAGAAGTACCTTTCAGAAGATGACCATCGCTGTGCAACAGGAACTAGGTACGGAACGAATTCCTTTGTGTGTTAGGCTGGCGCTACATAGGCTGGAATGCCGCGAATCTTCCGCATCGGAACGCTAATACCAGTACGCTGCTCGGATGATCCGTCGAGTTGAGAAAACTTGCGTTTTCATTTTCTCCTCAGCTGGTGGGAACACTCCTCAGTGTTCAAGACGTTTCAGCACACGGTAACCGCTTACCACCAGGCGGATCATGTACCCATTTACTACCTTAGGAATATAAGAACATATTAGTTAATAATTGAAAATTTACTAGGTGTTGCGGCACCATCCGCGTTTACTTCTGATCCCGTTCTCGAACTCTTTCCGGTAGCGTGATGATAAATAGCCTATGACACTTACAAATAATGTGACTACGAATAGAAATTGGTAAAAGAATTTTCAAAATCAGTTCAGTTCACAAAATCACGAAGTTTACCTCTAAGATAATAGTATTCACTGTATAGATACACCCTTTTTCCTATAATCAAAAAGGAAAAGTCATTTGTTGAGGTAGAAAAGACTACCATTCTGGCTTCTTCTCTACGATCATTAAAAAGTGCCTATTTCCCTCAGGCCCAAACTACCTATGGAGTATGGACGAGCTGTTCCCGGTATTCCACTTCGTGGTGGTTCGCGCGAGGATACTGCAGCTCGGCTCTGAGATACACTTTATAGAGGACTTCTTAGAGCCGGGGATGCAGCACGGCGAACTAGGCCTTATGTTCACTACGCTCAAGGTACGGTACTTTTATAATCAACAACCTAGACAGCCTCCTTGGCGTAGCGGTAGTGAACGCGGCCGCTGCGCATGAGGCGCGGGTTCGATCCCCGCTCATTGAAAATATTTGTATGCAAGAAAGTAGGTATTTGCATTGGTCTAGTCGTACCTCGGAGAGCACGTTAAGCCGTCGGTCCCGGTTGCCATACAAACATCTATGGCAGTCGTTACGGGTAGTTGGAGCCCTCAAAAATCCATTAACTGGTCATGTAATGCTTCGATATAGCCTTTTGGTTGTGGAGGTCAGATGGCAGTCGCTTCACGGAAAATATGGAAGTTTAGCCAAATCCGCAGTTGTACTGGTAAAAAGCGGACCCCAGCCTCAAAGTTGAAAAGCTTCGGAGGCAACTGGGATTAACGCTAGGATAAAGAACAAGGGAATCTATCAACCTATCGCATCCACTATTGGACATAGGCCTCTCCTAGTGATGGGAGGCTTTAGCTTACTGTGTCCACGCTGGACAGACGGGTTGGTACAGGGTTTTATGTCGAGTTTCCTTCTCTCGTAGTGATATCGTCTTCATATTTTTCCGTTAGTTGCCTCTTACGAAACTCTATGACGAGAGGGCGTGGTGATACTTGTCGTCTTTCTCCATCACCATATGGCTCATTTTTTAATTTATACTAAGACTAACTGACTCGGCAAACTTCATTCCACCTTAGAATTATCCTATGTATACCTTACCTTTTTAACCTTGTTCACCTTATTAATAGAGCAAAAAAAACAAGTCAATTCAACAAATATACAGATATATTTACGACAGACATTATTTTAATTATTAGGTACTAGCTGTACCCGCGTTTCGAAGAAAATTTGTATGGTGGTAATTTCAACCGGATGGGCAGAGGTAGAAGGACCATTTGTATGGTGGTCATTTTAGTTGGATGGGTACAGTTCGAAGGACCATTTGTATGGTGGTAATTTTATCCAGATGGGCACAGTTCGACGAACAATTTGTATGATGGTCCTTTGTGTCGGATAGGCACAGTTCAAAGGATAATTGGTATGGTGGTAATATTATCCGGATGGGCACAGGTCGACGGACCATTTGTATGGTAGTCATTTTAGCGGTTTTAGCCGGATGGGCACAAGTCGAAGGCCCATTTGTATGGTGGTAATTTAGCTGGAGGTACACAGTGCAAAGGAGTATTTTTATGGTGGTCCCTTTAGACATATTGGCACATTTCGAAGGACCATTTGCATGATGGTCGTTTAAACCGGATGGGCTTTATTTTTGTAAATGGATTCCCAATATTTGTATATGTATTTTTATATTTAAGTATCAATTTCTCATTATTTTTTACAGGCATGCTACTTCCAGATACTCCAAGAGAAGATGTCAATGAACTCTTCATATTGATCGTTACTATAATAAATTATATAATAATAATAAATAATAAATGATCTCGCAATACGTATGGTGCGTCGTGTTACGTTTAGTTGTAGCTTCTGCAATAATTTGCTCCGTAAAGTTACTACATAGTTCGGTTAGCTCGTAGTCGCTCGAGGATGTATATCAGTTACTTGTTTAAAGTTTTTCGTGATATATTAATAAGAGTTGCTATTTATTTATTAGGTAATATATAAAAATATAGGAAAACTTAGCATACTAATTGCTTCAAAATTTCATTTAAATAATTCAAAAAGTCTCACAAGAAAGGCGCATTAGTCGGTGTGATCGCTTTTTCGAAGAAAAAAAACGTCATCATAACTGTTTTGCGACAGTTTTTTTATCACTTTTCAAATCTGTATGAACTCTCATTCAATCGTAAATTAACTTTAATATAAATTCATCCCCACATATTCTCTTTCTTAGTTGCGAGTATATTTCTAACTAGCTTACCCCAATGGGAACGAAGCACTATATGATATTATGTAAGTTTCCTACTCACATACACTCATTCATTTAACAACCATACTTATATTATAAATGTTTGTTTGTCCGTCTTTCGCGCCTAAACCACTGAACCCATTGGGATGAAATTTGGTATAGAGGTAGTTAGACCTTAAGAAAGGACAGGCTATGTTTGGTCACGATAACCGATATCCACGTGGGTGGAGCTGCGGGCAAAAGCTAGTACATAATAAAAGTGATATGAGTATAAAACGAACTCGAAATTCGACATTTGAAATTTTTAAACGAAGACGAAACGAAATTTTTTAATCATCAGTTTGTTATTTATTTTGCTAAGAGAGGCAACACAACAAAATATGTTTTGTTGATGAGGTGAGAGCTTCTTTATTTGAATTACCAAAAAATAAAAATCTTGCCAATAATGAACTGCTATACGTCCTTGAAATGAATTGTTATGAAATTCTAATTGTTATATTGTTACATGTCTATTGTATAGTAGCGCGAATAAGACGAAATGTACAAAAGACTTTGCATTAGTCGAAAAGACATGAGTCTACCATATCAAGCTATGACGGCAGATCTGTGAAGATTTTGTTGTGTATGAAAACTTACAGTTTATGTATGATCTTTAAAGTTCGTTTTAAAATTCTAAGGCGAGTCAATACCGATTTTCTCGATCCTTGTCAATAATATTATTGATGTGCAAACGCAATTCGTATATACTTACACACCGGATCATGATATTAGATCGTAGTATTTGTTTACTATGTAATCATCCTTGCCTAGTATAACGGCAGACATCGCCGTTTATGCAACCGAAATCTAACTTTAGAAATATATGTTGATGTATGATATGTTTGTAAAGTTAGATTTCGGTTCATCTATAAAACGTATCTCGTTATATAAATGTCAAACATATTTGTAAAGTTTAATTTCGGCTTTAGCGATTTCAACTGAAAAGTGTCGATCAAAATATTCAAAATACACTTATGACCATAAGGGCAACAACTTGTAATTTTGAATTAATAAAATACAGTAATTGAAATTTATTGCCCTTCATTAATTATGAATTTTCACCGTTTATTAACAACGTTGCACTTAATGCCTATGTCAGTTTTTATAGACAGAATTCAGGCCATGAGCCCCAGAACGCACTAACCAACATTTTATCAAAGATAAGGTGGCCTATAGTCATATACGAAAATGGTTTGCTATTGAGCCAAACTGGCCTAACATCGATTTTTTAACACCACCACCTTTTTTTTTTACGTGCGGGAAATCCCCACGGATACCCACCCCTCCGGAGCTATGTCGGACTCGAACCGACTAAACCGCACGCCGTCTCTGGGTCGTAGTGCTAGGCCGAAGGTGAGGTAGTCATGAGACATATCCCTCGCACCCCGGCTGACCCAGGGCCATCCCTCTCGGTCTGGCCCTCCTCGGGTAACACCACCACCATAAAAAGATGGCGTTATAAAAATCAATTTTAGTCAACTTTCGAAAGGCTGGCTATCTAACAAATTGATTTATAGATAAAATGGTCGTTGAGCCGTTCTTGCGCTCGTGGCCTCAGTTCATCCTGCTAGATTTCTAACCTCTGTGAGGGTACAAGGTTACAAGTTTAGTTAAAAAAAAAAAGTAGTCAAGAAATCATTTTATAATTTTTGTCTAAATAACATTGTTTTGGCTTTTCAGTCAGTGGGCGAAGTGATACGCTCCCCATAACCAAATAATGACCCCCACCAAAAGACTTAATTAGTATTTCACGTTCAATACTCTTAGATTTAGAAACAGGATTTATTCCTTAAGTATTTATTTTAAAGTATTATGTACCTAAATTTGCTTCACTTTGTGACATACTATTCTATAATGTAAATCTATAATTTAATAATATAATAATTCAAATATGTGTATACAACATAAATATAATAAATAATTTGCAACTCAATAGATTAAACGGTCATCATATATCACTCATGAAATAAACACACAGTTTAACAATTCTTTCTTATTAGAATTTGGTATCAAGGTAAAAGAAACAATTAAGTAAATCCTTTTTTTAATTCTTACATTAGTAAAATGTGTGATAAAATGAATACAGTTACTGTAACGGGCAACTCTTTTATTTTTAACCGTGGCAACGTTTTGTTTTAGTTGCATGCCAAAATTATTAATACCCTCTACTTTAACTGTACAAATTAACTTCCTACACGCGAAGAATTTTAAATATATTTTATTACAATGTTTATCTCGTATCTAGATTATTTTAGGTCATTAGTTACCGCCGCCAGCAATAGATGATACCTATTTAGATACTTACTTGGAATCTTGTTATGAATCGTGAAAATGATTCTATCATTAAATGAAGGTTACTAATGTCTGCGTAGTGGTACGATTATAATCTCTTTATATAAATATAATCTTAACTAATTAGTCATAAGGTAGCTTTAAACTGCAAATAAATAAGCAATAATCCAAAGTTAGTAGTACAAAAGAAAATTGTTACGAGTTATTAAAAAAATTGTATGGTATTTTTGTTATTATAAAATTATATTGCTGGTTTTATATTCTGGTATATTTCATTCAACATCAAGAAGGTTGCGTTAGCTTATACTGCACAAACATTTAAAAACAGTAAGACTGAGACCTGGCGGCTCCCACCGTCCAAGATCTAAACACCAACGAATCTGTGACCCTTAATGGAGTTAAAGGTCACAGATACGTAGATTCGTGGTCAGAGCAGAGCATACAGACAACACATTGTGCAGCTTTAGAATAAAAAATCATTATTGTTGAATGAATTCAGGTAGCCATAACGAGTTGTTAATCGATAAAATAAATCATGAAATAATCCCGAATCACGTAACTAACAATCATTTGAACAGTCGCTTCCTGAATCGATTGTGAGTTACATTACAGTCTATTCAGGATTATTTTATGATTCACACGTTGATCAAATTGCCTTAATGCTATAGAAATGTCATATCATTAGGTAATGTTACATAATTGTGTTAATCAATATATTTATATCTTTGTCCCATTTGAAGTGTATTTAAATATTTAAAAAAAAATATATTTAACATTTAATAAAATTCGCAATAAACGTGTTGGGTTTAATTTTATGAACATCATCAGCTTCTTAACGTATCTGCTCTAAGATGTATTAAGTATAATTACTTAAGATGATATATGAACAGGAAATTCAATTTTATAGCTTGACCCGGAGCTCAAATATTAGTAAGGCGAAATTTTCTTTATTTAATGTGGTAACTCTGATAGACCCCACCACCTTGCTATAATAATATAGGTATAGTGACTATGATAGTCACAGATTAGATAATACTTACCAAACCAGAGCAAAAAAATCTCAAACTAGTAATAGCTGTAAGCAGAAAATATACCTTCCGACCGCGGTCTGAGAGTTGAGAACGGCGCAAGTGTGTCATTGAGCCAACGTATAGATAGGGTAGATAATAATTATAATAGCTGAAGTGTGATTTTTGTGGAAGTTCACTATAATTTTATCAATGTCAGCTTGCTAAATAAGACGATTGACATCTCTTTCTTGTGTCTGTCGTTTCGTCCGAGTTCTATGTTACGTTCGTAACGTGTGCGTTCGCGCAGCGGAATGTTGTTGAATTTAAAGATTTTAATTATGCAGATATTTAGTGTATGACGTCGTGTAATTGTGTATGGTAAAAAAAAAATTGTGCATTAGCTAGTTTTCATATAAAGCTCTTATATAGAGAGCTGTAGATTTTTACATAGGTTGTTTTGAATTTGTTTAAATTTGTTTAAAAAACAGATTTAGAAGAAATCGTAGGGTTTAAAAGATAAAAATATAAACGTGAAATACGCTCATTAGGTCTTAGTTCGTGAAGTAGCCACTTTGGGGTCTAGATTTTCACGTTTATACAAACCTTGTAAGTGTCTGCAACATGTTGCGAAGTATCAATGATGGTTCGTTAGTAATTAATGAGTTATAGGACAATTTACCATGAGTAGACCACTGTTTGCAAAGCAGTCAAATATCAAGACGTTCTAAAGTAATTGCATAGTAAAATGTGTTCCAATAATTAGTGTATTAATTCAACTACTTGCATGCAAAATTTCATCTCATTAAATTCATTAATTAAAGAGGAACAATTAAAATACTTACAAAGCATCGAAAACTTACATAACCCGACCAAATTCGGATAGATATAAAAAAGCGGCCGTTCAATATATCTAGGTAACATTCTAAAATTTACAGTATAATACCGGTATTTAATTGGTACAGGTGATAACACAATTGTTTTGATATAATTTATAGGTCATTTATTTTTCTACACATGATTTTTTGTTTTGAAATGTATTTGCCTATGACAGTAAGTACTATTTACGTAGCTACTTTATAACTTTTTTAATATGATATTACCGTTGTACTGGACTTATGTATGTGGGCGTGTTCCCGCGCACCCCACCAAAATATTCAGAATTATTTTGTTCGAAGCGGTACACTTAAGGCTAGACCTTTGATTAAATAGTCTAAGTATTGTAGTTAGGAATTGATCAAAAATATTATGCGAGTGTGAAAAAACAGACAACGCGCTGCGCGCAACGAGCGATAGAGGTGGCTTCCCTCTTGAAACGGTACTTCCATCCTTGAAGAAAAGAGAGCGCAATATGTTTACATAACTCACATAAGCCACGGCCTGCGCGTATTCGTTTGCTGTTGAACTTGAACCTGGTTTTGTTTTATCCCCATTCACAAATTTGCACTCAAGGACAATGTGCGTATGCGCTGTTGTTTTGCTATGTATGTATTCTCCGTAATAATAATATTGACAGTGTGTTATTAATGTTATAGTGTAACAGTGAAGCTTAAAATAATTAAGTGGTAGGTATATTGAGTGAGTGATAGTGAGAAGCTGATGTTTAATTAGAACTTGTTAATTGAAGATTTATTCTTATCGCAGATATTACGGTATTATTAAAAAAATATTTTTCATTCTAGAAATGCAATTGTTTTATTTTCTTCCTAACGCTTGTGTACGCAACTGTACCATATTTAATGATTAAACGAACTTACCTGTATGTGAAGTTCTATCATAATTATGTTCACGCCGAGTCCGAATAGATTATTCTTGAAAATATATATAACTACATGTAGTATCGCCTAGTTATAACCACTCTTGCACTAAGTTTAGAGAAAATAAATTCTTTTTTTTTTTTTTTTTTTGTGGGTAGACATGTATTGTTACCTTTGCCTTGCGACATTCGTTCAAGCTCATTTAGTTTAGAGTTCTTCCAGAGTTATAGAAATCATTGATGTATCGCCGAAATATTAGGTAAAATAAATATGGGCAGCATAGGGCGGGTGGGTTTATAATCTATTCGGACTCGGCGTGAACATAATTATGATAGAACTTCACATACAGGTAAGTTCGTTTAATCATTAATTATATTCACGCCGAGTCCTCTAGATTATTCTTGAAAATATATATAACTACATGTAGACTTTGAGAGTCATTTTACATTGAGTATTTCGGGAATATCATCAATGAGAATATAAATCAATAAACGTTTTGTTTATTATTATGTAATTTGTATTTATCTCTGTAATATTTATAATCACGTAACGAAAAAGTTTTTAGTAATTTTATACGCAGTACTGGACTACTTCACTGACTATATTATTATTTAATATAATTATTCTTACAATAATTAGATGTAAAATACAAAATATTGATAATAAGCTTCTTCAATAGTAAAGAAAACATAATGCCTATTCTGTGACGACAGAAATCAAGATTTTAACTAATGATTTAACCGTTTATCACTGATTCTGCCAGAATAGTATCATCATTATCAAGGATGGGTCTATGATAAAACTTGGCAAAAATCGAAGAGTTCTTACTCCAGCCAGCGGTTTTTCTGATTGTGTCCAAATTTACGCCAAGTGAGTGCGCGCACGACGAGGCGGCGTGACTCGTGCTATGTGCATTGAACACGCTCGTGTCGACCCCGCATTCACCGAGCGTATGCTTTATCCAGCGGCTAAGTGTCTGTGTACCTACTGGTTTATGGGGTTGTCTAATACCAATAAATAGTCCTTCAGATTTCCTCAAAGATACATCCATCCTCAAAGATACAACATGCGTTCTATGTAACATTGTAATGTTGTTGCCGGACAAATTTCAAGCCTGTTTGTAAAGAAGGGCAAGTTAATAATAGGTTGATATGAACCTGGTCTAGAAGTCTTTAACATATCGGGAATTTTAATAACGATGCGCTGGGAATAAATTTTTATTAATTTTATTTTTAAGCTTTATCTTAGAAATAGTTTGAACCCTTTGTGCAGTTGAAAGAGCTAATAAAGTAACTGTTTTATTTGTTAGTTTTTCTAGACTAAGTTCATCGTTAGGATGCCATAAAGATAGCTCGTTTAGGACTAGGTTGGTGTCCCATGTAAAGCTGTATTTAGGTTTTGGTGGCTTTAGTCGATAAACACCCTTGAGGAATCTTTTTAACCTATCATCCTGACTTATACTTGGTCCCAGAATTAATGACAGAGCTGACTTATATGAATTAAGAGAGCCATATTGAAACCCCTTATTAAGGAGCTTCGTTAAAAAATAAATAACAGTTGGTACAGATGCCTCGTAAACATTTGCAGAATTCGTTTAACAAAAACCCACCATTTTTTTCAAATATACATTATACTGTTTCATGGAATTTGGCGCTAAAGATATTCCTGCCACCAGGATAATCGAGTCGTGTATCCAACGCGAGCTAGAATGAGAGCACAACGTATTGCTTTTAGGTGAAAAAATTACAGTTTTTGTTGTGAGAAGAGATCTATACAAAGGGTACCATGGTTGAGTCGGTCAAAAAGGCACGACCATGATGCCTCTGGCTTTATCTGTAATAATCTTTGTCAATGTTTTAAGATAATTGAAATAGGTGGAAATGCGTAAAAATTTAAGTCAGATCATGAATCTGTAAATGAGTCTATCGCAAAAGCCTCTGGATCGCGATGCCACGAAATATATGTATCACATTTGTGATTAATGCGACTTGCAAAAAGATCTATGTTTGGGACTCCAAAGTAATTTGTGAGAGTATTAAAAGCCCAACCAGATAATTCCCATTCGATATCTGGATGATTTTGACGTGATTCGTAATCTGCAATAGTATTATCACTTGACTTAATATATGAAGCAAGAATAAAGAGATTCTTGGTCAAACACCAGTTCCAGATATCACGAGTTATTTACGTTAGATGTGGATATTGGATGCCCCCCATTTTATTAATATACGCAACTGCTGTTGAATTGTCAATGCGCAGCAGTATTTGACAATTAAAATATAGATTTGCAAAAAAATTTAAAGCTATGAAGGCTGCGAGGAGCTCTAAATAGTTAATATGTTTTCCTTTTTCCACGGTAGATCACTGGCCGCTTGCAGTTAATCCTTCACAGGCAGCCCCCCCACCCCGTCGTTGAGGCGTCAGAGAATATTTCAACATGATAAACGTCAACTCTAATTCGATGGACTGAATGTTCTATTTTATTTAACCACCAATGAAAACAGCTTGGAGTGATGTGGGTAATGTCATAAATTTGTTATAGTCATTACAGTTTATCAAATTGAGATATTTACAGCGTTCCATTTCTTTCGTGTGCAGCCAACCGTATTCTATAGCTGGGCATGAAGATACTAATAACCCTAGCAATTGAGCAAAATCTCTAATTCAACAACGATTTAATTTTGAAAAGATTTGGAGCTGAGTCTTAATCTTCGATTTTTTATCTAATGGTAACCTAACCTGGAACTTGTGTGAATCCAAAATCAAACCCAAAAATTTACATTGTAACGGCCCCTGAACCGTTCGGGTTCGGTACGGTAAAACGTTAAATTCAAACATTTGATCCTCAAATACTTTCGAGAGTCTTTATGTATTTTAATTAAAAATTAAGCGTCTTTGAGATCAATAGATGCCATTTGGCAGTTATATCTTATAATTTTGAATGCAGTTCTTAAATCTCATAATTTAAAATGTTCAAGTTCTAATGATTTATTGAGATTTTAAAATTTAATATAAATCGCATTTTGCCGTATGGTTTTGGCACTAAGAAGGTGCTCGATATAAATTGACCCTTACACGGGGAGCACTGCGATATAGCATCTATTCTGATTAGGTCTTCAATAATTTCTAAATAGTGTAACTTTTCGTTGTATGTATAAGTTGGCTTTATGAGGCAGTACATGTTGCACAACAGGCGAATCAAATTGTATTCTATACCCTTTAATCCATGATAACACCATCTTATCATCAGTGATAAGAGTCCACCTATGATGGAACTGAGATAAAAGGCCTGCATACTTAACTGAGTCTAGTAGCGGCGGTTGGGATACTGTTGGCCCCGTGATGACTTCTTCGATGAGAGTGCGTGCGGCGGCTGGTGTTGAGTCGCTGGCGTAGCATACCGACCGCGTGCTGCTGCAGGCTCGTGGCTCGTCATCGGCGCAAGTGCCGTCCCCGCAGGTGGCCTGCGCGCCTGGAGAGGAGCCTTGCGGTTTAAAGGTCTCGCAGGGCCTCTTTTAATGTTTTCAACAGTTTGTTATTAGAATCTTTCAGCTCAATGCCAGATTTATTGACGGCTCTGGCCGATTTTAATTTTTCTGCTAAGTTTTTACCGAAAAGATATGTATCAATTTTGGTATTTTTAAGATGCTCTTTCATATCTCTCATTCTTGTGATAGAATCTGCATATTGCAAATCGCATAAAATCTTGTTTACGTCCATCAACTTTTGCAGCATATTATTATCTTTAGTTTTAGCATTTAATTGAAAATTAATTATGTCCGTGAGACCCACAATAGCACTGTACATTTGTTTTTGTTTTATTAAAATGCCTTTATCGCGTTTTACGCGGCTTCAGTGATTACTGCTTTGATTTCTAGATTTAACTTAGGGGAATCCATTTCGATGCAATTTGACGGTGGGAGGTACTTTGAAACTAGGTTTTTTCTTGAATGAAATTATGAAGCATTTACATGCTAACTTTTCAAATCGATTAAAGATAGGAAAAAGTGAATGCCCAGGTGGGACTCGAACCCACGATCTTTCCCTTACAGGGGGAATGCTCTGACCACTGAGCCAATAGGTTTTTTCTGTTTTCCTTAGTAAGGCCTTCTTTAATTTATGCAATAAGCGGTTAGCAAGTTCAGTACGAATTTCTGGGCCATATTTGTTAGTAATGCTAGGGTCATCTCCCAAAATTTCTGTATTCAAACAGGAGTGTTTGGATCGGTATCTTGAACAATAACATTATGTTCAGAAACCGTACTTGGCCCTGGCAAAGTTTTAATTGATTTATTGGAGTTATGC
This sequence comes from Eilema caniola, assembly GCA_949126895.1. NCBI lineage: Eukaryota > Metazoa > Arthropoda > Insecta > Lepidoptera > Erebidae > Eilema > Eilema caniola. The sequence goes on along the minus strand of OX421464.1, from coordinate 7,077,977 downwards.
ATGTTATCTTCAGGCCAGTCTAATAACCAGTCATCAGGTCGTAGAGCTGGAGTATCTGAAGATTATCACGTGTATGATAATTTTGATAGCTTATTTAAATGCGTTGAAATAGCCCCAATGACTATTCCGATTGCATAAAATAATTTGTGTTACCACATTGTGGGTAGCTACTTGTTTTGAAATATTTTCTTAGAAAAGACCAATTTTACTTATTTTGATGCGTTGAAACAACCCCAACGATTGTTCCGGTTGCATAAAACAATATATTGAACACGTCGATACGTGTCTATCAACTATAATATCGGCAGAAGTGCCGACGTATCTTAATGCGTTGAAACAGCCCCTGCGACTGCTCCGGTTGCAAACGTTTTAATTACGTAAGTACAAGCTCATTTTATAGAAGTTTAATAATGCGGTGAAACAGCCCTAGCGACTGCTCCGGATGCATTTTTTTTTTTTTTTTACACTTATCACTCATTATATTACTAAAAAATTCAAAAAGTAAATACTTGCACCCAGATCCTCTTCGGGCATGACGGCCTCATCAGATGATGAAGACAATCTGTCAGTACTGATGCACTAACTCGTCGTTTACTAAGTTTCTTCTCCAATCTTTGTATTTTATTTTTATAACGGTCAATATCTTCTTCATAAGTCGTTTTACGTTTTAACATTTTTTTTAATAAACCGTGCGAGAACAGATAACGTTTTGAGTGGTTGAGCACTAGAATGCGAATGAGCTTGAACGAATGTCGCAAGGCAAAGGTAACAATACATGTCTACCCACAAAAAAAAAAAAAAAAAAAGAATTTATTTTCTCTAAACTTAGTGCAAGAGTGGTTATAACTAGGCGATACTACATGTAGTTATATATATTTTCAAGAATAATCTAGAGGACTCGGCGTGAATATAATAATAAATACTATAATGGAAGGTTAAGAACGTTACTTAGAAATATGGCACGGTCGCTTTTTTGTAGCCATCCGAACTTGGTCGGGTTATGTAGGTTTTCGATGCTTTGTCAGTATTTTAATTGTTTCTCTTTAATTACTGAATTTAATGAGATGAAATTTTGCATGTGAGTAGTTGAATTAATACACTAATTATTGGAATATATTTTACTATGCAATTACTTTAGAACGTCTTGATATTTGACTGCTTTGCAAACAGTGGTCTATTCATGGTAAATTGTCCTATAACTCATTAATTACTAACGAACCATCATTGATACTTGGCAACATGTTGCAGACACTTACAAGGTTTGTATAAACGTGAAAATCTAGACCCCAAAGTGGCTACTTCACGAACTAAGACCTAAGGAGCGTATTTCACGTTTATATTTTTATCTTTTAAACCCAACGATTTCTTCTAAATCTGTTTTTTAAACAAATTTAAACAAATTCAAAACAACCTATGTAAAAATCTACAGCTCTCTATATAAGAGCTTTATATGAAAACTAGCTAATGGCCAAACGTTCGCGTAGCGGAAACTTGAATTTCTCCGAAGTTTATGCATGCACTAATTTTATTCATACATACACAATTACACACAAATACACAGTAATTTTTGGACACATTTCTTTTCTTCTAAGTCCATGGATTAGAAAAAAGTTCCGCCAGGACAACGTTCGCCCAGCGGAATCAATTTTTAGTGAATTTCTCCACAATGGCTGCATGCACAAATTTTTTTTTACCATACACAATTACACGACGTCATACACTAAATATCTGCATAATTAAAATCTTTAAATTCAACAACATTCCGCTGCGCGAACGCACACGTTCGTAACACCTCTGGTGCCGAGTAATGCTTATATCTTTTTATTTATTTATTTAACTTTATGCACAACAGTGAATTCTCTCTGGTTGCTCTAAAGTCTTCTGGCAAGAGTCAGTGGCACAGCAGGCGTGGGAAAATCCATGTTCATAGTATTTTTAACTTTATAGCGTCATATTCATTTGTAATACATTGTAAAGGAATATAAGGGATAGCAATAAGCGTCAAGGCGGTTCTGGTCACCACTTAAGACACTAATCAAATACACGGTTAACACTTTGTGTAATGGCAACACTAAAGACCAGAAATAAAAAAGCCGCAGCTGGCAGCGGCGTTTTGAGGCAAAAGATTATAAACCATTTAAAATCTTATCTTAGCTGCTGCTCTTTCAGTGGGGATTGATCCTAACTAAAGTTCTGAATTCAGATAAACTAATCCACATGAAGCTATTACAGGTGAATAATAAAATAAAAAACAATATTTATTAAGGCTATTTATTTCATTCCTATAAAATAACATACCAAATGTCTCTTTTGTACAACGTCATATCAAAAATGTACACCATTATATAAATTTCGTCTCAGGTAAATGTTACCTAGCTACTCTCGTGTCTCCTATTTATTTTCATGGCTATTATTACATAAATATAATTATAGTCCTCTCACGTGCCTAGTCTCTGATAGGTACAAAATGTTCATAATACCGACTTGGACGCAACGATATAAAAATACACAACACCGTGAAAATAATCACTTGTATTTCTATAATGCCGTGTCAACGCAATGCTGTACAATATATCTACAATATGCCAACTGCTGCTAACTGCTATAATTCATTGTCAAGTGAAATTAAATCTTATTACAATAAGGCTTAATTTTAAAATACATTTATAATAAAAACGTTATTTTTAAAAGTATATTGCACTGTTAATTTTTAAAGCGGGAATTACATTCAAAGCATATCGAAAATACGAACTTTACAATAGTTTGTATAGGTATTGAATTAATAGACTATGGGCGGTAATAGACGAAAACTACAGGTGTAGACACATATAGGAAGACTTATTATTTTATAACCTCTTGTTAGATAATTTAAAGGTGATAATTTTCACACAAATATATCATCAAATTATCTGTGATCCAGTGACAAGATTAGTCGTATGGGTTGTCTGTAACATAAGTACTTATTAATAAAAGAAGGGCAAAAAGTAATAGCTAAAGTGGACGACTGTGAGGAATCTGAATTATTTGCTATGATATATTCCCTTCAAGTCCATTTGGTTTATCTCGAAGTTTCATCACAGTCATTGTTCTATAGTAAAACCAACAATATTGTCCCTTCAATTTAGTCAAATTGTCCTAAATTGACTTTGAATTGCAATATAATAGTAGGCATTCGACAGTGAATATCTTAAATCCGATTTTGAACACTTCACGGAATCGTTGGTTTTCCTATATCTGGATTCTGCTAATTTTATGACATAACAGCACCACTGTCATACCGCTGACATTGCATAAAAAAAGACTTTATGTCAGAATTTTTAAGGTCTAAAATGAAAAGAGAAAGATTTTATAACATTTTTCATTCACTCTAGAAGATTGCCATTTAATTTTAGACTTTAACAGTATAGCAGTAAAGTCCAAAGTTAAATGGCATTTGTTAGTGTCTGAGGTACGGTAGTGGTTTTGCTATGAAAAAAAAAAGCAGAATCAGAGCCCTGATTGTTTTCTGTAGTAAGGGATAACAAATTCAACCAAATAATAAATATTAAACTATACTACAGCTGTATTATCGCCCATAACCGAAAGATACTATTTGGGGCAATATCATAAAAGGCAGTGATATCTGATGAGGTGATGGGAACGTTAATCTCAAAGTATAAAAATACGAGAGTATTAATGAAATTCTATCCTAGAGGCAAGATTACATAACCGATAATCATCGACTCGAATACAAAAGATATGTGGTACAGCATAAGCACAACCTTAATTTTTACAATCATATGATTTCATACAAAGCAATGGTAAAATCAGCAATACTCCAGTATTAATATTACATTATTTTACATTCTGTATAGGTATAAAACAAGAGAATCGGAATTTGAGAGGCAAGCTTAACAGATTATGTTTTCCTTTTGTCACATGATTGAGAGTAATAGTAAAACCAACAATTCCGTAAACTGAAGGAGGTCACCATTGTCCATTCAATATTGTCAAATCGTGCTAAATTGTGTTTGATTTGCAATAAAACTGTATGCATTTGACAGTGTGAATCGTAATTCCGACCTCAGCCACTTCATGGAATCGTTGGTTTTACTATACATTTAGTTGAGAAGAAATGTCCGGTAGCTGTAGTTTGTCGAACGACAATGCTGTTAAGATGTTCAACATTATTCGTAACGCGATTGGTTATTCTGTTACTACTACTGCTCAATCAGCTAAGAGGGCCAATTCTCGTAATAAAAATCTGTTCAAAATATAATCTCGATTTAATCTCAGTCTTCCCAAATGTCAAAAGCAAACCCGATGTCAATGTTCGATCTTAAAAATTGTGTTACGCGAATACAGCTTTTGACATTTGGGAAATTGCAATTAGAACGAAATTGAATTTTGAACAGATTATGATTGCAAGCCTTCTGATCGATAATTACATTTATTCACATTTATATTCACGATGGAGCAAGTAAGCAGTGTCCGTGGATTGTTGGGTTATTTAAGGTCATCTCAATATATTGCAATGATTCAAATAATTCTCTTTCTTTTTTTAATCTCTAATGATCATATAGCCCAACCTTATTAGAATCTCACTGACATCAAATACTTGAGTAAGCACCGCAATAGAAACAATTTTAATACGATATCATTAACAAATAAGCTCATTTAGGAGTTAAAAATAAAACAAGTTATTGCATATTCCATTCAAGTCCTTACACAACATGTTAAATTACAATAAAAAATTCAAATTAATGATACAACAATACCAAATCTCGATATAATGTTAGACATAAGGTATATTTTTTTTTAAATTAGTACCCATAAAAATAATATATTAATAGCAAAATATCAATTGAATTTTATTGCATGCTTTTTAATTAAAAGTTAACAAATTATTTTCCTAAATAATTTTGTTGGACGATGAAGAAAATACAATAGTAAATCGATAAGTATAAATTACGTGGTCACGGGGAGTTCCTATTAAGCTAAAATACACAGTAATAAGAAAACGCGTCATTTAAAACAACAGAATTCTTAAATCTAGAGAAATCAACATATATATTACTATAACATCCTACCTCTATGTTAATGCTTACAAATAAATGCTGTCTACAGTGGGTATTGGGTATGGATGGCGATTGTGAAATATGAAATTCTTATATTATGTGAACTTGCTGTAATAGCTACTTCTAACTGAAGAGTAAATGAGGAATGGAGTATTACAATCATAAGGATAATGACATTCTGATGTAATCTAATATATTATCTGCCTTGTTATGTATGATATACAAAGCAGTGTTGCGAATTTGCGATTATACCGCCGAAAAAATTCATAATAGATTTCATAAATGACATTTGCTATAGTATTATTTGACAGACGTCAGAAATGACATTTAGTGTCATATTTGACATATCTATGAGAGTTTAGGTTTTTAAATATAGACTGCTAGACAACAATGTTCCGGGTCGGGATTTAATCGATAACGGGGCCATTTGTGTTACTGTGATAATGCGCGTAAAATTATACAATTTAAAAATACTAATTAGTCGGTGCAAGTTATAAATGTTGACAGATTTGATAAACACTTATTGCATAAAGGTCAGAACGCCCAAAATGATGTCATTAAAAAGAAATTTACTGCTTTACAAACAGTCACAAGTTTATGTATTGTTCATAGACGCACATTGTAATTATGTACTGGAGGTTGAACTTTACATTTACAACAATTCGTTGTTGAAATTAGGCTTATAGACTCAAATAGGACGAAATTGACAACACTGATTGGAGTTCATGAAATCAAATTGTCATGTCCCAAAATTAGATTATATTAATGCTCCTTAGAAAAATTACATGCGTCCATTATTTCGAATTTGTAATTTTTCGAGATTTAGATATTTCTGAATTCTCTTCATAACATTTCTATAATAAGACGGCGACGGTGATGGACATTACAAAGGACGTATGTGTTTGAAAAACATAATGTGCGTCAGTGAAATATATTTTAGAGCATCATCAAGTTGCTTTACGAAGTGACAATGTTGGCTTCGGAGGACTATAATTGTCTAACTTATATGGCCTCTGTAAGATTGGATTACAAGCTGTGTCTGTCTATAACAAGAATACGTCTAGTATTAAGCGTACATATACCTAAAATATTTGTATAAGGGTATTTACATACACCTGTGTAGTCACTAAATAACAAACTAACGCGTATATTAATAGAGAAAGTGATCATCTACATTGATAAAAAAAAACATCAACTTTCAATCAGTTAAGTTAATAAAAATCTTATTTACAAGCTCCTACAAACAATAATAGTTCGACATCAAAAGATAATACAAAAAAAAAAACAATAAAACCTTTTTGCAAAGCAATTAAAACAATAAATCCATGACGTGGATGAGCCATGTAGTTTGTATTATTAACTTTTATTAAATTAATTTTGTCCGGCAATATATTTTTTTAATGGCCCTGTTTTGTATAGGACCAATCCGCAATAATGTCGAATGTGCGTAATATCCGAACACTCGAAATTTAATCGGCTTAATCAACTAATACTGAAAGCACCATTTTGTATTACCTAATTTAATCAACTCTCACACGAGTCCGTTAGATAATTCCGAAAGTTAATTGCGGCGACTGCATACAACGTGCGATAACACTGTTTACTATACGATGATGTAGACGGGAGTATTGAGCCGATGGTATTTTAGATTACCGCTCAATAAATGCACTAAGCCGTGTTGCCCAGTCAAAGACTGCTAGGACCAACTAGATTTGACAAGGTAACTCTGATAAAAGTTCTTTTTGATTCCTATTGACACTGAATTCATATTCTGGATATATTTCTTCGTTCTTTAAAGCCCGCATTCTAGAATGCCACTCAGCTGAACGTCGATTTACGTGGACAAATATTGTATACAAATTGACAAATTTGACAGGTTGTCTGGCAGATTGTTTATACAATTTTTCTCAAGATGAATTGCGATCCAGCTGATTCTAGAATATGGGCCTGAAACCTGATATCCACTATGTTCGTCCACCAAGTGTGCTCCATATCGATACCGATTGCCGAAACAACTGCTCTGATGGAGACGGTACACGCAACTCCAAAAGAAACCTATGTATACCTAGCTTGAGCTGTCAAAATCGAAAGATGTTTGAATGAATTTCCGCCATATACAAACGATCTGATCAATGTTGCTACGATCCAAATAGCCGTCAATCATACTTCGTCCAAGCAGACTTGATAGGAAGCAGAACGCGGTACTATTTCGCTTCGATTGCATTTCGTCTTCCTAGTGCGTTTTGATCAGAGTCGTTACGGTCAAAACAAAGTACAAGTAGATGTAAAAGCTACTATGTGGAAGCAGATTTAGCGAAAATTGAATGCGGTTAAGTCCATTGTGATCGGACATCGTATTTTTAGTGCACCTTGATCAGTGTCACCACGATCAAAAGCAAGTACAAGTAGATGTTGGATCTAGTTACTCCTAACTGTCTTTGATCGAATCAACACGGCTTTAAGACAAAATCAAAATACCTTTTACAACACAAGGTACCTACAGAAAATAATTGAATATTAATTTAAGCACAAGGGAGTGTGCTAGCCACAGTTCAAGCAAACGAGCGGTGTGTAATATTATCTACATGAACCATTCAGGGCCACTTTTGCACCCCCTCATGATACCTATTATACAGCAATGATTCATAATTTGGCTTTAATTTGATCGTTAGTATCGCCTTTCAGTCGCACCTGTAGTCGTCACCATTGTTATTATAAATAATTTACAATAGAAAAATATTCGCTTCATAAAAAATATTTTGTTAATAATAATTCATAGATTTATGTTAATTTTAATTCATTGAAAAATTTCATCAAATACTACAAAGCTAGATAATACTGAGATGATGAAATTTATAATTGTATTTTCATGAATAGTCTCTGCTCGTATATGAGAATGAATGACATAAATAAGTCATTTTTTTAATCATTTTTAACCAAATAGCCAGTCACCTTGTCATTTTATGCTACCTGCAACAGATAGTGAAGTGGGGGTCATCAAAGGATATTCGAATAATTAAAAGAGATATTGGAAAACAAATGTTTCTTTTATTATATCTTTATGAACCTTTAAAAATATAATTTCATTTACATAATAATATGTAATAAAAATGAGTAAAATGGGAAAATATAACCCAATATTAATATAACAAATATAATATAAAATCTCTCTAGACGAGCAGAAACAATGGAAACAACACGAATGTTTAGATGCCAAGTGGATTGTTCCTACGTTTATAAGTGCCTAGCATACAATTAAACGTATTATAATTAATATTAATCATTAAAAAAAAACACTCATATGACACTGACACGATTGACTTCTTATTGTCACCAATAACTACTAAAAGGGAAGTTTACTGTTCACCATAAAAACAAAGGTATGTACACACTATAGCTTATTATGGTACAATGAATATGTGGAGTAATACAATACACGACCTCGCTAATATGCACAAACCTTACCGGGACCCGTATTACACCACTTCATATTTGAACACTGTTATAGATTTAATACGCGCGCTTACAAATTAATATAATTATAATAAATAATTAAGTTTATTCGCTTACAAATTAGATATAAAATGTATTTTTTTGTATAAAATAATATTTTTTTATTGATTAAATGAGGCGCTGCTAGTTTGAGCGACCCTCTTGGAAGGTATATCTAAAACACGTATGTAATACGAGCCACAGATGAATGCGACCCAATTCACCTTAAGTGCTATTCTGTTCTGCCACGACCACTACCGAACCTCGCAGTTTAAATATAAATGTATGTACATTGATTTTAATTCTAAACCATGATTAAGCGGCGACCATTATTAACCTTTCTTATAAAAATATTTACACGTCTCTAGTGTTGAATACTAATGCTTATCGCAGTCGAATTTTAGAATCCGTTGATAATGTTATAATAAGTCTATAAATTTACATTTAAACATTCATATACGTAGTCAATGTTGAGGGCAAATCATAATCATGCTCTTTAATTCCCGATGCGCTAAAGCGAGCGATACATATTTTGGGAGAAACCCACACAGGTGAAAATATCCTAACTTATCCGTATTTGATCCCAAGCACGATATAAGGTTGTCGAATTGTTATGAAAATGAAATTTGATGAACGATAACTGCGAATTACATGTTAATTACGTTAGTCAGCCGGAGAATATCGATAGAATATTACGTCGAAATATATACGAACACTTTTATTGCAAGCTCACCAGTGGGAAACGTTAAATAAAGAGGAAATATATCTTCACAAATCCATCATACAGACCACTTACGCACTAACAAATACCTAAAATGTAAAATAGGTATAAATAATGTCCTTACTATCCAGAAGGCAAAATTGGCACTTAAGACGAAGTTCGCTCCTTTCTTGACGAGTGTTTCGAGGAAGGTCGCTATCGGGTTCGTCGGGGGACCGGTCCGGAGCCGGAGCGGTCCGGCGGCGGGTCCGTCGGGCCCGTCCCACACCCACTCCGGCTATGTGGCCGGCGAGTTCTGTGTCGGGTTATACGGATGGTTCGAGTTGCGCAACACTGTGTACACACTGTCCACCTTGCTTAGTTTCTCGAAAAACGGTATCAAGTCCAAAAGTTCTGAATCTGTCATATCGTCGAACCATGACGCGACGGGTACCTGAAATAATGAATTATACATCAGAAGCAGTAACATTACAATGAGCAATAACTTTGATAACATTGTGAATATCACGAGTAACTTGTTTACTATTTTTAAACGAATGCTTAAAAAGTGTTATTACGTCTTAAGCTTGTTTACTTCTCCATTTATGTACGCAAAAAGGAGTGTAAATTACGTCGTAATAACATAAGTTTGTTTACTTCTTTGCAACAGGGAAGTCTCGTCGTGCGATTATTCATCTTGCTGTTTTAATTCCGCATACTGAATTTTAACATACACGTACGGATTCATATTCCTCGCAATTTCGCAATTTCCTTTTAAAGGGAGAAATAATTTCCTAGGAAAAACGCAGATTTGGTGTTTTTACACTCTCACACTCGCAACTCGCACTCTCACTCGCAATGTGCTTGGCCTTAGAGTTAAGACATAAAACGTTTTCCCTCACTTTTTGAAAGGATGTTAGCAATTTCAGAGAAAATGATAAGTGGATTAGGAGGGACGGAATTTACGCAAACCAGTGGATGACATAGAAACAGATACCTATTTAAATTCACAGCTTCTTGTTCCATTGTTCCATTATCTCAAGATATGTAACAAATTGATTCTACTTAGTTGAAAACCACGCGCCACAGAAGTTTTTATGTAAAAAAAGTTTTACATTTTTCTAACTTCATCAGTGGTTTAGACGTAGGTATTTTTGAAATTTGTAATAGGCAGGTGTGGGTAACATCACACTTCAAAGGCGGCCCAATTTGAGTTTAAACGACCATATTCAGCGAGTTTTCGAAGAAATATAGACATATAAAGTACCTTATGAATGTACAAAAAAAACACGAATACCACTGATTAGGTAGGTAGCTACTTGAGAATGAAAGCTTTTTCTAACTGTGTCCACTGATAACAGCACTACTCGATAAGTAGACAATGGACAGCGCGACCACCAACCTCGGCATTGCCGAAGTGTGATAAGATAAATATACTGTGATATGTCCGTTTACAGACAGTTCATAATGTCAAGCCACTTAACCAAATTGCTTCAAAACAGGAGTAAGATAGTTTTCTATAAAGAATATAGTAAAATAATAAAAATCCATACTAATATTATAAATGCGAAAGTAACTCTGTCTGTCTGTCTGTCTGTATGTTACGTTTTCACGCCTAAACCACTGAACCAATTTTGATGAAATTTGGTATAGTGGTAGATTAGACCTTGAGAAGGGACATAGGCGATGTTTGGTCACGATAACCGACATCCACGCGGGCGGAGCCGCGGGCAACAGCTAGTAGCCTATAAAGAAACTTGGAAAAGTTCTATTCTATATCAGGCATCTTCCCCTCACCTTGAAGAGAAAAGGAAAGGCTGGTGTATGTGATTTCAACGTGGCCTATAAAGAAACTTGGAAAAGTTCTATTCTATATCAGGCATCTTCCCCTCACCGTGAAGAGAAAAGGAAAGGCTACTGACCCAGCGCTAGCCTTTCCTTTTCTCTTCACTAGCCACTTGCCGATTCATTCGGGTCAGGCAGGCTCACCAACAAGGTCACAAATTAAAATGTGCTTTGTGCAGTCGATTAAGGCGATACGACTGTACATACCAAAAATTTAATTTTTTATCCTATACATAATGTACGATCATGTACAAGTGTACAACCAATAGGGTAGTCTCCTGAGTCAACGCATCATCACCAATACTGCTTAATGTCGTAGTTTTTTCTCAACAAATATGCATTGTAAACTAAGATGTTGGTTAACTAAACTGAAAATATAACTTTTCATTATTTTTAATTGTTGAAATAGGTCAAAATATAAACAATCGAAACAAGGCAAAATTCATAACTTTTTAGATTCCTTATTAAATTTCGAATAAATTTTATTATGCATTGTACATGTGTAAACGCAAAGTGGACTGACATAAATGCTATTCTCTCTTGCACTCCGTACATTTAAACGACGCGCCAGCCCATCTGTGACGTCACAGTGGGCTGCTATTTTGTATGGAGTGTTTTCGAAAGGCTCGAGAAATTGAAATTTCAAAGTCTAATATCTTTAAAGCTATTTGTCACAAGAATATTTCACTGTATCAGTTCATTATACTATAGTAAAAGGTGCAGTTTACGATAATAATACAAAAAAATAGGACACAAACCTATTATGTACATTTGTATTAAAATTTGGTTAAACTAAAAGGTTAAAACTACATAATGTAATACATGATGTGAATGCACCTGATGGTCATTAGACAATTCCATTGTTTCATGATTATTAATTATTATGCTTAACAATCTTCACAATTATACATCTCATTAAAGAACCTGTTTAGAAATATGTCATCAGGTCATCTTTATGCGTAAGTTTCATTTGCATAACTTTGTATCACGGTAATTAATAATAATAAAGTGCATTATATTCTGCTTCACGCTCACATATGTCTGGTTTTCGTATAGTTTGAGAGCCAGAGGCGAACATTCCCTTTGCTTTTACAAAAATTGATGTCCATTATTTTTCAATATTTTATATTAATATAATAATATTCTTTTTAAGTACAGTACAGAAAATACAGTAAAGTACAAGATTTTAGCGACAAAACTTTCTGAACACAGATGGACGAGCCTCCCGGAGAGGCTTTCCTCTCGGAGTTGGGAGGTCAAGCATTCACGTCTGGGAGAACCCCGGGATTCCAAGTACGAGCTTTGGAGGCTACTGGCGCTCGAACGAAGAAGAGGGTGTTAGAAAAGTACAATATATATAAAATTAAGGTATACTTACAGCATTATCCGGATGGAATATATAGGAGGCGGGTGAATTGTCTACGATGACGACCCGGCGCAGGTCACGGCCGAGGCTGTTCAGGTCTTTGACGTAGTTGCCGCGGTGGAACACGCAGCTGTCGCGGAACAACCGTGCACGGAACACACCCCATCTGAAATAGTATTTTACATATAAGAGCTTGGGAACACACTGAAAACTGGAAAATGGAGCCAATATAAGAAATTGGTAAAACCGGACCGGTACCATAAACCACAAAAGACAAAACGAAACAACTTCACTGTATACGATAATAGTTTTCAAACCCTCTACTAGGTGGCGCTATACTAAACTTCATTCACAATGTTGCAATTATTTATAGTTCCACATAGTGGTTGAGGGTTGGGGTTTTAATCTATATACCGGTTACACTTCAAAACTCCGCGCTCCTTACTACAATTTCCAAATTCAGGATATCACGATTGTATATGATAATTACAAAATTATAATGCAAAACTTTTACCACGAATTTTGTGTCTGAGGAGTGATTCATCACTGCCTAACACGTTAAACCATATATATCTGTGATCATAGCGTCTTTAATATGTCTTTATACGAACTTAGCCTGATTTCACCAGTGGATTCAAATAGAGTAGACTCTCATGTTTTATTCAAAAACTTAATAGAGTAAAGCGTGAAACTGCAGTTTATTTTTAATTGACAAGAGAACTAAAAAGAGGCGTCACAAGCCGTACGAAGTCAAAGGGAATCCTATACACTATTAGGATGCCTCTCGTACGTAATTGATAAATAAAGTTGAAAATGCAAAGTATTTAAAAAAAAGCCTAGATTAAGGGATGAATTGGTACAACAATAGTATTCGTACAGAATTGAACAATTGAAGATTGGCTAAGCTGTACAAGACACAAATTTTTCGAATATAACTAACACGAAAAAATAAGAGCAATATTTTGATGATCTTAAAAAAGGGAGAATTGTCATTAACGATCACTGTATATCGCTGTCTTAGAACTTCGTAGTGGAATAACGATTTTAATAACTAGTTTGACAGGTTTTTTTTACGTGCGGGAAATTTCAACGGATACCCCCCCACCCCCCCTCCGGAGCCGGGGGGGGGGGGGGAGGTTATGTCGGACTCGAACCGACTAAACCGCACGCCGTCTGTGAGCCGTTGAGTGGCGAGGTTGTCTCGCGACATATCCCTCGCTCCCCGGCTGACCCAGGACCATTCCTCTCGGTCTGGCCCTCCTCGGAAGGGGGAACCACGCGGTCCCCGACTCGCCCCCGGTATGGGGGGCAGCAGTTTAACAGGATCATAAAGTGACTACATTAAAAAAAAAAATTATTAGTTCACATCAGTGGCGCAGCAGCAACGAGTACGACTGATGGGTGCATGAGGTATCAGGTACGATTCCCGGGTTGTGCTAAGTATTATTGGCAACAGTCAACAACCACGAAATTTCTTACACTGCCTGCTAGTTATTGGTTTCAAATAATTAAATGTACAGGAATACTTTTGAAGGAAGAAACATGAAATTCAACATTGAAGCTAATGAAATTTCGTATTTTGATTATCTCAAAAACAGGATTCACATTTAGAGTCAGTAAGTGGAGGTTGCAATGAAGATCAAGCTATTTTGTACAATATATTCCTATGCGATTCGGGGACGTGCTGGCTGCTAGTACCCAATAAATATTTGTCTATCAGTGTCTCACCTGTCCAATAGATCGGCGACAGGATCCGCGTACTTAGCGAGCGAGGCGGTGAACAGGACGCACTCGTATAGCTCGCCACATCTCCGAAGGAACTCGTCCACATGCGGCCGTTTTAACACATATACTTGATGGACCGCACCGTCTATTTCCACAGGCACCACGAAGTCTGCATTGTTTATGGGCTGAAACAAAAGGAAACGGAGTAAGTACTAGGCCGCAAGAGAGATGCCCTAAAAACCCCGACCTAACTACAAAACTTCTATATTGTCAATGTGTTGTGGAGGTCAGATACCTAACAGTCACTTCACAAAAAACATAGATGCAGCAGGCCTGACGAGTACTCCTTTCAAGGTCACTGTTTTGTCAATCTCTTGGCACTCAACTAGACTAGGGACTCTTACAAGACTAATAAAATAAGTATATTCTTTCCCACCATGCTGTGTGCTGATTGCTTAGCTAGTTGTGTGAAAGTTCTTTGTAGACAGGTTGAATTTCCTTTTTATTTTAAACATAAGCAATGATTAAATATATGGTGATTTTCTTATGAACTTTCCGATTAGTTTAATAATTTAAACGTGCATTAATATGTGACACAAAGAGCCTACAAGAAGAGGTAGCTAATGGCTATTAAACATTTATTCGAAAGTTAACATAAATGGCTTTAACGACAAAGCATTCTAAGTCTGTTCGCAAACCTATTTACCTATTTGATAGCTCAAGAAATACAATACGGTACGCCTCCACAACACCTGCGGGCAATCCCTCCCAAGCTCACACTGGACCACCCAATGACATATTTTATACAATTGTTATATAGACGCTGTATTAGTTATTTCTAAACACGCTTCTTTGAAATCATGTTCCATGCACGTAAAAATAAGGCACTTGTATCAATAAGCCAACAGAAAGTATAATTTGTCTCCAAACTCGGTCATGTAACGCTATATTTTTGATAATGCGATAAGTGGAACCGCACGATCATTATCGTTTGCCCCGGGAACGACCTCATTGGGGCGAATTCCCAGAAACTTTCTATGAAAGCTCGCCTAATAGCCTTACTAGTGAGTAGGTGCTTTTGTTATACTTGTAAGAAATAGACGTATAACTAGTATACCTAGTAACAAACGCGCCACGCCACAGTAAACTCCTACTAGGGGGCCGGTCTTCGTTACGTTGGTGGATTGATAGATGTTCTTTATGTTAATACCGAACTCTGGTAAATGTATTAATAAATAAATTTTATTGCAAAGCTTCAGAACAGTATTTTCTTTCTTTATGTACATTGCATTGCACCCACAAAATATTAATATTAATAGCACGCCTATGGAGGTCAGTATTATAGTCAAGTAGGTATATAGAGTTCGCTATTAACTTTGGTAACCAAAATAAGAAAGAAAATGAATAAAAATAAACAATTACACAATTACAACTACACATCCGCATCCGCCACTATACGACAAAGTTAGCGAAAACATCACGAAAACAAGGAGCAGCGGTCTCGATTTTAAAGGCGCTGCAAATAATGTCATATATTTTGGTTTCCGGAAATGGTCAATAATATTGAGTCAATTCTGTTAAAATAATAATAAAAGTAGCTTCTGTGAATATATGTACACATCTCTCATAACGCAAAATGTCAATTGTAAAATATCCAGTATAAGTCTTTTAGACATCGTTGTAGACGGATGCATACAAGAGGACTTCATTACATGGCCGTATGTAAGATCCCGTGCGTGGGTGACAGCACTACACTACAGCAAGGAGTCAGTCAAGTATACAGGAAGTATTGATCCCTTATGTGAGCGCTGGCTATGTTGGAAAGCTAGCAATATGACGCACCACTGTTTCCAGGCAAAAGCTGGTAAAATTTCTACATGCATTAAGTTTGTACTAAATACCACTGCAGTAATTTGCAAGTCAACAACTCATTTTAAAGTTTAAATATACCTACTAACGTTCTTAACATAAGTCGATGTGTAACACGCTTGATTTCTTAAATGTAACATAAGCAGCTTAATCTTAATATGGTAATCGAAAAGATTTCGTTCATCGTTTCGCTGTCTCGAATTTCAAACGCCACCGAATTTGGTAACTGTTTTAGTAACATCGTTATGTCGATAAATGAAAGATTGGCAGGTACTTGTTTTATCAGACAAAAATAAAAAAAGAAAAAGGTGAGTATACTCGAGAGTATTCACGTGTAATTTTCGATGCAATTCTTATATCGGTAGGTAAAAAATGCGTTCAGACTAGCATCAGCTTGCACAGTTGTAATGATACGATTTCGAAAGCCACAAAAGCAGGTAGTATATTACAATGTTCATTATTAAGTCAAAAAATGTCATGTTACAAGTCTTGTAACAGGCCATAGACAATGCAACTGATATCATATCGCATGACGAATAGTTAAGAGATACAACAGCGAATGCTTCAGGGGACTAATTCCATTGGAATAACCACTCAGTTAGGATCAAAAGCAGTGCACAACAGTAACATCGAGCAAGTCTGTGACATCCGAGTAAGTTAATCTTTTTGGAACGAATTGGTGTCCAAACAACTTTCTTCTTTGGTCCTTCGGTAGACATTATAATGAAGAATAGACAAACAATCCGCAAAGCATATGACATTTCAAGATTAGCGCGTTGGGCTAGCAACGATATTATGTAACTCTGGCTGGAAACGCTAAAAATCTAATTCCATATTGTTACATTATTACTTGGTGTATTCGCACCTTTAAAATAATGTAAAATACGCAGAAATTGTTAAAGAATTTGGGTTCAAAAGAAAGTCAATAGTGTTTTTCTTAATTAAAGTCTTATAAAACTTTCTTCTGAATACTCAGTTTCAGTTCCTCAAGGAAAAATGTCTAGTAGACATATTTTTTTAATAACGGCTCTTCAACAACTTTGCAACTGAAAGGACTATAAACAAAGACAATTTATTCATGAGTGTCTCCTAAGGCACGTAGATGTTATTAAATCTTCCTAATTGAGAAGACAATTCCCGATACCTACTCATCAATATAATTACTACTGGTACGTGTTGTTTTTAATTCGACAGGTAGATTGTTAAATGCATAAGTACCTATAGCATTCTATACTTAAAGAATAAGCTAAACAGTTCAGTAATTTTTACCGGTGTAATCGGTTGTTTGGATTTTACTATAAAAAAAAAATAGTAACCATAAAATTATTTTAATGCTCATAAAATCAACACAACCAACGTCAACTTGGAACCTGGCTTAGCACTCGACATATTATTATATTAACGGATAAAACACTTGTTTGAGTAATTGTAATTTATAGTCCTCGCATAAAACTAACAATTGTAAAAGAAAATCGTGTCGGATTGAAACGGACCACGATTAAATTAGGACTAATTGTTACGAGAATTGTTATGCTATAAATCTATTTCAGATTTATTGAAAACGTAATGGGCACAGGTTATGGGCCCAGATTACTTCGTTGCCAAGTTTCATTACGATTGGTTTAGTAGTTTCATTGTGAATACCCAATGGGCAGGCAGGTTTTTATGATATTAATAAGGATTAAAAGGGGGCTGACTCTTAACCCATAGATAGATATAATGTAACTTATTAATTGGTAGAATATATCCAGTTTTCAACCGGTATTCTACTCGGAAGCTAGGACTAATGTTTCAAAAATCTATTCTTAGTCTGTTTACGTCAGACCTTACCTAAATATTGTAAGTTGTTAGCAGTTAACTGCCAATTATATCATATATAATTTACATAATTATTTCAATTTGCGAACGTAATAAAAAGTTTATTTCAATTATGTTACAATATTAAGCTCATCTTCACCATCTTGATTATATCGTCAAAATATAGAAGTACAGATCTTGCCCATCAATTTATCTAGTTGAGAGGTACAATGGTCAAATAACAATCTAGTTTGACACATCAGGCATGTGACAGTCTGTAGTTCTAAATAAATTCACAACTATATGTCCATGGTTGATTAGTAGTAATAGTATGGGGAAAACCATGAAATGATGCTTTTGACTAAGGATCATACGACGTTGTTTATTCATTAAAAATGTAATACCACAACTATTAACAGCGATAAAATACGTAGGTATTATATTTTGATTTACATAAACCTAATACGTAGTAAGGCGTAGAGGTCGCGGATATGTTATTTGCGTGACACGAGGCAACTCTTTTTACGTTCCTTATAAAAACTTAACAAGGGAAAAATTAAAACAAATGTATTACGTCAAGTTTTTCTTTGTGCTTTTTCATAATCACCAAATCTGCTAATCTAACATGTTAGTAAAAATAAACTATGGAATGCCATAAGGCAGTTTGTTTTAATTAAACGACGACTGGCTTTTAGTTTAGAAACTATAAATAATATAAATGAAGTAGGCAGTAGCAGTTCATGGGGTATTATAATATGTTAAAAATAGGTCAAGTAAATAAAAAAACTATGTTAAAAGGAAAATTATTTGGAATTCCGCAAGGTAATGCAGAAATATAAGTTTTTAAGAAAGACACATTTTCTGCCTCCTACGTCCAAAAGCTAGCATTCTTTCCCATTGTCGGTCAGGGTCAGGTGTGAGCCTGACTGAACCCAATCTATGAGATCGAATCCGTCCGGCCTGAAAAGGGTGAAGTTTTAAAGAGGTATTCTTCCTCACAAACCGGAAGGGCCTCCGTTCCTGTCTGAGCGTAGGTTCGTGGTCTGAGCTAGACGATGTCCACCGCTCCGTAAGAATAAAGAGTCGGCTGTCTCTTCGCCCTCTGCTAAACAGAGCGGCACGCTGAGAAACCGAGTAACCCGATACATAGGCCACACACGAGTCACCTGTCCTAAAGGAAAGAAGACCAACGTTGGCACTTTTGTTGAAAATAATTGTAACTTGAGCGTAATAAACGAATCAGGTTATGATAACGAGTCACACGACCACGACGGTTTATCCTATTGAGTCCACCATCTTAGGCTGTTTGGTAAAGAATACCCGTGGCATTAGGTCCGCTTGTGTACTTGTGCATAAACATTATAGTTCAACATTATTGGGATTAAAATAGGGCTACTTGCAAATATTTGAACGTGTTGATGAGTAAAATAGCCACAACTCCTTTCCCAAATTTCCATCCTTTTTTCCACGTCTGATTTCTTATACCTCATAAAGATAAAGCGTACTTTTAATACACTCACGTACTAGTACAGGCTTCACTAGGAATAGAGAAGGTACGAATAAGTATTACGTCTAAGGAAACGTAATTAAAGTATGCCTTGTCTAATAAATTACACGTCTATGACACTGCTGTGGCAAATCTATCAATATTACCAGAGTGCTAGTGTAATCAGCTCGACTGCAGCGTTGGTGATCTCACCAACTCGTATTAATCTAAATTATGTTCCTCCAAGCACGTAACATAGCTACTATGTGGACCTTCCTCATGGTAATTTATCTAAACAATCTTTGTTCTTTCGAATGAGTATTTGTTGTGCTAAGTAGTTTACATTGTAACAGCACTAATTGCAAATTCTTAGGATATTCCAGCATGATCAAACGGTTTATAAAAAATTGGCGTTGTTTAATAAACTTACAAGCAAACTCGATCGTAGACTATGCGTTTGTCGTATGATATGCGAATGTCGTTAATTTTGTTAATAAATTTGACACCAATCTTTGTAGGCTGAAAGTTCATTTCATTTAATTAGGGTTTTGCAATAGGTTTGAGGGTGTTCAAGTGGTGTAAGTGTGCAGTTGATGAAAAACGATACTACGGTACTAGCCGCAAGAGTATATTGTCACCTCTCCTCAAAATGGACAGGGTGGCCAGCTTCGCACAATGAAGCAGTAACGTTACCCAAGACATTTTTGAGGTTGCCGAGTACTCCGCACAATGAAGCAGCTTCCAATCTCGGTAATAATACATATCGTGACATGAATAATGCCGGTGATGCGGAACCCGAAACATAGCTGCAATTTCTAACTTTATTAGCTGGCAACACTAAAATCGTTAACAAATAAAGCTATATTGAGAATGGCACTTAGTTTTTAAAATGAACAATGTTGTCATAGTGCAGGTAGCGTCCCGATGTTGGTATGAATCATACAAACACATTTGCATACCGTTTTGTCTAGCAAGTACCTGTATGTCATACAATAATATCAGTTTCTACTGCTATCCATATACTACTGACACAAATAACTTTCCATTATTTCCCGTTACTTGGTGATTGAGGAGAGTTCAACAATAACATTAAGGTAAATGTTAGATAAACAATGGTGTATTATTAAGTTTTTTGGTTTAAATTCAATGTGGAAGGCAGAGAAGTTTTCTTTTATGTAAAAAATATTTTTAGGAGCCAAGTAAGAAAGGACAGAGCCCATTGCCGTGAACCAGGTTATTTGCTCGGTATGTCTACCTAGATTGTGTTTAATTATTATTTACAGAACATGATAAACGTCTATAACCTAATGATGAGCACTGATTACCAAGCGGACAGCATGCCTGTTCATCCGGAGACCGAACTCCTACGTCTCCTTACCTTATAGATTGGTTTATCTGGACTTGACTAGAGACTTAGTGACTGATATTTGGAACCAAAAAACAAAACCTTCTCCAGAGCCTCGTCAATCAATCAGCAGATGTGCCGGCTTTTATTTTAACGTGTGGGAGATCCCCGCTGATGCCACCCCCGCCGAAGCCGGAGGGGGAGGTGATGTCGGACTCGAACCGACTAAACCGCAGGTCGACTGAGGGTCGCAGTGCAAGGCCAAAGGTGAAGTAGCTATAGTGGATATCCCTCACACCCCGGCTGACCCAAAGCCATCTCTTTCGATCTGGCCCTTTTCAAGTGGGGAGACCACGGAGTCCCTAATTCTTTCTCGGTATGGATGGGGCGACGCGCGCCACCGCCGAGGCCTGCTTCTGCTGCAGGTGTACCGGCTACACACAAGTAGGATTCTCGCTCAATACTATAATATAATATTGGTCTTGCTAAATGTAAAATAAGTCGCTTCGTATTTACTAAATACGTTACGTGTCCTAGAATCCATCGTAGTAAAACAAGGTCTACTTAGTTCGTTTAGATAGCGCTGTGTTATACGCCCCAGATCTATTATTATTAGTTATTATCATCATTTCAAGATCATGTTAATAATAAATTTAAGGTCTGCACTAGTATACACATCGCACATGAGAACTGAGTCCCGATTGTGTGTCCAAACAGATTGAAGGCCAGCCTTGACACGAGCTAACCAAATGCAAACTTACAATAGGCACTAATATATTATGGTACAGAACATACACTGGGCGACTAACAATACAACATTTAGCGGTTGTTAACTCCTGTATCAGTTGGCAGGGATTTAAACTAGTAACCTAATAATCCTACTACTCCATTATTTGCTTTATTTTTTTACAGGAACAACTGCCGTTTCATAGGAGTTCAACCAGCCTCGAATAATACCTTTCGTGTATTGCTTTTAGTAAGCAACCACTAGCAGCACAGATCCACAGAATAAATGGCTTTTTTTTTACGTGCGGTAAATCCCCACGGATACCCCATTTCGGAGCCGAAGTGAGGTTATGTCGGACTCGAACCGACTAAATCGCACGCCGTCTGTGGGTCGATGTGCTAGGCCGGAGGTGAGGTTGTCTTTTGACATATCCCTCGCACCCCGGCTGACCCAGGGCCATTCCTCTCGGTCTGGCCCTCCTCGGGAGGGGGGACCACGTGGTCGCCAACTCGCCCAAGACCTCGACATACAACACAAAGTGAATTCTATCGTCTGAGTGGCATTCGATATCGAATTTGTATCTTATAGTATTACAGGTGCGACATAAAATACTGAATTTCACAGGGGATTGATAAGTGCTGAAATCATTGTTGAGACATAGGTAAGTTAAAGAAAAAAGAAAACAAAGTCCAGCATGTTATAACTATACTAATTCACATCATTACCTAATGTTTTTTTTTTGTTGTTACTTTAATCACGTAAATACGGCTGGACGTCACGTTCGCATTATGAATCACGCAATTGGGGAATTACCACCATTATACAAAAAAAAAACACAAGCAAACAACACTAACTTGCGTAGAAGCGTGTTTCTGCTCGTGGGGTAGGTCGTGAAAACTTGAATAAAACTGGTTAAAGCCATGATATTAAATATTTTTATTTTAGTGAATACCAGTCACTGTCTTGAAAGAAACTGTTTCTTCATATTTATAAAACATCGCTGTATTGTACAAATCGTTGAACATGTCAGTGTATTCCGGTATTGCTCTTTCACATAAAAGTAACTGACATTTAAATATTTTGAACACCAGCTAGCAGTTATGCAATACATTCATAACCGAGAAGCCCTATCGGAGTGGGCTACTGCCGATGAAACTTTACACAAGATTTTCCGTTCGAAGTAGGACACCTTTGGCCTAAGCGCTTTTAAATTGACTAAACCAATACACTAGAAAGCCTTTGTCATAAAACAATATTTACTAGCTATATTATGTTTCAACGTCGAACCTAAATAAACTAAGCTTAGTTTAAATACAATCACGACTATCTTTCCTTAAGAAACGGTCATGTTTTTGCGTTTTCTAAGCAAGCGCACGTAATAGCGACTACTCCATTAGGGATCGGAAGTGAAGGGTGTCGGCCACCTCATTTTCTATGTCATGTCGGTCGCCGTCAGACGCACGGCAATCTACAGAATGAACTCACTAGCAAATGTATGCACGATAACAATTTGCCGGCTTTAGTAAGTTTTGCATTAGACAAAATGTTAAAAGGAATTTCTGGAGTCTAAATTAAATCCTCAAAACAGTAAATGCTAAGCAAATATGATTATATGTAATCTATAATATAAAAATGAATCGCAAGATGTGTTGGTAAGCGCATAACTCAACAACGCCTGCACCGATTTCGCTAATTCTTTCTTTAGAATATTCCTTGCAGTACGAGGATGGTTCTTACGCAGAGAAAAAATAAAAAAGTGTTAAGCCGTCACGGGAACGAGAACAGAATTCCACGCGGGCGAAGTCGCGGGCATCAGCTAGTTTATAATATAACTAAGTACGTGTTATGGTAGTCTAACAACTAAGTCATAGGCCCATATTCGAGAATGGCAATCAGCTGAATCGCGGTTTATCTGAGGAAAAATTGTGTAGACAATCTGCCAGACAACCTGTCAAATTTGTCAATGTGTATATAATCTTTCCCCAGATAAATTGCGATTCAGCTGAGTGGCGTTCTAGAATATGGCCCTAAGTCTTAACAACGGTAAGTAGTTATTTATAATTTTACTAGATCTGACTTTAAAGTGTTATATTATTTTATTACAGACGGTTAATCTAAAATGGGTGGGTTGTCCTTCATTTAAAGTGAGCTCTATACTTAAAGAAAAAGTGCGTTCAGCAAGTTTTTGTATATTTGTATAATAAATACTAACGTAACTAAATGCGGTTTAAAACGTTTAAGTCTTGTGAGCGAAATAGTTTTTCAATTAGTAATTGGTGAATTGAATGCTACTTTTCAAGTGGCTATGATAAAAATAAATGTACCCGTTACGGGATGACCGGTAGGAACATTAAATCGATTACATTGTTAATCTGAAATTGGCAAGAAAGCATGCGTCACAAGATAGCGAGAGATGGACAACTATGATTCTTATAGTTTCTTGTCTGTATGTTTTGCCACATTGTATTTATTTCGGTTGTTAATGTCTCGCACGTTACTTGCACGGACACTGGTCGGTACTTGCACGTTAATTTATTTCAGTCCGATATTCGGTTCGTTTTTAACAACTTTCATGAAGCATGGCCATGGCCGAATCACATTTTCAAAATTTCAATACGAGAAGATTAACATTTAAAAGTGAAACTCAAGCTCTCTAAGAACTCCAACAATAACTAGTTACGATTACTAAAAGAAATTTCAATTCATAATAAAATAACACAAAGCATAGTAACGGTTTGCTTGTGAATCGAAGCAATCAATTTATTTACGGAGGTGTCAAAGTTCAACGCACATACTCTAGGTTAGGCGAGTTCGGTTTATAAATAGATTATTTTAGTACAGCATTTTTTATAATTTAAGTATAGGTGTTATGTACAAATAGAGTGGATCTGGTCCTGTAATCTGGAATAAATTGAATTTCTGTTACGTAGTACTATTATCTAGGGTAAACATACCCGCTTACCGGCCACTACCCCTTTTCGGCCATTTTGCACGTTATTTTGAATAATATACGGTTTTATAGACCGCTCCTTTCTAATTTCACGCCATTCTATCCGGAAGAACTTTACGGTTCATAACCCAACGGCGTGACTTCGAAATTTGCGAACTGAGGCCTCAGTCACCATTTCAAAATTGAGTGTGTGGACGCGTGTCAAAATTAGGGAAAAAAATAGAACAGGGATTGATTTTCAAAGGTAAGTTTTTAAGTGTTACTGTCGGTTTATCGGTGATTGATTTGGTTTGTATGTATTTAGCATGTTTAATTTCATTATTCAAGTGCCCCAACTCATCAAACTTTTCATAATTTGTGATATTTTTGGTGGTCGGATAATACGTCAACGATTAATTTCAAAATCTACTTTCCGACCGGGTGGTCGCAAAACCGGTTTATTCATGTCATTTTTCTTAGCCTTTATTGCGGAAGCCTTAAATTCACCAACATAGATTCTATAATATTTGTGAACAGCTAGAATTTGGTGAATTTAGAACTAGATTCCGGCCGCCAGTTTACCTCATATTTTCAAAGATATGACTTTCAAAAATATCTAAAGTTTAGCGGCCGATAACAGGTAAAAACAAAACCTGTTTCCGGCCGTTTGACGGCCGATAACCAGTAAAAACAAAACCTGTCCCCGGCCGTTAGAAATAAAGGCGGCCGAGTAGTGGTAAAAATGTAACCCATTTCTGGCCGTCATATTTGTTTATAACTTTATGTTTGTTACCCCTTTATGCTGCAATGGCTAGAGGATGAAATGAAATATGGCATAGAGATAGTCTTACTCTATTAATACGGCTACTTTTTAACCGCGGGGACGTAGTTCACTTATAATTACGACTTATTTTGCAGATGTCACCTGTCAGTAATGGAAAGAAAAAGAAAAAATGAAGAACCTTCCCGAAGGTTTGCTTATAGTGAAGAAGCACTTACAAGCGCTCTTTCAGATATACGCGGTAACATTCGCGGTATGAAAGAAGCATGCCGGCAGTACGGAGTTCCAAGATCCACTATATATGACAGGCTTTCCGGATATGTTGCTGATCAAAGGAGAAAAGTTGGCCCAGACCCTATATTTGGTTTTGATGCAGAAAAAAAATCGTTGATTGGATAATTGAATTGGCGAAAGCTGGAATTCCAATCAACAAATATGAACTTCTGGATACGGTGGCTAAACTTGCAATAGAACTGGGCATAGACCATCGCTTGCCAGGAGGTAAACCTGGTATACGATGGTATCTCAGCTTTCGCAAACGCCATCCAAACATAAGCATCCGAGAGCCAGAAGTTATTAATAAGGCACGAGAAGCCATCAAGGAAAGTTCAATTCAAAAATCCAAGGTTTAATCCATCCATCCACTTCAACACCCATACATTCAGAATCTTTTGAATTTAAAAATCCTTCTGACAATCCTTCGAAAAGCGCCAGGCCGAAAACTTCAGGATTTTTCTGTTCAGGACATGGACCACAGCTCTATTCAGATTCCAGAGATTAGTTCTTATATATCTCTCAACGACATCTCGATAGCAAGATGTAGTGACATACATTTATCAAAAATATGTCAAACTAGTAACGATATCGTTATTCCTTTTGATGACAGCCCCATAGTCGCTGAGCCACACAAAGATCCCTGTTACCCGGAAATGCATACAAATCTAGAAGCTAAAGAATCTGAAGAAAAGTACCAGGATCAAAGAGGAAACATCAGGATGGATATTTCATTTAGAGATATAGATTACGATCACGTCCTCTTAAACAGGTTTCTGGATGTTTCAGCTGATAAACAACAAACATGTACTAAAAAGTCTAACACAAAAAAGATCCCTCCTATTGTTATAAGTTATGGTAATCCAGAGAAAAGAAAATCGATGATGTTAATGCAATTGGACAACCTGATAATGATTTTATTACGTTAATAAATCGGGAAATGCCAGTAAAATAACAATCATAGAAAATGTATTAATAGCATCAGCTCCGGAAACACCAGAAAATCTTATAGATGAGGACCTATTTAAAAACATTTGAAATTTCCTGATGTCGACACAAAAACAAAGGAACTCGTACATTGAAGTCGAATCAGTTTCCGAGTGCTATAACATCCAAAGCTTGGTAACAATACTACGGAAAAAAGGAAAAGCGAAACAAGACAAAGAAAACCAAATTAAGAAAAGAAAGCTTGAAAGAGAGCTAGAGAGAAAAGAACCACCACCAAAAAAAAATAGGGGGAAGAAAAAGAAAGTAGAAGAAACTCAATCCCGTATTAAATGTGGTTCTTGTGATCTTGACCTTATAAGTGATGAATGAAATTTATCAGACAATCAAGCAGCTACTAAATCATATGAATGTATGTTGTGTGAAACTGCTGAAAATGCAAGAAGAGAAGTTTTGAAGACTTTCAATAACAATACTCATTGACTGATTGATGGACTGATTAAGTGTTTTACCTAATTAAACTTTTTGTTGTTTCTTTTTAAATGATTGCTTTATATAAGAATTCTTACTATATGTATATTGTTTTCATTTGTTTTATTAATGGTATTGGTGCCTATTTTAGTTACTTTTACAGGGCATACAATTTTATGTTATGTTTTAATTTTGTTTTATATGATTGTCTATGTGATTTTTATTAATTCTAAAGCCAAAAGTAGCTATTTGTTTGAGTCGAGATTATAATCTGTTACTTAATCGTATTTTTAATTCGTAGAAGAGATTTAAAATATACCGCTTTCTGTGAATTTAATTTTTTTTTACTTGCATACCATTATAAACCCTATCTGCTATTGCATACGAGTCGTTTTTCGACCGTGAATTAGGTGGCCGATAACCAGTGCACTGGTGGACGATAACCGAGTGAAAAGGCCGATAGCCGGTATATTTGCTATTTTTACGAATAATATATTTTATTAAATTATGTATCACTGATACGCCTATAAATGTTAGGTTTTATGAAACTAGACTATTGTAGGATGAAATGAAAAAAAAATTAAAAGTCTTGGAGTGCAGCTTAATGACAGAAATCAACTCTGAAGTCAACAAGCCGCTTAAACGGTCGATAACTGGTATGTTTACCCTATCTTGTGGTTCTGGTATCAGTGAACTATGACGAATTTAATGCTTAACAGTACGTATTGCCGTTTTTTCATTTGACCTCTCTGGAGCCCTAAGTAAATTCAAATATAACATCTATTACTTCTTACATTCGAAAACTTTTTCATACTTTGTTTTAACCATTTGAGCTTCCATGAATTTGCATAGATCTAAAAAAATTGGTAGAGGTTTCAAATATACCATAATAAAAGAAATATCAAAAGTCCCCATCGATTGGAATTTGGTATTATTTTTTAAG
This sequence comes from Eilema caniola, assembly GCA_949126895.1. Taxonomy (NCBI): domain Eukaryota; kingdom Metazoa; phylum Arthropoda; class Insecta; order Lepidoptera; family Erebidae; genus Eilema; species Eilema caniola. The sequence goes on along the minus strand of OX421464.1, from coordinate 7,050,226 downwards.
AATATTTTTAACAATCGAAATTATCGAAATCCATACTAATGTCATAAATGCGAAAGTAACTCTGTCGTCTGTGTCTGTACGTTACGCTTTCACGCCTAAACCACTGAACCGATTTTGATGAAATTTGGTATAGGGGTAGATTAGACCTTGAGAAAGGACATAGGCTATGTTTGGTCTCGATAACCGACATCCGCGCGGGCGGAGCCGCGGGCAAAAGCTAGTTACTAATATTTTCTCTAATCCCTCCAACTAATCTAAATTGCTTGTGCTAGGAGTGGGTTCACGTCGGTAATGTAATGGCCAGGATTCAAAACCGGGACCTCTCCATCGTAAGGCCGACTCGACCACTAAGCTTCAAGGTCAGAGGTCAAAAATATTGGATTCTTTCATTTTTCTCGTAAACAAAAGTTGGTTGGACATCTTTGTAGTTCAATCAAGATATTCTCATTGTATTTTTTTTTTGTACGGGTCACCATTTCCGAGCTATATACCAAATTACTTGTTCCCATATAATAATTTATCAACGCAGAGCCTAAACCGCTGGTCCTGTAAACTTGAAATTTTGGCAATAGATGCTTTTCATGTTGCCAACATCTACTAAGAAAGGATTTTTGGAAATTTTGTGAAGAAGGGTCTGAAATAAGGAATGAGCGGGAATGAAATCTTTACAAACTTCATCCCATAATTTTACCTCCCTAGCTACAAAATTTCCAAACACAAAGGGTGTTTGGAAATTTTGTGGAATTTGGTGGATGCTAGCAACATGAAAAGCATCTATTGTTAATATTTCAAATTCATAGGACCAGCGGTTCAGGTTCTGCGTTAATGAATTGAATGGGGAATGAAACTTTGTACTAATAGAATATGACTTCCTCCAATTTTGAAATCGATCGCGATATCTCCGAAATGGTGACCCGCACAAAAAAGGTAATAGACCAATTTTGTAGGTAATTACATGATCTATAACTTTGTCAACCTACTTCTACGCTAACATTTGCCGTTTACGAGAAAAATGCAAGAATTCATTTTTTTCCTTTGACTTTGAATTAAAAAATGCAGAAGTCTAATCGATGGGGACTTGAATATTTCTTTCATTATGATGTACTTAAGACCTCCACCAATTTCTAGCTGTATGCGAATTTATGCAAGCTTAATATTTTATTTCCTTTATTTGAAAGCATTACAAAGCGTAAACCTGATAGTACTGTATATTATTAAAGACCTAACTTGAAGCACTGAGTTAAACATAAATCAATGACTTAAAGTAAAAGAAGCTGAAGTCATTACAAGTTCAAGAATGAATGAATGTTTGTACCCCCAGCCAAAGAATTAATAATAGTACCTATTTCATCCTATGAGAAGTTACGGACAACGAAGTATCCCCTATACAGGTGTTATTCTTAAAGAATGGTTTTAAAGGGTTCGTTCTTCAGACTGGTCTGTCAATTAAAATTGTGTGTAAAGTGTAAACTCTAGTATGAATTTATTGGCATTGCTCACTCCCAGACCTGTTATTAGTATCAAATAAATAAAAAAACTAATTGAATAGAAAGAAGAGGATAGATAGAAAGGAGAGGTAGGTACACAACTTTATTGGAATTTGATCAGCCAATCGATGGTCAAATATGACACCGGCGGTATATGGTGATGCAAGCAAATCGCACGATATTATAAAACAAATTCGCAACCACATCTGTGACGAAATTTAAATACAATTGCACAATGAAATACATAATAATGTACATAAACGCAACAATGGGCCACTCTAATAAGGATTCATCGACCTATAGGTCCAAAGAGCATGTTTTGATAGAAAGACACGGTATCACAAATGACAAGAACATTACTATAGGTAGATTGAGGCACCAGAAGATTCGGGGATAGGTCATAAGGTTAATTTCATTTATTTACACATATATTATTATGTTATCTATTCATTCGTTTTATTTGATGAGATGATGACACCTTTGTATCTGTGACATGTGAAATTGTATAAAAATTCCAACTATGTATACGCATTTGGGTATTAATTATTTCAAATTATACATAAGATTACATAGCCTGCTGTTAGTTACAAAGACCATTTGCTAAACTAGACTATTTTTTTCTATTTTGACGTTTTCTTAATTCCATTTTAATCGTCTATACAGAATAAATGGTTTTTATCTTTTACTTTAAAAAGTACCACCGCAAAAGTAGATACTGTTTCGCAAAAAGGAATCTAATGACAGATATGTTGTCTAATGTCTAGGGCCGAAGTATCTAATACTGCGATTATTATCCCTCCACATGTAGAACTATTTATAACACTGATACTACATAGTGAGTTTAGTATAAAACCTAGAAAGGCTCGCCGTTAAAAGTGATGGCATGCGGTCGTTGTTACTCGTGAAGCCTTTGAAATGCATGCGCCACTAAAAATACACTTCCTTGCAACTTACTCAAGTACTTGAACAAGTGATACACACCACGTATAAGTTTGACGTATCTATTTCAGATAGCATTTAATCCTACTAGTATTATAAACGTGAAAGTTTGTGTTGTTGGATGTTCGGGTGTTTGTTACTCAATCACGCTTCAACAGTTAAACGGATCTGGCTGGAATTTGGTGCAGGGATAGATTATAGTGTGGAACCTATGGGTTGCGGGAACTTTTAATTTATATACCTACCTATTTGTTGTTATTTTAAAATATAAAATGCAACGTTATTGTTTTTTGTTCGTTTTCTAAATGCCTAAACTTTCAGTAGTATGCCTAAAGTAAATAGGTTAATAAATAAGAGGTATTGCAGCGCATGTCGAGAACAGCTAATAAGAAATTCTTGTAAAACTACAGGTCAACGATGCGTGTCCATAGGCTATCGCTAAATGATAATAATACAAGATAATATCAAACAGACAGAATGGAGCAATAACGATCACTAAAAAAATTACATTCACTACTAGATAATAAGATTTTTTTAATAATTTTGTGGAGAACAAAATTAGATTTTTAGTTCAAACTTCAAACACTGGCGAGTTTCTTTATTATGCAGTATTAAGAATTTCGTTATCAATTAGGTACCACTTGTATTTACGTCTACATTTCAGTTGAAGGGATTATTTTAACCTAGGAAGTTACTAATGTTGAACTGCAAGTGTGTCATTTTAAACCATAAAACTCAGTTCAGTAGCGAAAACTGAAAGACTAATACCTACTTCCTGTAAGATAGTTTTCTGTCAATGATTGTGTGGTTATGTACCCTGATTATACAGTCGTTTCGGAAAAAAAGAATTTGGGCAGAGTTTCTATAGCAAAATTGTCTGGAAATATTTATTAAGCAAAAAATATTTTTTTTAAATAATGTATGGGAAGAATGTACAGGTGAAAGGAATAATATATGGGAGCTGTATTTTTTTTCGTAATGATTGCTTCCAGACGATTTCTGGAATTCTTTAATTCTTTTCTTGATTTCTTTTTTACGAAATGAATATAAAATCAACCAGTATACTCATGGAGGGCTATGTCCAGCAGTGGACTGATGATGATGATACTCATGAACTGATAACATGAAAAACTGCCGACTAATACACGCTATCGATGACGATAGAATTACAGATATGTTTTTTTTTCTCTTTACACACGTGAAGTCCTATTTTCAATATTTTTGAGACGATCGATGTATAAAGTAACAATGGGCTAAGGCCGCTATGGGCGTGGCTGGTACGATCGGAAGTTCAAACCAACCTATTGTCCTATTGTGGTGAAGCCATGGCATAGCATTTTTTTTAATAGTTGCCAATTGTTTTCTCAGTCTACATTTACATTTATTGAAAGATTGTATTATTCAATTGCATAAGCAGCAGATTGCAAAGTATTACACTCATTGCAGAAAAACAACATATAAGGTATCTGGATGTGTACTTCCGAAATGAATTCATCCAGGGTCTGTGGCAAGTGCAGTTGCATATAGCCCCCATGAAATAATATCTACTGATTCATATCAAGGTCTTAAGATTATACAAAAGGCATATATCTCTTTGGATTGTGGACTGACTGTCGCTATCGCGCCTTAGAAAATATTGATATGCCGATAAATCTTGTTAAGGTCGATTTACATCAAACGAGCGAATGCTCATTCTATCCCCACTACATCAAATTCTTCTAATGTAAACAGGCGTAGAGCATTCTTTCGTTGTTCTTAGTGCGTTCGCAAAGATTCTATAGAATATTCTAAGAATGCTCGCTCGCTTGATGTAAACGGCGCAAGAGCGCGCGAACCAGTGATGCCAGATTGGGGGGAATCCCCCCAAATTTGGGGGGTTTTTTGAGTTACGGGGGATTTTTTGGGGGGACAATTTTTTTGGGGGGATTGTCGGGGGGAAAATAATACATTTGGAGGGAATTGGGGGATTTTAACTTGCAAACTCGTGATTTGAAGATGAGTTACGGACTGAATTTCTACAGTACAAAACCTCGACATGTAGCGAACTTCGAAAACATATAGATCGACAAGTCATTGCTTCGACAGACAATTATTAGACAACACACATCTTCGAATAACCACTACTTCGACAGATTTTTTTATCATTCTCCTATTACTGGGTGGTTTAAAAAAACAACAAAAAAAACGAGTCGGGGTGCTCTGAGTCGTGGTGTTAACCATAATGAAGCAATTTGAGGCATAAAAACCAAAGAAAACAATACAGTTACAATTTAACGAAAGATTACAAAAAAATCTGTCGAACTACTTCGACATATTTTTTTTGTAATCTTTCGTTAAATTGTAACTGGGTACTTCATTCGAAGATGTGTCTTGTCTAAGTATTGTCTGTCTAAGCAATGACTTGTCGATCTATGTGTTTTTGAAGTTCGCTTTATGTCGAAGTATTGTACTGTCGAAATTCAGTCCGTAAGCGTTTGAAGATATCTGTGATGTTTAAAAGGTATTATAGGTATTCGGGTACTTTGAGATAACTTACACTTTCAACTATATGACAACTGCCATCCTTAGTCAAACCACGAACATGAGTACTGAAAAGTAGCCGAAATGTCGGTCTAAAAGTAAGTAATAACAAATAAATCGCGCTTGAATCCGTTAAAATTGGTTATGTCTCAATGAGTTATAATCACGTAAACATTGGAATTTATCATCCGATAATAGGTTCCTGCGGGAATCTAGGCGAAGAGTAAAGCTCTCTATTCTCGAGGCCCCCTTTTATTTTCACGAAAACCTGTGAGGAATTATGTGCTTGATGTTTTAGCCGGAAATCTTTTTTTTTCCCTTCTGATGCTGTTAATGCTACATTTTTTTTTTTGTACTAATTAAATATTGCTAACTTTGGGGGGATTTTGAAAAAAATCCTTAGTTTTGGGGGGATTTCGTATCCATTTTGGGGTGAATTTGAAACAGTGATCTGGCAACACTGGCGCGAACAGTTGCTTAGAGCGTTCTAGCGTGTTCGGACGTGCTCGCGCCACTGAGCGGTCTCATCAAAGTGTTCTTGTGTTCTAGCGATTGTTTACGTATCTCGATTAAATTATGGATTGGTCTCAAGAAAAATGTTTATTAATGATAGAAGCCTACCGCAATTTCAGATGTCTGTGGGATCCGACGTATGAAAACTATAAAAATACAACTTACAAACAAGATGCTTGGCGGGAAATCGCAAAACAACTGGAATGTAATGTTGAAGAGTTAAAAAAAAAGATGGACTCGCTTCTTGCATCTTACCGCCGGGAAAGGCAAAAAAACAATGAGTACGAAGTCAGGCAGCGGTGCCGATTGTATTTATAATTCTAAATGGTTTGCATTTAAAAGCATGCACTTTTTGATGGACAAATATAAACCGAGGAAAACAATTGATTTCGACACTAACCAAAATAAAAACATGATAAGTAGGTAGTTATGTTTATTTATTGGGTATTCTACCATATTTTAGGTTGGGTTATTTACGCTTTTTATAAAGTAACATATCGCGTTCATTATGCAATATTGTTTTGCCATGGCAAAATATTAGTCAAATTAAAATAGTCTGAAAATTCTTTCCGGATATTTTCACATTGCAAAGTGTGTCTTCGTCCAGTGTTGTATAACGGGAGAAATGATGATAAACGGTCTATATTTCTCCACTGGCCTGGAATGACGACGTCATCTTCAATTCTGTCCAACATGCCCGGTGAATTATACAGCTTCCTAGAAGCTTTCCTTTTCATCAAATAATTATGTAGGTACACGCAGGTTATTACGATGAGAGATGCTTTATCAGGTTGTAGCAACATAGGTTTTCGCAATACACGGAAAACTGCTGAAAGAATGCCAAATGCATTTTCTACTATTCGCCTTGCTCTAGACAAACGGTAGTTGTAAATACGTTTTTCGGATCCCCTGGCATGAGTACCAGGATACGGCTTCATGATGTGTCTTTGTAATGGGAATGCATCATCTGCTACAAATACGAATGGCATATTCTGTTGTCTTCCTGGAAGGCTTTGGTCATTGGGCAAATTTAATTCATTATTTTGTAGTTTCTGATAGAAAGAAGTGTTTCTGAAAACTCCGCCATCTGATATTCTGCCCTGACAACTAATATCGGCGAATATAAAATTGTAGTTAGCGTCTACTATGGCCATTAACACCACACTGAATGTTGATTTATAATTAAAAAAGTCGCTTCCACTGTTAATAGGTGCTTGTATGACGCAGTGTTTTCCGTCTACAGCGCCAATACAGTTTGGAAAATTCCACTTCTCATTGAATTCCTGAGCGATTGATAGCCATTCTTCTTCTGTTGACGGTGTCAGAAATGAATAAAAAATTATTTTAGGGTGTATATTAATCAAACTGTTTTTTTATAGGCTGATGAGCAGGAGAATGAGCGAATTGAACAAGAAACTGCGGTAGTGGACCCTAATGCAGATACACAGTTAGATTCAACAACACATTCACAACCTGCAGCTTCAGTAGGGTCAAGAAACACCACACCACAATGGCAACCATCAACATCACTGCAATCTGGCCACACAATACCACCAAAAAAATCAAAACATGAAGACCCTCGAGTAGCCGAAGCCTACCGTATTTTAAAAGATACACATAATTCAAAAATAAGAGACAAGAGTCAAGCTTTAGGAAATCATGTTGCTTCAAAACATCGCGAATACTCAAAAAGGACGAAAGCGTATGTTGAACATTACATACATAATATACTGTTCGACGCTGATTTGGGGAAATTTGATTATGAGTCAAATTTAGCATCAACTCCGATGTCTTCATATTCAGACAGTTCCCCTCCACCCAACCAAATGGAAGCTAGTTCAGAAAGTAATAATGTGAATTTAAGCCAACAATTACAGATTCCGGATGATACCGCAACTGAAGAAACCAGAGAGTCTTTGCTGCATTTTTTGAAAAATTTTAAGTAACATGTATATCTTTTCTAGTTACTTTTTGTTTATTTAAGTTCTCAGTGTGTTTTTTTTTAAATAAATATCTTAAAAATAAATTGTCTTAGTTTATTTACTTACTTTCACTAATAACTACGGTCGTGATAATAGGTGTGTAGGTATGTATAAAAGTAATAACTTTACTTACCTTAGCATAGTTTTGCAATGCTTCATTTATTGCAGCACATACTTCAGATATAGTATTACATATTGTCGATTTAGACATTTTAGTAAAATACATTAGGCTTCCATAGGAATCTCCAGTTGCCAAAAATCGCAAAGTCACTGCTAGTTTGTCATATGCAGGAATCGAGTCTCTAAAATTCGTACTTGATTTTCGAATTTTTTCGATGGTCAGAGATAGTAAATGACCAAAATCCTCTGGCGCCATTCTACAAAAGTTTTGGAATTGTCCACTTTCTTCTTGTTTTCGCATATCCGTCATTGTTTCACCTACATTATCCAGTGTCCTTCGATGCATTAAATTAGTAGCCCACCAACGTCTCTTCCTTCTTTTATTTTTGAGCTTTCGCGACAAAATAATAAATGCAGCACTTGCAATAATGATATCGCTGTCAGAGTCAGACATAACGAAGCACTACCAATACTAACCACAGAATTGACACGAATGAGCAAAGAACATTCGATCTAGCTTTTGTTTACACTAAAAGATTACGAAAGAATGCTTTTGTTCTAGCTCTAGCTCTATGTTCGTTTGATGTAAATCGATACCTCTAGCTTTCGTTTACACTAAAAGATTACGAAAGAATGCTCTTGTTCTAGCTCTAGCTCTATGTTCGTTTGATGTAAATCGAGCTTTACACCAGAAGCCAAGTAGGTATTAACAAAATTGATATAAAAATCAAATCTGCGATCAGAAAGAACCATGTAGGTACTTTTCTTTTTCACGTTGCGTTGCGTGACTCTATTGAATACCCGTAAAAATTATCCAAATCCTTGAAGCCGTTCGAAAATTCCTGTACGGAACTGGTAGCGGCAACGTTGCTCAACCACCGTAATCTTTAGATATCCACATATAATACTCCGTCACAGGCATATTTTAAGTCTAGCCTGCCCCACATTCTACGATTACAACACATTAGCAATCGACTTTGATAAAACTTGCTCCCAATAATTTAATAACTTCGCCGTAACCAAATTGCAGTCATTTCGCTTTAATGCTACGTTCCATTTTGCATTGATGACCGTTTTTATCACGCACCCAAGATTGGTAAAGCTTCAAATTTAATCACGTTTCAAAAGTGAAATGAAATCAAAACTTTCACATCATAACATTGTTTTATATTGTCTGTAAAATTGCCTCGGTTTTGTCGCGAGCCCTTGGGCGGCAGCTCTGGCTTACGGTTACACGGTCTAGTTAGTAAACTGAAATGTAAAAAGAACAAGTCTTTTGGAACGGGAACGAATGACAAAAATGTAGATCAACGGCGCATTGTAACCATTGCAAACGAAACTTAATATAGCGACCGTTTGAATTACAGATATTTGCTTATAACTAATACCTAGTATGTGCCTAAGTGCAAATCTATATCCGCGTCTTCGCTTAAATGGCCTTAAAAATATTTGAAATTGTGACAAAGTATTGCGCGTCGAGGTCAACATAACTTGAATAAATAACATGGTGAACTGACTGCAAAACATACTGGCATTTTGAAAATCTAAAATATAAATGCTTTCTACTTCGCACTGGCCACTAAGTTGCGCCTTAAACACCTCTCCAAAACAACTACATCGAACTTTTTGCGAGAAACCATGCTAATACTTCATTGGCCACTTTTTAATTTTACTTTATCGCCCCTTTATGATTTTGATGCGAGATAAAAAGAAACTCAGTGAAAATAGGTGTACTCGATGGCCCATTTATTCATTCCTTAAAATTATTAGAATTCCTGTTTTTCACAGAATAGTTCACCAACACGGAAACTAGCTAGGCTTCAATTCATTATTTAGCCACCTAACTTCATACCATAACGCTTCCTGCGCAAAACTAACTTGTAACCGACTGCTCACATAGACACTAGTAATGTGTTCCGATTATGGTAGATCAAGGCAAAATGTTTTATGGCACCTCACACGACTAGCACACCTTTCGGTTTCAAACTAATACACGTCACATAGATTACGTTTTCCTGTACACAAGTATACGGAAAATCACTGATATTCGTGTCAATTTAATTAGCACAGAAATTAAAATATTTTCCGTTGTAATAAAGTATCGCAATCACAAATATGTGTCACAATACACAAAATCATTGAATTCATTTTACAGTCAATACCGTGTGCGTGAATGAACGATTTGATGAAGGCTATTATGTATGTAAACTAAGAGTGTTTCGTAGGCGCGAGTATTGAACAAGCGCCCTTGATAGGAACTCAGAATATGAGATCATAAAATACCTTGCCTAAGTAAGCAGGTGTCGCAGATATCAAAATTCGCTTTTTATTGAAGCCTGGGAGTTAACACGGCGGCTTATCACGCTACTTTAATGGACTGTATTTTTTTTAACTGAAAGCTAAATACAACTACTGTGCTATTACATACTTTACGTAGATATCGTCCAAAACGACGCCATGTGATAGTTAGCCAGTGTGATGGTTGGCAAGTTTCTAACCGAACGAAACGGAATAACCCATGTAAAAACATCCAGTAGGCGGCATTTCTTTATCTTTTAAAAATGAATAATAATTATAATCATTGAACCAAATATTAAAAATTAAACGTAATAAAATGGTAATTTCCATTCATTTATATTTTATATTATACGAACATAGATAACGTATTCAAAAATGTTGTGTACATTTTTTTACAACATTTTTAATCAAGATTATTTATATCATTTACTTATCATATTTTTTATGTCATCAGATAAATATTTTAAATGATTAAATAATATATGAAATGTAAGCAGTATGATAGTGGTTTTGTTATTTCATAAAATTAGCAGAATCTGGGGCCAGGTCGGCAGTTTTTAGAATGTTATGTCTGTCACTTCCCCGGACGCCATATAGGCGGTCTGGCTGGCGGTAGTGGTTGCGTTCGTCAGTGAACATCGTATTCATACAGGTAAAATATCAATTTTTCATTTCTCATACTCGTAAAGTTATGTATATCTAACCCAAGTACCGGATGGAAAACGTTGCTTTCCACCCTACGGCGGAAAATACTCATAGTAATTTCATTCCCTCCCTAGGGTCGAAATAGAACTAAATTTGGTTACGTGGTCGGCTAGGAACAATTTTACATAATGAAAAAATATCAATTAATTTTTTTTTTAAACTGTAGCCTTCTTTATATACAGGGTGTAATCGTTAAGTGTGTCCAGGCGATTATTCCGTAACTATTACAGATATCAAAAAACTTTAAACTGATATCGAAAGTACGTTACCTAATGAATAAAATATGTCATTTTATTCATTAGGTAACGTACTTTCGATATCAGTTTAAAGTTTTTTGATATTTATATATATATATTATATATATTTGTTTATCGATAATAACTTTTTAAAAATCAAACGAGGGGTATCTAATATTTTGACATTAAACACTCCCATACATTTAGTACGAGATTAGTAGAAAGGTTTTAGGTACGTACACCAGAAGGGACTTCTCTATCTGGGTACTCTCTTCTGTAGGCGATAATGCCCGCTCTTTTGTTACAATCATATTTGTAGTCAATTTTTAGCATATCTCTCTTTTCTCTTTTATAATATGCCATTTTGCAATCAATAAATGAAACAATCACGATTATTAACGCAAATTAAAAAAAAAAACATGAACAACAACCCGAGATAAAAGTTTTGAATTTAGAACGAACACCAAAGAGTATCTTTTTTTTGTAGTGTGTTGCTTTTCAGTTAGCTCAAATTACTTAATGCGATATTAAAACACGGTTTATTACTAATTTCAAGTGGTAAGATAATTAATTTACACATGTATCTATTTGAAAATCATCATTGTCATATTATACGTAATCATAAAATATGATTAAGGTAAAATGGGTACTAGATCACTTAAAATAAGGAAACTAAAACCTTTCTACTAATCTCATACTTAATGTATGGGAGTGTTTAATGTCAAAATTTAAGATACCTCTCGCTAGATTTAAAAAAAGTTATTGATGTCATTTTACTCATTAGGTAACGTACTTTCGATATCAGTTTAAAGTTTTTTGATATCTGTAGTTACGGAATAATCGCCTGGACACACTTAACGATTACACCATGTATAGACAGCCAGTGTGAATTAAAAAATATACCTACCATTTTCTTTTCTTCTATTGAGTTTGAAAATGATCAAACAATTCTGAAATGTTGACCCCAGATTCGGTTATAAGACGAAGCAAATACAGGAGTCGAAAATCTTTTGCCAGAAATTTCAAGGGAAAGATAAGTCAATCAATATTTTATACGCCTATTTAACATCTGCATCTTTCTAAAAATCAATCAATCAATCAATTAGCCCACTGCGGTCCACTGCTGGACATAGGCCTCTCCCAATGTGCGCCATTTCGTACGATCCTCCGCCTTCCGCATCCAGTCCGTCCCAGCCACCTTTTTCAGGTCATCGGTCCATCTGGCCAGGGGGCGTCCTACCCTTCGTTTGCCTTCTCGCGGTCTCCGCTATACGACTCGTCTGCTCCAACGGCCATCGGTCCTTCGACAGACGTGGCCAGCCCATTGCCACTTCAGCTTACTTATTCTGCGAGCTATGTCGGTAACTTTGGCTTTTTCCGAATTTTTTGTTCCGAAGTCTATCCTTCAGAGAAACTCCAAGCATAGGTCGCTCCATAGCCCGCTGCGCGACTTTTAGTGTATGGACTAGCTCTACCGTTAGTGTCCACGTTTCAGCACAGTAAGTCATAACAGGTAGGACGCACTGGTCAAAGACCTTTGTTTTCAGGTATTGCGGTGGGAAGAGAAGACTCGACGTAGTTTGCGAAATGCTGCTCAGCCCAGCTGGATTCTTCTGGCTAGTTCTTGCTCGAAGTTGTTTTTACCGAGCTGGATAATCTGGCCCAGGTATACATATTTTTGGACAACTTCGAGCGTCGCCCCATCGATGGCAATCGGTCTCGGTGCAACATGTTCGTTGAACAAGATCTTGGTTTTATCCAAGTTTACACCGAAAGGCCGACGCGTCGAGAAGCTCCATCTAGGCTATGCAGCATCTCGCTCAGTTGTTCCAGCGACTCCGCGACAACGTAGATGTCATCGGCGAACCGTAGGTGTGAGATGTACTCACCGTTTATGTTAATACGCCGCCCAGTCCAGTCCAGAGTCTTGAAGACGTCCTCCAAAGTATTGGTGAATAGTTTCGGGGATATAACATCCCCCTGCCTGACTCCACGCTGGAAGCTAATAGGTTTCGTCTTCTGGTCTTGGAGCTGCACGGACATTGTGGCAGTGTCATAAAGCACCTCAGCACCTCGATGTATCGCCAACGACACGACACCGCTGCATGGCATCCAGAACTGCCCAGGTTTCGATGGAGTCGAAGGCTTTTTCGTAGTCCACAAACGCCATACACAGCGGTTGATTGTATTCGTGAGTTTGTTCGACAATCTGCCGAACAGTATGGATGTGGTCCACGGTGCTATAGCCTTTTCGAAACCCGGCTTGCTCAGGTGGCTGGAACTCGTCGAGTTTACCCGCGAGGCGATTTGTGACGACCCTCGAGAAAAACTTGTAGACGTGGCTCAGGAGTGAGATGGGCCTGTAGTTCTTCAGCAAGGTCTTGTCGCCTTTTTTGAAGAACAGTATCACAGTACTCCCGCTCCACGCCCTAGGTGTTAGACCCTGTTGGATGACGGAGTTAAAAAGACTTGCAAGCTCTTTCAGGATAGGAACCCCGCCTGCTTTCAGGAGCTCAGTAGTCATTCCGTCATCACCAGGGCACCTGTTGTTCTTCAGTTGCCTGAGGGACTTAAAAAAAAAGTGTGCGTGATTAAAAGATTTGGAGCGTCAAGTGTATTGATTGAATATATTTATAATTTTATAGCTTGTCTAATGACAATGTAAAGTACTTTTTCCTGTATCGAAAGTTATGAAATTCTAGTGTGTTTACACATATACATAAACACACTTGAATGTCTTGAATGCCGTAACTTCGAAACTAGAAATGTGCCAAAAGTTAAAATATAGTTTTTTAGTATGATTGTCTGAAGACCGATGAATTGACACATTTTAATGTATATAATGTATTTTAATGTATGTAAATAAAGAAAGGTGGCTAGGACAGACTGGATGCGGTAGGCGGAGGATCGGACGATATGGACAGGCCTAGCAGACTGGATGCGGTGGGCTAATTGATTGATTGAATCTATTAAGCATTCAAATGAATGATACGGTTTATGTACAGTTGAGATTAGGAAAGTGGATTTAAATAGAAAACTCCGCCTAAATCGATTTGAATACTTAGCATGAAAAATGCTTAAAAATTTAATCCAAATTAGGAAAGTGGTTAGCTACCAGAGGAAAAGTGGAATAATTAAAGTACTACACCAAGAATTTTCAACACAAAAAATCAATTCATTTAAATTTTTTCAAGGTAGCAATCGTGAAAAATATTATGAAAGCATAGTACCTACTGCGAAACCGTTTAACCTACTGCGAAAGCGTTTAACATGTAGATATTGTCAAGTTCGTAAGTAACAAATTGTAGCCATTGTAGGTATGACAATATTTCCAATTATTTCCAAATCGAATCACACGACAGGCAGCTTCCAGTAGAATTTCTACTGTGATTGCGTTTTTAGGTGTCAAGATTTCAGTTTGAATTCTTTTTTCGTATATGGAAATCTCATCTTCAACGAAATTATATTTTTAGAAACAGCGGTTGGGTCTGCTTAACCCGGGAAAAAAAGGGGAAGAATATATAAATTTTCATTTAATATTTTGCCTACAGTTTCCAGTGTTTCTTCACACTATGGCCTAAACTTGTGGAATAATTAGAAATGTATGTCACAGATTCTAGTTCGGTTTTACTACTTTTGCAGTGCGCAGCGCAACCAGTTTCAATATACTCGTTTTATCAATGTAAAATGGAACTCTGTGACATAAACTATAGTTACTTCCGTTACTTTATCACGAATGTGATAATTTGTTACATAAGTGTCAATATGGATGGTGCGAAACATGTTTAATGGACTTAATTCTAAGTTTCAGTGAATTCTGTAAATCTTGGATATTTACTTAAATTTAATAACAAAAGTTAATTATCGCTAATTTAGGCATGTTCTGTGTCCAACTTGTTTTAATTAGTTACTACTTACTACACATGCGATTTGAGATTCAACAATTAAACCTCAATTCATATTATCGCCTGGTTATTTTTGGGTTTATACGTAAACACGCAACCGAAGTTCAACGTGTTTACGTTTATTTTTATATTTCTAGTAAGTAACATTATCGATATTTTGTCGCGTATTTACGGGTGATTATGCCACACTACCAAGAATGTCTTCAGTGAATAGCTACACATAATACAGTAAAACTCATTGGAGAAGGGAAGATTATGTGTTTTACATAACGTTAAGCATCCAGTACACAATGGTCCATAAGGGGCCACGGCAAGCCATTGTGTGCAGGAGGCAATGAGGGGCCTGTGGCACGCAATTTAGGTGAAGTCATCATCAGTCAATTTAGCCTAGCAAAGAGTCATATGATGATGGCTCACAGTTGACCATTGCAGAGCAAGGTCCATCACCACTAGTCACTGTGTACTAAGAACATGTAAACTGCCATCCCTTTTTGTATCTTGGTTTCTATTTAGACAATCAGTACCCTTCCAAACTAAACCTTCTGATTATCCGTCACCAACGTCTTTCGGCGATGTAAACTTTGCAAGTATGTCAATAAATACGGAATTTACACTATGTGCCTACATTAAGTAACACACAGACGTTACCTTCTGTTTACAAAGTAAATATTAAGTAATCTGTGCATCGGTCGCACTATTTCGCAGATAAAGTAGCTTGAATGACATTTTCTATGTCTTTAAGTGCACAGGTGCAAACTATAGTAGAAAAGTCAACAATTTTCTTAGAACATGCCATTTGCTCACACAGCTGCAATAAAATCTTGTATACTTTTATTCGCACTTTCGTCGAGTCTTAAACAAATACAATAATAATCCGATGCAATACTCAAGGTTATCATTGTTATCACATGATATGAATGAATTAGTCTCGATAAAAGATACATTATCTGTTGGGATCCAAAACGTGACAGCGTTATGATAAAACAATTAGGTAAGTATATCAATAAGATAGGGGCTGCTTTGGTTGAAAACAAACCAATGTCAACTAAACGTAAGTACTATTGTACTTTCACAGTGCCACAGATAACATAATACTAAAGTACAGATACCTCATCCCATACAAAAAAATGAGGCCATCATAACTCGGGCAATTTTACGGGCTAAATTTAAATATTAATATTCGCCACTAGATGTCAACAATATAGCCCGAGGTTCAGCTTACGTTTTACAGTAGTAGCTGCTAGATGGTGGTGTACTATATTTTCAACGATAAAAAGTGTCATACATAAATGACAATATAAATAAACATAGGTGGGCACAATATTACTACTATTTATTTAAGAAGATTGACTGTGAATGATGTTAGTATAGACCGCATCTCCAAACTCGCAATCGGGCTTTTTCCACAGCGGATCTTCGCAAGAAAAAAGGGTAATACCCTCGTTTGCCAGATAAGAGGGTTCTTGAGTGTGTTGATAACGAATTAGATGTCATTTTTGGAATCCATAATGGCCACCACGGTGTCCTAGCTAAATTGCAATATGGGTATGGTTTTATGGGTTTTCGAGTATGCTGAGTTCGAATTTGACGTCAGTTTTGGCCTCCAATATGGCCGCCGCGCTGTAGATAGAAAATTGCAATATGGGTATGGTTTAATAGGTTTTTGAGTATGCTGAGTGTGAATTTGATGTCATTTTTGGAATCCAATATGGCCGCCACGGTTTCCTAACTAAATTGCAATATGGGTATGGTCTAATGGGTTTTCGAGTATGCTGAGTTCGAATTTGACGTCAGTTTTGGCCTCCAATATGGCCGCCGCGCTGTAGGTAGAAAATTGCAATATGGGTATGGTTTAATAGGTTTTTGAGTATGCTGAGTGTGAATTTGATGTCATTTTTGGAATCCAATATGGCCGCCACGGTTTCCTAACTAAATTGCAATATGGGTATGGTCTAATGGGTTTTCGAGTATGCTGAGTTCGAATTTGACGTCAGTTTTGGCCTCCAATATGGCCGCCGCGCTGTAGGTAGAAAATTGCAATATGGGTATGGTTTAATAGGTTTTTGAGTATGCTGAGTGTGAATTTGATGTCATTTTTGGAATCCAATATGGCCGCCACGGTTTCCTAACTAAATTGCAATATGGGTATGGTCTAATGGGTTTTCGAGTATGCTGAGTTCGAATTTGACGTCAGTTTTGGCCTCCAATATGGCCGCCGCGCTGTAGGTAGAAAATTGCAATATGGGTATGGTTTAATAGGTTTTTGAGTATGCTGAGTGTGAATTTGATGTCATTTTTGGAATTCAATATGGCTGCCACGGTGTCCTAGCTAAATTGCAATATGGGTATGGTCTTATGGGTTTTCGAGTATGCTGAGTTCGAATTTGACGTCAGTTTTGGCCTCCAATATGGCCGCCGCGCTGTCGGTAGAAAATTGCAACATGGGTATGGTTTAATAGGTTTTCGAGTGTGCTGAGTGTGAATTTGATGTCATTTTTGGGATCCAATATAGCTGCCGCGGTGTCCTAGATAAATTACAATATGGGTGTGGTTTAATGAGTTATCGAGTATGCTGAGTTCGAATTTGACGTCATTTTTGGCCTCCAATATGGCCGCCGCGCTGTAGGTAGAAAATTGAAATATGGGCACAGATAACATAATACTAAAGTATAGATACCCCATTCCTTACAAAAAAATTAGACCACCATAACTTGGGCTATTTTGCGCATTATTTTTAAATATTATTTTTCACCACTAGATGTCAACGAAATATCCCGAGGTTCAGTCTACATTTCGCAGTAATAGCTTCTAGATGGTGGTGTGCTATAGTTTGTCAAGAAGTATAAATAATTAATCTAATATTCTCGTGTCACAATGTTCGTTCCCATACTCCTCCGAAACGGCTCGACCGAAGTCTAAGAATTGGCTACTATTTATTTTACATACCCCAGTCCGCGATAACGGACATCCACGCTGGCGGAGCCGCGGGCAATAGCTAGTAATAATATAAATTACCAAAGAGGTAAAATAATATAGATCGCATCTTCAAACTTGCAATCGGGTACTTCACATTTCTTGTATGCTGAGTATGAATTAGATGTTAATCAAAGTCCAATTTATACAATATTGCAATACGGGTATGGTCTAACTTGTTTTTGAGTAGGTGTGCTGAGTACGAATTTTGTGTCATTTTTGGTGGTTATGTTGAACTCGAACCGATTAAAAACGCACACCTCATGCCAGACTAGGTATATCCAGTCGAGTTCAACATAACTGTTATCACCGGCGGCTGGCGCGGCGGCACGGCGCGGTGGTCGGTGGACATGTCGGACTCGAACTCGAACCGACTAAGCCGTCGCGGATGCACCGCGTATATGTCGAGTATGACATAAGCAATCCCGCCTTACATATGTACTTATGAACGACGTGGGACGTCGGCATACCTAGAATGGGACAAGAATATGTAAATATTGTATGTGGGTATCTATGCACCTATATACACGAATAAATATGACTAGGTTCCTACTCTCGCCATTTTGTTCCGGCACGACGAACGGCTCAAAACAAAGTGCCTCAGCCCCTTGACTTTTACATGAGCGACTGCCGTTTGACCTACTATCCTCAAGAAGCAAAATTGCACGACAGTCGCATCCATTAATCAGTGGGTGGTACGAATAGCTCAAAATGACTCAGCCCCTTGACTTTTACATGAGCGACTGCCGTTTGACCTACTATCCTCAAGAAGCAAAATTGCACTAGAGTCGCATCCATTAATCAGTGGGTGGTACGAATAGCTCAAAATGACTCAGCCCCTTGACTTTTACATGAGCGACTGCCGTTTGACCTACTATCCTCAAGAAGCAAAATTGCACTAGAGTCGCAACCATTAATCAGTGGGTGGTACGAATAGCTCAAAATGACTCAGCCCCTTGACTTTTACATGAGCGACTGCCGTTTGACCTACTATCCTCAAGAAGCAAAATTGCACTACAGTCGTATCCATTAATCAGTGGGTGGTACGAATAGCTCAAAATGACTCAGCCCCTTGACTTTTACATGAGCGACTGCCGTTTGACCTACTATCCTCAAGAAGCAAAATTGCACTACAGTCGCATCCATTAATCAGTGGGTGGTACGAATAGCTCAAAATGACTCAGCCCCTTGACTTTTACATGAGCGACTGCCGTTTGACCTACTATCCTCAAGAAGCAAAATTGCACTAGAGTCGCATCCATTAATCAGTGGGTGGTACGAATAGCTCAAAATGACTCAGCCCCTTTGACTTTTACATGAGCGACTGCCGTTTGCAAAGAAAAAAAAGCAAAATTGCACTAGAGTCGCAACCATTAATCAGTGGGTGGTACGAATAGCTCAAAATGACTCAGCCCCTTGACTTTTACATGCGCGACTGCCGTTTGACCTACTATCCTCAAGAAGCAAAATTGCACCAGACTCGCATCCGTTAATCAGTGGGTGGTACGAATAGCTCAAAATGACTCAGCCCCTTGACTTTTACATTAGCGACTGCCGTTTGACCTACTATCCTCAAGAAGAAAGCTTGCGCTAGAGTCCCATCCGTTTATCAGTGGGGGTGTACGAATAACTCAAAATGACTCGGACTCCTTAAATTTTACCTGACCGACTACCGTCTGACCTACGGGTCCTACCCCTACTGTTAGGACAGTAGAAGAGCTAATGGAGCTAATGGAATCTTTCAACAAAAATTCTTTAATTGAGGAATGGTCACCACGTCACCAATCCTATGAGAGATTTGACATCGGTCTTCGAAGGGCTCCAACTTTCTTTAACGATTGCCATTTCGCATTTGCGATATTCGTGTAGAAGCGAGAAAGTCGTCTCATAGGAGCTCGTTATAGGTAGGTATATCATCCTCGCTCGTATATCGGCTCGTCGCCGTGTGTCGTTGTATGTGCGGTAGGTACTACTACTACTGACTACCTTGATGTAGATACATTTTATTAAGTTCGCTTTATGTACTTAGGTATAAATGTTACCCTATTCCTGTTGAGTAATTGATCTGATATTAAATTTGATAGGTAGGTAGGTAAGTAGGAAGGCGTGTGTCTTTTCAGACGACAATATACCTGCCTGAGATGTCATACTTTCAATTAATAAAGCCGTTTAACTAAAAGGTATTACGTAGATACCTACCTACCTTCTTATTATTTTCACGGTCACCCATCCGACCCACCGACCTGGCTAATATCGCTTATAACTTCAAATGTTAAGAACGGTCACCCAGGGTTGTGCAAAAGTAGAAAGAATACTAATTTGGATACGGATTCTCAGTCGGGCGTCGGCCACCGGGGGTCTAAGCTCCAAAACCCGGTACTTACCGATTGAAAAAGTAATTTTAAGAGTTCTAACTCCAGTGGAAACTGGAAAAATGCCTGTGGCAAAATTATATAAATTCATTATTTACACTACACCAACTCAGAAAGTACCCCAGTAGATAGGTAGTCTTTAAAAAATGAGGCAGAAAGTAGGTACCTACCGTTATTATTTCAGTAGAAATATGCGAGAAATATTCCAAATATCTTTTTTTTTTTCAAATCCGTACTCAGCATGTTTAAAAGCCCTTGTTATTTCTAATAGGTAAGAAGCAGGTACTACCTACCTATCTAGTACTACCTACCTAACCTAGTATTACCTACACAAGGCGCGCGCCACAGGAGCGTTATTTTTCTTAATTTGTTTAAATTGCTTTAAATATTTCAAATTGACTGCTCCCCGCTTAATGGTAAACTGGGGTGCAATCCATAAAATAGTGACCGCCATTACAAAATGCTGTCCCTAGTTTGACAGTTTTGACACCCTCAGAAGGTATTATGCAAGTGCCTTCTAATTTTCCCTTATTTTAATAACCTTATTGATAACTTAGAGCGAAAAAAAATAACAAAATACATTTTGGCGCCAAAAATCCAACGTTTTGCTTTTGTTCACCCAAGTACTAATATGTGAACTAACATGAACAAATATGTACCCTAGAACACTGGGGAGAGTTTTTATATTTTTTTAATTTTAAACAAATAATATTATAATGACTTATTCTTTTCCCGTGGGGGGTTAAAAATAAATAAGCATTCTAAACGTTTTATAGGATTGTTTAATTTTCATTGACAAAGTGACAACCCTAACACTCAAGTTGGCGGCGTTGTATGTTCGGAACAAAGGGCGATACCTACGAAATTTCGTAGATTATAAAAACAGCGGTTTTCTTCAACAATAAACGTTAAAAAAATACAGAACAGAAGTAACTTTTTAATTGTTAGTTTTAATCATACTCCTAAAATAATTAAAAAAGAAACTAATCACTTGTTAATTGCAGTAAATCTCGTTCGATATGTTTTTTGTTTGAGTAACAGCCGTGAAAATATAGAGAATTGAATAACACGCCATCTATTGTGTGTAACGTAGTGCACAGTATCGGCAGTATCATTATAGTACCGATAAAAGACGGGAAGGGCGCTGCATAATTATAACAAATTGTCGAAATTAGGTTTCAAAGTTCATTATTATATGTTTATGAGGAACAAATATTAAAGTTTTATGAGAAAATAATATTTATAGGATTCAATTCTTGTTCATTTAGAATTTTATGTTAAATTGATACACATAACGCCATCTAGAATATTTTATTAGTCACTAATAAAATTTGTTCGTAGTGGGGACCCAGTGACAGTGCGTTCACTGTTAATCAATTTATTATTGATAGGTATGTATATTCAAACTTAGAAGATTTTTGCTAATATTGTTGCTTGTGAGCGGCGTGCCGAGGGTATCAATGGTGTGTCCTGCTGGTGTCCTTTTTAATTTAATCTGTTATGATAACATGCTATAAAGTGTACGAACTTTTGGTGGAACCTTTTCATGTTATGACTATATTTTATACTAATAATATTTTGTGTGTGTAGGAAGTTCTAAGTCCTCCAAGATATTTTTAAGTGCGATAATACAATTAATTGAATTTTTAGACTACCTATATTTGCATTCGGTGCATGTAGATACCACAGGACGTATACAAAACATATTCTTTCATACAAATATTTGCACTGAGCTACAATCGAACCTGCGACCACAGATTTAGTAACTAGTCGTACACCTACATACTTACGCTCTACCGCTACTCCACATATAGGTAGGTACGGATTGACTATGAATACAAATCGATCAATCAGTAGGTACTTAAATTTTGTCAGCTTCACTTTTCGATTTCTTTTTGACATTTATATTTTTAATATTTTCTCTAATTTGTGAACATTGTTAAACACAATCAGCTGAACATAGTCATTTTGACGGTATTGATTTTTATCTTTTATATTTTACTACTAATAGGTATGATAGATTCTAAAGTGATATTACCCATCCATCACCTGGACTCAATAAAAAATAGTTAAGTACCTAATCAAAAAAGCAGAATATGTTTGTGAATCACCGTCATGTCGAGGACTGAGCCTATTTAAAATAAAACACTTTACAACTGATGAAATGACTTCAAAAACAAGAAAATGAATGAATACACTTGTGAATTTACAAAAAATCTAGGTACTGGTTTATATGACGAGAAAGCCAATTCTGCTAATTTATAAAAATTCAGTTTCGATTCATTTGGCTGTCAAAATAAAATTAAATGTCAAAAAACGATCACAATGAAAAAAAGCGCCAACTCCTGTTTTATCTTTTTCATTAACTTTGACTCAATCTGTTTCAAAAGATCACAACAGCCTATTGCGAAAATACCGTTTTTGCCAGTTGAGAGTATGAGGTGAAATCGAAACTGAATTTAAACCACTTTATGAATTAGCAGAATCAGGCCCCAGTAGACGTCATATTGTTTTGGCGGGAAATGGTAATAAAATCAAATGAAGTGGTTAATTAATAACAAATTGATTATAAGAAAAGGAAAGCAAGTGCATTAGTTATGGCATCACCACATATGAATCATCATCATACCGCATTAAATTAATATAACTGTGAGCAAAACAAGTTTTACGAATATTTCTAAATTTTTGTAACCAATGAACAAAATTAAAGAATCATAAGCTATTTTGGTTGTAACTTTCACTCTACTGTGATCAGAATGGCGTTTTCACAGCAGATTATAGAAAACGTGACATATTGCTGGCAATCATATTATCAGTATGGTTCTAAAGTTTGAATTGAATATTATGATGATAAATAAACAGTTCTAATTTTACCTAAATTTCCTCTTTACATGATAATTGACATATTATTATTTGTTATAATAATTGATTTTATATTAATTGATATTATAGTAAAAATAGCAAAAGAATAACTGAATAACATTACTTTGTTATGTAAATAATGTTACTTAATTGATGAGGATGATATATAACTATACTTAACAATCAAAATAAAAAGTCACCTAACTATTCTAATGACACTAGTATAAAAAGGATAAGAATAATATTTTTGATCTAATAGTAACCTACATAGTGACTAATTTTAACCGATTAGGATTATGTGTGTTTGGTTGTAGTATGGTATAATAATGCATGAGAACAATCTACTACACATCACTCAGTTTACCAACAGCATATTTATTTTACACCTGTCTTACCAACTTAATATAATATAGAACCGTAACCGTATCAAGACTATCTACCTTAAGTGGAGGTGATAACAATGGAAGAGTACTAATGCTTTTTTTTAAGTACAAGTTATTGGCCCTGATGTATCAGTGTAATGCCTATGTAATACTGTAAAAAATTAAGCCCTCGCTAAATCATCAATAATTTCCATGAATTTTATAGATTATTAGAAAAACAACACAATACCTTTTTTATTTTTTCCTATCGTTAAGTTTTTAAAACAGTACATAGAACTAGCTCTAATTGGAGTTATAAAAAGAGTGGAGCAGTTGAGCTGGGAATTTAATCACACTATAACTATAATTGCTGTATTGTCTAACTACTCTAACTACTTAAACCAGTTGGGTGACTCATGGATAGGATTCACAGATAGGAGGATGTGCTCAACAATGATACTTTAGTTTTTCAATGTATTGTCTGAAGAAAAACTGTTTTTGACATATTATATTATGCTGGAATGACAATTAAAATTGTTTATTTTGAATACATATACCCATTATCCACCAACTACAATTACATGAAATCCATCAATGGGTGGTAAATATTATGGATGACCTATTTGGCAAAGAGGTTAGAAGTATGTGTGTAATATGGGGGAATGAACCCTCAATAGGTTAATTTTGCCAATGTGCAAATATATATTATGAACACATGAACATCTGTTTATCTTTAGATTTAGTATGGAAAAAGTAAATGTTGAATCTCTCTGGTTTTATGTATTTTTGTGTATCATGTATTTAGATAAATAAATGGATTCTTATTTACCTCCATTTCCTCCCTAATTGAAAAGTGGTTATTATAAACTACATTGTTTCAGTGTGTAATACCCCAGGATGACAAAAAGGCATTAAGATAAACAAAGAATGTTGGCCACAACAAATTAGATACCAAATGCTAATGAGGTTCTCATTTGATTCTCATTTAATTCTCATTCATATTTGATTGTAAATTCAGGTTAATTACTTGTGGCAACTATAAATTATAAAGTTGTAATAAAAGTATTATTTTTTGTATTATCTTGTTAAGTTTAAGGTCTTGGTGCATTCATTATACAGGAAATTCCACTAGATTAAAAGGAACTTTTACATTGATTCTGGTATTAGCCCTAAACTCATGTTCTATGTAAATGAATAATACGATGTTTTCTCTGACAATACTTCAAACTAATCATAATATTCTCAAAATACCCATACATTGTAAAAAATTATGACTACAAATCACTACTCTACTTATTTTGATAAAGTTTGTTGGTCTTAGTAAAACCAAAACAAAGTTTTCCTGACCTAAATATGTGATACACTACATATTTTATTCTGTTAAGAATGCACAGATAAGTTCAGTGTTAGTTTTGGAATATTTTTTTAGTCTATATGTTCATTAAAGGGTTTCACTTTGGTCATGAATGAAAATAGTTTTGTTCTATAGCATCCATAGAATCTAATAGCTTCATAGTATAAATAGCTTGTTAGATGTCACCTATTGGAAAATCTGTATTGGCATAGAAGACTGTTTATCAGTTCATAACATAGTAATAAGAAAAGACAACATACCTTGAAAGAGCTGTGAACTAATGTTTCATCAAGATCAATAACCATACACTTTTTATGCATATCTTGGTGTCTCACAGGCGGTAGTAATGGTCGAGGTGCATGTTCCGCCATGACCAGGAGTGGTGGCGAAGCCCTGCCATCGATGCTGTTCGCGCCATTGCTGCCAGGTGGGCCTTTGCCTCGTCCTCCGCGCCAACAGCACAGTAAGGATCGCAAAAACCCACCGCTTCCGCTGGACTTTTTAGTCCCCAACGGCGCAGACCCTGACACTGGCGTACCATCGCCTTCATGATGTTGGCCGGCAGGGGATGACCCTAAAACAACCATTGCACATCAGAACACTTGAAACCCAGCAACACACACGGGGCGGCCTATAGGATTACCACCAGTAGGACCCTTTTAAATGAGGAGTTCTCAAGGTTGCCGTAAATGTTATCGCGTCCACACATCCACTTGTTTACCTCAAAGCACACGCACGATAAACGAAACCAGGTAGTACAAAACGCTCACGAATCCGTGAATTCATCATTGCACACGAACTGCAAATATTTACGAGTCGTGAGAAGGTAACACTATACGCTCTAATTTGATGCCCGTGGTAACAGGTGTAATTCGGTTGAGATTTACCTCTGTCGGATCCATAATTGTTTAATTGTTCGTCATCCCGTGACACCTGAGTTATAATGGACGATGCGTCCATTTAAACATTTGTTTTTGGCCCTAAGACAAATGGCAACGGAGTATTTGTAAAATATTAACACCATAAAACTATTTTTTATCTCCCTTCTATCTTACAAAATGGCAGGCTCTTGGCAAATACCAACTTCAAAGGTGGCCAACACATAAAAATGAGACAATCTTACTTCTCTTTCTAACATGAACCTTTTAAAAGCAAAATGAGTGAAACGACAACGCTGCAACCACTGTCCATTTCAAATTTCGTAAGGTTGCTACTTCTGTCAACAGCCAAAAATAGTTTTGGTGCGTTCAGAAGAAAAAATGTAATGTTTATCAGTGAAAGTCACAGAACAGGAAAAACCGTTTTTTTTCTGTTCCGTGCCGAAAGTGGTTTACAATAAAATACACTATTAGCTTTAGATTTTTATAAACACTTATTCAAGATGAAACTTAAACTCATAACTTTAGTAGTGACTGTAGAGTATTATAAGTATTGATTAAGTACTTAGTTCGCTTTTTATTTTCTGTTTTCATTAGGTTGAATTGGAAATGCTCTGTGACTATATTTATTTTTTGTTTGTTTGTTTATAATAATTTAGATATATTTTTAATATGTAAGTGCTTGAATAAAACAAAACAACAAATTGCGTTTTACAGTAATTATTTTCATTTCATTCTGTGCACATTTTATAATCTGTTTGTAGTCCTTCTAGTTTCTTCTAGTGTTGTATGTTCCATTCATTACTAAAAAAAACGTCAAGATCACATCACATATTACAACATAATCTAAATTGATTAAACACCAATCGAATAATCGTAATTGTCTTTTTAAAATGATATTGATGCGAAGTATGAAAAGTTTGAAATACTTTGACTAATAAAATTATTCGTGTATGAATCAATTTGAATTAAAATATATTAAATATAAACAGAAATTGCTATTGATGTACAATACTATTATGCAACAACTAGTCTAACTGCAATGCTTCGATATTGCTAATGGACTATGGAGGTCAGATGCATATCGCCCCTACTATGGTGCCTGCTAATAGATGAACTAGTTGACAAGATCAATAGGAGGCACATCTACACACAGGTTTACTCTGACGACGGTGTGCTCCTAATTACAGGAAAAGTACTCAGTGTCATGTGTAACATCATGAACAGGGGGTTAAAAGAAGCACTAGAATGGTGCAGGGGTAAAGGCTTAAACCTAAACCCTGACAAAACCAAACTGGTCCTATTCACCAACAAGAGAAAAATAGGACAGACTGAACCAATTAGAATAGATAACCAAGACCTTGAAGTGGTGAAGGAGGTCAAATATCTAGGAGTAATACTGGACAGTAAACTGACCTATAAGACACACATAAGCCAAGCATGCTCAAAGGCAAAAATGGCCATGATGCAATGCAAAAGAGCTGTAGGCAGAAGCTGGAGGATGAAACCATTCATTGTGATGTGGATATACAAAGCAATTATATTGCCAAGGATATTACACGGAGCTCTAGTGTGGTGGCACAAAGCCCAAGCTGGAAAGAACAAACAGGAACTGAACAAAGTCCAAAGACTGGCAGCTCTTATGACCACTGGCGCGATGAGGACCACTCCCACAGCCGCACTGGAAATCATACTGGGCCTAAATCCTATAGACCTTGAAACAAAAAGGAAAGCAACAGAACAATGGTTCAAACTGAGAAGCACTGGTCAGTGGACAGCCAACACATTTGTTGAGGGCCATGCCAGAATCAGTCAAGGCTACGAAGAAAGACTATCAATGGTCCTGTCAAACAACGACCTGATCAAGAAGGAGAGGACTTTTGATAAGAAATACATAGGATCAAGAGAAAACTGGATGATGAATGCAGAAGGCATCATCTGCTTCACAGATGGCTCTAGAAAAGAATCTACCAAGCTTTCTGGCGCCGGCGTACATATCAGGCGCGAAAACGGAACAGAAATAAATAAAACAATACCTTTAGGCAAATATGCAATTGTCTTCCAAACGGAAATTTATGCCATAATGGAATGCGCGGAAATGGTGGACTGCCTGAGAGACACAGGCAAGGTAACCATTTACAGCGACAGCCAGGCGGCACTAAGGGCACTAGAAAAAGCAGAGACGACATCTGCGCTCGTCAAGGAATGCAAGAAAACCATTGAAAGACTGTCCAGGAAACTCGACGTAACACTTGCCTGGGTGCCCGGACATGAGGGCAACATGGGCAATGAGACGGCGGACGAACTGGCGAGAAAAGGAGCTGATGTAGATCAAGTGGGCCCCGAGCCCAGACTACCCATTGCCCATAAAATAACAAAGGGAGTCATCAGCCGAAGCATAGAGGCCGAAGCCAATCGGAGATGGAAGTCCTCGCCAGTCATGAGACAGTCGAAGATCTTCATAAAAAGCATTGACAAAAAGAAAACGAGCCGACTGTTAAAACTCTCCCGAGGAAACATGAGGCCGGTCGTAGAAGTGATAACGGGACACTGCCGACTAAATAGGCACCTGACACTTATAGGGGTGAAAACTGACCCCAAATGCCCAGAGTGCATGGAGGAGGAGGAAACCAGCCTCCACCTGCTGGCCAAATGCCCCATGTACTCAATGATAAGATGGGAAAACATGGGAACGCAGTGGCATAACTATACCATCTGAGGCCCGTGGCATTTTTTTTGGTTGGGGCCCTCCAGCGTCCTAGTAGAAAATAGTCACGTTAGAATTTAATTTTAATAAACCACTGATGTAAGTAGTTACCCAAAACTATTAATAATATTGTGTGCATTTTAGTTGAATATCTAATAAGTTTTATTTTCAAAAGTTTAGGTTTATACAAATATTAGGGGTTAAAGTATGAAATTGCCGATTTGTACTGACAAATTGAAATTAGTTTTTTTTTTTAATTTAACGTATTTATTTAATCAAAATAATTACCATTATTATCTATACATTGCTGCCATCTAGTAGGAAGGTCATTTATGCCTTTGCGATAGAACTCTGGTGATCTAAATTCGACAAACTGTGTGAAAGCATTTTGTACTGCCTCCTGAGAAGAAAACTTTTTATCACATAGAAAATTATCCAAATCACGAAAAAAATGGTAGTCTGTTGGAGCAAGGTCTGGCGAATACGGAGGGTGACGGATAGTTTCTAATTGCGGTTCCTGTAGAGTTAAAACGGTTTCTCGTGCTGTATGAGGTCTCGCGTTATCATGGAGCAATAATGGTGAAGATCGATTCATGAGTCGGGGCTGTTTCACTGCTAGTTTTGCTATCATTGTTCGGAGTTCGGCACAGTAGACATCTGCCGTTATTGCTTGACCAGATCGTGAAAAGCTATAGTAAATAACACCATGCTGAGACCACCAAACAGTTACCATTACCTTTTTATTGGTAAGCTTTGCTTTAGGACACTGTTGTGGCGTTTCACCTGGGGTCAGCCATTGCATTTTTCGCTTACGGTTATCGTAAAGAATCCACTTTTCATCACATGTCACAATTCGATCCAATATTCCTTCATTTCTGTATCGATTCAACAAGGCAACACAAGTTTCAACACGCATTTCTTTCTGCAGATCAGTCAAATCATGAGGTACCCATTTTTCACATTTTTTTATTTTATTGATTTGACGCAAATGAGTCAATATTGTTGGTAAGGTAACGTTAAACCATGCAGCTAATTCCTGGGTAGTTTGGCTCGGATCGGCTTCCACCATGTCTTTCAATTCATTGTTATTCACCTGTGTGGACGGCCTTCCTCGTGGTTCGTTCTTCAAATCAAAGTTTCCATCACGAAAGCGTTTAAACCAAAATCGCACGGTGCGTTCATTAGCAGTCCCCTCTCCAAACGCAACATTGATATTGCGAGCTGTTTCTGCCGCGTTAGTTCCGCGTCGGAACTCGTATTCAAAAATCACTCGAATTTTCGAAGTATCCATCTTTCTTGTCTAAGCTGAATAAAAAAAACAACTGAAAGTCGATAATCGAATGTTGCACATTTTTAAATGAAGAACTACATAGGTACCATGTGGAAAAAGTTTCACTCAAAAATCTCAAACCATGAAGGTTCTATGTCAATTCGAAGTACCTATTACAATGAAACGGCAATTTCATACTTTAACCCCTATTATTTATTATGCAATAACAATTTACTTTTAATAATATTTTTTTATTAATTAAATTCTTTTATCCGAGCTTTCTTTTCCGCAAAAGTATCTCATCAAGGTTTAAAGATCGAACCATAGAATGTTCAATAGATAGAATAGCCTAGTTACGACACCTGTCTTGTGCCGTAGAGTTTTTTAAATACGTTTTATTAATTTTAGTTTCGAAAATAACCGTTCTATATTAATCACAGGAATGGTAACAAATAACATTAATGCAGTAAATATTACTGGAAAGCTGCACGACATAAAATGATTCTTCATTAGTAATAAATCAGCAAGTTCTCTTATGCATGAAGACTTTTTTATTTCATCTCTGAAAGTGGTCCGAAAACTGAGCATTTCCCTAGCTGGATTCAGATATTTCTTTTTTATTATCTGGCCCTTTGGTTTACTTAACAATTCTTGTAAAATCGGATCGTATTTTCCTAATAACTCAACAATACTCAAAAATTTTAGGTAAATTTTAATTTTTTTTCTCGAGTCTCACTCTTTCTCTTTCGTTGTTCGCTCCCACTTAAATATTTTCTTGAACCAGACTTGTTGAAATTTAACTTCACGATTAACTTTATTTTACATCCATTTGCAGGTTCAACAAAACAAAAACTATGAAAAATAAAAGATACAGGATGACCAACTGAATCAAACAATGAATGCCCAATAGAGCTCTCCATAAAAAAAAAATATAAATATCCGGGATTCCCCTACACTGAGAAGACTGCCATACAAAAGAACTTTTTTAGCCCGTCAACTGATGAAACTAAAAGTACCGTCACGTGGATTTGAAAAAATGTATATGTAAATCGATAGTTAATGGTACGCGTTGATTTAGTAAGCTGAAAATATGTTAAATAGAATTTATTAAAAAAAAAAGTTTTACTTTACCGCGCTTTTTGATGAATTTTAGTACATTCAATAGTAAATTTCGTGATTTAAGAGAAAAACATTTTTACCTCCTATCACACCGTTTAAATAGGCACGTTATAGGTACCCTTCCGACCAAATGAAGTTTGTCAGCAAAATTTTCAGGTATATCGCAAAATTTTCAGGTATATCGCAAAATTTCGTATCGAAAGTACTAAAAGTTATCGAAATCCACGATAACAAAAAGACACATTTTTGCTTTTATCATAATAAATTTTATTTAACATATATTCGGCTTACTAAGTCAACGCGTACCAAGTTGATTTTATTGATATACATATTTGTTCACTATCGATTTACATAATTCTTTTTCAAATCTGCAATGACAAGACTTCCACTGACTTGACTGCTATACTACTAGCCTATTTGTCGACCTACAAAATGAGGGAATTCCCCGACCGTCACTAGCTCGCCCGCGTTAACAATGTACCGCGACAAAACATGAAGCAATCAATGGATGCGTTCCGAAATTCGTCATTTTTTTGTTTTGAATGTGTTGACATTTTATTGATTAGTTTGAATTTCTATATGGTCTTTAGTTGTGCCATACTTTGATTGATTTTAAGTACTTAAAAAAATTATAATTTTCAAGTACTTAGGTACAAAATTTTGTTAAAAATGTTAGGTTATTTCTGAGCTCGTGGCCTCTTGGGCCGGGGCCCCCTTGGGTCCGGGGCCCGTGGCATTTTTCCAGCCCTGCCACCCTATAGTTACGCCACTGTGGGGACGGACACCCTAGAAGAACAAGACCTTGAGGATCTGAAGGTGGAACAGATCGTAAGATTCTGCAAAGAGACAGGTAGGTTCGATGGAACGCCGTGATTGCCGGACACTTCTTGGCCTCCAAACAGGAGGAATAGGGGAATTGGGTGAAATGGCCCCCATAAAAAGGGCAGATCACCCGTCCGGTCTGCGGCGTCCCCCGCTGGAAGTAAGTAAGTAAGTAAGTAATGGAGGTCAGATCGCAGAATTCATCCCTGAGCTTGTCTTTCTATACAGATAGATTCATTCAGTAATAGTTAAATGGTTAAGATTCCGGTTTTCACGAAATGGAAGAAAAAGGGGCAAAAATAATATGTAAAAAGGAATATCAGCCTTATGCATCCTTGTGCAGACGGGTCACTTCCGAATTGCTCTTTATTATTCTCCTTTTCATTCGCATCGCAACGTACCTCCGCTAAAGTGCGCCGTGTGTTTCTCCGCATCAATGCCATTGTGGAGAAGCAGTTGACCGACTCGGACACCATGGCCTGTCATGCTGCAGGAGCGCTGGGCGAATTCCACGGCACGCCAGCCTCAACGACATAATCCGCCGTGCTCTTGTTACCGCCGGTGTGCCAGCTGCGCTTGAACCAAACGGTTTGGCGCGCGACTATGGCAAGAAACCGGATGGTATGTCATGAATGCCTTGGAAAATAGGTAGGACTCTGGCGTGGGACGCAACATGCGTCGACACCATTGCCCCTACCCATATTCCTGGTACGGCTGGCTGTGCTGGTGCTGTTGCAGCTTCTGCAGAGGCTCTTAATCGGCGCAAATACTCCAATCTCATTGGAGATTATGGATTTTTGCCGTTTGGAGTCGAAACGTTTGGGCCTTGGGGTCCGAGCGCCCGTGCTCTCTTCAGGGAGATTGCCAAGCGTAAGGTGGACGCTTGTCGTGACCAGAAGGCTGGCCTCTTTTTAGGCCAGAGATAAAGCATTTGGCAATGCTGCCAGTCTTCTGGGAACGCTACCACAAGAGGCATGCGATGCGGATAAATTCCACGACGCATTTTAACTTTAAGTTTTAGTTTTTACTATTGTGTATATATCGTAACTTGAGTAATTTTATTTTATTTAAAGTTAGTTAAAATATGGTAACGCTTTCCATGTATAAATAAATAAAGATGTTAACAAATGAATAAATGATTGTTTACTCCGAAAAATCGATTCCAAATATAAATAAATTGAAACCGTAAGTTTGCTTTCCTACTATCGAACTTCGCTCGTCACTATTTTGATACCTACTTGAAGATGCTGTGTCGACTTGTCAAATATATACTCTTTGTGTCAAACAGAGTGATATTGTTATCTTGAAAATAAACCTTTTACCCTAAAAGTTCTCACCAATGTGTATTAAACAAAGTTTGTATTGTTTTATTATCTTGTGAAGGAGTACATTTTTCCAATCAAAATGGCGCATAGAGATCCGGGCCCTATACCGAATAGGTGGCTAAGATGTCCACGAAAGGCAAACGGGCTGGTAGCAGACAAGTTTTTGGCTTTCAAGACACCTTTGGGACCTCAATTCAATGAACAAGTACCTGAGGAAAACCGTTTCACACCAGCCATGCTGATGGCTTACACAAAGAGTATGAAAGTGAGTCGTATTTATATAGTCAGCTGTTTCAGTTCAATTTTGGCCAACTAGTGGAAAGATACAATGTTAGCATACATCGTAATAGCCTAAAAAGTCACTAAACAAATAAGTTACAAATATTTACTAGTTTTGCCAAGCCTTCATTTGTAAAATTCTATATATAGTTCACAAATCATTCTCACATTCATTTCAAAAATGGTTGATAAAGAAACAAATATGTAGTGACAAATCAAGGGTTGTGTCTTTGTAAAGGTGGGGTTTGCTGTACTTCACATCAGGGATCTATTATTTTAGTCTACTAAAGTATTTATTTATTGTGAGTTTGCATATATTGATTGATATATTATGTGAGATGTGTTATTAATATAAAAATAAGGTTGTAGAATACTGTTTATTGA
The DNA here is from genome assembly GCA_949126895.1 of Eilema caniola. Lineage (NCBI taxonomy): Eukaryota > Metazoa > Arthropoda > Insecta > Lepidoptera > Erebidae > Eilema > Eilema caniola. Next base: position 7,016,814 of record OX421464.1, on the reverse strand, counting down.
CCCTGTAAGCACTGATGAGTGTTGCACATGGGTTGGGTAAACAAAATTGAGATTTTTCTTGTTAGTTTTGAAGCTATTATCATCTGCCCCTCTAGACAAGTGGCAATTCGCTAGCCGGTGTTTGATGGAATAGAATGACGAATGTATAGGATTTGAGGAATTTGGCATACGTAACGACTGTCATATATGTCAAATCCCATACATTCGTCATTCTATTCCACCAAACGCCGGCTAGCGAATTGCCACTTGTCTAGAGGGGCTGAGCTAACATTGACAGTGTTTGGTATAGAAAACATTACTACAAAGATTGAAATACAAGTAATTGCTCAACATTTGATTTTGGGTATATGTAGTATTGTAAGAGTAGTTCTACAATAAGAGGTTTCGAGTTGTGCTTGGATGTGGTCAATGATAAAAGTTGGAATTTATTCATTAAACACTTATATTATGATTTTGGTCCTGTTTATGTACCATTGCACATAAGGGCAAGCCACATATTTTGTTACTTTTTGGAATGCCAGGGGAAGACACTCAACAATACAATTCAGCTACCAGGCTGCACTAGTAAAATATAAGCATGTGTGCGTCATTGCTACAGGCTTGCTGCAGGCGTATTAGTGTTTAACGTTTATGTGTGCATCATTCTACACTTACATATTGTATATTTGGAGACAATTGAATATGTGTTAGTGATTGATTTGCCTGCCGTGGAATGAGATAGTCAATTTCACTTCAATAATAATGGACCACTGTGTTTGAGTGATATGCATTGCATTAGGGCAACTCGAAGGTAGTGAGTTATATCCCGAGTATATTTATCTACTTGTTTTGGTTACTTATTTGGTTTTGTTTTTGTTATTTATTTTATTTGTGTAATATTATATTTAACTTTTATAGCTTTAATGTTTCGTAATCTCAAAAATGCTAACTATGGAAAATAAAACAAAATAAAACAACATTATAAATATATATTTTACATTACATTCTTAATTTTCTTCCCTTTGCTTCCAGTAAGTAAATTTAAAGTGCAATGAATCAACATGTTAGCTTGTAGAATTTATAAATATCTAAAAAAAACTAATTTCGTTTTAATATTTTTCTATCTTTTCTTTAATATTATTCATGGAATTAGATAAATAATATACAATAACTATTATGTAAACAATAAAATATTATCAGTATTATATAGGCTAGTATTATATACAACTGCATAACTTATCTAATTAAATTGCATAATGTATATAATTGTAAAAAAGACCTTTATCTGATTTAAAAAACATTCTGTCACTAAAGCTGGATCTTTCCTTTAAAATTATCATTTTTATTTCAATATATATCTATCAAAACTATTTCAACAGTACAATTTTAATGGTGAAGTAGGCTCTATCAGCCTTGTAGAATCACAGTTAAGCATCACTATAGCTAAAGTTCATCTTTATTTGACTCGAAACACATTCTGACTTTTAGTATTTCACCAGTTAAAGTCAAAATATTGGTTTGCAAAAGGTGTTCTATTCAGAAAATGAAGATCAGATACCGTATTTTTCTTTGCAGGTCTACAAGAACATATCTATCCAGCTGCTTGTGAATGTTCGGTTGTATGTGTTGTGTATTCTTTTTCGTGATTCATTTATTTGATTGATGATTTCAATGTTAGTTTTTGTTATTGCCTTGGAAACCGCCCAGCAACCAAGAATGTTCTTGATTCTGCAGAACAGTTGACGAACAGCTACACGGCTGTCCTCTACAACCAAACGCAATATAATAAAGCAAGATAAACTAACCACCACATAATAATTATCATAACAATATATATAGTCAATATAGTATCTACTGCTTACCATAGTGGTTCTGCTAACTATTGCACAAATTGGAATGATTAGTATATTGAAATAATGAATAAATATTTTTTTTCGGGCTCAAAGGTGATCAATTCTGTAAAATATTACTATACAATAAGTAGATCCATTAGTTAATGAATAAACATAAAATATTACAAACTTTGGGGGAGGGCTATGTCCAGCAGTGGACTAATATAGCCTGATGATGATGATGATGATGATTACAAACTAAAATCATACTTATGTCGAAATGAGGGTAGTATGGATTCTTAGTAATCAATGTTCACTACTTACTAGCCACCATTAAGATTAAAATCGTATGGATTTACCATACCATACCATACTTCCATACTAATATTATAAATGCGAAAGTAACTCTGTCTGTCTGTCTGTCTGTATGTTACGCTTTCACGCCTAAACCACTGAACCGATCTTGATGAAATTTGGTACAGAGGTATATTAGAGCTTGAGAACGGACATAGGCTACCTTTTATCACGAGAAAGGGGGTTTAAGGGGGGGAAATAGGGGTGACTAGGGCCTTGGGATAAAAGTTTATCGTTTTAGAAGATTTCCTGATGAAATTTGGTACAGAGATAGTTTAGAGCTTGGGCACGGACATAGGCTACCTTTTATCACGAGAAAGGAGGTTTAAGGGGGGAAATAGGGGATGAAAGTTTTTATGAATGTTTGTCATTTCTGAAGATATTTTAATGAAATTTGGTACAGAGGTAGATTAGAGCTTGGGAACGGACATAGGCTACCTTTTATCGCAAAAAGGGTGGTAGAAGGGGGGGACTAGGGCCTTGGGATGAAAGTTTGTTATTTTTGAAGATTTCCTGATTAAATCTGGTACAGAGATAGGTTAGAGCTTGGGAACGGACATAGGCTACCTTTTATCACAAAAAGGGGTAGAAGGGGGAGGAGGGAATGTGGCTATGGGATGAAAGTTTGTCTTTTTTGAAAATATCATGATGAAATTTGGTACAGATATAGATTAAAGCTTGGGAACGAACATAGGCTACCTTTTGCCGCAAAAGACGAGTTTAAAGGGGGGGGGGGGTTATAGGGAATGAAAGTTTGACAGTTTTGAAGATATCCTGATGAAATTTGGTACAGGGATTTATTAGAGCTTGGTAACGGACATATGCTATAGTATAGAGATGGATTAGAGCTTGCAAATGGTCATAGGCTACCCCTTATCGCGAATAAAAGGGAGAGGGGGGAAGGGGAATAGGGCTATGGGATTAAAGTTTCTCATTTTTCAATGACAAAGATATGGCTATAAATAGTAAGAATTTCTTTTAAGATGTCCTCATGAAATTTGGTACAAAGGTGAATTAGAGCTTCGGAACGGACAAAGTCGAGTAGCGAACCAAATACAGAAGCGAGTGGAGAGGCGAGTAGTGATTGTGATAGGGACGAGTAGATAGGCGTGTGAAGATCGAAAGTCGAGTAGAGTCGACTACAGGGGCGAGTAGTTATGCAACTAGAGAGCCAGTGGAGAGGCGAGTATAGAAATCAAATAGAATGCAGTAAAGGGTTGAGTAGAGAGGCGAGTGGAAAGACGAATGTAGTGGCGAGTAGAGTTGAGTAGAGGTGCGAGTAGATAGGCGAGTGGGAAGAGTCAAGTAGAGAGGCAAAAAGAGAATCGAATGGATGGGCAAGTAGAGAGGCCAATGGAAAGGCGAGTATAGAGAAGAGTACAAAGTCCATTAGAGAGGAGAACAGAGAAGTCAGTAGAGAGTCGAGTATAAATTCAAGTATAGAGGCGAGTAGAAAGTCGAGTAGAGAGTCGAATATAGAGGCGAGTAGAAAGTCGAGAACAGAGGTGAGTACATAGTCGAGGACAAACTTGAGTAGAGAGGCGAATTTAATGCTCAATAGCGTCAGCTCAACACTAAGCGATAACCGACATCCACGCGGGCGGAGCCGCGGGCAACAGCTAGTTATTTGTATAATATAACAATATCACTAAAAGAACACATACTAAGTGCAAAACGCAAATTTTATACTAGGATTCAAACTCAAAACCTTATATTATCTTAAATTAAAATACGACTTTGTATGCCCCGGAACCAAAATTATTGATATTGATTATGCTGCAAATTAAAGAAAGAGAAACTGTTAATTATATAATAAACAAAATACGAATGGTTTTGAATCAACTGTAATTTGCAAGTGTGTGAGTGAAGAAACGATTTATTGACTCACATGTAAATAAAGGTATTTTTTTTTATTAGTTTGACCTATTTCTCAGCTTTTGACGTACCGCGTTACATAATATATCAGAAATATCCACATACGTAAAGATGGGATACTATCACTTTTGTCGAGTGTACATTGGGCGGAGTAGATAAAATACAATGTCGCAATAAATGAATTAATAAAAGATACGTATGTACATATACTCACGCCTTTAAATCCCCGAAGGAGTAGGCAGAGTTGTATTAACACCCACAGTTCGCCAACTATGTTGGATGAGTATGATGACAAATGAAAGAAAATTAACGAATCAATTTTTATTAAATATTGTGCTTAACTCATAATCAGACCTTTATTTTTTGTTAGACTGTCATACAGCCATTTTTAAAAAATCTTATTCTAAAGTGTACTAAATGTAGGTAAATTAATACGTCTACTATGTTATCTTACCAGGGAAGATACGACAGGAGTGATACATTTTCATGATAAATTCTATCATTTTAATTGATATTTTCTAAAGTTTAAGCGAATAATATTGAAATAAAACCACTTTTTAACTTAAGGTTTGATAAACCACAGATAGAAAAGTAGCCGTATTTAAAAATTATGCAAAATAAACAAGTATGGTTGTATTTACCCTCAATAATATTTATGGATATTTATTTTAATTTATGTTAAACAAACCCGATTTTAGTAACTGATATAAATAAGGTATGTATTATCGGCAAGTTGAACAGAACCTGGAAAAGGGACAGGCCACGGTAGGGACATTTTTAAGCTTAGTAAGCAGTTAGAAAAAAGTGTAATAATAAGTTGTTTATTGAAATACATGAATACGACGTGATTCAGTATACAAAATAGCAACATGTAGAATAAAAACCTATTTTAAACTGATTGCCATCTAAGTTACCTCGTATCGTAGAATCACACATAAATGAGTAGCTTTATTTCTTTAATAACAAACATATTTGTTGTCATTTTGTTTGCATTAGCTGCACCATGGTTGTTGAGTAGAATTGCAGAAATACAGATAATATTATTTTACTACGACACTACACACTGTCTTGCCACTACTTACTACGTGTGAATAAGGCATTACATAAAAAGCTAGCCCATAGCTTTCCGCAACCCTGAAATTATGCTACTCTTTCCAGAGTAACCACTATGTGATGTAGTGGTTGTTTTGGTACCTGGTATGCTTTCTGATTTCTGATACACATTGAAATGGTAATTTTCACATATTAATTTTAATGACTCTGACCATATGTAATGAAAAGGTTAGAAGATTTTGTTTTCATATTGTAGAGTACGGTCTACATTACTATATTATGTAGCTATAACTACATAATTATTTTTTATTATAGATAAAACTAGGCCTATGGATTGATCTGACAAACACAAATAGGTTCTATGACAAGAATATGGTTGAAGAAGCTGGCTGCAAGTACGTAAAGTTACAGTGCCGAGGTCATGGGGAAACACCATCCCCTGATCAAACTAGGTAAGTGAAGAGTTACTCAACAGAAATATTCTGACGTAAATAGCGTTATAATAACTGACCCCAAAAGAAGTGATAATGAAATATAAATAAAAATTTTATTTAAAAAATTAAATGAACTTGACAAAGAAAAGTAATGTTAGTATCTGGCTGAAATTTGGTACAGGAATAGAATGGTATTGTAAGGCGTTGGTGAGCTGTTTTTCACAACTATTACTGTACGAGGGTGGGTATTTTATTTGACCCGCCCCAACTCATCGGAGATCGTCAGCAAACTATTCATGCTGCTGAAGAGTTCTCAGAGCATACCTGACTTTGTAGCATGAATGGGATTAGAATTTCGCAGTGGGCATGCTACAGCTAGTTGCTCATAATTTGTTATGTTTGTGATACTAATTTCCACATTGAATAGGTTTAAGAGAATCTATTTGTTTTATAATTCATATTTAGATTTTTATTTTCAGAGAATTTATTACATTGGTAAGCAAATTTGTAAATCAGAAGCCATTAGAGATGATCGGCGTGCATTGTACCCATGGATTCAATAGATCAGGATTTCTGTTGGTCTCTTACATGGTGGAGCAATTGGATTGCAGTGTCGAGGCAGCCATAATTGAGTTTGCTCGGATGAGGTAAATAAAATATACAGCATTTTAAATATAAAGTGTCTTTTTTCCCAGACAGTAGTTGGATAGGTATGAACACCCTAGATATAAGGGAATTGTCCTAAGAATCATTTTTAACTTTGATACTCATTGTGTTTGAATTGCCTTTTTGTGTGGGTCGTTTCACCCCTTTCCCTGTAGTTTTCCCAGTTAAAAGAGACACCGTATACATAAAGTATAAAGTCAAAAATCATTGTCCTAAATAGGTGACTTACTACAGTGGGGGACGTCGTTGACCAGACAGGTGATATGCCCTTTTGCGGGGGCAATTCCACCCAGTTCTCCTGTTCCTCCCCTGTGGAGACCAAGAGGCGTCTGCAGAATTTTACGATCTGTTCCACCTTTAGATCCTCGAGGTCTTGTGTTTTTAGTGTGTCCGTCCCCATATTTGTCGGTTTTCACCCCTATTCGTGTAAGATGCCTGTTCAGTTGGCTTGTTTTCTTTTTGCCCATGCTTTTAATGAAGATGTTCGACTGTCTCATGACTGGCGGGGATTTCCATCTCCGATTTGTTTCTGCCGGTTTACTATTGTTTGACAAAAAACGTATGACAAATGATCATTTTACAAACAACGTTTCAAAAACTAATCATTTGACAAACTTTCATTTAGCAAAAATAATACTTCAAAAAAAATCGTTTGATAAATAACGGTTTTGCAAATGTATCACATAGAAAATATTCCAATTTTTAAAAGTTTATTTTAAAAATGTTCATTTGGCCAAATAAAGTCAGTTAACAAACAGTCAAACAAGCAAGCACAAAACCACGCGTGAAGCATACAGTAGGCAAGCAGCATGTAGCAAACATCGTTTCTGTCACAGCTCCGGCGCTGCGGGGTTTCGGCGGCCCCACTCGAGCTTGTCATCGCAGATGGTTGTAATGCCCACCACCGCAGCTTCGGCTTGCTGGCCGGCATCGCCGGCCAGCCTCAGCCGCGGTAGCGGGCTTTGTAACCACGGCGGGCTGAAATAACACTCTAGGGGTAGGGCAAACAAGACCACGTGAAGTCGGATTTGCAGAGATTCATTTCTGTCACTAACTTTTGACTATTCACGGCAATAATTGAAGGGTAAAACTTGTTTTGCCAACTAACATGTTTAAAAAATAATCAATTTGTAAAATGATGTTAAGCTATAATTATTTTTTTCCAAATAATACTATATGTAACGAGTAGTTTATTTAACAATAGTTTGTAAAATGAAATGAAGATTTGTCTTTCGTTTTTGTCAAATGATTGGATACCGTTTCTGCCTGTTTGCTTCGGCTAATCACTCTTTTTGGGATTTTGTGGGTTATTGGTAGTCTGGGCTCAGGGCCCACCTGGTTTTCATCAGCTCCTTTTCTGGCCAGTTCGTCCGCTGCTTCATTGCCCGTGTTGCCTTCATGTCCTGGTACTCAGGCAAGTGTCACGTCGGATTGTCTGGACAGTCTTTCCAGTGATTTCTTGCATTCCTTGACAAGTGCTGATGTTGTTTCTGTTCTGCCAAGTGCCTTAAGTGCCGCCTGGCTACCTTTCCTATGTCCTTCAGGCAGTCCACCATTTCTGCCCATTCCATTATGGCATAGATTTCCGATTAGAAGACTCTTGCATATTTGCCTAGAGATATCGTTCTGTTTATTACTGTTCTGTTTTCTTGATATGTACTCCGGAGCCAGAGAGTTTGGTAGATAGATTCCTTTCTGGAGCCGTCTGTGTAGCAGATTGTGCCTTGTGCGTCTATCCTCCAGCCATCTCTCGATCCGATGTGTATTCTGTATAAATGTATGACTTACTTAACTTCCTTAAAAAACTGGCAAGTCTTTTGGCAAGAGAGAATTGAAACTTACCTGATAGAAAACATCAATTACCACTTTGTGGGTGCCCCTATAGACGTCACTTGGGCACTCTTTCATCAAGTGTACTACTACTGAAGCAAGATTGAAGTACAACAACATATTATTAATTATTTTAGACCTCCCGGCATATATAAGCAAGATTATTTGGAGGAGTTATGTCGCCGATACAGTGAAGTTGAGTACACCCCGCCTGCCCCAGAGTTACCTGATTGGTGTAATGGTGAGTCATATTTCCAATAAAACTATTACATATACACCAGCATAGTCCCAAAGGGTTCTCAGCAGGAAGTGTGTAGTGTGTGTGAAGCTCCGATTATGGGATACAGCTCGTCATACGATGTTACATTTTTTTTTATTAAAGTTGGGCGGACTTAGTGCCGTATATAGGCATTCTCTACCAGTCAACCAAAGGTGGTACAGAGCTAAATAAGTTATGTTATTGTGCTAATTGTGTATACTATTTCATGTCATATAAGCACTAATGATTATAAATTATTGACTTTTAGAGGAGGAAGATGAAGATGATGACGTACCATCTAATAGCAGTAATGGAGAGAATTCTTCAACATCTGGGTATGTACTCTATGTATTTTTGTTTAAATGCATGCACACATTTCATTCATATATTATATTGTACAGCATGCTATATAGTTTTAAGTATTAGCACTCTCATTTCTGCTGTCGGGTAACTAAACATTTGAATGAGAATGCCTTTTATATTTCTTTTTTTTTTAAAGACGCATTCATACACACCCTAATGTCAATGCTATTATTGGACTGTGGTACTAGATACGTAATTTATTTCATAATATGAATGTAGAGGGCTTTGGGGACAGAGGTAAGGCCAAGAAAAAATGAATGGATTGCGTGAAAGAGGATATGGCAAAGAATGAAATCCCTGCTGTGATTTTCCCAAGCGACTTCAATATGGGGTTCTTCAAGGTTTCTTCAAGGTTGGCAGCGCAAATGTGACGCCCCTGGTGTTGCACTCGTCCATTGGCCACGGGTATCGCTTTCCATCAGGTGGGCCGTGTGCTTGTCCGCCACCTAAGTGGTATAAAAAAAGACAATGACTGAGGAAATGACATCTGATAGGAATATATGGAGGAGAATGACATATTGAGGTGGAAGGGCAAATAGATGGTGATGATGAATATCAATTTATTGCACTTCTGGCTTTCTAATATTCGAGCGGCTGTAATTAATTCTACAATTATTGTTCATCAACTTTCTTTTTTTTTTTACTACAGTCGCCAAAAGAAAGGCAGAGGCAGGAAAGAGACAACGCACAAAAAGGACATTTTCATGCCAGAAGTCGAAGGTGTGGAGCCGATTGACAGCCAGCCTCTACTCAGCAAGGTTCAGAAGAAGGCACAGCAGTTCTGCAGATGGAACACCACAGGGTTCCCAGGTTCGCAGCCTGTGTCGATGCAAAGGTCCAATTTGCGGAAGCTGCATGAAAAACCTTATAGAGTGTCGTGGAAGGCTGATGGTGTTAGGTAAGTTGTACTGTTAATTGAATTAAAATTTTAAAGCATTTAGGCCACCGTCGCCTCAAAACGGATATCAAGGAAAAATTGGGATGGATTTAGGCATGGTTCAGTGAGTCAATGGTCAAAGTATTGCCCGTGTAAGACAAAGATCACGGGTTCGAATGCCGCCTGAACCGATTAAATTTTTCCTATCTTAATAGATGAGAAGTTGAACTAAAGATTAAGATTATTGTTTTTTTTTTCTTTATGGAATAGACTAATGACTTCTATACGTGTAGACACTATACGTGTTTGTTGATATTATGCACCAGTCTAGATATTTGCAACATGAGTCGGCGGTTAGGCTGGAATGGGACATGTGTATATTCTTCACCACTCTCTCATTTCCGCCCAACCACAGGGCCTGAATAAATTATTTAATAAAATTATACATCTATCTGCATAGCAATGCGCTTACTTTTGAATATCATCTGTGTGACATCTATGAATATGGTTAGTTTAGGGCATGGAGAAGGAAATGATAGCGAAGATGTTGCAAGCAATCGAGTCGCGAGCCTTCCACACGTCAAAACGACTCAATTGGTCTGTGATGTCACCATCTAGTTCTAGTGACACATCCGGTTCGGTTCGGTTGTCATTTTTGGTCAAAAACACCACGATAAAAATTAGCTATAACCTGGTTTAGGAATGAAGTGTGCAGTACAAGGATGTACAAAGTATACAGATGAACAATTTAAATATTTTAAGGGTATAAATTTCATCAGTAAGTCCACTATATTTACATGTGATTTTTTTTGAAAAAAAAAGTCTTTACATAGCCATCTAGCGTAGAGAAGAAATAAGTAACCTTGCCTTACATGTATACCAATTGTAATAATAACTCAATCCATTTTATGAAAATTTCATCACAATAATGTCGCCCGAGTTCATTAGCAAATTCAAAAATGTTATTTTATATATTAAATGGTATATTTAGCTGAAATTCGGCCATCTGTCGGTATAAGGCCAAATCATTTAGGGAGCCTTAATGATTTTGCTATAATCCGAAAGATGGCCTTATTTAAAAAAAAAATTGCAATATTATAGATTATTCTAGAATTCTATGTAGCGCTTAGTGGCGAATAGTCAAACTATAACAAAAATTACAAGATCTCTTTCTGTTCGGTTTCGCTATGACGCACTAGATGGAGACGGGGGACGAGGTATGACGTCATGACCCCCGCGTCTCCCTTCCCACCCGCAATTTGGCCACGCGTTTTTCTTAGGAATTTGACTGTGGCATCTCCGCTACTTGATCATATTCTGTCCTCCGTGGTTCAGGGCCTTTTATAATGCGTCCAAATATTTGATAGTCAGTCTAGTAGTCTACACATAGAAGTTATTGTTTATAGCTGGAACACTAAAAAAACAATCAAATTAAGAAAAAATTAAAGTATTTTTTTTACAATTTAATTTTTATTATTTATAAAAAAATAAATTGTGAATTTTCTTCTCAGTTCCTACTTCGTTTTTTATATAACATTCGTGTAAAATGCACACAGGTTTATGATGCTAATAGACGGGGACGACCAAGTATACATGATTGACAGAGACAACTGCGTGTTCAAGGTGCCCAATCTCAAGTTCTTTCAGAAAAACAATCTGTCCAAACATTTGACTGATACTCTACTTGATGGTGTAAGTATTTCTATATCAATCAATCGATCAACAAGCACACTGCATTTCACTGCTGGAAATGGGCTCTCCCAATGTGCGCCACTTCGTCCGATTTGAATAATTTTCTGTTCAATTGCTAGGGCGCCCGTACGACCTCAAACCTTGTACCCGTACGACCTCAAACCTTGTACCCGTACGACCCTCACATTCGAACCCCTTCATAGTTCAGATCCAACCTTTGAGATTGTAGGTATACTTCAGCTCAATACAATGTTTGTACATCTAAATAATGAATATGAATGAAACTAAATAATCTGAATACTGAACGAAATATAATATTGTATTCATGTTTATTTTATTGTAGAAATAATATTTGTATTTAAATTATGTTAACGATAAATATTCTAATTTTGATACCATAGTAATAAATAAGATATTATTCATATTGTACCACATTTATTTATTTATAAACTTTATTGTACGCCAGTTACAATATTCATGATACAAAATTTAAAAAGGGAAGAGCAGGACTGTCTTATCGCTTAAAGCAATTTTTTGTACGCTTACTTTTGCCAGGCAAGATTTATGCAAATAAATAAATAATTGAATGTTAACTTCACAGGAAATGGTCATAGACGAATTGGATGGTAAAAAGATACCGCGTTATTTGTGCTACGATATCATTTCCTTGGAGGGGAATGACGTCAGCCAAATGGCGTTCTATCCGACGAGGTTGAACTATATTGAAAAAGAAATTGTAAATCCAAGGTAAGACAAGCCTATCAAGTAGATTGTATATTTTTATTCAGTATATTATTATATTAGTATCTATGCCGAACCATTTTTTTTAAAGATGATTCGCATTTCGCATCCGTAATTACTAATATTCCTTCTAACCTCTCCAACTAAGCTAAATTGTTTATGTTAGGAGTGGATTCAAGCTGAATTGCTTATGTTAAGAGTGGTCTTAACCTACATTATTTGGTAGGAGTGGGTTCGACCTAAATTGCTTGTGGTAAGAATGGGTTCCAGCTAAATGGCTTGTGTTAGGAGTGTGTTCAAGCTAAATTGCTTGTGTTAGGAGTGTGTTCAAGCTTAATTGGGCATTTGACTGACTAGTCAAATTAGTTACTTTTTACTAAACGTCAAAACGGTAAGTTATAAGGAAAATTGTATGTAAAATATATTTGTGACGTCATAATATTTAATAGTCAAATCATTTACTATTAAACGTTGGATGGATAATAAAAAATAAATAAGAACGATAAAATAAGAACCGACGCAACTGATTTCACTCTTACTATTTTTAATTTATTAAGTCCAGCTAAATAATTTATTTTAACTACAGGAAAATACCCAATTGCTTGTGTTAGGAGTGTGTTCAAGCTAAATTGCTTGTGTTAGGAATGTGTTCAAGCTAAATTGCTAATGTTAATATTGGGTTCAAACTAAATTGCTTGTATTAGGAGTGGGTTGAATTTGAATTGCTTGTGTTTGAAAGTGGTTTTAAGTTAAGTTACTTGTGTTAGGAGTGTGTTCATGCTAAATTGCTTTGTTAATGGCTAGGATTCAAACCTGAGGCCTTTTCATCAACAGATTGATTCTTTAACCACTAACTCTGTATTAGTATTAATGTCACCACTACATTTTTGTTTTATAGACTGAAAGCAATGGAAGCGGGCATAATAATAAAACACCACGAGCCTTTCAGTGTGAGGCTCAAACAATTTTGGGAGTTGCCTATGGCTCACCAGCTTTTAGGGGAGAAATTCGCTAAACAGCTGCTGCATGAACCTGACGGACTCATATTCCAGCCTGCTAAAGAGGTAAGAATTAGGATTTACTTGGATATTCATATGGATTTGCGACAATATTATTAAATTTTAAGAAGTCGTCTTGGTTGTTATCTAGTGTTTTGCAAAGTGGTTCGCTCAAGATATTTCACAGTGCTTTTTTTTAAATAATTCACAACATATCAATTTAAGAAATCTCAAATATGTTTAGAACTAGATACATACATAGGACATAATGGACTTTAATGTGATTTTACTAAAAAAATGTAAAAAGTATTCACTTAGCTGACATTTTTAACTATTTTCTCCTTCCTTTTGATGTGGGTCAGAAGGCTCTCATGGGAGAGACTGCTGTTTGAACCCCAACCTCAAATGGAAAGAAAATAGTCAAATTGCAGATGAGGTTGGCTTGGCCCTGAAGGTCTTGATGAGGCCCTGTGCACTGTACACCCGTGGTGGCGTAGTGCTGTGGTCTCTTCATGATGGTATTGTAGATCTGATAATCGTTCGAATGTTTTATAATGGTGTGCTATAATTTTTCAGCCTTACGTGCCAGGACAATGTAAAGATGTTCTGAAATGGAAACCATGTCATATGAACAGTGTGGACTTCAGGTTAAGAATCGTCACTGAAGGCGGTATGGGGTAAGTTTACCAAATAATAGGTACGTATAGCGTGGGAAGAATTAAAAAATCTGACCAAATAATTCGTGTTTTTAAAGTTGGTACAGTTATTTCCTAAGGTGCCCAGACGAACATACTAAAAGTCCCCAAGCGGGGGACGGGGGCCGGACGGTGGGTGAAGGGGGAAAGGTCCCTTTTTCAGTCTTTTGCTTGTATATTGAAAATTATTAATACATTATTTATCTACATTACTCTTAATGTTTCAAGATTACAGTGGGACATTTCAAACTATATGACAACTACCATCCTTAGTCAAACCGCGAACATGGCTGCTGAAAAGTAGCCGACTCGTCGGTTTAAAAGCCAGCCAATTAACCCATTTATTTTTAACCGGTTTATGATTTATAAATGGGTACCGCCTGCTATCAAACTCGTTTCGAAATGGATAAAACAAAATATATAAATATCATAACTAAAAAGGATGAAATTATTAAGGAATAAATTATTAAAAATAAAAAACCCGATGATCCTGAAAACATCAGGATCATCGGGTTTTTTATTTTTAATAATCAGTTTTATTTTATCCTTTTTAGTTATTATTTTTATATATTTTGTAATCGCCTTCTAATTTCCTTCATTTTGATAACCTACTCGATAAGTTTGAGTGAAACAACATATTGTTCACATTTTAAGTATGGAACCATTGGGAGAAGAATACCTTTCATTTGAGATATCTATTAATGCAATCCATATAGCGTTTCAGAAGATATGAGATAATAAAGAGTATTAAAAACATACAAGATACGCGCGAAAAACATAACCCTTCTTGGCAGTCGGGTAAAAAGGGAATAATAACAAATAAATCACGATAGAATCCTTTTAAAAAGTGGTTTTATTTCAATAAATACGAGCGGTCTAATGTTAGACAGCTAACAATTCGTGACAATATCAACTCAGCTTGGCCACAGATAGATCGGCGCTTATTCCATTTTTATTTTTTCTAGAAAAGATGATACTTCAGGTCTATTGAACAACCGGTATAGTAAGAGAACTGGTAGACATTTCTGGGTAGATATTTAAGGCCTATTCTTCTTCGGGGATTTTTAGTATGTTCATCTGGGCACCTTAAAGCCCAAAACTCGAGAACGGCTCGACCAATTCCGCTAGTTTGCTTTCTCAAATAAAGAAAAGTCTGAAACAAAATACCACATCGGCGAAGCTGCGGGTATGAACTAATATTAAATAAAATTATTCCATATTGGTGATAGAGGGAATTATTTTCTAACATAAGCACACTAACATTTATTGTATTATAGTAGTACTAGCGACCTGCCCCGGCTTCGCACGGGTGCAATGGATGTTATTATACATATAAACCTTCCTCTTCAATCACTCTATCTATTAAAAAACCGCATCAAAATCCGTTGCGTAGTTTTAAAGATTTAAGCATACAAAGGGATATAGGGACAGAGAAAGCGACTTTGTTTTATACTATGTAGTGATGACCAAGATCGTAGTACTGCGCGGCATGGCAGGGAGGGACGAGGTACAGAAAGAGAAAGAAATTTCATGAGACGAGAGCGAGCGAGATACCGCGCGTTAGTGCTCTTTGTTACTTGGGCGCGGTGCATCGCTCGCTGTTGGTCTACCTAGCTTTTGTAATATTAATGTTATGATTTTTAGTTAGTGTACGAATTATTGAATTTTATAAAATGTATTTTACGAATATTAAAATTAACAATTTATTTTCAGGTTATTGCCAACCAAAGTAGGCAAACTATTCGTAGGTAAGCCAGAACAGCTTTTCGCCGAGATGAAAGTATCAAAAAACATGAAACATCTCGATAACAAGATCATCGAGTGTACATATCAGGACAACCGATGGCAGTTCATGAGGGAGCGCACTGATAAATCGTACCCCAACGGTGTTAAGACGGCAGAATGTAAGTTTTATTTATCCTATATCTTTAATAGTCTCACCAGCACGGCCACCCCAAACCATGCGGAATGGAGAAGGAGAAACGGGAAGTTGGGCCCTGAACTTGGCCTCGGATGCAATCAGGAAAATAGCCTCCATGATGATGATGAAGATTTTTTATAGCTATTTATCCTCCTCTCGCGGTATTATAACTGTGAAAGTTTATAAAGATGTTTGTTAATCAATCACGCTCAAACAGCTGAACGAATCTGGTTGAAACTTAGTATATGTATAATTCGAAGTCTGGAACATGGCTACTTTGATCGATAGAATTGGTTTCCATGGGTTGCGCGATCCTACTTGGAATTGGGCAACACCTATTATAAGTTATTTCAAATATCGATGAAAGAAAAATTATAGAACGAGAGCTATAATCCATACTTCATTATTATAAATGCGATAGTAACTCTGTCTGTCTGTTTACTTGGTACGCTTCCACGCCTAAACCACTGAACCGATTTTGATAAAATTATAATAGGGGTAGATTAGACCTTGAGAAAAGATAGGCTAACTTTGAACATCCAAGATAGGCTAATATTTATAACATATTTATGTACAAATTGTTTTTCCAGCCGTATGCCAGAGTATAAAAGAGCCAGTAACAAAAGAGATCCTGTTAGACTACATCGACCACCACCGGTTTCACGACGATTCTGACAGAATGCCTCCGCCGAAGCGCATGCGTCGATAGCGAAGTGACGTCACTGTACAGTATCGTATTGTGTTATGATTAAGTCACAAGTGTTGTATCGTCGATAGTGTTACTTGCTTTTGTATATATTACTGCTAAACAGCACTAATATCTAATCTAACGATACGTATTTATATGGGCTACGGTTAAAACGAAATTTTAAAACCGAATGTACGTAATAAATTCTGGACATTTCACATTGAAATTCGAGTTTTAGAAATTCGATCTTATTAAATTGGGTTTTTTCTAGACTCATCATCATTTCTGATTTATTTATTTCTTTCACTTCATTTTATTTACAAATTTTAGTTTATCCATTATTCTACATCTACTTTTTTTGCTCTTTTTCTGAAAAATAAAATAAAAAATTGATAAAATTTCTTTATTAACTTATACATGCATAAGTCTAAAAGTTTTAATGAATTTGAAAGTGTTTTTTTTTTAAATACAATACAGGACAACCAAACTTATAGGGCCTATCATCTATCATACGCCCATACTTCGCCACAGTTTTGATTGAGCAGGCCGGTTTGTACACGGAACATGCCGCGTACAACCTACCGGCCTGCGCAGGCAAAACTATGGTGAAGCGTGTGCGTGTGGTAGGCCCATTAGAGAGAAGAGGTCTATTACATTACATCTCGGAATGATCTCACTTTATTTAAATCTCAAGTCTCCTGTAGGATTATTTCGGACTGGGTGTATAATGAACAGCCTAAAATTATACTAAGAACTATAGATATTATTTAATGTAAGTAAGACCATGGACGATATAGATACTAGATTTATAATCATTTATGTTGTTATTGAGATAATAATAATTACTCAAATAACGTATTATTTGAGTTAGTCATAAGACCTTATTAAACTAAGGTATAAAGCCTGTACGAAATGTTTGTTTTATTAAAATCACTATTTTTATGTTATTGTGTAGCTACGGATTGTTGAGATGTAAAATAAAAGTCTATGGTGTTAAACCTATGTCTTTTAAAAGAAATAACAGTTGCCTTCAAAATTAACACTGACAGTTGCATAGTTTTCGAACAAGGTAGAATATACTCTCCCTCAATAAACTTCTTGCTGTAAATTTATAAAACAACAATATTAAGCTTTAAAAGTATGCTTGCACAATCATCTTGATGAACGTATCCCCATCCCTTCTTTATTTGGTTTTCTCCCCCCCCCCCCCCCTTTTTCAACATTAGATGCAAAATTATTTTTGCTATTTAGATCACTTGGTTTTTTTTTTCATTACTCGGCAAATAATTAATTATTTATTTCTGAACCAATAACTTTATCTTGAAGTTTATGACACTGGCACAATCGCAGCAATAAGCGAACGGAGCCATAAACCTACAACTGAACTGCACAAAGGTAGGCTGGTGCTCGTCTAAATAAATCTATCTTCGGGGCCCAAGCCAACCAACCTCACCTACTATGCAATTCTCTAAGCATATTATAGCGTCGAGCACAATGCTCAGTCACACACAATGACAATATCTATCAAGGCTGTCGCATCGCTGTGCTCGACCTGTATGCTTAGAGATTTGCACAGCTCAACCTGCTAATAGACAGACCAGGTTCTGGCGTAGGCTTTCCTTTACGGAGCTATAGCCTCTTTGGCATCGATGTTACAATGCCTCGGAGAGCACGTTAAGCCGCTTTTCACGGTTGTGGGATATGGGTGAAATGGCCCACATAGGCTGATCTCGGTAACACCCGTGCGGTCAACGGCGTTCCCAACCTTTTCACACACACAAAAATTGGCAGTAGATTGTCGTAGTACTGAGCTACAAGATCATCCATATTTCTATATCAATATTATGAATGCGAAAGTTACTATCTGTTACACTTTCACGCCTAAACTAGTGATCCTATTTTCATGAACTTCGGTCTTCGGTATAGAGGTAGATTAGACCTTAAGAAAGGACATAGGCTATGTTTGGTCGCGGTAAGGGACATCCAAGCGGACGCAGCCGCGGGCAACGGATAGAAATAAATAAAATGTTACGATAATTAATAACAAAAATAATATATAAATTTTATTCAAGATCACTTGATTTAACAATTGACAAATAACAAAATTATAATATCATTTTTAAGTAACATTATGTAATAACAAAATAGGTACCTTAACCACCTTATATACACTTTACATGTTATATGTATGGTTTTCTAACCAATCTCATAATATAGTGAGACAATCTCAAATTCGTATGTATTTTATACAGAAAAATCGAATTCCATATGAATGTCATGGAATTATAATTAATGTAGAAAATCATGCTGATTTTTCTTTTCTTTTATCATGTGTCTTAGAGCCTAGGACACTCCATCTCGGCATTAGAAAAGCACCTACCACACGCCCAAGCCTTACGACAGTTATGCATAGTTGGTGAAAGTATTTTCTTATTATTGGTACTTGTGCCACTCACTGAAAAATCATGGTTGGCGAAACATGGGTGTTAATACACCTCTGCCTACCCTTACCGGGATTAACAGGCGTGGGTATTAGATGTATGTACATGCAATAATTATCCACATTGAAATAAGAACCTCTTCTTTTTTCATAGCTAGTTTAGGGCTCATACACTCTCTTGGCACTCAGGCTGCTAATAATAACTTCTATAAATCTTACAAATTACAGTTAATTGGCTGGATATATTGCCATTTATTTTCTCCATCAATTTGGGAGCACTTTATTTTGTTCTCTTTTGTCAATTTTGATAAATGGTGATTGACATTATAAGCAGCCGCTGGCCATAAGTGCTCAGGTGTATCAACATAGATAATTTTCACTAGCTCCATTTCATTTAGTTGTTTTTCAGAATTGCTTTTCAAAGTAGCTAATATCTGTTCTTCTCGTTGGTTTCTGTGTTCTATGTAATATTTTATTTTTTCTATTGGGTCCTGAAATGATAAGATGTTTTATCAGAAATGAGAAAATCATTACAAGAAGACTACAATGTACATGGAAGAGCTACACTCCTTATACCCTTCTGTATGCAGCAGTGCACCTATATATGCAAGCCCATTTAAGGGAAATTGCCATAATTAATCACTCACAATCAGTAAAGCAGTGCGGTTGTTTGCTGGTGGTATGAAAAGATTTTTAAAACTACATTTGTCATAGTTGAACTGATGGAAACACAGCTCTGTACCAGTTGTGTACCAGCCTACTGTAGACTTGTAGATATTGTCTATAGAAATGGCTTTTTTTTTACGTGCGGGAAATCCCCACGGATACCCCCCTTCGGAGCCGAAGGGGGAGGTTATGTCGGACTCGAACCGACTAAACCGCACGCCGTCTGTGGGTCGATGTGCTAGGCCGGAGGTGAGGTTGTCTTTTGACATATCCCTCGCACCCCGGCTGACCCAGGGCCATTCCTCTCGGTCTGGCCCTCCTCGGGAGGGGGACCTACGATGCGCGCCGCCGCCGTGGCCTGCTTCTGCTAAGGTGACGAGCGGCTCCACCCGTCACCGTCAGGCCCGCGCTCATGGGGGACGGAGGTCGGTTTGCGCCCTCCGACGCCCGAGCCGCCTTCGAACGCGGCCAGCGATGTCCGCGAGTCTTTCTCGCTCTCTGCGCCGCGCCCGCTCCGCTGTCTCCTTCACGAGCATGACCTGCTCGCAGAAGGAGGCGCTGGCCGCCCACGCATCCGCGCAACGGACCATCGCCGCGAGCAGGGTGGAGAGCGTGAGCACTCTCACCCCCAGGGCCGTCACAAGCTCCCGCCTCGGCGTTTCAAACGCCGGACACTCGGTGAGCGTGTGCAGCCCCGAGTCCACGCTCGCGTCGCAGTGATGGCACTCGGGGGTTGGCTCTATGCCCATCAGATGCAGGTACCGCCCGAAGTTACCGTGTCCGGTAATGACTTGCGTCTGACGGTACGAGAGGCCACCGTGTGGCCTCTCTAGCCACTCCCCCATGATGGGTCTTACCGCCGCAATCACGGCGTGCCCTGCGCGTGGTTGCTCAAGTCGTAGCTCCCACTCGGTCACCATGGCTTGTGGAGCCGGGATTTCTCGGCCCGAATTTCTTCGGGCTCGGGATCGAATCCCTGCCCCCGCGCCTCCTTTCGGAACCGATAGAGTGCCGAAAGGGTCCTCGCTTCCAGGATCCACGATGGCGATCCGGCCAGGAGACTCGCCGCTTCAAAGGATATGAGTGCCTCCCACTGTAAGGCTGGCTCCCGGGTCTGGCCTGCGCCGAAGGCTATAGTACTAAGTCCACACATCCCATAAACTTTGTGTATGAAGTTAAATACATTATTTATAATAATATAATATTGACTAGGTTCAGTCCAGCCCAGTCCTCAATCATGGTTAACAGGAATAATTATAAAATATATTTACACAATATGAAATAAATACCTCTACAATATTTCCATGTCCGGGATAAATAACATTTGGGTTCAAATCCAATATTCTATGTAAACTCTTCATGTATGTGTACAAATCTTCAAAAACTGCTGTCCCTTCACCCAATATGCAGTCTCCACTAAAAAGTATATTTTCTTCCAATAGAGTAAGGATCACATGGTCAGTTGTATGGCCAGGAGTGTGGTGGATCTTAACTGTGGCTCCTTCTACTTGTATTTCTTGGCCATCTGATAGCCAGCGTAAAGGTATGGAGTTTGGAAGTTGGCTGTCAGGCTCATCATCTGGACTTCTTTTATGCTTCCATACATTTGGCCGTTCTGTAAGAGACAGATTGGAATAGACAACAGAACAGCAAAAACAAAATAAAAAAATAAAAAATACTCTGCTCCATTAGGTTAGGTACTTTAAAAACATTAACAATCTCCTAAATGACATTTTTAAAGCATTTATCATGCTAACTATTCAAATTGATTAAGATAGGATTATTTTCCTAACTGAATTGATTTGCTAAAATATGCAAAATGCTTTAAAAATTTGAAAGTCTTACTTGCAATAGTTCCATATATGTCCTCAACTCCACCGATATGATCGTGATGCCAGTGTGTCACAACTATGTGCTCAATGTTCACTTGCTCAGACTGCACTACTTCTGCAAGTTGCTTCTGGTAGTCTGCAACATTTTTATCACCAGCATCTATGAGTATGCGACTGTAACACAGGTACGTAATGCATATGAGTACTATCATAAAAATAGGCTAGTGAACATGTAACAGGATGCTATGAAAAAAGGTCTTAAAAAATTTCCAACCAAACCTTCCGGGTCCAGAGGCATTTGGGCCAGCTGTTTGAAATTGAAGTCCTTTTTGGCTGTTTTTTTTTTTTAAATCCTTTTCATAGTGAAGCTAAAACATATAATAATATGTTTTGACAAAAATCATTTCAATTAACACTTACTTTTTGCCAGTGCCAAGTAAATATGTATTGGTTCCTTGCAGTGTCATATGTCCAGGATTACATCCTAGAATTCTTATTATTCGACTTGTAAGTTTTGTGACATTTGGGATAACAGCTGCCATGACAAATTGTGTTGTTAACTCAGATGCTTACGTCGTTTTATATAAATATAAAATACAAAACATCTAAGAATTTGAGGACAGGATTAATAGTTTTAAAACTATATCTTGATCTTGGTGTAATAATATTTGTTAAATTAGGAATAAAGTATTTTTAGAAGATGAAAACGGGTTGAATTTCGCACTACTATACCTATAATATGATAAATTTTATCTAATCTTATGATAATTCACAGAATTTGAAATCTTTACAGCGGACTTTGAAGTTTGAAACTGACTTTGACTTGACAGTTTGATCATTGATGTTATTGACTTTGAATTGAATTTGAATGAGGTGATTTTGCCCAATAACAAACGGCCGGGCGGCCGTCAGCATCAATGCCTTTCATGGCTTTCGAGATAACTTATATAGGTATCAAAAGCTGTAAGCCGTAGATAGACCGAGAAAACAATCTTCCTTTAAACCATAGGTGGTAAGCACTGTGGACCAGTAAACGTTTAATGGTAATGTTTTATACGGTACTAGTAATGCGTGAAAAGAAACGTTCGTAGAGCTTTTCACAAAATTAGTCTGTGGATTTGTTT
The DNA here is from genome assembly GCA_949126895.1 of Eilema caniola. Classification (NCBI taxonomy): domain Eukaryota; kingdom Metazoa; phylum Arthropoda; class Insecta; order Lepidoptera; family Erebidae; genus Eilema; species Eilema caniola. The sequence goes on along the minus strand of OX421464.1, from coordinate 6,994,495 downwards.
TGGTTTTGACCAAACGTGTCAATGTTGTCATCATTGTCAAATTTAACGTCAACGTCAAGTCAAAAACATTTGCTTCTGCTTTTGCTATTGTCATTAAATTTATAGAAAAATGGCTGGTGCGCTGGCGAGAGTAATTCAGGGAACGAAGTCTCATTTGGGTACATATCTAACAGTTTACGTAAAACAAATCACATGTGTCGTGTTGATACAACACACTACGTTACAAGATATATGATAATGCAATGAGTGGTTTTACATGGTCGCACGTAAGCTTACATAATTTTGACGTCTCATTTTAGGCATTGTTGGCCCACTGGTGAACATCAACAATGTGCCAATCCGGTACCAAAACACACAATCCCCGGGTAAGACACAGTATGGTCCACTGTCAGACTGTGACAGGGTCTTCACCAACTTATATGGACGCCATGACTGGAGGTTAGCTGGGGCCATGAAGAGAGGAGACTGGTACAAGACAAAGGAGATTATTCAGATGGGTCCAGATTGGATTATCGGTAAGTATAAATAAAAACACAACTTTTGTACTGTTAGTGTAATAGCATACCTAAAATATCTCGTACCTACTTACCTACCTATATAAAATATTCAAAATTCAAAATTATAGTTTTAATAGCCTAATGATAAAGGTATCACACATGAGTGGGTGGCAAAATACTCATCCACAATGGTGAAGCACCTTTTAGTAAACTTATTTTAAAATTAAAATAATATTGTGTAATCTATAACTACATTGTGTACTTCAAAAATGGCTTGGGTTGCTTGCATGAATGTGTTGCATGTTATTAAGTTTGATAAAATTCTTTAATATGTTGCCATAGTATGTGTTGTTCTCTAGCATGTATAATTTAAAAAGTTTAGGGAGTTCAGTAGGTGTCAAAAAAGGCAGTTTGGCCAATTTATGTTACATCTACAAACATTAGATAAAAACTAAAAGATTTGAATGACGAATTCCTTGATGAACATAGAACTAAGAAACTCATTGAGTTTATTTGAGATCTAGATTTACCCCTAAAATCCTCTAAAAATACCTACAAGGATTTTTTTTGAAATTCTATCTTCATTTCATTAGGTTGTTATAAAGGTTGGCTTGGGCCCGGGAGATAAAAACATTAATAATAAACAGAAAAAGCAAAAATCACATATTTTAATTTTCAGGTGAAATGAAAGCCTCTGGTCTCCGTGGTCGTGGTGGTGCTGGTTTCCCTACAGGAATGAAATGGTCCTTCATGATCAAGCCATCTGATGGCCGCCCTAAATATTTAGTTGTCAATGCTGATGAGGGTGAGCCAGGCACTTGTAAAGACCGAGACATCATGAGACACGATCCTCACAAGCTTATTGAAGGGTGTCTGATCTCTGGAGCCGCTATGGGCACACAGGCAGCTTATATCTATATCAGAGGAGAGTTCTATAATGAAGCCAGTAACTTACAAGTTGCGATTGCTGAGGTGAGATCATTAGAATTACTCGGTAAATATTAACAACATGATAAATATCCCAGTGAGTGTTATACTATGTATTAATAATGGGCGAGTTCAATGATGTTCTTGAATTAATTTTCAGGCAACTGAAGTGGAGTCTGGGTAATGCACTGTTGGGTGTAGAACAGCTAACAACAATATTCCTTTTGATTTTGTATTAGTGGTATTATAGTATTTAGTGGAGGATGGGTTGGCCCTTCTATGCTACTCTACTACACAAAAATACATGATAACATAATTTTTTTACATGTGACTGTTACATTAAAATCTGATATTGGATATTGTTGAAATTCATGTATAGGTAATAAGGGAGATATTAAATAATATTATTAATACAATATATAAAAACTTACAAAAATATTTTTTTTAAGTGATGACTATGTCTACTACTGATCTACTGCTCTGTTGACTATAATGGTTACCCAACCTTTCTGCTAACATCAAACAATTAGCCTATCTTCGAGTGGATGTCCTCACTGGAGGATACCTTTGACCTGACAAATCTCACAACACATCTGCTTATGGTAGTTTACAGATTGCAGATATTGACAAATCTCACAACGCATCTGCTTATGGTAGTTTACAGATTGCAGATATGTAGCAAAATAAAAAAACTTCAAATACCCTATGACAATCCACTGATGGATATTGGCCTCTCCATGCACAATTAAGCATACCACAAAAATATTAAGATTAAATATTTGATTTCACAGGCCTACCAAGCAGGTTTACTCGGCAAAAATGCTTGTAATTCTGGATATGACTTCGACGTGTTCGTGCATCGCGGCGCCGGCGCTTACATTTGTGGCGAGGAGACTGCCCTCATCGAGTCCATGGAAGGCAAGCAGGGCAAGCCCCGTCTAAAGCCCCCATTCCCCGCTGATATTGGGCTCTTTGGATGCCCTACTACTGTCAACAATGTGGAGACTATTGCTGTGGCGCCTGTAAGTTAACTTTTTATGAATTGAATACTACTTAAATGATTTGTGTTACCTGTGCCTGTCTGTCATCTCATTAGAAAAGCTAATAAATAACTTGTACACAGGTGTCAGACTATTGCAAAATAGGTTGACACCCGGTCATGAAACAACCAACGTGAACTGACTCCTAACTCAAAAATTTTGCTTAGCTACTGGCTACCGGGCTACCGAGAATGTAGTCAATGTTTCCTCCTTCCTGAGTCAAAATCGAATTCAAATATTTCATTACAAATAAACAATATAACTCGAGACACATATTTTGAACCTAAATCGCGAGTTACACAAAGTCCTGACGCGCGCGGGTGGTCTGTAATAATTTAAGCGTAGTGATTTGTGTGCTATCCTCAATAGACACCCAAGAAACATGTACTGCGCGTATAGAGCATATTTTAGATCCTAGATATAGATCCTCTTAAAACCGAGTTAAGAAGATTTTTTTAAGAATAATTTGGGTTGGTTACAAGACCTTTAAAGCTATGTCACTATTTATATATGTATCTTAATTTATTGATGATGATAATGAGTTGATCATGATGATAATGACGATAACGATAAATGATTATTGCTGCCTCAGTAAAGTTGTGGGGACTTTACTAAAAGCTGCCTAGGGAGATTTGGAACAAACACAAAATTTTACAATTAATTGTAATATTCCACTTTCCTGCGCTTCTGTGAGTTATGTCTAAAAATCCACCATTTTTTTTACATAAAAACTCGAATTCACACCAATTCCGAAAAAAAAATTCCGCGATGCGTCCATATTGATGTTCCCGCCAAAACTCCTGTTAAACAAAAAGAAACCTTGCTCCACAGACAATCTTGCGTCGCGGTGCCAAATGGTTCGCATCATTAGGTCGCACCCGCAACACCGGCACGAAGCTGTTCAACATCTCTGGCCACGTGAACACGCCGTGTACCGTGGAGGAAGAAATGAGCATCAATCTAAAGGAGCTTATCGAGCGCCACGCCGGAGGAGTCATAGGAGGATGGGACAACCTGCTCGCTATCATACCCGGAGGGTCTTCCACACCGCTCATACCTAAAGAGTATGCTTTTTATTTTCAATGATTTATATATGTATGGTGAAGGTAAATGAATGTTTAGCAAGAAATTGGTCAGGTTTTTTTCAATGGTAAGCGACTAATGAGTTTTTCACGAGCAAATTACTTGTACTATTAGGCCCCTATTACAGATTGCTACTCAGTCTTGAATCTTGATTTATAACTAGATCTGAGGACATTTTGTATTCTAGATGACAGTTGTAATGTCAATATGAAAGTCGATTTAATACTGAGCGTTATTCTAGACTATGGGCCTTAAACTGCTAAACATTCAATATCCACGATGTTATATTCTGTTCAGAGTTGTGTCGCGGTTCTTGGATGACACTGGAGTTGGAGAGGAGGTACCAATTACAGAGATTAAATAATAGACCTCAGTGGAGCGTTTGAGTGTCGAGTTTGAGGAATCGAATCTGAGACTGTAAGATTTGCTCTGTTTGATTTCCACTCAATGCAAATATTTGTATTTGTCTTAATGCTTTAGGTGATTATTCTACCAGTCGACATCGATGGGGAGGAATTCTTTGACGCCTAAACTCTTTGGCCTCGTTTATACTCTCTATTTTGTCATATTCTTGTAAATATTTAGTTTATATGTTTTAGTTTGATTTATTCTATATTATGTACAGTCGCAAAGGAGATTTGGTTGCACTTGTACTTATAAAGTTGTATGTAAAAGTGCAATCATATCGCCTTTGTCGACTGGTTAATGGTTATCATTTCGCTTAAAATAAAATTCATTATATCAAAAATAATACTCAATATTTACTTCCCAGCGTCTGCACAGATGCCATAATGGACTTTGACGGCCTAGTCGCCGTGCAGACATCGCTCGGTACCGCGGCTATCATCGTGATGGACAAGTCGACCGACATCGTGAAGGCGATAGCTCGCCTCATCATGTTCTACAAGCACGAGTCGTGCGGACAGTGCACGCCGTGCCGCGAGGGAGTCTCGTGGATGAACAAGATTATGTACAGGTAGGCACTAGCTTGGCATTGTATGGTATGGTATGGTCAGGCGCAGTTGCAGCATGAAGTTTGGGGGGGAGGGGGTCACTTTTTTAAATGCGCAAATTCCTACAGCAAACAGAACACTTCACGATTTGGGGAGGGGGGGGGGGGACGTAGCGGGTGGGGGATCATGTCCCTTGTTCATTCTTGTCCATTCCGGTCGTGTCCCTTAAACACATCGCAATGTTTCCGAAATGGTGATAGGCACAAAAAATGTGAGACCCATTTTATAAGTAACTAGCTGACCCGGCGAACTTCGTACCGCCTATATATTTCCGCTGCTTCCTCTGCTATATTAAACATGTATTATACATATAAACCTTCCTCTTGAATCACTCTATCTATTAAAAAAACTGCATCAAAATCTGTTGCGTAGTTTTAAAGATTTAAGCATACAAAGGGATATAGGGACAGAGAAAGCGACTTTGTTTTATACTATGTAGTGATTACACGATCTACAACTTTCTTTCACATACTTTTGTGATAATATGTACAAGAAAAAAGGCGAAAATTTGACTTTTGACCTTGAATTGATAAAGCAGAAGTACAATCGATGCGGACGTTTGTTATACATTTCTTTCATTATAGTGTATTTAAGCCCCTAGCAAATTTCAGCTCTATGCTAAGCCATGCAAGCTCTCCATTTTATTTTGTCTATTTTGACTGGATTAGTAATTAACAACAGGCAGGGATGGGATGGATGGCCTTTAATTATTTTTTTTTATCGTAAACGTCGTAACCCATAATAACATTTTAATTTTGTTTTGGTTTCAGATTTGTCGAAGGCAATGCGTCAGTCAAAGAAATCGACATGTTGTGGGAGATCTCCAAACAAATTGAAGGTATAAATAAATCTATCATAATTATTAAACTTAAAATGTCTGTTCAAACATCACACAAATACTTACATACAAAATTAGTCAGATCAGAAGCTTAATAAAAAAAAAGTGGGCATTCCATTTTAGTTGTCAACAAATCGTTTCCGGATTCCAAGTATAAATACCGCCTATCTATACCTGGACCTCGGAATACCAAGGTAAAATCCCTTTTGGGTATTACCGGGTAAATACCGATGTAAATCATTGTGTAATTCATAAAATAATATAATAAAGCAGGTGTGGTACTGTTAAATTCATAATGACTTAATGAGGATGAATGAACAAATAAATTAATCATCATTACACAGTCATGTTTACAACACAAACACACAGACAGCCTCTGTAGCGTAGCAGTAGTAAACGCGGCTGCTATACAGGAGACGCGGGGTTCGACCCTCGATCAGTGCGAATATTTGTATGCATGACTATGAATTTTTTTTTTACGTGTGGGAAATCCCCTCGGATACCCCCCCGGAGGGTATGTCGGACTCGAACCGACTAAACCGCACGCCGTCTGTGATTCGATGTGCTAGGCCAAAGGTGAGGTCTCGTGACATATCCCTCGTCCCATATCCTCCTCGGAAGGAAGGACCACGCGGTCCCCGACTCGCCCCCGATGCGCCCCGATGCGCCCCGATGCGCTCCTACGATGCGCGCCGCCGCCGTGACCTGCATGACCTGCTCGCAGAAGGAGGCGCTGGCCGCCCACGCATCCGCGCAGCGCATGAATATGGGTATATAACTCCAACAACTGGTCTAGCTGCAATGCTTTGATATCGCCTTTGGGTTGTGGTGGTCAGATGGCAGTCGCTTCACAAAAAATAACGAAGTTCAGCCAAATACTGGTAAAGCGGACCCCAGACTTCAAGCTGAAAGCTTCGGATGCGACTGGTATTAACGATAGGATGAAGAAGAAAACAACAACACAAACACACCAGAAAAAAGACATCACGTTAATATTTTAATTTGAAACATGTGGGAAAATATTAACATAAACATATTTAGTAATGTTTAATAATGTTTATTGTCTCATAAATAAATGGAATACACGGATTGTAGCCCTAGATCCTACACTAGGATTAACTATGCGATCCAGTCTTACTACCTATGTAGTATATTTTGTCGCCACCAAGGAGCTTAATCAGCCGTTCAATTAACTGCCTAGGCAGTTAACTAAACGGCGCCATTCAATTAACTGCCTGAATGGTGTTCAGCCATTTAATTAAACGGCTAGGCAAATAGCTTGGATCGATGACGTTTAACTACTTGCCTAGCTATTTCATTAAACACTTAGAAAAATGACTTATTTCTGCATGGTTATAAAAACACACACACAAAATCACAATAAATCTATAAATTTTCTGTGAAAACGCCTCTGTCTCCCCCTTCGGAGATTTACAGATGTGAGAATATGTATGTAAACATGTAATTCGAGGTAGTGCCTGATCTTACGATTGGCCTAAGCATTAGCCAGCCAGGTTATTAAATGACGTAATTAACAAGACGGCTGAATATCATTCAAGCCGTTAATTGAATGGCGACGTTTAGTTAATTGCCTAGGCAGTTAATTGGACGGCTGATTAAGCTAGTTGGCGGTGAGATATTCAGTCAATCAATTAGCCCACCGCAGACCACAGCTGGACACAGGCCTCTCCCAATGTGCGTATATTACTATCAACCAATCACCACAACACTTATCCATTCCAGGCCACACAATCTGCGCCTTGGGCGACGGCGCGGCGTGGCCGGTGCAAGGCCTCATCCGCCACTTCCGGCCCGAGCTCGAGCGCCGCATGCAAGCCTACGCCTGCAGCTACGGACCCAGCCGCGCCGAGAGACTTTACTAGACACACACACTACTAACACACGTGTCATGAGACTACACGATAGCATATTACCTACCACCTACCATTGCTGTGCCAATAGGGCATTTGATAGTGTTTATATTACGGTTTCGAAAAAAAAAGCATTAGACATGGTACCCCGAAAAAGGTGCCGTTATATCAAAATATTAATATGTGAATCTATAATACAAAAATATGATAACTCAAACGTGGCTTAAAGGTCTTGTAACCAAGCCAAAAATCTTTAAAAAAAACCTCGAACTTTACATGTGACGTCATGATTCAGTGTGACGTCATATTGCGTAAGATACTATTTTTATCACACTACTAAAATCTATAGCCTATAAACTTTTAGTAAATTAGTAAATAACAATCAAAAATTTCTAATTACATTTTTAATTTCCCCTTACATAACCTAAACTGCGTATGCACAACAAGTACAACACGAACTCTGTCCACAATCCCATGCGTACGCGCATCTTTGAGTAAGCACTCTGGTAGAAAATTCACCTGATAAATGGTACAGTACACAGGAGATAATGATACACACGTAAACACGCATGTACGGTACACATTACAGTTGATTGTAAAGATATTTTTTTATTATAATTCATAAAGCAAAATTTAACATATTTACTAAATTTTGTGGATTCAAATCTAGAATAATCTAGACACTTATCTAATCTAGAAACTTGTTTTTGTGACACGTGCCCCATTTACAATTGTTCTTAGTTTATCTGTAAATTAAAAAGTCATCCTATTTCACAAAATGGCGCAATATACCTTGTAATACGTAGTAGAGATAATAGCAACGATTTCTATGTATAACTAGACAAGCTGTTTAATATAGAAAATGTGTCAGTGTTCTGGAGGTGTAACAGGAAAAGGGGAGTAGTATGGGACATACAAAATGAGTGGAATGAATTTTGACACATATTTTGTATGAGAAAGCGCGCCTTCTCGTGATAACAGTTCATCTATACAAAGTTAAACTTGCTCGATGGTTGTTTCAGCCTTTCGCGATACTGTTTTTTGTTCTATACTACCTGTAGTAGGGCAAATTAAATAACTTTGTTGCACTTTGTGTATTGCATGCATAAACCGACTTCAAAAAAGGAGAAACCGATTTTGAAAATTATTTTTTCAATACATTCGACGATAGTGTTACAATCTTAAATCTTTTTTATAATTTTCTTTTATTTCCTCGAAGTGTAGTGATTTTTTTATTTGTATATACCTATATCTATACATAAAATCGACTTGTGTGTCTATTCGTAATCTTGAACACAAGGCAACTAGTTTAAACGGTTGCTGACGGGTGATGTATTTATAGTTAATTTTGTAAAATATTGTAACTAGAAAGAAATAAATGTTCTGAGATTGAATATTCTTGTTTTAATTTCGGTGGCAATATGTTTAAAATCTATTTCGCATATGAAATTCAGAGGTCAGACGGTAGTCGGCCCTCTAAAAGTCCAAATAACACAAATATTTCTAATTCAGGAAGAGTAGGATAGCAGACCGGGGAAAAATGCAAGCTTCTGTTACAAACTGGGGTTGGTACTCTGGTGGAATAGTAGAATACTTTGCCCATCAAGAGTATCTAATTCGTTACCTCAAGCATGTCAGTGTGTCAATCTCGTTTTGCTGGGTGTATCCCATCTGCCCCGGTGACTTGGCCCGGTGCTGGGCCAGATGGGAAAAAAAAGTTTTAACTGGCCCGTTGATATGTTTAGCGAGAAGTTATCAACCACTGAGAGTCACCATTCGATTATAATATTATTATGTCACTAATAAAACTTGTTATTTACGTATATTGTTAGGTATGTACCTACGAAATAATAAAAATAAAATATTTACAAAATATGTACTTTCTTATGTTATTGGGGTGCGTGCTCTGGAGCTATCGCGAACATTTCGACCTGTCCCCTATGTTTGAGGAGGGATAGCCCTCTCTATCAAGGTGGCTATTCCCCTCAATTGAAGATGCCTGTAATCCTCTGGTTATGGATAGTCCTTCCCGAGAAGATCATAGGGCGTGCCATTCGACAGTATGTGTTTTGCCTTCCTAATTGATTACTTATGACCTTCGAATGTGTTAGGCCTAGAGCATGAGACTCTTAATCTCAGGGTCGTGGATTCGTGCCCCACGTTGGGCGCCAATGTAACGTAAGAATATGTTTGATGCTAGGGTTTTATGAAAGTTAAATCAAGTGAATGATAGTGACTATGGAAGCTGTAAAATTAATAATATAAAGTCTATACCGGCTAGGGTATGAGCAGAGATAATGAAAAGATGATTATAACGATTATCAATTATAATGGATAAAAAGCGTTACATGAATTTATAATAGGTAGGTATTATAGAAATGAATCTCAGGGTGGATTCGCAATAAATATTCTGCCGAGGCGTTGTTTGATCCGTTGTGCAGAGATGGTAGTATGCACTTAGCTCGTTCACTCCCGGCTGCTGATGTTGCCGGCGTGCCAGGGTCCTCGCTGGTGCGCCTCACGGCCGAATGATGGCGTGAAGCCCGGTGCGAAGACCCTGGAAAAAGAAAGAGTGCGGGTCAGTATGTCACATGGGAACTACGTCCAGTGACCCGCTAAAATAATAGCAGGTGAAGATAATCTCCCCAGCGGCAGAACAGCGTAGCTAGAAGCTATAAAAAAGATTAATAATTACGCAGCGCAAGCTGGTGACGTGACCTCCGACCGTAGAGGTCATCGGTCTCGTGGCAGTAAATATTAGGCTGAAATAGCACATTCAAAAATATAAAATAATAAAATAAAACATAGATAAGCCATGCATATTAGCAGGCATAAAGCTGCACCGCTGGAAAGTCTTCACCTGTAGAAGAAGTAGGAAATGTTGATCTCAAAACTTACCCGGTGCCGACAGCAGTTGGCCGCCGGGGTCAAGAGTGACCTCCCACGGCAAAGGATAGCCGAAGAAAGGGGCCATTTTAGCGCCGTGAATAGACACTTAGGTAATGTTGTCCAATCTCGCTCGCACAGCCATAGACAAATTAGTATATCGTATCGAAAATACTTGGTCGAAAGTACTTTGGTCTTCCATTCTTTAAGCTGCCTATTCTTGGCCTGTTCTGTAATATAATGGTTGGACCTATGACTATTTTTGCAGATCCTTGTCTGGCTAGATGGTCTGCTTTTTCATTCTCTTCTATCCCCTCATGGCCGAGGACCCCCAAAAGCCTCAGTTTGTTGGCTCTGCCAACCTTATTTAGGCTTCCTATGCAATTCAGTACTATTTCTGAATTTCCTTTGAAGAGCTTAGCACTTTAATGGCACTGAGAATATAAATTTCCTTTTCATGGGTATTTCTATTTATAATCTCCTGAGCGCATTCTATTATAGCATACCTACACCTCCGTTAGAACCTGCCTAGGCTTACGCTTATGTCGCAGTTTTCTGCGTGTACACCTGCTCCTGTGCCATCTATCTAACGTCTTGGAGCCATCGGTGTACCAGATTTGTCTATTTCCTTGATTGGTTCAGAGACCTTGTTTCCAATCCTGTCTATTTGTAATTCCTATGAATTACTAGTTTGGGCTGTTATTTGTCGGACCTCATCTAGTAAATTTGTCGGTATTTTGGTTAAATAACCCGAATGCTTAAGTCTTTTAAGAGCTTTTATTGCCTTCATTTGTACACTTGAATGTAGCGGTAGCATACCTAGTGGCCGCTCCATCGTTGCTGTCGGTGTTACTATTAAATATGTACTAAGAGTGACGTCACTAAATTCCTTAACATCGCAGTCATCACATGGTAGATATACCGACGTATGTGCTTAATGATCTGTGGTAGGTAATTTTACCAGAAAACTGGCGTCAACATTCAGTCTACCCCGAACTTTTCAAGCGATATTTGCAGGTCATCAGTTGCATGGTCATTGGTCATTTACCGATAAGGTAGGTAGGTAGGTACTTTGACAGATGTTGCCTTGCCAGCTTATTTACGTTTCTTGCTTATTTTACGACCAATACTTAATGGTTTTCTTCAGTTTCCTACCAACAACATTAATTAAAAGCATAATAAGTTTGTCTGTCAATACAGTTGTTTTGTAAGCGAGTCCGACTGACAACAAACAGTGACGTCAGCAAGCGTTTTCGCGTTAGTTTTATTTTATAGATACTGCGCTGCACATTTACGCGCAACCACGAGTGATGATAAAAGGTTGTTGTTTTGTTTTATAATAAAACGAATTAAGTAGTTGTTCTTGTTTTCATTATTCTGTGGTTCAAAATATATGAGGCATGCGGACTGACTTCGGAGTTCTGACGCAAAACAAACCTATTAGGTACATTTGTAGTAGCGGTAGCCTAGTGGCTCGAACTTGCGTTAGAAAAGACAGGTTCCATTATATAGGTTATGGTGATGCAGAAGAATAGTCGGCTTTACGGGAGCGGCTATCGTCTGATCCCCAAACCCGAGAGGAAACCTTGCAATAGGACCTCATCCTTCAGTTAGGTAGTAATTGTACTGTACCGGCTTCGGTTTAAAAACTTTTTATACTGTGGTATATTTATAAAAACTTAGTATTTGTTACACATATAAAGTATGTACCGGCTTATTAAAATTCTTTTACTTTTTGAATTTGAACAACGCATTATTTAAATTTATTCCAAGGTCATGTTTAGTTTTTATTACGATTTTAGAAAGTCGTAAAAAATAGGGACTCTATATTTTGCGCAACGCAAAGGATAGTACATAAATTACCTAAACCACAAATTATTATGATACACAACTGTGCTTGTAATGTATCCGGGGACCTTATGGGGCCGCACCAAGGTCTTCGCCTGCAATGGAAACAATTCTCTGGCTTAAGCTTTCCTCACGGTGTTGGGAGGTGTCAAACGGCAGTCGCTTCTGTAAAGCCAAAATAAATCAAATTATGGAAAGTAGGAGTACCTAGATGAGCGGGTTCTGAGCTACAAAACATTAGCTTTGCCTGCAACCGGGACTAGCTTTGCCACCAACGATGACAAATATGTAAGTATAACATGAATGCAAGATGAAACAGAAAATTTCTCACAGACTTTTTCTTCTCCCATTATACGAAACATAATCCCAGTCAAATTGCTTTGCAGTATTTCCACCGTGTAGCTGTGATTTAATACCTTACATCATCATCTAATACGTTTATATGGATTATGGAACTCGATGATCGGGTGTTACGCATTGGCTATTGTTAAAGCAACCATATTTAATGCAGGCGAACGTAATCGAACCAGAATATTAGTCTTCAAACGACCTATATTACGTCAACTAGGTATCGGTAATTACGTAACAGGTGCATTATTCTGAATGACATTGAGTTTCAAACGCATTCTTAACGTAAGAAGACGGTAGATTATATTTCAAGAGGTGTTTATAAAAGACCGAACTGGCGGAAAACCAGACCAACTTAAATGTGTGGGCTGGTACGAATACGCGTAGTTATGAAACGTTTTGTCACTCAGAATAAGGGGCCTTATATGAAGTTCTAAGTATTGTTTTGGTGTTATTTGTTTTTCTTCGCGACATAATTTTTCTATGTAAACATAATAATTTCTAACACATAATTACAAATAATAATATTACACAGAACTATTTTAACCAAAACTAATCAGGCTCGCGGCATCTCTAACGTGGCAGTCGTGGGGTTTCGATTCCCGCTCATTGCAAATATTCGTATGCACAAATATGCCTGCAATTTACTCTATATACCGTCACCTACCTTGAAATTATATCACATAGAACAGTGACGCGAGAATATTGAATACTTACCTAAACTTGTTGTTCACAAAGCCCACACATACTTACTTAGTCTTAGCGGGGAAATCCCATGTCTGAGAGCGAGCAAACGACCTATCTATTGTAAAGAACTCACCGCTGCCAAAAACGAGGTTCTTTCCCCTACTGTGAACCTCACATGATGTTGATTTTCTTGTTCATTTTCACTAAACCAACATTTTACTTCCTTTTTTAAACTCATAAAAATCACGATTTGTTTTTATCAATTTTAGAAAAATAACAATTGAATAGGCTTTAAAGTCTACATAAAATTTGTTCACCGGCTAGTCTGCACCCGCTAAATAACAGACGAGGCTCTGGCATAAGCTTTCCTTCCGGGTTTCGGAGTTCAGACGATAGGCGCTCCAAGAAACGTGCCAATCAAAAACAATAAGCGGACAGCGAACTCTAAATGGAAATTGCTATGAGGAGGAGAGAAGTTTAGTTAATGAAAATGTACAACAGAAAGGTTTATTAATAACTAGCTGATGCCCGCGGCTCCGCCCGCGTGGATGACGGTTATCGCTTAAAGTCAACGCTATTTTTCTAAAATAAAAGTAGCCTAAGTTACTGCTTATTATATCAACTACCTGCCATTAAAAGTCCCGTCAAAATCGGTCCAGCCATTTCAGAGATTAGCCGGAACAGACAGACAGACAAAAATTTAAAAAAAATGTGATTTTGGTGTATGGTACCGTATTATATTCATATGTAGTAAAAAACGGTTATTTCGATATTACAAACATACACTTCAATTTTATTTATATGTCTGTATGTAGGTATGTTATGTATGTATATGTACAGATAACAGAAGTTGATTAGATTAGACTATGACACTGTCTTTAATCTAAGGATTATGAATTGTAAATTGACGTCTAGAAAATACTGCAGTGGAGTCTGCTGCGCCGTTTCTTCTCCACTAGAGCCTACGCGGCGGTGGTAAACTTAGCTTACGTCACAGAATACATAATAGTACTAACGTACTTACGTAGAATAGAAATGACGTCAATAAGTTAGGTATAACCATGGTTAAATTGAAAAGGAAGCTCATGAAGTACATAAGAATAGAGGCAGATTAGGGACTGTAGTCACTGTTGTCCCTGCCCACTCGGGAGGGAATTGGCGTAGGCGTAGATATACCTACCTACGTATGTATGTACAACAAGAATCCATACTAATATTATAAATGCGAAAGCTACTCTGTCTGTCTGTCTGTCTGCGTGTTACGCTTTCACGCCTAGACCACTGAACCGATCTTGATGAAATTTGGTACAGAGGTATAATTAGAGCTTGAGAACGGACACAGGCTACCTTTTATCGCGAAAAGGGGGGTAGAAGGGGGGGGGGGGACTAGAGCCTTGGGATGAAAGTTTGTCTTTTTTGAAGATATCCTGATGAAAGTTGCACAAAATAGGTCCAGCGGTTACAAACTTGTTGCGTTGCAAACTTCACATAAACCATCTGACTGAATAGTCCGAACAAAGCCTAAACATTTGGTTTGGATAGGTGAGCCCGTTCTTGAGTTATAAAATTACAACGAAAAGTGGCATTGATTTTTATATATATTGATTATCTGTGGTACAACGGAAGTAACGCGGGCGACTGCGTGGCACCATCAACAATCTTGATGTATTGCGTGATGTAAATCGATATTATTATGTATTGTACCTTTATCTAATCAAAAAAACAAACACTACGGTTGGTATAGTTGAAGTAATTACGGATTTTTGAGAGTCATGCCCTGTAGGGTGTTTTGTATATTGTGGAATGATATAGGTATATACAACACTATCCTAGTAATATAACAGGTAGTTGTAGTAGGTACAGTCGCCAAAGGAGACGAGAGATACGGTTGCCATCTTTTAAATCTAAAGTTGTATGTTAAGGTGCAACCCTATCTCCTTTGTCCACTGCACTTACCCTATATTCACTATTTAACTTCTCCGATCTAATGACTAGATAGTACAGATATCCAATATCCTTAGAATATCACGACTACTAACTAATTAATAACCAGGTCACAACAAGAAACGTTCGGAATGTCCTTCAAAGTTGGACACCAAAGGACATTATGTTTGTGTAAGCCGAGCGACCTCTACAAACTATAGATGTTAAGCGTAAGTCGTGAACTCGCGGTCAGTGCTCCTGTTGTATTTACGTAACGTATGTACCTAACTTTTGGTACAAGTTAGGCACATCTATCAAAATGTTTCAGGGGTTCATTGGTTCACGGTGAATAGAATAGGGTGACACCATCTCCTCCCGTGGATGTCCTAGAAGGCGATTAAAGGATAAGGGTGTTCTCCATGAACCTCCATGAACCGTGGTAGCCTAGTGGTATGGGTAATGGACTGCTGAGACGAGGTCTCGGGTTCGATCCCAGGTTTTCCATGGCACACACCAATGATTTTTCGATGCTTTTCGAAGTTATGTGTGTATTTGTCGCAGATTTATTAGTGCCCAGTTAATGGCAATAGACTCGCCACCTATTACATTGGGACCTAAACATAAACCGTAAATGTGGGTGCTAGCACCTCTGCCTACCCCTTTGGGGATAAAGGCGTGAGTTTATGTTATGTGTTCTCCATGCTACAGTAAAAATATTCCCTTCCCCTATTACGTGAGACCGACAATCACAGCTGGTGGGTGAAATGTGGGTGCCTACGCCATATCATCATCATCATCATCATATCAGCCATACACAGTCCTCTGCTGAACATAGGCCTCTCCTATAGACTTCCAGAACGACGGATCTAAAGCAGCTCGCATCCAGCGCTTCCCGGCGACCTTGATGAGGTCGTCCTTCCACCTGGCCGTTGGGCGTCCTACACTACGTTTGCCCGTACGCGGTCGCCACTCCAGAACTTTTTTGCTCCACGCCATATACGCCTTTGGAAATTTACAGACGTGAACTGTTTAATTACATTTTCATTACTTTCTGTAGATGGCGATGGATTGTAATTTAGAGTTTTATGATCCTAAACTAGATAAAAATTATCATCTGAGACTGAGACTCAATCCTACTGAAAAAGGGTGTAATCATACTGTTATTACCCTATTAGGATTTTTCCATGCCAACCTCGTCTGCAAGCTGATGATGAGCTAGACGAACGAGGCTTCTTTCCTGTGAGGGTTTAAGAGTCAGCAGTCACCCCCGTAAAAGCCTGAATTATTAGATAAGGGCAATAGGATCGAGCGGACCCTGACACTAAAGTGTAATCTTTAGATCAACTGTAAGTAGGTATTAATAGAAGTTGAAGGGCGCGTGAGAATCACTGATGATTGATATTTTTGAAGTATTAGGGCTCAACATTAATTTAACACAATCAGTACGGTGCTAAATAAATTAGATTTATGTGCTTGTGGTTAGCAATTCAACCAAACAGATACGTAAATAAGTTCTTCAGCTTTATAATATTAGTAGGTACAGATTAAACCCTAATTCCCTTATCTATATAAACAAGGAAATGAATATCTATACATAGTTAGGCATGTTAACATCGTATCAGTTCGTCGTGTGCAAAACGTTCTGAAGCGATTTAAGCCCTTTACGATAGTATTCCTAGTTGTGTCCTGTGTTCTATTTATTCAAGGTCTATGGCATATTTCAAGGTATGTGGCAATGGACGACCTCAGTGCTCATCTCCTCATAGCGGTAGACCTCATAGCGGTAGACCGTTCAACTGCTCTGCTCCGTTCGTCTGTATATACATATATAATAATATGTATGTTGTTATGTATAATATGTAATGTAATGTATGTATTCTTAAAATCTAGGTATACTAAATATTAATCCATATTCTATTTCTTCGTAACTTCGTTAATCGTGACATTAGATTTGGCCCAGAAGATCTTGTGGGGCTCCATACACTAATAAGACAAAGTAAAGTGTTATTACTTCTCGCTGGGCCGTACACCTTGTTTGCCGCCTGAGTGTTATATTTTTTTGTAGAGATACAATGCCGACCAATTATTTACGGCTTTTATATGAAGGCGACCCACTTCTTCAAGTACATGGACAAAACGGTGTATTGTGTACACTGAAGTTGGTCATTAGTCAGCCATTACGGCCAAGGTATTAAACTGCCTTTTTGAAAAGCCTCAAAGCTCTGCAACATCGTATTTGCAAGCCTCCCTCTTATTTCTCGCATAACTATTCGACTTTTAAAAGAGTACATACTCGTACATACCTACATGTATTCACACCTTTTCCGCGGGGGTAAGCTACCACAGGTCACTATCTGCTTTAATCGACACCTCACGAGCTTTCAAGACTGATATTCTGCAATATACCTAATATTCGTTCATCATTAAGCCTCAGTCACACAGGCACGTTATTAGATAATCCTGCTTGCATTCGAGCTGCCCGGTGCAGTATAAGTTGGAAATGAAGGATATTTTGAAGCAATTACTTAATTAGTATGCTAACTTTACCTGGAATGGACCAGACAGGCCATCCAGTTCTGTGCAGTCCCTGTCTATGACGTAAACTCAAACTAACTGAGCTACCTCGACACGTCTTGGACAGGCGAAATACTCGTATAAATAATTAGAATAGTAAGCGCTTCTATACTTATTCATACGGCATTCATTTACCTACATTTTAGTGTAGATCTAATCGAACCCACAAAAGTCACATAGCCAGTGGGCGAGATGATTAAGTGGTCACCACTACGGCACTACGCCATTACATGGCCTGCTTCCGTAATTTCATCATCAATTTATATCACTTTATACCTACACTGCCTTGTGGTTTCACCCACGGCCTATTCACATGCTTCCCAAGTTACCATACATTTTCAAAGGAGTAAGTCAGTACTTGTTACTGAGATTATGATCTACCAAGATCTTCGTGATCCAAGCCGACACATGACTTGCACTGGTACAACTGCTGGTTGAAGAATTTTGACTTTTACGGTTGCAAGTGTACTACTTCAAAGTCAAAATAAACCAACATTTGGAGTGTAAGATGCAATCGGTACTGGTACTTGGACTATGATGGACTTGCATTATAACTGAAATTAGTACGAGTACAAGTAGTATTCTTCAATGAAAACACTTGTACTATTCCACATTATTTATTAAATTCCTGACCGGTTTCACCTTACGGCATTATCAAAGGTTGATACATGTTTTTTGGGTCAGGAATTTAATAAATAATGTGGAATAGTACAAGTGTTTTCATTGAATGTGTATAGCAAGTTCAACCAAGTGCCATCAATCAACAGTATAAGCAGTAACAAGTAGTATTAGTATCCACTTCTTAGGCCCGTATTCTAAAAAGACACTCAGTCCTGAATCCGATTTATCTGTGTACCGATTGTATAGACAGATTGACAGATTTGACCGAGTGTCTACAATCTGTCCTTATATAAACCGTGATTCAAAAGTGAGTACCATTCTAAAATACCTACGTGTCTTAGGCCCGTATTCCAGAATGCCACTCAGCTGAACCTCGATGTACGTGGGAAAAGATTTTATACATTTTGAAAATTTGACAGGTTGTCTGGCAGATTGTCTATACAATTTTTCCTCAGATATATCGCGACTCAGCTGAGTGTCGTTTAGAATACGGGTCTGACATGACATACTGGAACCGTTTCAGAATTTGAAATTTTTCGTTTCTTTGGGGAATCTGTTCATAAATAGCATTAACTTACATCAATTGTGTCGTTGTAAAGTTATGACTACAATTGAAAAAAAAACAATCATGTGAGTACGTGTACGTGTGAGTAATCGGTAGATAAATGATTTACATAATATAGTCGCTTATTTAACAACAGGAAATTATTTGAATTGGTCATACTACAGTCTGTGAGGCAGATTTCCTTCTTTTTAATTTCTGTAGAATTTTACGGGTATTTTACGGGTAGATTTGTAAGCGTGCGCTAAGTAACAATACAAAACAATATTTATTTAAATGAGGAGATAATAATATTATTATTCTTGTGAATATGAAGTGTAGTAGTAGTATTTTTATAGAGCGCACTAATAAATTAGATAGACAGCATTCACATTAAGATTCAAGAGATTACTTTGCTCAAACACTAATTTATTTTTAAAGTCTGAAAATAGTAATCAACTTTTGATACTATAACCATAGCTACTTCGAGTTCATTGTTGTCAGTTCTCGTCTTTGTTTGTAAACTGTGTAACGCGAATCATTATCTAGAGAGACAACGATTCGTGTTAAAAGTGTAAAAGTAATGATAGTCTCTTTGTATGAACTCTATACCGTGTCTGTTCATCTTATTGCGATGAAACTTTGATACACTGTTGTGGTTATCCCCGAAATTATTTCTTAGTTGACCTTGCCAATGACTTTTGTATATTATTCATACTAATATCACTAATATTATAAGCTTGGTCTATCAGTCGTGGACCAGTACGTGCTTAAACCACTGACATGATTTTGATGAAATTTGATACAGAGATAGATTAGAGCTTGATGCAGCGCAGTGCAGGCGGAGCTGCGGGCTAGTATATAAAGAAATGATCCTCGCTGTTCTTTAACCTTCAAAGGACTTCAAACTTTTTCTCCGTGACTTAAGATTCAAAATGCTTTGTAATCTATATTTTGCTTCAAACAGCCACTGACGGCTGCTGTTCTTTCAATGAAAATAAACCCTAACCATCTAGCACTCGCCTACACCCACAAGTCTAGACTCTATACCTACAATAATATGAATTTTAGGCATAGAATATCATCTGTTTGAGAGTGAGTCTAGTGGTATAGATACCTACCTAGAAGCCATTGAGTGTAACTAATAAAAACCGCAGGTAAAACTGGGTGCAGCTGCTGTGTTTATATACTGTTAAACGAGAAATTCTTGTATGTGTAATGTGCCCAAACCGTTCTCACCTGCAAGTCCGTACACCTGCTAACGAACGAGGCTTTGTTACAGGATTTGCTTTCAGGGTTAGGGGGTCAGATGGAAGATGTTCTCATAAAAAAATAACATAAAAAACGAGATCTTGAGCATTGGAACAGGTATCGAGTAGTTCTATAATTAGATATGTACTAAATAGACCAACAGGTTTCGAATCGGCTATACCACGATGGCAAATCGGACGCCTTAACCACCACTACCGTTTCAAAAGTAGATAGCTTTTTAAGTGCTTGGTTATCATTTCTTACACGCTGAGTTTATCCACTTCATTTTTTATCGCATTTAGGAGGCAGACAAGCACACTGCCCACCTGATGGAAAGTGGTTACCGTGGCCTATGGACGACCCTGTAAACACAGAATAGTTTCTGTGCCGTCAGCGTAGAAGACAAAGCAGGAATTGCCTTTGGTCTATACGAGCGTCAATCCCAGTGACATCCTAAGCTTGCACCCCGGACCTCTTACTGCTCTACACATAAACATGTTTTGACATTCCTTCACCTTCAAGAGGAGGTAGGACATGACGGTATTTCCGTCCAATTGAGCAGTCTGACTGAAGAAGTACCTCCGCCCTACAGAATACTGCGGTCATAATAACCGTGTTGTGTTCCCAGCTGTGAGTAGGGTAGCTAGAGCTCACTGGAGAGTTTTTGTGCCGTCTGTGGGATGACCTAAGGCTTGTCCTGCTTTATCTTCTACACTGACGGCACAGAAACTCTCTGTTCTTATAGGGTCGGCAGCGCGAGTGTGACGCCCATGGTGTTCCACACGTCCATAGGCCACGGTAACCACTTTCCATATGGTGGGCTGTGTGCTTTGTCTGCCTCCTAAGTGGTATAAAAAAATATTTTTCTCCCGTAGATAACTTATAAATTGGTTTATAATATTTTGCCTCAAAAAACCGCTGCCGGCTGCTGTGGTTTCAGTGGGGATTGAACTTTTGTCTTCCCATAAATATTTATTGAATTAACTTTTACTGGAATAAAGTGCTTCATCTTCGTCCGACAGCAGATGTGCCAACTTGCAGAAAGCCCCATGTGCCCACTTTACAGGTGTAATTAGTATGTTATGTATTTGGAAAGTGGGACTTTTTATTGCTTGGCTCATTTCTTACAGCTGTCTGTAGCATTCCACACCAGGCATTTTTGACTATAATAATATATGATACTGATATTTGTAGACCTCCGTGGCGTAGCGGTAGAGCATTTGACTGTTTCGTCAGAGGGCGCGGGTTCGATTACCGGTCAAAGGAAATATTTGTATGCATGAGTATATCTATATGCGTTGATCTGAGTGTTTGTATTTAAAATACGTATGTATTTACAAAAAAAATGATCTAAGTGTGTTAATCCACATTCTAGATCAGAGTAGTTAAACTACGCTTACTTTAGGTCTAGATAGCGTTGTGTAGATTGTCGTACTATTTTCATTTAATATTTCACTAGCTTCTGCCCGCGGCTTCGCTCGCGTGGATGTCGGTTATCGCGACCAAGCATAGCCTATGTCCTTTCTCAAGGTCTAATCTACGCCTACACCGAATTTCATAAGAATCGGTTCAATGGTCATTTGGTCGGACAGTGTCACATTGTACCGCACCCATTACTGGATGAAAGAACTTTGAATATGTATGGTATCCTCCCCTATACTAATCTGACGAACTCGAGGACCTACCGAATTTCCATCTATACCGCCCCTACTATTGTGACATAAACAATTACATAACTTTATTTCTTTAATTTAAAAATGACCCTCCCCAAGGTGAAACCAATATCACATTGACCTTGATTCCGACTGCATCTGAGACCTTCAACTCGGATCGCGATTTCTCTTACCTACTCATTCTCCTCAGTTTGGTTTGGGTATGGGAGCGACTGCCGCCTGAATTCCCAACTCCAAGAGCCTAAGCTAGAGCCTTTTCTGACAATCACTAGCCCCTCTAGATAAGTGGCAAATAGGGCTTGACGTAAATGACAGTGGTTAAACGCATGTGCTAAACGTCAAATCCCATACATTCGTCATTCTATTCTACCAAATGCCGGCTAATGAATTGCTACTTGTCTAGAAGGGCATGTGTATTAGACTGCAGGTGAGGTCTTGGTGGAACTCAAGTTGTTATATCATATTTGTATGTACATATGCGTGTGTGTGTGTATGTGTGTGTGGGTTTGATAAATCAAAGCACGTTATTTTTCTATATTATTTTATTCCCTCTATCTCTTTCTTTTTTTGATAATCCTTATTATACCTTAGCGCTATTTACAGTTTGTATAAATTAAAGTAGTAATAGTTTATTTTACATAGTAGGTTACTATTGTACATCGCTTTCATTGATTTATGAAAGACTTGACTACTTCAACTGAACGATTCACAAAAATCCCGAACGAAAAATAAAGAAAAAGATTAAAAAATGATTAAAGAACTGATTGATAAAACTCAACAAATTTAGACATGGTATCACTACTGATTGATTTGAAACAAATGATTCACAAATAAAAATTGATCTCAAAATTTGGATCACAATAAAAACTCAACACCAAGTACCAAATGGAAAAATAATTTAGTTTTAGGAAGAGAGTGCCGCCATCACACCGTCATGCGTCAATTACAACAACAATAAATAACGTTTAAATTAAATAAATGGCACAAACCAAATTCTACGAACCTCTTCGGTACAAGGTGTGCGTATATCTTATTAGTCAACATAATTTCGGTTGAATACAATAACAAAATAATAATTTCGTATGCTGATTAGCCGAATAATCACGATTTATATAACCAAAATATAATAATCAAAATAACTCTATGTTGGAAGCAACTGAACGTTGTGAACAAAAGAAATATCACTTCTGCGTAACAACATAATGGCAATCAGATAATCGCTAAATAACATCGGTGGAGATCACAATTACACGACATAACATTATATAAATACAAAATATACATAGGTTCATTTACCTAACACTAGAACAACAACTTCAATGCAATATACCATCTATATTGATGTGAAATTGATATGATTACATTAGGCTTATGAGGAATTAACGTAGTAGTTAACAGAATGCTTCATAAATAAACTCATTCCAGACGCGTCGAGTCGAGGCGAGGTCCGGAGCGGTCCACATTCACAACTAGATGGATCGCTTGTCAATTGCATACTTAGATCACATGAACGCGATATCAGTCTCACTTATTCTGTCATTATGAACGTTACGACTATACCACAGCTCGTAAAAGCCTGAACGAAATAATTCCAATAAAAGCCGCATAAAACTGCAGTACCAGCTAAGTGATTACGTTTCACGTTGGTGAAATTATGCGATTCTCATTGTTGTTAATTTCGAGCTTCTATTTTTTTTTTATAAATTAGTTCGCGTGTCCGGGATGGGCCAGCCGCCCCGGCCGCTTGATCCCCTTTGGATCCTAATCACTAAATTAAAATCTCTACAGAGACATTTATATTTGGCTTGGGTACTTCTTACTGAAAATTGGACATTCGATGAATAGGTAGGACTATTTCAGTGAGCGCAACCGCAAGCCTTAAGGCCGGAATAACTTAGAATAAATTCATAAATAAATTTGAAGTAACGGGCGTGGGGTGCGCGCGCTCGGTGTATTGCGGAGCAATGGGGTGTGTACGTCCCGGCGCCAGCACCGGGCGGCCTGGCGGAGCTACACGCAGTCGTCGTCCATGTCCACGTCGGGCACGAGGCGGTCGTGGGAAGCTGCGGCGCGAGGAGGCAGCTCGTTCCGCGGGTCGCGCGCCAGCCAGGGGTGCCGCAGCACGTCGCGAGCGCTCAGCCTCTCGCACGCCTCCCGCCGCAGCAGCGACCGTATCAAGCACTTCCCCCGCGATGACAGGCATTCAGGCACTACGAAGTACCCCCTTGATATTTTTGCGAACAGTGACGCGTGCTCTGAGTCGTTGAATGGATACCTAAAACAAAAGAAATATATCGTTAATATAACATGGTAAATGATTACTGGGGTATATAAATACATTTAAAATCAGAGTTGATTGCGACCCAACCTTAAGATAGAGATCTAGAGACAAAATTGGTGATGCCTCTGGCGATTTTACCGACGGGAATACAATACCTACTTAACAGGTAGTTTTATTATAATTAAGAGTCTATTTGTAAAGTGATTTCCAATGTCGAGTCTATAAAGTTCTTATTGAAAACTATCTTACTAGTGGCAAAAAAGAACCCGTTATCGCGTTTCACAAAGATAAGTGAGGGTCATTAAAATCGACCGAGAGTCCAGGCCCAAATCGCTGCGTTTTTATGAAGCGCGGTCCTAATTAATAGCAACCCGATTGTCATTTCGAATGGGCAGCTGCGCCAAAACAAAAAGTCAGGTAAGCTAGAACCCTTCCGGCGACAGGTGATGGCGGCGATTGCGGCCAAATCCCGAATTTCGTATTATAAATAATGGGTGCGAGTCGAAAAAAAAGTAAAAAAACAAAGGCTCTTGCGAACGGCAGGTGCGGTGGAGGTGGGGATAGCAACGTCTTCGCCACATGACCGCAGCAGGTGCAGTGAAGATTTCACGAGGTGCATTTATATGTGGGTGATATAATTGTTAGCCGTTGGCGCGTAACGGCCGACAGGTGATCATCCCTGCGTACGCGTCGCCAACGGTCGCGGCAACCCCCGCCTTGTGATCTCTAAAAACGGTAAGTCCCACGCTTTGCAGGTGAAGACGCCCACCCCGTCCCCTCGCATTAATTTATGCGCAATTAATGTTACTAACTGAAATTTTGTTTCTTAGCTGCGGGGGTACATAATTAGGTCGTTTCAATTAGCGAAAGATACGCACCTTCCAACGAGCATGGTGTATAATATGACTCCGAGTGACCACATGTCTGCCGCTCTGCCGGAGTACGTCCGATGCGCTCTCAGGATCTCGGGGGACACGTAGGCGGGACATCCTCGCTTGTCTTGAAGTAAGTCTTCCTCAGGATCGTCGAGTACAACTGCGTCTTCCAACGACTCGAGTTTTAACGTCGTTCTGTAACAAATTGCAAAACACGTTTAAAATGATGTTGATAAATAAATATGTGTGTGCATCGTGCTATATATAGAACACCTCGCATCGCAAATTGAGAGCTCATTTTAGCCAGCCGTATTGTCAGGTCGCGTGCGTTTGACGTGCATGTCCAGTGACCCATATAAATCGCGATCGTTTGCCTATAATACACAGACGAGATACGCACTCGTCCGAAATTAATCCCTTTGTGCACAAAGCTTTGTCGATGCACTATTAACTGTATCGGGCGCTCTGCTAATTATTATTAAAGCAGCTATTTAAATGTGTTTTCACGTTACCGTTGCAAAATATATCGGAATACGGCAGCCGGCGGCCCCTGTATCGGTTTATATGCAACAATAATGTCATGTAAATAATTACATGGTGAACCATAAAGCTGTTCGGTGATGCAATAGGTTTTGTTTCATCACATCGCGGGCTTTAGGCGCACCGTTCGCGACCTCGTATTTCACAGAGCGGCCGCATCGTTTCGAAATGCATTATTAAATGCACAGTTGGAAACATTACACCGGCTGCGTCGTGTATGATTGAATGTAAACTAACCCCGGTAGGACAACAAACGGGACTTTTCGATCTTCGGTTTCATGGGAACGCATCGAGCCTACTACGTTGACTAAGCTCTTTTTCAAAGCACAAATATGTAACGATGTCTACTGCAAAGCTATGTGCAACAAATTCAAACGAAGTATTATTTTTATTAAAAAGTAGCCGCAGTACGAGGTTAAGGTAAGACAGGTGCGCGGTGGGCGGTACGATGGCAACAAAATCAACATGTTTAAATGCAACACATAAGTACACGTGATATTTTTAGACGGCTTAGTAATAAAACGAGGTATCCGTGAGTCCACTAACCAATTCGAACACAAGCTTCTGTTCTATTTATACATCCTAAACTCTAACTGTTGTGAGATTGAAAATTTCGACACGAACTAATAGTGAGGAAATGTGTAAGTTTCGTTTGGTTATGCGTATTCCGAAAGCTGAAGGCAATAAATATCAAGTTTGCTCAGAGCGCTGTTACAAAACCTGCAAGTTGCGGTCTCAGCTGTTTGACAAATAGTCTGCGAACGTACGCAAGACTCGATGGAAGTGACGGCTCGAGGAGATCTCACTCGCAACCGACGCACGTCGAGGAATATTAGACCGTAGCGCGTAGCCTATTAATAATACGTTGCGTACTTCTAGATGTTAGATAAACGATAGCTATTTATTATGAACACATTATTCGAAGTGATCGTGTCGTGACAATATGGAGCGGTTGGCTCCCGCTAAAGGTTACTCTCGTTAAACCTGTCACAAGAGCAATTAGTTATCAAATAAAATATTACGATGAGGCTAAGCGAATCAGATTTGTTTTCAAGCATGCAGACACCAGATTGACAAGGATGGGCTGAAGCACTTGGTTCGCGCGTGGTAGAGCACGTGCGGCGCTCGCCACTTATGAGCTGTGTAGCAACAGATTCGCTGTGGGAACTAGTTGACGAAACGTGTGACGTCACCCTGCAACTGCACTCTCCGGACCTTTTTTGTAATCCATCAGTGAGCGGAGCCGAGTCTGGAGGGCGTCCTCGTATCCGTTTAGGTCTCGCGACTGCGCAACTGATCCTAATTAAATCCCTACAACGGCAAGGCTAAAGTGCGATGTCTGCAGTTGCAATCGATTCGAATTTCGCAACGTGTAAATAAGTTATACGGTGTCGTAACGCGGTCGGAAGGTTGGCCGGATTTCCGAGCGTGTTCCGAGCGGTGGCCTCCAAGGATTCTCGAGGTGTCTCGGACGCAAACCACGGGCTCGCTGCGGGCGAAAGGACAACCGTCAGTTTTACGCAACGTTTCTTTGCGTATTACCCACAGGCGGCCACATGGCAGGGCGAGCAGCGGTCGAACCTCGCACTCAGCGGCTCGCCCCTACATCCACATAACACAATCGTGAATTCGTGACGTACCTATCCGAAACTTAAGTCTCTATTACTAAATTGACTCACGTTTACAACTTCGCAACTATGTTAACGAAATATTTCGTTGGAATTACGCGCTTTTAACTGGGTAACGTTCTCCTTAATATTTTCTTGGTCAAGTTTGATGAGGTGGGCTCTCCATTAATAATGAACTCATGTGGCCAGCATCGCGTAATAAAAAAACGGATGTTAACATACGATTTTCGAAGTCGCGTAGCGTGTATTGAGATTGATCGTTGCGTGTACATTTAATCGGTATCGAGTCGAACGTGTGAAGAGGAGTACAGTAGTGTGGGACATCGCCAACAAATAACGGGATGCGCCGACGCATATTTCGCAACCACCGCAATTGTTCAACTCAACCCTGATAGTTTCGTAACAAACAATGGCAGTGATCGAGCCGCAGATGCACCACACATGCATGCACTTCCTGCTCGAGTTTGTATCGCTGGCCGCTGTATGACGAATACTTGCGCAACCGAGGAAACGCTTCAAACGCCAGTCGCCACTGTACACAAAACGGAGCAGATATGTCAATTGCATATATTGCGAAAGGTTCTATGTTTTAATAGCCTCGTCGACAATGTATAACTCGATGTTGACGATATTAGCCGTGTGCCGTCTCCGAGCCCTATGGTGCGCCGGCGCAGCGGTTAGTCACAAGTTTTCGTAACCCGCTTTGTAGGGACATGTGATGTCGTAAGCCACACTGTGAAGTTGCTACACCGCGGAGATGCCGTCGGGATAGGTTGGGAAACAATCCCGACCATATCCAATTATATGTCGGTTGAAGTTGCGACACTGCGGATGTTTCATCAAACGTGATTGATAATAATTTTGGAATCGTATAATGCTTGAGCTGTATCTCGTTGAACGCTGGCGTGATTTACACGACTATGTTGTATTTTAATTTGTTTAACGCTATTATCGTATCATGACTATGTGCTACTAATAGGTACTACATTCCAGATTTTTTGATTTAAAAATAGGTTTGTGCAGCGGCACCATTCGCTTTATCGGGCTCCGATAACGCAAGTCGAACTCAATTTTGAAACCGAGCGCTGGGCCGCTTGCGAAAACACTAATGTGAACATCGGTTACAAAATGGTTGTAGTTAAAAAATCGAATGCAGTGACAATAGTCGCTAACCGCCTAGCTGATCGTTGTTCGCTCAGCACCGGAGCCTCGGCTCGAAGGCGAGATGTCACATCACTGACATTTTGTCGGCGCGGGTGGTTGCTCGATGAAGTAAGGAGATCGAGTAGCTCGGTTGCGTTGTGGCCGTATTTGGCAGGCGGGCGGCGTCTGCGCCCGGGCCGCGTGTCACAATGGCGTGGATTATGAGCTGCGTTGCGATATGGCATGTTGCAAGTCCGGGCGGCGGTCCAAGCGCCTCCGCCGAAATAATCCCGTGTTGCAACGTGCGGACTGCGGAACGGGCGTCTCTCCAGAGCCCGTTACGCAAACGCAATTGGCCAATTGCGCTTCATCACATAGTTCTACGCGAGGCGACGTTTACGAAACGTACGATAGCGTTCGATGACCCGTGCGCCTCTATTACGTGACGATTGTGTAACAGAAGAAAGCGGACGAAAACGCGTACGCAAAAAAGTATCTGAAATCTCGTTGAATCCGTCTCGAATCGTTGCAATTACACCGTTACGAGGCATCGTGTTAAATCCGGTGAGCGGTCGACTTTCTAACGCGGGGTCGGTGTACGCGCGGCATGTCGCAACAATTTCTCCGAGCGGGCGTCGCGAACGAAGAAAGCGCGACCTCAGCGGCGTTTTGCAATTGCCGGTACCGTCGCTGGCGACGGAGAAAGACGCTGCCGCAACGTAGAAAGCGTACATCGACCCGCCGAGTGCCAGCGGCTTAACCGCACACCGCCACTTGCAACAGTTTCGTTAACAAGATTCCTGCAGACTCCTTCGACCGCAGAGCCACGAGCCGTCAGGCTAAACAGACAGCAGTAGTGTTCCGCGTGTGGCTCGATTGGGCAAGTGGGCCCACAGTTACGCAAGTTGTGATAAAGCGCGCCGCTTGTCACACTCGTGAAACACTTCCGTTCATTGACTCTTTCCCGATATAACCGCGTTGTCGGTGTCGAAATACTTTCGCCAGTCGACGCAGCACACATGCGAGGATATAATGCAACGGATAAACGTACACTGATATCAGTACCCTTCATCTCTAAATGGGTCGTTTGTTAGACACGCTCAAGACGGATCGCTGAAACTTCGGCGCCGGCCGGTCCCGTTGTCATGTGCAACCCAAATGTCACAATGTTTTGGGTACCGTTTGCATCAATAATGAAAAGGTCTGTTGTGCAGGATATTACGCGTAGAATCATCAAGTAACCGGCTTACTAGAACGTTTGCGTATTCACTTTCATAACCCGTTGTTACGTTTTACATCTACTTTTCCAAATGTTAGGAAATCCACGAGTAAAAAGCTGGTGCTCCCACATTGCGGACGGGTAATCGTCGTCATTACAGCATTATTACGTGAATAAGGAAAAAATGAGATTATCGTGCGACAGGCCGTGATTAGTTACAACGATAGCTTTCACGTTAACGACGCACGTAATAGCACAAAAAGTTATAACTACTCGCGTTTTACAATCAGGCGGAGCTGTCTGCAATCACGTGTGGCACCTGTCGCCAGGTGCGCGTGCCGGGCGCGTCACTGCTTATTGCGGAGGCTGTATAGCGACGATAACCATAAAGGGCAGCTGTGCGATATGTTGTGTCGCCTGACAGATGCGGTCTAGATCGCTCGATAAATAAAAAGAGCAAATCCACATCCGTATACGGTCACGCAGCTTCCGCCGCAGCCGGAATCTATGATTGTTTCACTGCAATCGTTTCCTCTTCATTATTGTGAGTCGGAAGTGCTAAAGGTGCGAGATGAATGCGCTCACCCGCGCACCACAAATCGCTTTGTGTCTTTCATATAAGAGCAGTTGGCACATTGTAAGGGTTGCAATACAGGCAGTTGAAATTAGAACGATGATTAATCATGAAAGCTATGCCCGCTGGTTAGCCGACGCAAGAGCTTGCGATATGTAGCGAATGGAGTGGACGATTGCGAACTGCGAGGCAATGCCAGCCGCATTACTGAAACAGTTGGTTAACTATTGGATCTGGCAAGTGGCGCAAATGTATGGAAAAATGAATTGAGACAATGCTTTCTCGATTTCACGGTTACTTTATATGCTGGACGAGGTCCTAAACCTTTGGTAATCTTACATTCTGTAACACAGCATCGTTGAGGGGCATAACATTTCGCATAGTTATCGCAACATATTAAACTACTTGGTCCTAACGCTCCATTTCATAATGTAGTTTGCACAACAGTCGAAACAAGTCTGTGTTTGTCTCTTGTACTTGTAAGACCGTTACTTGTTCAAACTAACTAGTTAGCTAGTTTGTACTTAACAGAAATTTAGTACTTAGGGAATACCATGATTTAATAGCTTGTTGTTTATTGAGGTCAAGTTAGAGAAAGGCAATCTTCGGTAATTGACCACAAACCGGCTATGGCGACATTTTGACACCAATAAACTGTTTTAACATTTCATATAAAGACAATAAACATAATGTAATCGAATGTAAGTACAAAGGCAGGAATGAATGACGCAGGATGATTTCGAAAACGCAAAATAAGCGATGTTGCGATTTCGCCTTGTGAAATACATTTACTTCGTGATTGCAGAAACGCGTGGGACGTCAAATAGGATTAATCTCTCTTGATTCCTAACTATTGCGACGTAAAAATGTCTGTTTACTATACCGTGTAGTACTGAGTCATTGGCCGTCGTTGTGCGGATGAGGAAAAAGCATCAGAATGATCCATAGTACTCGCAATTCGAACTCTCAGAAATTGCCACCTAATAAGAAATCTTTGTCATCCAGTATAAAGTGTAGAATCAACACACATACACGGTTATCGCAATCATTATCAGCATTTCACTCATATCTTATCACAAAAAAAAAGTAAAAAAAAATTCACCACTTGTTTATTTACTTAGTTGGCAACGTGAGTGATAAGCAAATATTTTGTAATTTAATGACTGAAACTGTTTGCTGTTACACAATTCAGTTAACTTATTTATTGGTTAGTGGTTGCGAAAATGTGCTACATATAGCGCCTTTGCACTTATTGTGATTCCATTGGTATGGAAATTAGTTGCGACGCATAACACAACAGGTCGTGGCACAAACCCACCTTATATAGGTAGGTATCCGTATTATATGTACATGTTATTGTGTAGGAAGAACACTTCAACATCA
This sequence comes from Eilema caniola, assembly GCA_949126895.1. Classification (NCBI taxonomy): domain Eukaryota; kingdom Metazoa; phylum Arthropoda; class Insecta; order Lepidoptera; family Erebidae; genus Eilema; species Eilema caniola. The sequence goes on along the minus strand of OX421464.1, from coordinate 6,963,231 downwards.
ATAATGGAAATTTAAATCGATTTTAAAACAAACAGGCAAATTCCTAATAAAACTATGTACTCATAAAAACCATGTTTGCAAACACAATTACGGTTATAATACCGCTAGACCTCTCACCGTAAGTACCACTACTGTGTACTCCGATCATTATCTGAAGTTTATCGAACAGGAACAATAGTTTTAATCGAGTTGGGGTCCGTACGACCCCAATGACGTCGCAGGTACTGTCGGCTTGCCGCGATAAGACACGCATTCTCCCATACGATATAATATAATATAATATACCTCATATTGTACAGAAGGTATCGTTGTACACGGCCTACATCACCGCGTGAGCCTATTTTGAACACGTGTTTGCTAATAGACGAGCGGCAATGTATAATTTATCCACTAAACGGCTCAATAGAAATCTGGAAAGAAGGTTGATTGGGCTACAGGGCTAGAGTATGAAATAGCATTGATATGATACTACAACAAAAGAGAAACGAGCTTGACATAAACAATACGAGGAAATTGCTGAGCAACTACGAGTGCAAAATGCAAGGAAAATATTTTGGTCAAACATTTGTAAATAAATAACTTCGGGTGTGCTTCGGGGATAAAATCGCGAGTGGAGAACTCGTTTCTACCGTTAAGCCTCGCTGAAAACGACACGTAAACATCTCTAATGAGAACCAGTCGTGGACAGGTTTCGATTTATTGATCAAAAGGAAAATATGCGATGTTTAAAATATATTCGATACCGAATAACAATATCTTACGGTAATCGAAAGCGTAAAAGTGCGCAGGTCTGTGCGTTGAAGAATTTTAAATACCGTACGATTGTGTGAATCGAGAACGTGGCTCGAATACGTTCGCGTTCCAATGATGGTGGTTGACAAATAAACAGATTTCTAGGATTCGCGGACAATGCCCTTTGTGTTTTCATAGTTATAGGAAGAGGATTTTATTGATGGTGTGGTGGAGTTGGTATCGCGGCCGGTCGGTAGTCTCCTAGGTTTACAGCTATGGTGCGTGCGTATGTGGCACGCCATACAGCGGTACTTTCTGATTGGTACACCGCCACCGCTCGGCCTACCGAAATGGTACCGGGCCGATGAAAGTATTGATGCCAACGTATCGACGATGGCGTGGTTGATAACACCCGGTACCGATCGCTTGTGTAAATATCTGATATCTATCACAACGATACTTACACTAACATTTCTAAACTTGATATGTAAGTACAGAGTACTATCAAATTGAAACTTCATTGCGTATTCGTATTACTTCTTAGTGTATGTTAAGTAAAAAAAATATAATTTAACACATACGATAAGTTAGCAAAAAATTTTGTTATCACCTGCGTACGTATTTTTTTTTCTTATTTCTTGTAGGTACTATTCGCCCGTGAATACAGTACAGGCACATCGGACGATGAGATCATAAAGGATCAACGCTCCCTCGAATGCCGAAGCAATGATCAACAATATTAAATTAAGATGGCCGGTCTATCCGGCCGTTCACCCCGCTATTACCTTATTTATAATTATTTTATCTTTTTATTTCTCTAGCTAGATGGACTGATGTAACTTGGAAAGTGCGGAAATGATAAATTTCTAAACATCAACGAAATTACACAGCGTCTTATTATATCACTATTCCGGGCATCTCGCTGTGCTGGGATGCAATACGGAGCGGGGGAGGTCAGTGAACTTGCGAAACTTCACCTGTCATATCCGAGGGGAAAGGAACAAAAGCTGATGTAATTGAAGAAATCGCGGAAATATTTCTATTGGTAAACAATCGTGCACTTTGATAAATTAGTCGCGCCGCATTCTCTGATGGTACGATTCGATTTTGCAATTGGAAGTGGAACTAGAGACATTTCAAATTAGAAAAGTTGAGTGAGTGTCGCGTTGCACAAGAGTGTATCGGTGGCGCAGCGGAAGACAGTGCGGCGAAACAGCACACGTCGGTGATGCAATAAAGAAAGTGCGGAACTGAAGTAGGTTTTCTAACGCGGTGAATGTACTCTGACCATTAGCATTTTATCATTCGCGTCCGCAGGCTGCGCGGCTAAGGCTCGTCGGCCGACGACCTCGAGTGATGTCAGAGGAGGCGTCGTGTTATTCGCGTTCGGCGACTTGTAACATAGTGTATAATACCTTCGGGATGGGAAAATGACGATGTGAAATCGCGCCACACCACAGCGTGGAGTTACACAGAACGTTACATCAAACTCTTGCTGTATGGGAGACTGCAATGGGTTAAGTAACTAGTGTTGTCACACTTGTTACCTGCAATGTAGCTGACGTAACGCGTGCAACTGGAGGAACGTTACTTAGATGGAATATTTTTATATTGATACATATACATGGACACGACAATGTATTCTGTGATGTGTTCACAAATCAATATCAGCAAGGTCTTCAAGTTTTAAACGATGACAACATAAGCGCATGATTGTTTGTGTCTTGTAAGTAACCTACTTAATTAGCACTGACATGAATAACTGGCAAAAATGTGTTAAGAAGTGATATGTCAAGTTCAGCAGGCACGAGGCCGATGCGCGAGCGCAGCCGCGATGCTGTCCGGTGGAGGGGCTGTAGCGCGGAGGGGGGCATGCGGCGGTGACAATGAATGGCAAAGCACCGTTGTACTTGACCTAGTATTCTGGCCGTCACGCCCGGCCGGTGCAGCGCTGACGTTCGATTGATGACATGCGTGAGACCAGACTAAAGCACAACAAACGACTAACATTTCTCACATTAAAACTATAATTAACCGGTATGTGGCACAGCGATGGTTTTATGATAAGTCCGACATTGGCGCACTGACCCACTTGGCACCGACCATCAGATTTCTTTTACGTTAATCAAGGCATTTTTCCATCTAACCGGACACTATACTCATTACAGTACCAGCAGTCGAGCTCTGATCGATACGATGATGTCATTCGTTCGGAACGTGCATGTCAATTCAACAATGGAATCATTTAACTAATGGTATTATTAAGAATTCTATCTCGACACGTTTAGGGCACCAAACGTAAACATAAAGTCGATGTCGAAATGCATACAAAGTATCTCGCAAGCGGTTTCCGATATACATTATTTGTTAGAGGCTAGATATGTAGCCGTGTATATGTGCCATTGCGCAAGGTCGCCAGCGCACCTGCGTGCTTGCCGGCCACTGCAGCGACAGTTGCAGCTCCCACGATGAGCACTCTATTAATTAATTCCACAAACTCAAAGGGTAAATTCAGGAATTCGGACTCATTTGCACCTGCTAATCGACCTTTTACATTTTATGAAGATTAACGACTAGAGTTGCACAGGATTAAGTATATGAGGTTACTGAAATATACATTTGCACTAACGCAAGTGGCAGAATGTACCAAAAAGCGTTTGCAGCGCTTGTTGCCGCGACCGGCGTGCGCTGCGCACTCGTAACCATCCAAGTGGGTTAAGGTTTCATCAAGGATTTATTGCGGCAAGTCTCCGCTCCAAAACACCGAGCATTCGTTACTATGAGCTAACTCCACGCCGGTTCCGCTGCATTTGTTCATGACTACCCTTTGTTATTTCAATGTTTTTTTAATATTCGCTCTCAATTAACGTCGCCGCTCGGTCTGTCAATGTCTGCAAGCGAACAAGGGCATTTTTTTCACAAATAACCTTATTGGAAGTACGCTCGACGTAGTCTTCTATTTCAGTCATTCACCTGTCAGCAACAGTTACCAACGGCCAGACACAAAGAGAACCTGGACATCTTTTGTTTAATTAGTGTCGGACAAACAAAAGTAACTTGATCGTTAGGGCGTCCCTTTGTGTCAGCACTTAGAGAGCGTAACTGTAGGAATAATGAAAACGTCCTTTGAGAGGCTTTTGAAACTTGGAGTGTAGTACAATTGAGCGCAAAACAAACAGGTTAATAAGTTTCAAAACGATCCAGATGTATTACAAAATTTCAAAAGCGGTAGCATACAACTGTTTAGCAACTGCATGGCCGATTCTTTCGTAACTCACATCGCAGCGTCCGGACCACTCGATTAATTGTTCTTATCCTACAACAGCGGGCATTCGGCGCTTTTGTTTCATAAATACGATCATTGTTCAATCTAAGGGCACTTAAACCAACAAATTATTGTTAAACATTTTTGAATTACCTGGACATATTGTGAGCTACACTTTTATTTATAGACCCTAAAGTTTTATTATGTTAGAGAATGAACAGAATATAAATAAATATATGGGTCCTCGAGTACTGAGTACTCAACCTCGGGTTCAGCAAAGTGACTTGGATTTATGGCGTCTTGCTAAGTTCGCTTTGGTAAGTAAATTGAATTTATTATTGAGCAAACGCAAGACCTCGAAATTTGTAGGCCTATTAGAGACATTTGTAAAGCTAGTTCACAGATTAATTAATTCTACAACTAAGTATCTACCTGAGTATTATTTTAGACATTCTATTATGAAAAACAAGATAATATATTTTGAGAGAATCTGATATCAAAAATATGTACCTATAGAAGTAGCTGTAGTAGATTTTATTTGAGTTCAGCGAAAACTGCGTCTATGAAAACTATGATCGATGATGGAATTTTAAGTAGTGGTACAATGGTGAGTGAATTTAGATCGGTGCGCAGGCGGCTGCGGCAGATGTGCGCGCGCATTGTCCCGGGAACAAAAGCAGGTAGAAAACCTACACGACGTTTACGTGCCATGTGCTCCGTGTCACTTTTTCATATATGATATACATGTTTTACGTGAAAATAAAAATAAGTTTTTAATCTGACCGAGCAGATGGCCGCGCACATGTCGATACAAAAAACGGAATGCGAGATTAAAACCACACCATGCCTACAACACATCAAAATTAATCAGGAGTACGATGCAGTACCTACCTACCCGATTTACGTACAACTACTTGAATTTAATTTCGATTCGAATCGTGCTGGCTTTGTTTTGCTGCGTAACTATATTAAATTAATTACGATGGTTTCCCTTTGTTACAAAAGAGAGAAACGAATCGAATCCCAGTTATCAAAATTAATAACGGCAAAACCAATTTACTCTGATCGCGTAATATCCTGCCCAGCGCATTTATTGAGCTCCGCAGAGTTTTCATTGAAATTGTTTTCCGCGCAAATGTTGGAAGCCATTTACTCGCACTAGCATCTGCTGCCGTATTGTACTAAGCTTTAAAACAAAACAGCAATGAAAAGACCAACCGAGGGGACACTGAATGCCTTGTGCCTAAAGAAAGAAACGTTCGAAAAACGGCAAATATTGACCTTGTGGCAGATGTTGAAATCCAAACTTGGTTATAAGTGCATTTGAATAAACATGGTCTCTCGATAGTAACTAAACTCTGTTGACCTTCCGTTGTATCGAGTACCGGTGCGCGCATGTATGCATTTCTACAGATAGACTTGTCATTAGGTGTCCAAACAATCCATTGTTTTCATAACGACTTTGGTTTGGAGAAGAGTTAAAACACATCATAACAAAACTACATTCATACAACGCGTAATTGCATCAAGTAAAGAAAAGTAACCACACCACAGAAATCTACAGGCCATACGAGTTGGGTAAATACCCTATATGGGCTGGCGGCTATAAAGTCGAGAAATTGTAGACTATTAAACTTTTATACGAGACGCCAGATTAACAGAGCTGGTAATCTCAATGCAATGGCAACCTTGTTACCGTTTCAATGAGGTTCTTTTTTATGAAACAGGTTCGATAGAAAAGTAATTCATTATTGTCTGTGCGGAATGCGAATATCGAACACGTGCGTTGCAGGTAAAGAACTCGCATGTGCAACTCATTGTCTGGTCCAGAAAGGTGTTTTCTTAGCTTTGAATAGGACGAATCTTTGCACAATGGTCGGTAGCTTTATGTCGTTTCATCATCGATTCGGCGACTATATAGAACGAATAAATCATGCGTAGGAGAGAATATAATGCCGTATTTGTTTACTGGAACATCTGTTCGTGCTGTATCGTGACGAGGGTATAGAATTGGCAAAATCTACAAAAAATCGAGTATTGTATCGATGTTCGCCCAATTGTAGTAAGATTAACCCGATACGAGGTACAACAATACAATTTAGAACACCTTGATTTTTTTGTGTAGGTAAGTTTGAATGAACATCGGCTCGTTGATCTTGGTGTAACACTCGCAGTCCATTGCGGCATACCGCGACCTTACACGGTCTTATCTTAGGTGATAATGATAACAGATTGTTATGACCTTTAAAATGATTAGGTGTCTCGTAAGGCGATAACGTTGAAGTACAATGACCGTGTCACAATCCTGAATATTCATATTTAAAGGTCAGTTACTGTTACTAGGCCGTACCGTTTCCCAGGGCACTTGACTATTTTTTCCAAGGGGAGCATAGCACGAGTTTGATTCTCAAGCACTCTTGACTACCGGATGTAACGGGGCCGGAAACGGACTTAAAATAAAATGAAACTATACAATTTACTACACAGCAGATGGCCAACATTGTATCAAAAGACAAAATGAGGATTAAAAGTTAAAATGGCCGTAGCGTCCTGCATATGGCGAAGGTATATTATCTTAATTATCTCAGTCTGAGAATGTAAATTGGATAGTATCTACTATCTAGTCAGACTTAAAATGGATGTTCTGTAATTACGTCGATGCAAATTTTTTGAGATTAAATATTATGAGCGTGTTCATGAATATTATACAAAGAATTATTTTGAAATAATTTGAAACAATAGCCATTTGAATGTTAAAAACATAATGGCTAGATTATAATTGTTTGTTTGGAATGTATAATTCAGTTCAGACTATTTATGTGTTTTTTTAATCCAATTGAATTGAATGTTGCTCATTCTTTATTGGAAATGGAAAGATGTTAGGCTTTATTTGTCAATGCACAAAATCTGTTTGTTGTAATTTTGTATATCATCACATAGGTAGAGGAGTAGGTACGTGCTGTTCAGCCGAGCAGAAGTGCTTCATCTTAAAATTTATTCGCAGTTTTCCACCGACGCGTCACGTTGTCGATTGTTACATAGGACGTATCGTCACGTGTTCACGACCAAACGCACGTATGTGTACATTAACATTTTAATCTCGTTATAAATACTTAAATAATACGATTAAGTATCTCTTTGTTCGAATAATAAAACGGTTACAATTTGAATTCAGAACGACAGTCTGTTGTCTCATTCCTCGTTTTGTTGGGCGTTGTGGCTTGTAGCCGAATGGAAGGCGGAAGAGTGGCGCTTGCGCAACTGACATTGAATCGAGGCGGTCTTTGATTGGAGGTCAGCCGGCATTCGTATATGTAGTTTAACGATAATTTAATGACTGTGTTATCTTTAAACGTGTATACAAAAATGATAATATTATTTCTTCCTTGTAACGCGAATCTCTAAGGGATGACTAAGAGGAAAACCACAAATCAATGTTATAAACATTTCCATTATACGAAAGAGATTTCTCGGTAACAGGATGTGTGTTACAACAACAGCGCCCAGTCGCACGCGGAAGTCTACACGAGAGCATATCGTTGTGAGAGCGATACGTTTAGTTTGTTTTGATGTGTGTTTTCCGCCATCCTGTTCATAATTATTGCTGTGTCGTCACCGCCCTTGTTTACTAAGCCATCGAGATAACATCCGAATCGATACGGCTTCCGCACACAACTTTGCGAAGGAAAGCGTCATTCGTAAAAATCCAGAGTTTTACACAATAAATGTTGCAATAAACGTGCTAGTCGACGTCACTCGCAAAGTTAACTTGAGATTTCCGTCACTAAGTGCTAATTTTAACAATCTGTGAGGTCACCTTTTCGTGTCATTCACAACTCGCAAGGTGGAGTAAAGTGAAGTACATAAACCGATGTCGACGCATATATTATAAGCGGAATAGACAGAATACAACTTTTTTGATCAATCAAACTTAATCGTGTGTATATAGATTTAACTCGAAGTAGTAATAGAAATAAAGCGTACGTCTGCGAAGAGTGGAAGAAATCTAGTGAATGTGCGTGGCGTGTTGGCGTGGTTGGCGTGGTGCATCGGTGCCGCATCGCTATCGCATTTCGCAACGCGCGCTGGCCGTGTCCGGGGTCCACCCGTCCTTGGCCACGGCTCCACCAGCGGCCGCGGCCGCGGTGCGACCGTGCGCAACCACGTCCGCGTACACTTACGTCACAAACAAACAAAATCGGAATTCATACAATTACGCGTCTAATCGATACCACGCGCCGAGAAGTTATTAGCTGCGTCACAACATCGTATCCACCCGCGGGTTATTTTGCCGCTCTGACGTCAAAGCTACGCAGCTCCGTAGCGGTTGCTACGGGTCACGTGCTACGGTGTACATAACCCCACATCCCCCGCGTGAAAAGGTCGGTGCGTCAAAAATGTAAAGAGTTATTCAACTACGAGTGGGCGCACGTTTCGTGAACTTCGAAACAATGTTCTTCGTAAAATTTGATGAATTTTGTACAGCTTCGTTTTGTATTTAAATTGTTTATTAACCTTCAAAGTAACCGATTACGTAAATGCAAAGGCTCATTGTTTAACGAGAATTTTGATTGAAATTAAATTAGTTACGCTCTGGACTAAATGTTTGTTACGAAATGAAGTTTTGCTTATGATAAAATTTTATTAAAGATCACTGTGATTGACACATAGTGTTTCACAAGTATGACTCGCGGAGCAATGCTACAGATTATTACATGTATAAATCATCGTTCAGCCACGTGAAGGGGTTAAGTTAGTACACGCGAACCAGAGTGTGCTTAGATTAGAACATACTAGTATCACGTTGATTACATCAGAAAATCGCGCGATGTGCGCGCCCGCTACTAACTGCGCAAATCGTCTTAAAATCTGTACAAACATCGATTGTGTAGAGAAAAACAAGAGTGGAATGTTCAATAGCGTTGCTAATGACGCCAACGTTATTGTCGTATCGAACGTTAAATGCGACGATGACTTCATATCGATAGGGGATCATCACACAGACAATGTCATGACCTGGCCGCCGTCCGCCGATGGATATTAAACTCTAAAGACAATACAATAAAGTCTGAATCCACTTCACGTATCGACGATTCTTGGTATGTTTAAACAGACAACAGCCAATAATACTGTTTAATTATACGATTTACTATCGCATTTGTTTATATTTTTCAAAGCAAGGGTTAATTTTTCAACTAAATTAATTTATTTTGACTATGTGATAACCTAAAGTTATACCTATGTTTATTTAAGATTACTATTTTATACATTGTCATCTCTGTTTTTTCCTCCTACGTAGGGTAGGCACATAGTTTCCCCTACAATCTGTCACTCTTAGCAATTAGCAATAACCCTTGTCATACGCATATCCACTTGCAGTATGCAAGTGTTGGACTTCTTGTAACATGACTATATCAACATATTGCTCATCGTATGCTCTTGTATTAATAACGATTTTTAAATGAATTCATAGATAAATAATAGTACATGTCATTTGAAATCAAGTGCCATTTGCCATAGACAATTAAATGCAAATTTTATTATGACGTAACCCTAAAATGACAAGAGTATTGTTTGTCGCGTTCGGTTACACAACCGGTGACCGCGAACTGAGGTCGGATACGTTCTCATATTTATTATACGTATTCTTCAATCTCGAACGCGCGCGCTCCGAGGCCAGAAACACGAAAAGAGTACCGTTTCGCAACGCAGCAACTCGTTTCAATGTCACTGCGAGCGTTCCTGAACTGATCGTTACTACAATTCGCTATGTTTGAATTACTTCAAATACATGCGCATAGTTTTAGGTTTCACTTGAGATCTGAGACCACCAAGCTACACGCTTGATCAATCACATACAATATTGCGTTATTCAGTTACATTCTATTATCAAAACTTAGATTTTATCATAATTGTTCAATTGTTTTATAAAACAAATGATTTTTTCGTCACACATTTCAATGTGTTTCTATTTAAACTAAACGTCGCATCTACCCAAATATAACTTTTCAATGTCAAGAGTGGTGCAACTGCAAAACGTTCTATGAGTTTTTATTAGCGGTTCGCTAACAAAACATGAGATATTTTGCAGATCTAAATAAGTTTTACATCTTAACGACGGGGATTGGACATCACAACATTCTTTAATAATTGAAATTTAAACTAATTCAATATTAGTACTTGAATTGATCACGTGAATTGTTTTGGCAAGTTTGTGTTGGAAGTTGGAAGTGTTGTAATGTTGGCTGTCTGTGTGTGCAACGCTACGTTTGCGTCATTTCCTCTTGCTGACCATGAACCGCGTTACGTCAGCGTCAGAGTTTCGGAACGAGATTAGGATGCTCCTACACTTTGTTTCTAGCCAACGATCGTCGATCGCCCGGTCGCTCCCACTCTCGTAATTAGAGCTATTCTCAACACATGAGGGCATATAAATAACATTTTAGATGCAACTTTAGCTTGTGTAATGTAGATAAATCAGAGTGAATTTTTCGGTAAAAATGAAAACAAATAAGCATAACCACATGTTCTTGTTAGTAATAGTACTAATATGTGTTTGTTTTCATTAATTAATAAGTAATTAGAGATATTTAATGAAAAGGAGCATTTCTATGAACCTAATATAAGGAAAATTACAGCGTCTAATAAGAAACGAACAAATAAACCTTATCAAATAATAACGTTCCTACAAGTAGATAACAGTCTGATATATTTAGAACAATCGGGCAGAAGGTTACAGCAGTTGCACTACGAAATGATCTAAAATCGAATGAATAAATGTATTTCACGGTGACTAAAACGGTAATTTTACATTATACAGAGGTTACTGTATTAAAAATCGTGTCAGTGCAACCACAGGAAACTACTGGGCAAACGCCCGTGACTAGGCTGGCTAATGAATAATGACCATTGTTTTAAACGTCTGAAGTCTTTGCAATACAGTGTGTAGTGGTGAACTCACTTGCATACTCGCAAGATGACTGCACGAAATAATTAAACGCGAACCGGATAAACTGTAGACAAAAAGTGAGGCGCAGACGACGCCAACTCGAGTATTTTTAGTAAGAGCCGCATCACAACTGCAGATTGAGGGTTAATCGTAATTCTGGCCGCAACTCAACCGGTTTGGATTTTTTTTCAGAGGTCCTGGACCGAGAGATGTAAGTATCTCGTCTGCGCGATGGAAAATAGCCAAATGAAATGGATAAATCACTTGTCTGTCAACTCTTAATACTAAATTTAGAGTATCTTCTTAATATAGGAGTGGTATGCGTCGCATCACACTAAAATTAAATGCTTGATTTTGAACAAATAAATGCCCTGGTGTGTGCGTATGGAAGATTTCACGTAGGAGGCACGGCAGACAAATGATCCTCATATTTACTTTAACTAAAACAAGGCGTATCTAAATTGATGCCGCCTTCGTTTTTTTCGCACAAATCACCTACGCTGTACAGGGTTATGAGTAAACAACCAAAACAGAATTATTGTCAACGGGTGTCCTACAGTTTATGGTTCACAAATTGAATGTCGGCAACAGAATAACGAAAGTTATTGAACTTTGTAAACAGGAAAAAGCTGAGCGAACATCTTGCAAGATTTACGATATTGGATCGGTAGTTGGCCAGTCCCCTGTAGCCACATTTCAGCAAGACTCAACTATATTTTGTACGAACGTAACTTATGCTGGCTTTCTCTCGATCACTATAATATTTTTATTATAGCATGCTCGTTTCCTTTGCATGCACAAACGGGCACGTTGCTCAGAACATGTCTCGGGTGTTGTTTTTATTTTTGTTCGTGCGCTGGCGAGTGTGAAAGGACTCTGGCAATTAATGTACCTTCAGGTTTTGTTTTTTTTTATAGCGGTCAAGTCACCGGTCAGAAGAATAGCTCACAGCATAGGCTATTCAAGCTCGACGGTTCAACTTATTTATAGTTTGTTTTAAATGCGTTTGATATGTTTTTACCTTCATAAATCAGTTTAAAATGATCATTATTAAGTATGTCTAAAATTATCATCAATTTACCTCGGGCGGTGTGGTATGCGCACCTATCCATTATCTAAATTTGGAGTCTTTTAGGGGTCCTATATTTAGCCGCAGAGGGTGCGAGGCTAGTGACCCGATAGAAATTTCCTATGATTCATCGGTGCACCCTCCATTGTCACCCTAACAATTTCGACATCCCTCTTCGATGACGTCATAAGTGCAGCGATGTTTTGTGTGGAATTCATCATCTCCCTGTCATACAGAATGATTCATTGTTACGCCGGAAAGTTTATTTTTATTCTTCCTCAAATGTTTTAAAATGACACATTCTTCGTGTTGTTAAAATAGGGAGCCTATTAGCTACGTGCAGTATTGAGTGTATGCTCGCAAGTAATTAGGTTCAACGAACCCATTGCCATTTGGTACCGATAACGTTATCGGCACGAGTGACACTATTGTTTTAACAGGTATAATAATTGTCAGTAGCAATCGAAATTTTTATTTCTTTCGCTGTGCTTATATGTGATGTTGCAATTTGTGTCTTCATTTATTTAGTTAAATAATGAAAAAAAAACCACTCGCCCTACGTGGATAAAGGTACCAGGTTGCATATAAATCTGTAATTGCTGAATCCATCATCTGTGCCACAGCGCCACCGCGTTCATAGATTAATATTATGAATTAAAAAAAAAAGTGTTAAAAATATAACTACATGAATTGAAAAATAAATATCATGTTGTCTGTTTGTATTTACGCTGAATGATTTCGGCGGTCAGTAACCTTCGCGACACGGACGCGGCCGCGGATGGCAACCGCGGCAAACAGCGCGGGCACTCAGACGCCTCGACAACGACATAAAGCACGCCCCAACTCTCCGCACCAGCTAAAGTGCATCGCAATAAAAATAAATGCACCAGTGAACAAAATCCCCCAGCTTAGAGCAGTTCCCGTGACTTACGTAGGTTCTGTTGCTACCTCGTTAAAAACTATTCTCAACTGGATTGGAACGAAGCAAGGGAAAAATGGAAATGCTTTCTGGCGTGTGGCGAGGGGCAGTGATTCCTCCTTCGACATAACTCAGTTCTCCGTGAGCGGTCAAGTGAGACGGTGCTCACTTGAAGAGGGCGCAATTATACTGTCTCATTCTTATTTAATAGCTGGCACGTGTATGCTTTTTTGCTGTCAATGCAATGTGAATACACCCATCTTATGCAGGGAGCAGTCGCGTGCGTTCGACCACCATGAAACTTTTTGCAAAACTTTTTAATGTCTGTGCCTTATGCTCCTGCCCGACAAGGTTAAGTCAGTTCAAGTCGCCTTTATTCGTCGTTCACTGCTTTGGAGTCGCACGACGCCACATGCCGTGAGTCATCACCCGGTGATATCATGATATGATACCATCGTTGTTTTCCATGAGTGGAAAGCAAATTTAAGTACTTTGAGCGTTATTCTATTGAGCGTCAATTAAAAACAAGGTGGCTGAACAGCAACTCTTGTTATGGGTCGTTTGTCGAGATGGCCAAGGCTAAAATAAAATAATTTATGCTGACCTTGACATTGAATGATAATATTTTGAATGATGTAAGAGATAGTTCTTACTTAATTCACCGTTGATACGACTTCATAATTTCTTATTTGGGATGAGTCAATCCGTAAATAATTTAATTGATTGTGGATACAATTTCAAATGTAGGTTGTGCAGATGTAGGCAAACGGAGCGTGTCACAACACACGGGCGTCGTATCGGCGGATAAGTGCGCGGTTACGCAAATCCGCAGATATGTCGGCGCAGCGCGGGCGCGCCGCTTGCACAAGGTTTCGCAGACCTTTGTTTTACGCAACCGGATCGATTTAATAGCTAGTCGTGCGTTTTCTCAGCTGTGTACTCGATAGCAAAATTAACGACACTGAATTGAGAAATTTCACAAAATTATTCTAATGGCAACATTGAATAAAGCCTAAGAAATTGTAACAATAAGACGGGAAGGAAGATCGGGCTTCCGGTGCTTAGGCGCAATAACAATAACCTGTTGTGATACGCCTCCGGTTTAGCAAGATGCACGTGAACACCGACCTATCGTCGCTTTGAATTCTACTAACAATCGGATTTACTTTCGTATGGACGACACCTATGTCCGGCAATTTATTACAGAGGCGGTCGCGTATCCATTATGTTTCGTCGTACGAGCGCGTAGAGACGAGTTTCGTATGGGAGCATTGCACTATCGCCAGCGTCCGGTAGTCACATCCGGTGTTTTCGTACCACCAAAAAAGGTGCGAACACGCTTTATTTATAGCCCTGACGAATGCTTAACGTCGTCCTCGCGCATTCATTTATTTTCAGACTGAGGGAGAAGTGTAGGTGTAATAAATTCGAAATCATGCCGAGCTATTTCACGGTTAACACGTGAACAGCGCAGCAACCAGAAGATGGCCAAACGGGAAAGTTTATAATAGAAGGTGAACGTTGAGTCATCGAAGTATTTATAAAATGTAAGGTGGGTTCAGGATCAGTGTGACGCGTTTGTGGTGTTGGTTCCGCACGAGCGAGGACGCAGCGCGGCGCGGCGCGGCGACGCGTCGGCAGCGGCGGCCGCGCGACATTGGCACAGTTGTACGCGACCTCACTAGCCGCGCTAGTCGCGATCGAGGCCGCGAATAAACGTCCCAAAACAACGAACCAACACTGCGCTTGAATTCCGGCACGCCTGAATCACACTGTACAAATTAGCACCCGATGCGCACTCGGTTATCTACTCTGGCCGCCACACCCGCGCGAAAAATACCACTGACATATGCCAACTGCGCAGTGCGGATTACTTCGTTTGCACAAAGGTTCGTTACGCCAATCAGACCATAATGGCGAGGTACGAATGCACCAAAAGTTATACAACTAGCAAAATTGACGTACGGTTATATTACCGAGCGCCCAGTATTATGCAAATACATCGCTGTAATGTGGAGGTCTCTTGCACCACGAAGTTTTAGCAACTCCGTTTCAAAACGTTTTTAAAATAGTCAGCGTAGGCGCGCAGGTACACGGCGTACGATGGACTACTGCTGTGTCGAGGTATCAGTAGACGGTAACCACCTCGGGGCGTTATTTGGGTTAGCGTGTTGCACATCTTATTGAAATTATAGAACGGTTGCATGTCCTCTAATAATTTGTATCAATGGCAATTTAGTTTGAGGTATTGATGAAATGTGCGAGGCGGTGGCCGGGCCGGCATGCGACACGGCGGCGTCTACCGGGTGGCGAGGCGGGCGTCTATCGCGGACCAATTTGGCACATCCGCTGGCGAGCGCGCTCCGTCAGCACCGTAAATATCCCGTCCCGTTTAACACGACAGACGCGCAAATACCATCCAGATATATTACATTCCCAGACCATTTATAAAAATATCTTGACTCGATGATAGCGCAGTCGTCAGTCGTCAAGTCTTAAAAGTTTGCTCCTTTGTTGACGCAGGGAGCTAATACTGAGTTGCGTAATCAAATGCCACTGTATAGCCGTCATTGTTTGCAATACATTCGATCATCCGATCCGGCTTCTGTGCACCGCGTTACGCAAAAAATCGAGATTTGTTCCTTACCTGCATGATTCGACAAGGTTATTATTTTGGCGGGTGGATTGGGCGGGATGCGCCTAAACAATGTGCTGCGACAATTTTATACCTGAGGTTATTTACAAAGGACAAGGACTGCGTCACGTCGGGCAAGGAAAGGCACCGCACTGTCTGGTGCGTTATTGGGTTTAGCTAATTCCCAATTTTAACAAACAGCAGAATCAAATCTGATTTAAAAGAAATCTCACGGACAATGGTCACCTTTGTCACGTGACTGTATTTCCGGCTTGTAATGTCCTGTCGGCAATGCCAAAATTAAGAATGCATTATTCATATAAAAGGTAGTTTACATTCAAACATCCGGCTTGTCGTCAGAATTGACGTCACTGTGGTGATTTACTTTGCAAAAAGTCGTTGCACTGTTATTGTATGAGTAACTTCCTTCCAGGAGATGCGTTGTCATATCAATTTTTTGGTAATGCATTGCATTGGGGAGCGCGAGTCGCTAGCAAGGATCAAGTTACCTGCGTTATCGCCACCGGCCTCGTTTAACTCCCTCAAGGCCTACGCCCGGATACACCGCCCGAGATTTCTCTTGATAGTTTCTAGTTACACACGAACATCTCATTTGTTATCTATTGTAACACTCGATAACAGAGAAAGTGGAATACACCCTCAAACATTTGTTGAGGATATAATCGCTTTGAAGGTGATAGTCGAAATTCAACCCCCATGCTACAAAGCGAGTTTTTTTGCGAGGATTTTATTCGTAGGAATAAAATCTCATTATCAATTCTGAAAATGCTGTGCTAGCAAAATTATGCCAAGAAACTTTGTTTTTAATTCTTAATTGTAATATCAAAGAGGAGCAGGAAAAAAACCTGTTTTCATCTCAAAGGACAAGAAAAACTACAGGCGAGTGTTGAGAAAATCCACTTCAAAGCGTCAAAGAGAGTGCGGAATCAATATTAATGTTCTTGTTTACCTTTGAACGAGACGCGTTACAGCGGGATGTTGATCGCGGCGACCCGCCGGATGACTTGAATTTATAATCAAGGGTGCCTTCAGATCATATAGACGTGAGAACCGAGGCCAAAGGGCGGGACACTTGCTAATATTGCACCTCCACGGGTCACCATTCTCACGACTGCGAACAACAGCTGTATGCTGATCGACATGCTGACATGTGTAATCATTAGAATTTGTTAGGGCCCTGCAAGGTCAGCTGTCCATTTATGTAAATAAGGATTTATTTGACCATCTGAATAATCATCGGATGCGTTAAAGGATATCCTCTGGGAAAAAGTGAAACAGATGGTCATTTGGCGCCGTGGCTGGGTTACAGATTACTCGAAACAGCTGTCTACCTGCTTGACCTAACGAAGGTCCGTTATCATTAAGTAGTAGAAAAAGTGATATTTCCGCTCAAACCTTAACACATGGCAATACTGGATACACATCTGCAATATCCTGGTAATTAAGTTAACGGTCAGACAAAAGTAGGGCCAATAAACATGCGCGTCCCGTTTACCCAACAATAAGCAGAAATAGATACTCATTGTATCTAAGAAATGAAATTACTAACGAGCTTGTACTGCTCGCCTTAACTTAATCTTTGCCTATAAACAATACTAACATAAGAAACTGTTGCATTGTCTATCTAAAGACTAACACATTATGGGTCTATCTTATTTTCATGCAACTTGATTTCTCCGATTTACTTTTGATCAATTTCGATGCGAGTTCCAAGATAATTTAGTTTTCTCTGGGACTTCTCGAGTGTCATTAATTAATGTTTTGTAGGTAGCTATTGTTGATCCAGAACTTGTGGTAATATCGGTGGGATTAATCATGTTAAAAAAATGTGTTTTGTATATACTCTACTTTTTGGGGTTAACCCTTGTACGTTGGTCAAACTTATGAGAAACCTCTAATATTGACCGCTCATTGGTAACCAATGAGCGTTTAATATTTGGTATATTGATATGAGTTCGACACACGTACGGAAGAGACGTAGGCGTAGACGAGGGTTTAAAATTCGAATGAGAATTCCCGTCTCTGTACGTCAATTCTAGAAGGTTGGAGTTGTAAAAGTTTATATATTATTCGTTGCTTAGGTTCTCTGTAATAGTAATAACGAAAAGTAAAACATTCCGGCTTTGAAAAGCAAGTTTCGGAAAAGGCTTCTCAAGTTGCGAGCACAGCGCACACTGCCATTACGTAAGGGGTAAAGCAAAAGTTTTTACATTAAAGGCACGGTCGTGGTGCTTCCCGTTCCGCATCGCGAACCGCTTTTGACAACACTCCCTTTGATGACGCGACGCTGAAAGAGTATTAAATTTTACCTTTTACGCGATATGTCCACTGCGGACTGAATTAATATCGCAGTACGAATATACATGCGGTTTTTTGTTGTCTGCGTTTTATTGGTACATGTTCTATTTTGAACATGTCTGCGTCTGGTATCAAAGGCATATTCGCATTCACGACGTGATTGTCACCAGGGACAAGGATTGGAGTCAAAGAAACCATTACTTCGAGTTCGTGGGGGCGTACCTAATATTGTCTCAGATAATAATCCAGTTTACAAAAGGTTGGCTATTGCCTTCGTCGTGGGAAGAGGGATTCGACTAAATTATAACTACAATAGACGACTTTTTAAGGGCTTCGAAATTAATTTAAAAAATACACAAGAAATGTGTTTTGTTGAGATGTTATCCAATAAAAATAGAGAAAGCAAATAAATGAATCTTATTAATCCGACAATAACGACGGTCTTTATGCGGGGCAGGTGTATAGAATTCATTTGAGAAATCTCAGGAATGTGCTTGTTAAAATTACATGTTAAGGGGTGCATAAAAATAATATTGTTAAGCCGAGGGCTTTCTCAGGATCACCTGATCGGATAAGGGCGGTGCAGGTACCCGTATGGGAACGACATAGGGGTCAGGGGTGGTATGGTGTGCCAAGTATAGGCCACGCGGCGGCGCGCGGCGCTGGCGGTGCAAGCGCATTACCGCAGACCCTTGACCCGATTGTGGCGCGCAGTATTGTACGCAGCAATGACACCGTTTGCCTTGAGCCGCTAGCATTGCCGGAGATATTTGCAACAATGGAGGCCAGATAACATTTCAAAAGTTTGAAAATCCGTTGGCTCCTACCGGCCGACACGAGCCATTCGTAATTAATACAGCCGTTGAGTAATCCTATTGTACCGGTGATTGTCCTTTATTATAACGAATTTGTTACATGTCATTGAAACAAACAACAAGTTGTCAGTGGTATGATTAAGCATTCATTTGAACGGTGTGCTATCTACTATAGGGGCGTCTTCGGCGCCGTGGCGCAACGTGCCTGCAATACTTTACTTTATCGAGAATGACAACTAACTTTACTAGGGCGACACATAGCGCAAGCGAATAGTCATAATGAATGACTTGATAACCGTTTATCGCAGTAGCACAAGGCGCTTGACTCACAGAGGAAGCGACTAGCTACTTAAAATACAAAGAGCATTTCCGTTTCCCTTCCGACCTTTTTATTAACTTATCGGTTTTCTCACGATCGATCTCTTCAGTGGGCGTAATCGAGGAAGTAATCGATCGATCAACTTAGGCAGTTTCGATATCAGTTGCTACCAAACCGTTAGATCAAAAATTCTGGCAATTAACATATCCGCGCAAATTGAAATGAACGCACAGCAATGCGAGATGTTGTCAAAATAAATAAGTAATAATTTAACTTATACAATGTAAAGACTCACCTTTGAGGATCCGCGAAGACAAACTTCCTTAGCTTGAGATCTCGTAAAACAATTCCTTGTTTATGACACGCGGCTACTGTTTCTGCCATTTGTCTGAACAATCTGCGGGCTTCATGTTCCCTTAGTCGTTTCCTCGCCCTCACGTATGAGTGGAGGTCTGAGTGCGATCGAGGGAATATTAAGTACACCCTCTTATCGCCGACTAGGACTTCGTGTATGGGATTTACGTGCGGATGGCCATCTAAACGGTAGTGGGCCTGGAGTAAACTGCTGCAGTCTCGTGAAACCACCTGCAGGAAAACACTTACATTAACACACACGAAAGGAATACTACAGATCTAGTGCTTTTGCTACTAATAATACCTATACCATATAGGTGCGATAGCCGTGAATGTTTATTTGAAGGTGCTATAGGGGAAAATTGACATGTTTCCTTCAAGTGTCGTTGCTATATTAGAACCGTAGTCATTTTCCTATCAATGTTGACCTAGTATTCGTATCATGGCAGATTCTTATTTTTATTGTTCTATCAGTTTCTATATCTTCTTCAATAATAATATCATACAAATGAAAATACGTTACTATTTATAAATATACTACAGTATACGGCAATCTTGGGTCTCACTCTGTTAAAAAGATTCAAAGGACTTCTATTTCAAAGCGACCATGATTTAAAAGGGCTAAGTCTAACGTGAATAACGAGGTAGAAACATTTAGTGAATAGAAGCGAACTAACCCTCGTTGCGGATCTAGTCTAATAGTCTTCAAATAGAATACGGGTGACAGTCAGACAATTAGAAATCAAACGAACCGGACAAGATTTCTGTTATGATATTGTTTTGAATAGATAAAAATACGGCAACAGTTCGAAGTACCGCAACCGGCTGTCTACTTGGCTCTGTACTGTTATTTTTTAACGAATCTTGCACCCACTAGTGCACACATTCACCACGAAATGTCAACGACATTGTGCACGCGAATTCCAAATCTGACTTCCCGACTCATGGATGATGAATCACGTCGCGTGCGTCAAACCTCTTTCTTTTTTAAGCCGTACCATACTGTATTAATAGTTTTGGTTATTTCAATGGAGTCACCCTAGACACGTTGTCGCTTTTTCGATTTCTATTAATGTTATGCTTATGAATGCCGGGCGTTGTACGAAAATAAAACATGACCCATTTGACAACGTGTTTGCGAAAACACACATTGATAAGAATTCGCTGTGTTGACAGAACACTTGATAATACATATTTGAAATCAAACGTATTTTACGGGAGCTAACCTACTTAGGTGTTATCGATATTTGTATAATCGCAAGGTATGTATGTGATTGTATCTATTGCAAAATATTTGTAGAAGGTCCTCTAAACGAACCCACAATTTAGCGGTTACTTAGTTTATTTTAACTTCTGAACTGATCTTTCCTTTTATTGTTATGTATTTATTAAGTGGAGTTTACATATAAAATAATACAAATTCACAAGCCTTAGTCTTATACTTAATTAGAATTGTAGATTACTGTGAACCCGTGGTTGTCTCGATTGTTTGTAGTGATCAACGATCTTTTAAATTCTGTTTTCAATGTTACTGAGTATGGCTGGCTTTGTTAGTTTCACTCGTATTAACAGACTATAATAATGCAGCAATGAATATATGGCGTGTAGTTGAACTGGCTCATTCTGTTGTATAGTGGCGGAGCGATGGTGGGGGCCTCGCGATGACATTCGGTGATCGGCTCGTTATCAAATCGTCTATTTCACAATGTCAATGAGAAGGTCATGCCTATTTTCGGCTCGACCTGATGCGATCACATGTGATGTGACAAGTAAAATTCTAAGTTTATATAGATCAAATTTTATGTTTTATAGTTTCCCATATAAATAACGTTATTCGGTATCACACATGATGAATGTGAAACATAAACGTGGCAGTCGTGTCGGCAATAGTTGGGTGTTGTAAATACGCTCGGCGTTTAGCAACGATCACGTTGCCACACTTTAACCTTGCCAAGTTCTCACGAGGGAAGTGCCTATTCTGTGCCTTGACAATACCCATATGGGCCTTTGTTACTAACCTATGTATCCTGTATTGCCTAAAATTAAACACCAATAACCGAAATATTTCAAAAACGTGTTTTTAAAACTAGTTTTTAAGGAGGCATTGGAGGCCTTGTGCATGATGTGATTCACAGAAACCAATTAGGATATTTTGTTTGATAATTGGAAATAACCTAGTATTTTGGAATCGATTATCTATACTGATATCTAGTATTTTTTACGGAACGCGTGTAACGATAATGCAACTAGCTCATCCATTAGGGTTTGTTGTTAGCGTTATAATTGTGGTTATTGTTAGGTTATCGATTGCGAAAGTCGACACATGACATTGTAAAAACGGTGATGGCTGTGGCCTACAAGTGCGATCGAGCAGCGCGGGGGCCATGACATATAAAAGTATGACATCGCTTCTGTACAAGATGCTATGAACAATGCATGCGAGACTCGTGAAAATACTAAGTATTACTTTTTAAATCATTAATAGCTACCTATTTTCTTTGAACAACAGCATACAAAATAGCAGTTGTAGTGTCTTCAAGTAGTGATTATCATTGGACAAGAGAAATATTTCGAGTTGAGATGATAACGTGTGCAAATTATATTATTGAAATTTATAGTCAGACAAGTAATTTTTGGGTAACTCTGAATAATTGGATTGTAGGGAGACGACATGTGGGCATATTATTGAGTATTTAGTTTATCTCTACATGGGGTCCGATCCCGTGGGATAGTCAGAAGTTCAGAACCCTTTTACTTTGCTAGATGTTTTGCCCTTTGCGCGTTATTAAATGAGCCGCAATTATTATAGTAGTATCTTTGAAGTATTTGTAATTAAGTTATGATTCGATTAGAGATGTCGTAACCTTAGTTAGATAAATAGGGTTGTTATGGTTCAATTCTAAGAACTAATTGTATTATTTCTAGTCAGATGTTAGCGAATACGTGTTATGGACTAGGTATCAGGTCGAACTAAATTAAGAGATTACCTACGCACTATATCAATCAAACAAAGCGACGCAACTGCTTTTGTAACCCGGCACAATTACGACATGATGTGCGTTACGCATCCTAGCCGTGTCGCCAGACTAAATAGACTTCTCCCTACATCTATTTTGAAGAAAAAAAAAACGTTAAAGTAGGCAGGTATCATGAATCAATCGCATGAGTAAGTACCTATAGGCTGGCAAGTTCTTGTTCTATAAATATACGAAAGTAGTGTAGGTGATTGAATGATAGGTACAAACGGAATAGCAACCAAGTTCGATACATTTGCATAACTTTTGCGATAGTTTCATCTGATAAATTTGTCCTATGCAAGACTGGCTACGAAGCTGATTTATGTAGTTGCAAAGTCACTAAAGTATTTATATGTAGAGAAATAGAGTATAACCAGTACCAGCTTCATCGAGGTAAACATGTTTGATCTTTTCTATAGCGTGTTAGTGCAAGTATACCTATAGTATATTTAGGTACAAACTCGTCGCAGTTCCGGGAGTCATTGCTCTTACGTCAGAATCTAATTGGTAACTTGAGATAAAATTAAATGAGATATCTACAATTCTATTTCAGACAGGGGATTATTATTAACACTCACCTTGCAGACATACTCCTCTTGTGTTCGCACGTCCACACACCGACATAGGGATGAGCCCTCCACTTGTTCCAATAGAAGGTATTTTTCAGCGACTAGTGCCGCTTGGAACTGGTGTTGTGGTGGCGGCGGACTACTGGGGGCCGGAGGACTTGCAGGCGAGGGAGCCGCCGCCAAGCGGTCGGTAAGCACAGGCGACTGTGCCCGCTCCTCGGCTTTACTGCTATCCCCAGTGTCCGGAACGGGCACCGTCACGGCCGGCTTGCTCAGGCGCAGCGGCCACAGCAATGATGGCGATCCTGGTTCCATCACTTACACTTAACACTGTCACGGTTACACTTTATGTTCACAAACACACGCACAAACACTTATTTACGATGAAGGAACTACGATGAGATGAACATGATCTGCAACAAATCGAAAACCACTGATTAGAATTTCACGTTTCTAGAGACACTTGTGAATTCACTGCACCGACGATGTTACAAAATTTGAAACAAAACGAGACAATCGACACGATTTAGTAACGTTATTTAGTAAGGGGAAATTACGAATAAAGTACGAACCTTGAAATGATTCGCCCTGAGTGGATATCGTACCAAAATTTGACTGTCCGTGATCACGAACAAGTCGCTTTATAATGTGAGGAATTACAGGAAGTATCTTCAAGTAATTCATGCACTAATAGACGGCCAATATTTTGGGCCGGTGTCCGCTCGGGATGTTGTGAAACTAAACGAACACACGTCCTATGCTCACTAACGCCATTGCGAGACTGACGCGATGCGAAGCCTCGGACTCGGACCGGCAACCGATCCAACGTCCAATGTCGACACACCGTCAGCTTGCGTAGTACGCTAGAATACGCCATGCGTTTTGAAGTCGGAGCAGTAGCAGTATATCTATCTCACTCTTCACAACCGTTTGCTCGTTATAACGAAGAGGAAAGACTACAACCATTCATTTACGTTTGGCAATGCAATAGCCAACATTTGTTTCAATATTTTTCACAAGACCAGGCAGGTAATATTATTTCATTACATTACACATTCACCTTCAAACTCTTAATGAAATTAACAATTTTCACGTATTTATACGACATACTCATAAATATCAATAAACAAGTTTTTATATTTCGGTGCGTTTAGGTGTAGTTTGAAAGCAAAAGAAAAAATGTCATAACCACTGATTTCCGTGGTCATAACTTTGGTTAATTTAATGAAATGTCATTAAATTAACCAAAGTTATGACATTTTTGATGAGATGGTAGGTAGGTAGATGCTAGGTTAGAAACAATTCACATTTAGTTGAATTATTATGTCGCTGCCATTTGGTTAAATTAGCCAGTTACTTGAACTCCTAGGAATTAGGAATCAAGCTATAAAACTAATCTATGGCTAGACCGTTCATTATGCATCGGCCGGCATTAGGTACCGAGTGTACCGACACTATTATTTATTTTGTGGCACCGGCATCCAATCAATTTTATTATAGGCTGATAGCACAGATAACATTATACTAGAGATACATACCTACACATACACACAGGAATAGAAATGAACAGGAATTAAGTTAGATACCTAGGTCTCACAGAGACTACTGAAGCAGAGTACCTATAACCAAGGTACCGAAATACCCCTCAATACAAAGGGGAAGGTAACTTGCACAAAGATAAAAGTGATGAATGATTGAATTAATTGAAGAATGAATATTAATCAATAGAGTTACTTCGAATTCTAAAATAGAGAAATGGCCAAAGAATCAATGAGTCCGTCCCAATTTAGTAAAAAAAAAAGTTCGCTCAATGTCTTGGCCAGTGGTTCTTTTTACCATTTTATTTTTATTTACCTGTATTTATTTACCTTCAATAAACGGCCTAGCCGTCCAATAACTGGCTGATTTAACTCTATTATTTATTTTATCTACTCTGATACTATAATACAAAGATTATAAAATTGAAATTAGAACTCTTATGACAAACATTACGCACAGGCCAAAAAAAAAGTTTTATTACGATACAGGTCTTGTATGGACACCTATATCATAAAATAACTTTTTAATCATAACGATACACCTATACAATCCCCATCTGGACTGAACCTCTACTTTAAAAAAAGAATCCGCCATTTCGGAATAAAAAAAAAGAAACACGCATGCGCAATCGAAGTTTGTGCCTTGGCGCGAATATTTTTTTTTTGTTCTATTCATTTAAATTAAACAAAGTTTGGTTTGGTTTGTAAAATAAATTAGTTTATGTATTATAGTATGAGAGTAGATAAAGTAGTGTATGACACTGTACATAACTTGGTCTTATAACACTCGTGTGATAATATAAAAAAACTCGCCTACGGCTCGTTTTTTTAAAACACACTCGTGTTATAAGAACCCTTATTATGCAACAGTATCATAAACTACTATTTGTGCTAAGGCTATCGTATGATAAAATAGATGAAGATGACAGATTTATTTCTGTCTTGTACCAAGTAAAAACCGCAAACTATTACATCATTTTCAGCGGTAAACACAATTTACAAACGATGTTAAAAATATTCTGTAGACACAGTGATGTCGGTATACTTATAAGCCAATATTGATTGATTCGACATCCGATATCCAATAAGTTCTCGCGGTCTGCGTAGAGTAGAACTCGGAGTCACTGACGTGTAACCAAAGATTGTCCTTTATCAAAATTGAACGTCCTTGTGTATCGGGTAACAATAGATCTATTGTATATTCGCACTCGCGTATTCGCGAAGGAGGTAAGCAGAGGTGTATTTTTAGCCGACTTCAAAAAAGGAGGTTATAGATTCGCATGTTTATTCATTTATGACAATTTTAATTTGCTTAGTTAGAATAAGCGTCGGTAGCGAGGTCCCGGGTTCGAATCCTGGCTTTTACACTACACCGACGTGAATCTACTCCTAGCACAAGAAATTTAGCTTAGTTGGAGGGGTTAGAGGGAATAGGAATAAATAAATAATAAAAAATTAAGTGCGGTGCTTCGTGCTTTCGTATATTGAAATCGGTAATACTAATTAAATAGCACCTATTTAAATAATATATTTTAGTGCGTAAATCACTAAGTCAGTCTTTTACTGGAGTGACTACCGTCTGACTGACCCCTCTCATCCACGAGAGGAACAGGAAACATGCGCTAGCTAGAGCTTCTTGTTCCTCTCGTGGATGATCAGGTGTGCCCCTTGCAAGTGGCTTGGATCCCGATTCCCGAAGATCTTGGTCGAGAGAATCATTTATCATCCCTGCGTTACGTATTCTCGGTCGCATTTTCGGACTCTGAGGCCTTCACCTCAGAGTCTGAGGTCCGCTATTCCAGTCTAACTATACGGAGTAATTGAATTCGACATTTTCCGTGAAGCAGCTGCCACCATTCTGATCTCCACAACCCGTGACGACTGCTATAGATGTTCTTGTGGTAATCACGACCGACGACTTAGAGTGCTCTCCGAAGTCTGTAATTCACCAGTGTGATGGGATAAAAATTCCGGTAATCCCACGCACTTTAAGAATTACATTAATAACGTTCATCTCAATTTCATTTGCCCTTAGATTAAGGTAATTTTAAACGTAAAATGGCTTATCAAAATTATTTATTAACGCAAAGGAGACCGCAGCTATGAATAATTAATTCTCAAGGTCACAGTTTTACTACGTATTACGTAAATTGACGCTAATTTTAATATAGTTACCTATTACGACGCGGTTTTTGGAGAGTTGGTATTAAAAATATAAGGCTCTTGTGATAAAAGGTGCAGAATTTTAAGCAAGGACCTATTTTTAAGTGTTACGCCTTAAAATATTCTACAGGCATGTACGCAGTTACCTAATCTATTTATTAACAACCTTATTAATATAAATAGACAAGGTAGGTACTACTGAGGTTGCTAAAAACAAACAGGGTATTTTACCTATGAAGGATGACACAGCAGAGGTTTATTTTACATAACTATATCACTCCTTGCTTCATCATCACCGATGATGAATCATCACAGATAAAATTTACAAACAAAAAAATATCCAAGGAACCTTATCCCGGGAGTATAAGTTAAAAAATCACCAGATGTAGCATAATAGCTGAAAATGAACTGTACCTACTTACATAAATTTATATCTTTTTTAGCTAGGAAGTTACTATTGCGCAATTTATTTTCCTCGTTGTGCAAGAACGAATGAAATCTTATCTGAATAGTCAAGTAGACCGCACCGTTCATATTGAATGGTTCATTCCAGTTCATTCTAACATCATGACGTTTTGATGACGTCGGTTCTCGACTTGGACTGTAATTGTATTAATCGTCTCACGTGGTTACTAAGCAACGGACACGACAACGCGCGCAAACGACTGTGTGAAAACGTGCAAAATTGTATATATAATCTATGTTTATTTATTTTTTCGACCTCGATGTTGCTTGCACCTTTATTTACAGATGGGTCACATATTTATGGTATGATATAACCTATTTTTTTTTTTTTAAAGATTTTATTGGCAACTTGATGTAACCTACTTTCGATAGTGTTGCCAGTGTTGCTATAAGAATCTAGCGCGAATAGTTTCGGGAATGGTGTCAGATTCTAGTTAGTTCTACAGTGTTTATTTATAAAGAATTTGCGAGAGTTGCTTATAAATATTTTACTAAAAAAGTTAACTTGCGTATCGGATTACGCATTGATGGTTATTTACGACAATAAATGTCTGTTCATTGATTACCTCTTACTTCTTACACAGATAATATAATATAATTCGTACTTCTTAATACATATTTACCTGTAGATTTTATGCTGGCTGACTCCTCCCGGCTTTGCTTTGTTTTGCAATAAGGTCCCAAATTTTGCGATTTACCTATTTTTAATTACAAGTAAAGATAAATTCTGTGATTTTTCTTATAGGGATCCGGATCTCTGACGACATATTATTGTTAGTTATTTTAATTGACTTTTAAAGTTGTAAGCCCATGCGTAGATACCTACCTACTTATTCTAAATTCATGTTAAATTCAATATTGTAAATTACAGTTAAGTAGTAGTTTCACCAACTTAACAATTGAAACATTTTCCTCAAGGGGAGATGTACCTCAATGTCGAAATATATAGGATTTGAACTCGCAACCTACATAGAGGTCAACGCCAGTGGTAGCTGGCTGTCACCACTTATCACAATCGATCTGTGGATATCAGTATGCTTGCATTATTTATTATTGTCGCTGTTAGCGTACTATTGTGAATATTTATGATACTTATGAGTATAAGCATAAGGTATAAAAGTTTTCCGAAGTTACATAATTATAGCTATCTAAGAAACTATGACCATTATGAATTTAGAATAAATTGTTTTAAGAAAAAAAAAAAATACATTGATTTTTGTATAATGCTTAATTAGAGTTTAATTAAATGAGAATTCGCATAAGCTTCATTATCAGTATGAGAATATTTATGTTTTAATAAGTAATAAGTATGACGCACAACATTAAAAAACAAGTTCAACCGAATTTGAACTATTATGCTTAGGCAATCCCTTTTTTTTTAATACAAACCTGAGATAACTGCGACATACTTGTTCTCAGAAGTATATAATAATATTCTATGTTATCACGAAAACCCGTATTTACATTAAATCCAATGACCGCCCACCTCACAGAACACTTTACAAAAGTTCTCCAAAATTCGCAATGGACTTTAATACTGATATGTCATCAATTCGTCATGTGCGCACACTTCCAGTTAGCTTGATGATTCAACTGCGAACTATTCGAACGATCCTTTGTCCGTCCAGTTAGTCAGGGCACACACATTCCCGATTAATGAAACATGGATGATGATTTAAGAAAGGGTCGGGTCGGGTTAACTTAAGGTATTAGTGTCGGATCGTCATTTCCGGGGTTAACTCGTATAGTTATTAAGGTGCTGAGCATGTTTGCGTTGATATTAACACGTGTGCTGCTTATCCAATAAGATACACGTGTAAACTAAGTTCTAAGTAGACTGGGCCGGCTGGACGGAACTATGACAGGAATATTATATTTACCAATGACAGGACCTGCTGTTGACTGTCGAAGTATACTGCTTTAATACGTAATGTAAATTACTTTGAACGTGATCACCCAGTTTAGTTGAACTTAGCGTAATTAAAGGTTATACTGTTTTGATTGACATAGTTGTGACTTAATAACATAGAGTTGGGTATTTGACTGACTAGTCAAATTAGTTACTTTTTACTAAGCGTCAAAACGGACGGTTATGAGGAAACTTGTAAGAAAAATGTATTTGTGACATCATAATATCGTCATTATAATAGCGTCGGTAGCTTAGTGGTTAAGGAGTCGGCCTTACGATCGGGAGGGCCCCGTTTCGAATCCTAGCAATTACACTACCGACGTGATCCCACTCCTAGCACAAGCAATTTAGCTTAGTTGGAGGGGTTAGAGGTAATATTAGTAATTTCCATAATTTCGGTTGCTAATATTTTTTTATTAAAAAAAAAATAGTCAAATCATTTCCTATTATAGGTTGGGTGAATCCTTAAAAATAAATAAAAATTATAAAACAACAACCGACGTAACCTTTACTATGTACTTACTCTTTTACTATTCTTAATTTGATAAGCTCAGTTAATTAATTTATTTTATCTACTCTGATACTATAATACAAAGATTATAAAATTGAAATCAAAACTCTTATGACAAACATTACGCACAGGCCAAAAAAAAAGTTTTATTACGATACAGGTCTTGTATGGACACCTATATCATAAAATAACTTTTTAATCATTACGATACACCTATACAACCTGCACCTGGACTGAACCTCTACTTTAAAAAAAAAACGGCCGATTCGGAAAAAAAAAGAAACGCGCATGCGCAATGGATGTTTGCGCCTTGGCGTCAACTTTTTTTTTTCATTTAAATTAAACGAAGTTTGGTTTTGTTTGTAAAATAAATTAGTTTATGTATTATAGTATGAGTTCATTGCCTGTGGTGTGGCCCTAGAATAGCACTACCCCATCTCCTCCCGTGGGTGTCGTAAGAGGCGACTAAGGGATTCAAATACCGGAGGATGGCAGCAGCATCTTTCCGCGTACTAGCCACCAAACTGCGATCGCCAACCCGCCTGCCAAGCGTGGCGATTACGGCATAACCCCCCATGATTTGGAAACCCAAGAAACGGCCCCTAGTCCCCGGCGGCCCCGCTATTCCTGGCTATGGTAGCGGCCATGGTAACGGCGGGGCAAGGGGTGCGAAGAATCTCCGGCAGATGCCAGGCTACCAACCCCGACGACCTTTGGCCCTGGCAACGTACAACACGCTCACACTGCGAACCGACGAGAAGCTCGCTGAACTCGAGGAAGAATTGAGCAGGTTACGGTGGGATATCGTAGGATTGTGTGAAGTCCGGAGAGAGGGGCAGGACACCATGATCCTCAAATCCGGTAACCTGCTCTTTTTCCAGGAGGGCGACATACTGTCCCAGGGTGGTGTCGGGTTTATCGTCCACAGGTCCCTTGTCAACAACGTGGTCCAGATCGAGAGTGTTTCGACGAGGGTAGCGTACCTTATACTCAGAATCACCAAACGGTATTCGCTGAAGGTCATACAGGTACACGCACCGACCTCGAAACACCCCGACGACGAGGTGGAGACTATGTATGAGGATATCTCTAAAGCCATGCATAGCTCCCGAACACACTATACCGTTGTGATGGGGGACTTTAACGCGAAACTGGGCAAACGAAGCGACAATGAGTTGAGAGTGGGGCAATTTGGATATGGAAAGAGGAATGCACGTGGCCATCTGCTGGCCGGCTTCATGGAGAAGGAGGGCCTTTTTATGATGAACTCCTTCTTCAGAAAGCCGGAACAGCGTAAGTGGACATGGCTACACCCTAACGGTGTCACAAAAAATGAGATTGATTTCATCTTGTCGACGAAGAGACACATATTCAATGATGTCTCCGTGATCAATTCAGTAAAAACAGGAAGCGATCACCGGATGGTAAGAGGCACATTGAATCTTAGAACAAAGCTCGAAAGATGTCGACTGATGAAGTCTACGCTCCGACCAGCACCTATCCAGTTCCAGAACCCTGAGCACTTTCAGCTCGAGTTGCAGAATCGCTTCGAATGCCTGGGAGATTGCGAAAATGTGGATGATTACAATGACAGATTTGTGGAAATTGTCCAAACGACTGGGTCTAAGATCTTCAAAGCCCGTCGTTCAAAAGGAACCAAAAAGATTTCGGACCTCACCAACAAACTCATGGAACAAAGACGAAATTTGGTTCTGCAGTCCTCTGAAGATGCTACTCAGTATAGGCGTTTAAACAGACAGATCTCCAAGTCCTTGACTCGCGACCTACGCCAATTTAATACGACTCGTATTAAGGAGGCGATTGAGAGCAACAAAGGCTCAAAGGTTTTCGCAAGGGATCTGTCTGTTGGTCAAAGCCAACTGAATAAGCTGAGGGCGGAGGATGGTAGAATTATTACGTCAAAGCCGGAGCTGTTGGAAGAGGTCGAGAAGTTCTACGGACAATTATATACGAGTGTACGGCAATCTGTTAATAATCTGGCCAAAGACCCAAGAGCCAGATTGACCCGACACTATACCGAGGATATTCCGGACGTCAGCCTGTACGAGATTAGAATGGCTCTCAAACAGCTAAAGAACAATAAGGCACCTGGTGATGATGGGATCACGGCTGAGCTTCTAAAAGCTGGTGGAACACCGATACTTAAAGCTCTTCAGAAGCTATTTGATGCCGTCATACTCGAGGGACGAACGCCTAAGGCATGGCACAGAAGTGTGGTGGTACTCTTCTTCAAAAAAGGTGATAAAACCTTGTTGAAGAATTATAGACCCATCTCGCTTCTGAGCCATGTCTACAAGTTGTTTTCGAGAGTCATTACGAATCGTCTCGCTCGCAGGTTCGACGACTTCCAGCCTCCCGAACAAGCCGGTTTCCGAAAAGGCTTTAGCACCATAGACCACATACATACGCTGCGACAGATTATACAGAAGACTGAGGAGTATAATCAGCCACTCTGCTTGGCGTTTGTGGACTATGAGAAAGCCTTCGATTCGATCGAGACCTGGGCTGTGCTACAGTCTCTCCAACGGTGCCAAATTGACTATCGATATATCGAAGCGCTGAAGTGTTTGTACGAAAACGCCACCATGTCAGTCCGCCTCCAGGATCAAAGCTCAAAACCTATCCAGTTGCAGCGAGGGGTGAGACAGGGAGACGTTATATCTCCGAAACTGTTCACCGCCGGCCTGGAAGATGTTTTCAAACTCCTGGACTGGAGAAGACTCGGCATCAATATCAACGGCGAGTACATCACTCACCTTCGATTCGCTGACGATATCGTGGTCATGGCTGAGACCTTGGAAGACCTAGGCACAATGCTCGAAGACCTCAGTAGAGCCTCCCAACAAGTGGGCCTCAAAATGAACATGGACAAGACGAAAATTATGTCAAATGTCCATGTCGCACCCACTTCTTCTTTAAAGGTTGGAGACTCTACACTCGAAGTTGTCGACGAATATGTTTACCTGGGACAGACAGTCCAGTTAGGCAGGTCTAACTTTGAGAAAGAGGTCAATCGTCGAATCCAACTCGGCTGGGCAGCGTTCGGGAAGCTTCGTAATATCTTCTCGTCCAAAATACCGCAGTGTCTCAAGACTAAAGTCTACGATCAGTGTGTGTTGCCAGCGATGACCTACGGAACTGAGACTTGGTCCCTTACTATGGGCCTCATAAGAAGGCTCAAGGTCACCCAAAGGGCGATGGAGCGTGCTATGCTCGGAGTTTCCCTGCGTGATCGAATCAGAAATGAGGAGATCCGCAGGAGAACTAAAGTAACCGACATAGCACACAGAATCGCCAAACTTAAGTGGCAGTGGGCGGGGCACATAGCTCGTAGAACAGATGGCCGTTGGGGCAAGAGAGTTCTCGAGTGGCGACCACGCGCCGGAAGACGCAGTGTAGGCAGGCCTCCCACACGGTGGACCGACGACCTGGTGAAGGTCGCGGGAAGGGCATGGATGCGGAAGGCGCAGGACCGGTCACTGTGGAAATCCTTGGGGGAGGCCTTTGTCCAGCAGTGGACGTCTTTCGGCTGAAATGATGATGATGAATGATTATAGTATGAGAGTAGATAAAGTAGTGTATGACACTGTACATAACTTGGTCTTATAACACTCGTGTGATACTATAAAAAAACTCGCCTACGGCTCGTTTTTTTAAAACACACTCGTGTTATAAGAACCCTTATTATGCAACAGTATCATAAACTACTATTAACTACAGGCAAATACCCAATTATAACGCTTAATAATAAATAAGCCAAGCCCATCTGCATGCAGCTCACCTACTAATTGCTGGACGAGGGTCTGGCACACAACAGGCTTTCCTCTCGTGATTGGCGGCTCATTAAGCAGTAGGTTACTTCCGAAAAACAAAAACAGTCCGAATTACAAAGAGCCAAATTATCGTAAGCAATAGTAGAAGAATGGATTACGGGTTCCTAAACGCAAGTCTTTTGATTCAACCGAGATCGCTCGGAGAAAGAATGCGACTATCAATGAATGATATTTGATATGGTTAATTCCAAAAAAAAATAATATTAAAATAATGTAAGGAAATTGACTGTAAACAATTCAAAGGCAAGATGGATGAGCGAGCATTTCATGGAACTTGCATTACCTACTGTTTCCTTGACGTTGGCTGTGGACTTTACACGAATTACTTGGTCATATGTTCAAATCCTTATTGTATGACTTCATATGACCTAAAATACTCCGGTGCCTTGCGTTTAGTTTTTTTTTATATGAGCTAATAGTGAGTTGTTGTCTCTGTCAATATTGGAGAGAGAATGCAGTGAGTTATGTACAGAGGTCTAATACTAAACAACATACACATTTCACAAAGTTTTTTTTAAAGTGCTAGGTCAATATTTGCAACTGTACTGCAACTGTGCAATATTTGCAACTGTACTGCAACAGTGCAATATTTGCAACTGTACTGCAACTGCAATATTTGCAACTGTACTGCAACTGTGCAATATTTGCAACTGTACTGGAATTATGCAATATTTGCAACTGTACTGCAACTGTGCAATATTTGCAACTGTACTGCAACAGTGCAATATTTGCAACTGTACTGCAACTGCAATATTTGCAACTGTACTGCAACTGTGCAATATTTGCAACTGCACTGGAACTGTGCAATATTTGCAACGGCACTGGAACTGTGCAATATTTGCAACTGCACTGGAACTGTGCAATAATTACCAAAACTGTACTGCACTGCTCATTATTGAAAAAAATCAATCATTCGAGCTGACCACGAGTTCAAACCTACCTAAACCGTGCCTAATGTTGTGTTGATAACATTATGCTCTCACATTTCTTTTCATGTGCCTTTTAGGATATTACCTCTTACATTTACCTTTTACATTTACAATTAATTACACAATATTTATGACAGCCCATTTTTTAACTATGTACCTACCTTGATGGCTCTAACAGCCAACGAAGTTAGTTTAATACCTAAATTGTATTGAAATAAGATTATATTAGTTATTTTAAAGTTAATATTTTTTAATTCGCTCTAACATACACGCACGCGCGTATTTATCATAAGAACTAATCAATACACTGGCTTATTGAGACTGGTTGTCGTCGGCTCGCTTATCTTACTAGTAGGCCTGTTTAGGTGAATTAATTAGTGCCGTTTACACGTACAGTATTTAACCGCGCATCGGGATCCGTCCCAAACCGCCTGTTCGATCTGTCGGTTTGGACTGCGGATCGAACTGTGATGATATATTGCGACTAAACTATGACCACAGTTCGGAAAGGCAGATCTTTCACATTCCTGTGTTGTTTAAATATGAATTACATGTGGTAGTAGCGTTGGCTGGGTTCATAGTCGGTTTGGACAGCACCAGAAGACATCGAATATAGGAAACGAAATACAGGCTAAGATATGGACACATACCTTTCAATGCGTACTTCAGCCTATTTCTTTATTGAGTAGGTATAATACATTATTATTATTATTTTAGTAACTGATCAAAGTTCCTAATACGCA
Organism: Eilema caniola; assembly: GCA_949126895.1. Classification (NCBI taxonomy): domain Eukaryota; kingdom Metazoa; phylum Arthropoda; class Insecta; order Lepidoptera; family Erebidae; genus Eilema; species Eilema caniola. The sequence goes on along the minus strand of OX421464.1, from coordinate 6,928,157 downwards.
ATAAATGACGTAATTACGTTCATGAAAATTCCCAGTGTCGATCAAATCGCTATTTTAACCATTGTAATGGGTTTTATCCTTAGGTTTTATCTTATTTATGATGTGTTCGTGTTTAAATATTTATTAAGGTAAACTAATAATATTAAAACATGGCCTCGGTGGCCCCGTAGTAGGTACCTTCTTACAAGTTGAAATAGCATTAAATTATTTGCCTTTCTTATAAAACTGAGGAAATCCTAGTAGGTAGTTCCTTTGTATAATTCTATCGTGGAACTACTGGGATTTGTTTCACTCAGTAGTTCCATGGAACTAGCTATCTCCAGTAGTAGGTACCATTGTCTAGTTATCGCTACTAGTGAATTTTTTACTCCCACTAGTTCCATGAAACTAACTATATTCCATTACAGAACGATTTGAATTTTTTATCTATTATTGAACTAATTACGTAGTTTAGCAAAGGTAGAGATCTCAAACAAATAAAATCTATTGTAATTTAAAGCAAAAACAAAATACTAGTTCAATTTACTTTAAGTATTTATAAATTAGTAGGTATTAGGCTATAATAAAAAAGGAAAATATACCTACTTTTAATCAGTTTTTTTTCAATTTGACATCAAAATTTAATTGCTTAAAATCGTTAGTCTACCGGCAAATAAGGTAAATATATCGATTATTTATTGTCCGCAGAACGCGACACCGCACGCGCCGGCACAAATAGGGGCCCCTTTTGTATGACACAGTTTATAAAAAGAACATCTTAGAAAAAGTACAGTGTTTTATTCACGAAACGAATCATTTAAGTACTCCTTTGTTATTGCATTAGTCAATATATTTTAAAATGTGTCATTCATATCAAGCATAGACAATTTTTAATTTTGTAATTATGTTGCAATCTGTGTTAGTCCTTTTATTGTAATGTGAGGAACACGTAAACTTCAATAATTATTTTTTTATTTAAAAACATTGTATATTTTACAATGTATTAACGTAGGAATTATTTCATTTCGTTTCATTTACTTTTTGACAATTGTCTTGCGCAAATTGCAATATTTATTATTGTTGTGACGCAATTTATTATTATTTTAAATTTGTGCTAGTACTTCTTATGCAATGTAAAGAATCTAGATAGTTGTTTAGCGACTATTGTTCTATACAAGATTTTCTACTTTATTTTTAACATAAATTATAGTAAAATTAACTTCTGTACAATGGCGAATAAACATATTTTAAAGATAAATGAAGGCCAATGTATAATTATTAAGTTTTTTTTATCTTTGTAGATGACCGTAAACATGCAAAGATATCTACATTATTATAAGTACTTACATATTACTATATATTTATGATTTCACAAAAACTTATGCATAAATAACTTTACGAACTCAACTGGCTTTTGTGTCATACATCTTTAAGTTGATTAGGGGCAAAATATATAACGCAGAAGTGCTGCAGTTAATAGGGTTTTGTGTACCGAATAGATATGTGGAGCGACGGCGTCAACCGAAGCTTCTAGTAATACCTAAAGGGAAGACAAATATGTTGGGGAAGGCACCTCTGACGCGCGCGCTGATAACCATCAACAGGATAGCGGTTGGGGTGGACTTATTCTGTTGTGCTCTGGGTGAATTCACAAAGATTGCGATGTATAATAATTATATGTTATGGATCATAAAGTAGGTTAAGTAACTATTGTTTTGGCCTGTCTATTGCATTGGGTGTAACACCAGTAATAATAGATTAAGCTTATGAGATTAAATAAATAAATAAAAAAAATATATATTTTATTAGTATGTAGCTAATTTAGTGAATTGTCTACCAGATAGTAAGCATACCTACCTAAGCAATTTGTTTTAAAGGAGACTAAGATGGCAGACAAGCACACGAAAAGTGGTTACCGTGACTCATGAACGTATGCAACAACAGGAGCGTCATACTCGTGCTGCCGAAGTAAATTACAAGAGAGTTGCGCTCGCTGGTAGGTCCTCTCACGTTATACGGGGATCGCCTACTACGTGACTAAATATCTGTTCATTACGCCTCCACCAGGGTAGTACCTTGTAGAAGACGTTATGAACAGACAGGTACGTAAGAGGGGAAGACCCGAGTTCTACGTACTAATAGTCTCGCTGCCAGGAATGTAAAAGACAGAGTGAAGATCGGAATTTATGAGAACCCTGGATTCTGAGGTTTTAATTTCGGATGCGACTGGGTTAAGTCGCACTCGAAGTGGAATCCGGGGTTTCGACTTTTTCTCCTCAATAGGAGGTGGGGTCTCCTCGATCCCCGCTCAGTGCAAATATTTGTATACATGAATATGGGTTGCATTAGTCTGGTCGTGCCTCGGACAGCATTTTAAGCCGTCGGTCCCGGTTGCCATACGAACATCTATGGCAGTCGTTACGGGTAATTGAAACCCTCAAAAATCCAATAACTGGTCTAACTGCAATGTTTCGATGTCGCCTTTGGGTTGTGGAGGTCAGATGGCAGTCGCTTGACAGAAAATGTCAAAGTTTAGCCAAATCCACAATTGGAATGGTAAAAGCGGACACCAGATTCCAAGTTGATAGCTTCGGATGCGACTGGAATCAACTTTAGAATGAAGAAGAAGAATGATGATCGATGGTTTAAAAGTAAAGGTAAGGCACAAGTAACAGCGGTAGGCGACAGTGAAATGGCTATCCTGTAAATGATACTATTTGATTCCTTTTTCATTGAAAAATCGCTGTCGCTTGTTCCCTTTTACTTTACAACCATATATATAATTATCAGTTAGTAAACTACAGATAAAATTTATCAATTTAACATGAATGTGGAAATGAAAATGTTGCATCAGACCGGATAATCTGTCAGTTCCGATAGAATAGTGTGCGCGGCGCGGATTATGTCGTAACACGCGTTACATAATATGGCCGTATCGATTGCGCTGTTATTGTTTACTTGTTACGTTACGTGGAATATACAGTGTTCAGGGAAACTTGGAAGAATAACAATTAAATTATACTAATGCTTTAAGGCGACAAGGTTATCTGTTAGGGTAGTAAGTTGAAATATGTGGTCTCTGCTGCTTATCTAAATGCGAAAGAGTCGTGTCAAAAACAAGATTAAATACAATGTACCGACTCATGTAATTATGTACCTATGTATAACAGCTATCTGATTATGCAGCAGGGCATGTTTTTTTATATAATATAGGACACGTCAATTTGACTTCACCTCGCCTGATGGTAAGCTGAAGGCAAAGTCTCAGGAAAGAGGGTCACCATTATATACACGTACCAAGTTAACAATGGAAGCACTCAGCTTGACGGCCTCATCAAAAGAGGATTGTCGGTGCAGCACCGCGTGAAACCCACCGGTCCCAGTAGTGCTGCGACCACAATCCCCTCCCTGATGCACTTGCTGACTCTGACCCCTGAACGCAATCCAACCGAGATTGGATTACTATGGAAGGTTTTTCGCAATTTGCACGGTGGTACCCACCCGGCTGCAATTTGTGAAAAAAATTGTGACCTCAAATTCCTACAATTTAGGGTCGTACCATATCTTTGGAGCTCCATCCAATTTTACTGGCTTTGGTGCATCTGAAAAATAACAGGCGAGGCTTGGCGTGGAAGGTGAAAGGAATACCCCAGAAGAGCGGACAATAATGGGCGGATCCCGGGCTCCAAACCAAAGAACAAACTGTTGACGTGTTTAACTGAGTAATCACTATGAGCATGATGATGACAGATATCTGAGTAAGTATTTATTGATATAATCCAACTGGCATGTTTTGACTTCATATGAGCGTAATTTCCTTCACTGCCTATGACCTATCATTGTTTTGAATTTCGCTTTAAATAAAAAAATATTGTTGTAGGAAGTTGTACTGTTCTTTCCCGGATGACTGCAGTAGAATTGAATTTCATGACATGAGGGAAAACCCTTTTTAAGTATGCATTCAGTATATTGTTCATATCGATAAAGTCATTACGTACGTCGGAGATTAGGTACCATTGTTTGTTGTTTTACCGCTGTTCTTTTCGTTTGGGAAGCCCGCTTTTAGTGCTACGTGCTACTGGTGCTACTGGTTATGTCGGACTCAAACCAAAAAATCGCACGCCGACTGTAGGTCGTAGTGCTAGGCCGAAGGTGAGGTTGTCGTGCGACATATCCCTCGCACCCCGGCTGACCCAGGGCCATCCCTCTCGGTCTGACCCTTCTCGGGACTACTGACTAATCCCTAAGGGTACTAGCGGGCTTTGAGCACTAAAAGCGGACCGGCAGTACTAAAACGAGTAAGTTGCAGTGGCAATGGGTTATCTTATCGTATTTTAATATGATTGCTGTCAATTTTCCTAATCAACAAGGCTTGATTGGTCGATTTTTCGTTCGTACAGCATTCGACTTCTAAGTCAGTCGCAGCTTCAATTTCCGTTCAGCACAAGTATGTATATATGCATGGGTGTTTAAGTAAAAGTTGAAAAAGTTTCCAAGCAGTAAATATTTTTTTTTAAAAGAATTTTAGCAATCGATATCATCGAAATTACTAATATTCTCTCTAACCCCTCCAACCAAGCTAAATTGCTTGTGCTAGTAGTGGGTTCACGTCGTCGGTAATGTAATGGCCGGGATTCCAACCCGAGACCTCTCGATCGTAAGGCCGACTCCTTAACCACTAAACTACCGACGCTACGGGTTTGTTAAATAGATATTGTCCATGTAGATTTTTCTAATTTATCCACATTCTAGAACCCATAAATCAAGCTCAGCTTCGTTTGTGTCTGGAAGACACTGTGTAATTTCATTATCATCATCAATGTCTAAACCCTGGAATATTTATTTATTTATACAGTGTCTAAATATTTTTAGTCATGTTCGTTCTTCATACACTTATTTATAGACTCTGAACATTAAATCTAACATACTAACTATTGCACGCAAATGTTCTTTCTGCTCAGGGGTCACAAAACCTGTAAAACCGGACTTAGAGCTGTTTTGATAAAACCGGTTTTTGGTGCAGTCAAAATTTAGATTTTCGGTCTTTGCATAACACTTAAAACATTCGAAACTGCGATACGATCTATACAGGAAACCGATCGGCACTCTAAATCGTCGGAGTAGAGGAAGTTTGTGGAGTGTGTAAGGAAGTACAGAAGCAGATAGCTGACTTCTGTCTCTATCTACTCTAGTGGGTGTGCGAGTGAGATGGAAGTATATGTATTATGTATAGCTTAATCAGCCGTTCAAATAACTGCCTAGGCTGTTAATTAAACGGCGCCATTCAATGAACGGCCTGAATGATATTCAGTCGTAACGTTTATTACGACATTTAATAACCTGGCTGGCTAATGCTAAGGCCATTCGTAAGATGGGGCATCACCCCGAATTAAGGCAGAAAATGACATACATTCTTATACTTACACCTGTAAATCCCCGAGGGGGCAGGCAGAGATGTATTCACAGAAAAATTGTGATAGGTTTATTGAGATAGTTATGTAATCCGACTTGGATAGGTTAGGTTAGAAGGTCTCTGCATTAGCCTTCGAGGTTATTGTTTTTATAGCCATGCAGAAATAAGTCATTTTTATAGTTGTTTCATTAAATGTCTAGGCAAGTAATTAAATGTCATCGATCCAAGCTATTTGCCTAGCTGTTTAATGAAATGTCTGAAAACCATTCAGGTCGCCAATTGAACGGGGCCGTTTAGTAAAGAGCCTAGGCAGTTAATTAAACGGCTGATCAAGCAATAGATAAATATTAGGGGTTAAAGTATGAAATTGCCGATTTGTACTGACAAATTGAAATTCGTTTTTTTTTTAATTTAACGTATTTATTTAATCAAAATAATTACCATTATTATCTATACATTGCTGCCATCTAGTAGGAAGGTCATTTATGCCTTTGCGATAGAACTCTGGTGATCTAGATTCGACAAACTGTGTGAAAGCATTTTGTACTGCCTCCTGAGAAGAAAACTTTTTATCACATAGAAAATTGTCCAAATCACGAAAAAAATGGTAGTCTGTTGGAGCAAGGTCTGGCGAATACGGAGGGTGACGGATAGTTTCTAATTGCAGTTCCTGTAGAGTTAAAACGGTTTCTCGTGCTGTATGAGGTCTCGCGTTATCATGGAGCAATAATGGTGAAGATCGATTCATGAGTCGGGGCTGTTTCACTGCTAGTTTTGCTATCATTGTTCGGAGTTCGGCACAGTAGACATCAGCCGTTATTGCTTGACCAGATCGTAGAAAGCTATAGTGAATAACACCATGCTGAGACCACCAAACAGTTACCATTACCTTTTTATTGGTAAGCTTTGCTTTAGGACACTGTTGTGGCGTTTCACCTGGGGTCAGCCATTGCATTTTTCGCTTACGGTTATCGTAAAGAATCCACTTTTCATCACATGTCACAATTCGATCCAATATTCCTTCATTTCTGTATCGATTCAACAAGGCAACACAAGTTTCAACACGCATTTCTTTCTGCAGATCAGTCAAATCATGAGGTACCCATTTTTCACATTTTTTTATTTTATTGATTTGACGCAAATGAGTCAATATTGTTGGTAAGGTAACGTTAAACCATGCAGCTAATTCCTGGGTAGTTTGGCTCGGATCGGCTTCCACCATGTCTTTCAATTCATTGTTATTCACCTGTGTGGACGGCCTTCCTCGTGGTTCGTTCTTCAAATCAAAGTTTCCATCACGAAAGCGTTTAAACCAAAATCGCACGGTGCGTTCATTAGCAGTCCCCTCTCCAAACGCAACATTGATATTGCGAGCTGTTTCTGCCGCGTTAGTTCCGCGTCGGAACTCGTATTCAAAAATCACTCGAATTTTCGAAGTATCCATCTTTCTTGTCTAAGCTGAATAAAAAAAACAACTGAAAGTCGATAATCGAATGTTGCACATTTTTAAATGAAGAACTACATAGGTACCATGTGGAAAAAGTTTCACTCAAAAATCTCAAACCATGAAGGTTCTATGTCAATTCGAAGTACCTATTACAATGAAACGGCAATTCCATACTTTAACCCCTATTATTATGCTCGTGGAAGCAAATTCTCGCAGTAAAAGATATCTAAAATTCAGTCTCGATCTAACCACAATCTCAGAAATGTCAAAAACGGTATTCTCATAAGACATTTTTTAATTCTCGCAGTGACATTGTGATCATTTATGATTATAATGACATTTGGGAAATTAAGGTTAGATCGAGACTGATTTTTTAACATCTTTTTAGTAGGAGAACTGCCCTTTTGGTCAACTATTCCACTTGTAGAATATACTACTTCCGGGCTGTTTGGCCGTGGTCCATATGAAACTTGCGTTCCAGACGTTTCGTCGATCACTGCGGTCGACATCTTCAGTAGGAGGTCCGGCGTGGCGTAGACCTCTCCTCGTCGGTGACTTCTCTGTGACTCTAATGTCTTTTATCTGCAGAGTTACTTTAGATACGTCTTAACAATAACTATAGGTTTAGGTATCTATGTTATAGATACAGTCAGCATCATATCGATCTTGATTAGCTAACTACCTAAGTATTCAAAATGATCTTATACCTTGGTATTCCCCCTTCGTCTTGACTGATTGATTTGATTTTTATATACCACTCTGGTGGCAGTCAAACACACTGTCCACCTGATGGAAAGTGGATACCATGGCCTATGAACGTGTGAATCACCAGGGGCTTCACACTCGCGCTGTCAACCCTATTAGAAAAGAGAGTTTCTGTGCCGTCAGTGTAGAAGATAAAGCAGGACAAGCCTTAGGTCTTCCCATTAACAGCACAAAAACTCTCCAGTGAGCTCTGGCTACCCTACTCACCGCCGGGAACACAAAACGAGGTTATTATGACCGCGGTATTCTGTAGGGCGGTACTTCCCCAGTTCGACTGCTCAATTGGACGGAAATACCGTCGTGTCCTACCTCCTACAAAAATTTGAGAGGTACATCACCTTTAGTTCGGTCGATAATACAATTTAAATCAATAAAACAGTTTAATATTAACATCACTTTGAGCACTTTGCTTGTCAAGATCGATCAGATGCTGAGATACCTACATAATATCATATCTTCGTACTTGCAGGTAATATTCTTTATTCTTACATAACAATGCATTAACTTGATGTCACAGAGCTAGATAAGGTACATAGAGAACACTTAGAGCGTTTTCACATTGTCTGATATCCGATATCCGACATCCGATATCGGACGAAGTCAAATGTATGACATATTTATCTCTCTTTCGCATTTTCCGGCCCTATATCGGTTATCAGAGCCAACACCACTGTTTTGTCACTACAAGAGACAAAAACAGCGACTGCAAGCAACTTTCGACCTTAATGACATTTTCTTATTTACGTGTCTTTTCGCCGTAATTGATGACGCCGATATAAGAAAAACAAAACTCGAAGCCATGTCATGTCAATAAGGTCGAATATTGCTTGCACATTTTTTTTCTGTGCTTTCGTGCAGATGGCCGTATCGAGCCGATTTTGTCAGATAAATGAGAAAACAGCACAAGGTGTTGGCTATCGGATGTCGGCTATCGGCGTCCGACACCGATATCGGATATCGGATATCAAATGAATGTGAAAACGGTCTTACTTTGCAAGGTTAAGGAAATGTTTCATACAAATACGCATATTAAAGTTTAAGTGCGGCATGGAAATTTCGTCCAATAGCCCATATATCCCATAGCATTAAGCTGAGAGCTGAACAAGTTCAGTGCGAATAAAACGAGCGTTAGTGTAATAATAGGGGTTAAAGTATGAAATTGCCGTTTCATTGTAATAGGTACTTCGAATTGACATATAACCTTCATGGTTTGAGATTTTTGAGTGAAACTTTTTCCACATGGTACCTATGTAGTACTTCATTTAAAAATGTGCAACATTCGATTATCGACTTTCAGTTGTTTTTTTTATTCAGCTTAGACAAGAAAGATGGATACTTCGAAAATTCGAGTGATTTTTGAATACGAGTTCCGACGCGGAACTAACGCGGCAGAAACAGCTCGCAATATCAATGTTGCGTTTGGAGAGGGGACTGCTAATGAACGCACCGTGCGATTTTGGTTTAAACGCTTTCGTGATGCAAACTTTGATTTGAAGAACGAACCACGAGGAAGGCCGTCCACACAGGCACAGATAACATAATACTAAAGTACAGATACCTCATCCCATACAAAAAAATGAGGCCATCATAACTCGGGCAATTTTACGGGCTAAATTTAAATATTTATATTCGCCACTAGATGTCAACAATATAGCCCGAGGTTCAGCTTACGTTTTACAGTAGTAACTGCTAGATGGTGGTGTACTAGTGTCATTCATAAATGGCAATATAAATAAACATAGGTAGGCACATTATTACTACTATTTATTTAAGAAGATTGACTGTGAGTGATGTTAGTATAGACCGCATCTCCAAACTCGCAATCGGGCTCTTTCCACAGCGGATCTTCGCAAGAAAAAAAGGGTAATACCCTCGTTTGTCAGATAAGAGGGTTCTTGAGTGTGTTGAGTACGAATTAGATGTCATTTTTGTAATCCACAATGGCCGCCACGGTGTACTAGCTAAATTGCAATATGGGTATGGTTTATTAGGTTTTTGAGTATGCTGAGTGTGAATTTGATGTCATTTTTGGGATCCAACTACTACTACTACTGTACTATATTTTGTCAAGAAGTATAAATAATTAATCTGATATTCTCGTGTCACAATGTTCGTTCCCATACTCCTCCGAAACGGCTCGACCGAAGTCTGAGAATCGCCTACTATTTATTTTTCATTCCCCAGTCCGCGATAACGGACATCCACGCGGGCGGAGCCGCGGGCAACAGCTAGTAATAATATAAATTACCAAAGAGGTAAAATAATATGGATCGCATCTTCAAACTTGCAATCGGGTTACTACTTCACATTTCTTGTATGCTGAGTATGAATTAGATGTTAATCAAAGTCCAATTTATACAAAATTGCAATACGGGTATGGTCTAACTTGTTTTTGAGTAGGTGTGCTGAGTACGAATTTGGTGTCATTTTTGGTGGTTATGTTGAACTCGAACCGATTAAAAACACACCTCATGCCAGAGTAGGTATATCCAGTCGAGTTCAACATAACTGTTATCACCGACGGCTGGCGCGGCGGCACGGCGCGGTGGTCGGTGGACATGTCGGACTCGAACTCGAACCGACTAAGCCGTCGCGGATGCACCGCGTATATGTCGAGTACGACATAAGCACTCCCGCCTTACATAAGTACTTATGAACGACGTGGGACGTCGGCATACCTACCAAGAATGGGACAAGAACGTCGAATGGGAAAAGTCCGGCACGACAAACGACTCAAAACAAAGTGCCTCAGCCCCTTGACTTTTACATGAGCGACTGCCGTTTGACCTACTATCCTCAAGAAGCAAAATTGCACTAGAGTCGCATCCATTAATCAGTGGGTGGTACGAATAGCTCAAAATGACTCAGTCCCTTGACTTTTACATGAGCGACTGCCGTTTGACCTACTATCTTAAAGAAGCAAAATTGCACTAGAGTCGCATCCATTAATCAGTGGGTGGTACGAATAGCTCAAAATGACTCAGCCCCTTGACTTTTACATGAGCGACTGCCGTTTGACCTACTATCCTCAAGAAGCAAAATTGCACTAGAGTCGCATCCATTAATGAGTGGGTGGTACGAATAGCTCAAAATGACTCAGCCCCTTGACTTTTACATGAGCGACTGCCGTTTGACCTACTATCCTCAAGAAGCAAAATTGCACTAGAGCCGCATCCATTAATCAGTGGGTGGTACGAATAGCTCAAAATGACTCAGCCCCTTGACTTTTACATTAGCGACTGCCGTTTGACCTACTATCCTCAAGAAGAAAGCTGGCACCAGAGTCCCATCCGTTTATCAGTTAGGGTTTACGAATAACTCAAAATGACTCGGACTCCTTAAATTTTACCTGACCGACTACCCTCTGACCTACGGGTCCTACCCCTACTGCCCTACCCAAGAAAAGAGCTAATGGAATCTTTCAACAAAAATTCTTTAATTGAGGAATGGTCACCAAGTCACCAATCCTATGAGAGATTTGACATCGGTCTTCGAAGGGCTCCAACTTCCTTTAACGATTGCCATAGATATTCTGACTGGCAGCCACAGAGACTATTGTTGCGCTGGCGGCATAGACACAGCGAGATAGGATGAATCGATCAAGCGAGCGGCCGTATGTGCGAGCGAGAAAGTCGTCTCATAGGAGCTGGTTATAGGTAGTTATATCATCCGCTCGCTTGGCTCGTCGCCGTGTGTCGTTGTATGTGCGGTAGGTACTACTACTGACTACCTTGATGTAGATACATTTTATTAAGTTCGCTTTATGTACTTAGGTATAAATGTTACCCTATTCCTGTTTAGTAATTGATCTGATATTAAATTTGATAGGTAGGTAGGTAAGTAGGAAGGCGTGTGTCTTTTCGGACGACAATATACCTGCCTGAAATGATACTTTCAATTAATAAAGCCGTTTAACTAAAAAGTATTAGGTAGATACCTACCTTCCTTTTTGTTATTTTCACGGTCACCCATCCTTAAACCGACCTGGCTAATATCGCTTAAAACTTCAAATGTTAAGAACGGTCACCCAGGGTTGTGCAAAAGTAGAAAGAATACTAATTTGGATACGGAGTCTTAGTCGGGCGTCGGCCCCCGGGGGCCTAAGCTCCAAAACCCGGTACTTACCGATTGAAAAAGTAATTTTAAGAGTTCTAACTCAAGTGGAAACTGGAAAAATGCCTGTGAAAAAATTATATAAATTCATTATTTACAATACACCAACTCAGAAAGTACCCCAGTAGATAGGTTGTCTTTAAAAAATGAGGCAGAAACTAGGTACCTACCGTTATTATTTCAGTAGAAATATGCGAGAAATATTCCAAATATAATTTTTGAAGTGAAAACTTCTTTAGCGGCGTTGGATGGGTGTAAAATATTAAGGAAGCGTCAGGATTAGTTGACCTTTGAACCGTAACCGACGATTGACGTCATACAAGATTAGGTACAGACTATGTATTTTGCAATTTACAATAGATATCGTCGTAGCTTAAACGGAAAGCACGTCGACTGTAAGTCCTTATAGTTTCAGATAGTATCGGGTTCAAACCACCTGGCCTTCAGGGATTTTTTGTGATTGTTTTTTCTTATTTATAATTTATTACTTTTAGTGATTATTTTTTCTTTTTGTAATTTATTACTTTTTATGATAATTTTTTCTTTCTGTAATTTATTATTTTTTGTGATTATTTTTTCTTTTTATAATTTATTAATTTCTTCTGACAGAAAATTAGCAGAAAATAAGTGATAGGTTCTATGATTAGCGCTATATTATAGGTATGGTACGGTATGTTCTTTTTTATCTTTTTCTATGTATATAACGAAGAAAGAAAAAAAGAAAATGTTTTCACTTCTGCCGACACTCCCAGAGTGCAACCCATCTTTTTTTTTTCAAATCCGTACTCAGCATATTTAATAGCCCTTGTTATTTCTAATAGGTAAGAAGTAGGTACTACCTATCTATCTAGTACTACCTACCTACCTAACCTAGTATTACCTACACAACGCGCGCGCCCCAGGAGCGTTATTTTTCTTAATTTGTTTAAATTGCTTTAAATATTTCGGTTACCAAATTGACTGCTCCCCGCTTAAATCCAACGTTTTGCTTTTGTTCACCCAAGTACTAATATGTGAACTAACATGAACAAATATGTACCTACCCTAGAACACTGGGGAGAGTTATTATTATTTTTAAATTTTAAACAAATAATATTATTATGACTCCCCCGTCCTTTTCGCGTGGGGGGTTAAAAATAAATAAGCATTCTAAACGTTTTATAGGATTGTTTAATTTTCATTGACAAAGTGACAACCCTAACACTCAAGTTGAAGGCGTTGTATGTTCGGAACAAAGGGTATACATACCTACGAAATTTTGTAGATTATAAAAACAGCGGTTTTCTTCAACAATAAATGTGGTACGTTAAAAAATACAGAACAAAAGTAACTTTTAAATTGTTAGTTTTAATCATACTCCTAAAATAATTAAAAAAGAAACTAATCAATTGTTAATTGCAGTAAATCTCGTTCGATATGTTTTTTGTTTGAGTAACAGCCGTGAAATATAGAGAATTGAATAACACGCCATCTATTGTGTGTATCGTATTGCACAGAATCGGCAGTATCATTATAGTACCGATAAAAGACGGGAAGGGCGCTGCATAATTATAACAAATTGTCGAAATTAGGTTTAAAAGTTCATTATTTTATGTTTATGAGGAACAAATATCAAAGTTTTATGAAAAAATAATATTAATAGGATTTAATTCTTATTCATTTAGAATTTTATGTTAAATTGATACACATAACGCCATCTAGAATATTTTATTAGTCACTAATAAAATTTGTTCGTAGTGGGGACCCAGTGACACAGGTGAATAACAATGAATTGAAAGACATGGTGGAAGCCGATCCGAGCCAAACTACCCAGGAATTAGCTGCATGGTTTAACGTTACCTTACCAACAATATTGACTCATTTGCGTCAAATCAATAAAATAAAAAAATGTGAAAAATGGGTACCTCATGATTTGACTGATCTGCAGAAAGAAATGCGTGTTGAAACTTGTGTTGCCTTGTTGAATCGATACAGAAATGAAGGAATATTGGATCGAATTGTGACATGTGATGAAAAGTGGATTCTTTACGATTACCGTAAGCGAAAAATGCAATGGCTGACCCCAGGTGAAACGCCACAACAGTGTCCTAAAGCAAAGCTTACCAATAAAAAGGTAATGGTAACTGTTTGGTGGTCTCAGCATGGTGTTATTCACTATAGCTTTCTACGATCTGGTCAAGCAATAACGGCAGATGTCTACTGTGCCGAACTCCGAACAATGATAGCAAAACTAGCAGTGAAACAGCCCCGACTCATGAATCGATCTTCACCATTATTGCTCCATGATAACGCGAGACCTCATACAGCACGAGAAACCGTTTTAACTCTACAGGAACTGCAATTAGAAACTATCCGTCATCCTCCGTATTCGCCAGACCTTGCTCCAACAGACTACCATTTTTATCGTGATTTGGACAATTTTCTATGTGATAAAAAGTTTTCTTCTCAGGAGGCAGTACAAAATGCTTTCACACAGTTTGTCGAATCTAGATCACCAGAGTCCTATCGCAAAGGCATAAATGACCTTCCTACTAGATGGCAGCAATGTATAGATAATAATGGTAATTATTTTGATTAAATAAATACGTTAAATTAAAAAAAAAAACGAATTTCAATTTGTCAGTACAAATCGGCAATTTCATACTTATTCCCTATATATTTAAGTGTCTAAAGGCCTTGAAAATAAGGAGCTTATTATGCTTCTGTATTTCAGAAGGGAGGAGGTATTTATTTAGCACTAGCTGTTATCCGTTGCTCCGCTCGCGTCCCTTCCCAAGTTATTGTCTGTCTGTGTACCAAATTTTACCATTGCTTCAGAGATTTAGGTGCGACGAGTCCCTCTGTCTTCAATCATCTGTCTATATTCTATGTCTATATCTGTGAATGTCAATCTCTATTAAAAACCGGCAATAATTATTTAATTTTTAATCACAAATTACTTTTCTATATTTGGATAGATATATGAATTATGATAGAGCTAAAACAATACAAGTAAGTCATTAAGTCTACTGACTTAATTCTCTAATGAAATGTAAAAAAATTATAAAATAACTGCAAATACCCGGAATACAGTACCTACATATCCTGTTTTGTGACCCCTACCTCTGACCTTCTTAATTAAATACCAGTTCGAGATTTAGATGAATAAAATAAATTATATTAACACTTATTTAAGTATTAAAACTGCCATTTATCGTGTAAAAACTGCCAATTTTGGGGAAAAAACTGCATATCATGGTCCGTATACACTGTGTACAGTCGATAAAGAAGGCTTATCATTCAGTTAATTAAGTACGTGTGCACTTTCATATCAGGAAAAAGGCCATCAAGTATATCATTAAGAGTTTATCATTTACACAATACATATAAAGCTACCATGACGCAATTCTAGTTTCCTGTCATGTCACCTCCATCAATGCGAAACGAGCTGTTTATATTTCACACTATGTTGGTTGTTGGCCTCAGATCACATTAAGACATTGGCTTGTTGGCTGATGTTGGCCTTAACAGCAAGTTCTCATAAGGAAGTATGGTGAGTAATTTGTTATTACTAAATGTTGCTTAAAGGAAATGGCTCTGATTAAGGTCTCTGATTCAATTTTGACGCAAATGAACGAAGGTCGACAGATGTCCTTTTTGGTCTGCGTAAATATGGCCGGAGACTGGATCATGGAATCGAAAGAAATAAGAAATATGTATTACATTGTCACACAGTTATATTTACTCGCAAACTAGGAAAAGGGTTCTAGAATTTGGATAAATATGCTAAGATATTTTTTGCTTAAATGCAAACATATTCGACATAGCAACATCCAAACCCAATACACATATTTACCCTAAATGGATATCAAGATTGCGATCTCTGAATTAACAGTGGGATTCTCTACCACCTGCATGGTTTATTGAACTGCTACTTTTCTGACAGTATCTTCGGCCAATTGAGTAGTCCGCCTGGGGAAGCACCTCCGTCCAACAGAATACCGCGGTCATAAACACCTCGCGTTGTGTTCCCGGCGGTGGGTAGGGTAGCCAGAGCTCACTGGAGAGTTTTTGTGCTGTCATGACGGGAAGACCTAAGGTTTATCCTGCGTTATCTTCTACACTGAGGGCACAGAAAATCGGTCAGCGCGAGTGTGACGCCCCTGGTGTTGCACACGTCCATAGGCCACGGTAAACTTTCCACCTAGTGAGCCGTGTGCTTGTCTGCCACCTAAGTGGTATAAAAAAAGTGAAACAATTTGCCCCAGACGTGAAACCACTTCTAGAAATGGGTTTTTGTATTTTGCAAGAAATATAGGCTACAGTAACCGCCCATCATCAGACGAAGTGCGTTAGTTTATCAGATATACGCGTGTTCTGGATATTACAGACTTGCAATGTGAATAATCAGAATGACCGGTAGGTAATTATTTACGCCTTTTGTCGCTGATTGTATTATTGAATCACTCATGCGGGCATCCACGCGTCGCATCGTGAAAACCTTATGAATTTACTTTGCACGACTTAGTGCAAATTATCTATAATACGTACTTATCCGTACGTATCAAGCACGATGCAGAGGTAGCGAGACTATATTTTTTGGTTCCACATAGCTCATAATATCAGTGTTTATATGAGTATATTTTTGTGGGAGAAACCAATAAGTAAATATATTTCAACTGCATTACAACTTCTGTTTAAACTGACTTGAGCAATAGTGAGTTTTCCTGCTTGTATGGATTTTACTATACATTGCAAAACAAAGCCCAACATACAGCAATTCATAAAGTAATATCAAAAATATATTGCGTAGTTTTGATATAAATTATTACTTTCCGGGTGGTAACATAAAAATAACAATTTCGTGACCAGTGGGAAATGTTATTCAAATAATAAACCATTGTGTCGTCATTATTTAAAAAGTTTGCATTCATCCGGTGAAAGTGCTCAAGCATCTTGTTCAGAATAAGAGCCGTTATTTTAATTACTTTTGCGATGCCGTGAGAAAAAAAACGTTCAAGAGCGAATCGGACCTGCTCACTAAGCGTTCCGTACCATCGTACAAGATTATACCTAAGATTTATAATTTAGAAAACGGGAATTAACGCGATCATGGTATAGGTACTTGACGTTTCGACCAGGTTACACCGGCCGTGGTCACAGGCTGACTGGCTCAGCGGTGGAAGCCCGCCGTCTTCGAATCCGTGAGGTAGTAGGTTCTTCATCTACCCGCACATTTTCAATATTTTCTTTTCGCCATGTACCGTCACATACCACACTCACAGTGTCCCTATTACGTAAGCAAACTGTCCGGTGTCTATCCGACTGCGTAGAAAAGCGAGGTTGCATGTTTTTCATCACTGGATTCCATGTTGCAGATAATTTAAATCCATCTTCCCGATTGAAATTCTTATGTTTTTTGATTTCAATCGCTTCACGTACAGCTCTTGAGTAAAAGTGACGTTCCTTGGAGAGGACTTGCGTATGGTGAAATTCAATCCAGTGATTGGTGCCTGCTTCTAGCAGGTGCTCTGCAATCGCCGATTTGCTCGTCTGGCGATTCTTTACAGCTGCGATGTGTTCTTTGACCCGTTCAGCAATAGTCCGCTTCGTTTGGCCTATATAGGAACTACCACAGCTGCAATCTATCTTATAGACACCTGGACACTGTAACGGTAAGACATCCTTCGGTGTGCCCACGATGTTGTTTACCCTTATGCCTGGGGTGTAAACTGTCGGGATGGAGTATGTTTTTAACACTGAGCCGACTTTGTCCGTTTCTCCCTTGACATAGGGCATATAGGCTGGCTCCTTCCCATTGCGACACCATCTATCTGTAGGTAATGTTAACCTTGGAAAAGGAAGTAGTTACCATCTAGACAGTGCTCAAGCAGATCAACATAGT
The DNA here is from genome assembly GCA_949126895.1 of Eilema caniola. Taxonomy (NCBI): domain Eukaryota; kingdom Metazoa; phylum Arthropoda; class Insecta; order Lepidoptera; family Erebidae; genus Eilema; species Eilema caniola. The sequence continues at coordinate 6,910,556 of OX421464.1, read as the reverse complement.
TAAACGGCAGTTCGTTGTCACTCAATAGATCCTTTACGACGTTCAAGCATTCTTTTATAGGGACGTTGGTGAAAAGAGATTCCACGTCAAAGCTCACCATGATGTCATCTGGTTCTAGCTTGAGATCTTTAATGACCATGATCGCGTTAATTCCCGTTTTCTAAATTATATATCATGGAACGCGAGAGTTTAAAAGTTAGTATACCTAAGATTTGTTAAGAAAACGAATCAAATGGGATGGTTGCGATAGTGTTACTTAGGAATATTTTTTGTTTTCTTTTTTTATATACCGGTACATGATACACTGCTTAAATTTCAACTGGCTGTAGGTATAACTATTACGGTTAATGAGACAGACCGCACATACTTACACAATAATTTAAATAAAATTAAAATGAGGTAGATTGGTTATCAGAAAAGCGTACCACAATCTGCGATGGAACTCATGTTTTGTTTTCATTCGTACTGACTGAAGAGCGCTAGTGTTCGCGTACCTATACCTAACTTCCATCCCGCAGCAACACAATACTGGTTTCGGAAAAAAGGCACTGTAAACTTGGTTCTGCCACAGCATAACGAGTCCTACTTTGAAAATACCCAGGTTTTCGCAACAAAGAATTAAGTGTATAGTTCTTACGATTTATTTTCAATCAACTTGTACCTATAACTTATAGAAAATTGCCACGGAACCCCAAAAAGTACCGAGTGCATCAGCCATCTTGCCGCGGCTCGCGCAGCTTGTACTGTTTATATACGGATTATGAGATATATTTTATTTTTAGATACGTGGGCGACATTCAGTAACCTGTTCCACTTGAACCGCTGCAGATATTTTTATCTATTCTGTGAGGTCAGTTCCATTCAGTCTGAAATGGAAAGGCCGTCATTGTTATTTTTAAATCTTTGTTTCGTATATTTTCTGACTTCTATAAACGTCTTGCAAGGGCAGCGCCATGGCTGCAATTTTATTTATTATTGCTTTATCTACTTGCAAAAAAGGTAGTTCTCAAAATTCTAATTAGAATCTTGTTTTTCCGGGAAAACTTGGTAAGTAACTAGGAGTTGGTTAGGTATAAAAACGATAATGTTTTGCTCGCAACACGAAAAAAGTAGCAGGTGAAATATGGATGAGTAATATAACTCTACCTATCCCTTCGACGTGCGAGTATTTGTATGTGTGGTGTGGATATTGTCATATTGTGAAATTATAAATCAGTAACTTTTCGCCACTACAGCCGACAATATATTCCTCATTTGAATACATTGTTATCTAAACTACTAAAATAAATATCTTCTGATAACATTTGATAAGTGTCGTGTATTGTGATAACATAATCTAAATACCTATAACCCTTATGTTCGATATGCTTGCTCTAGTATGGTAAACCTTTTAGTTTTTTTATCCGTTATTTTTTCCTGATTTCGTCATCATCGTCCCAATTGCATCTGAGGTCATCACTTCGTAGTCCGACTTTCCTACGCTTTGCACGGTCTTGGGATTATCCTAGACCTTCATCTCGAAACCCGTAGTTCGCTTTCTGGCTTTTCTTTCACCTTAGAGAGAGCCGAGAGCCTTAATCTAAGGTTATGGCATTTTTGGCAGTGAGACCTTTCATTATTATCCAGGTATATAGTATATTTAACAGGCGTACTTCCTCAAGCAACAGAGAAAGCGCGTCTTACATTCAAAAAGTCTATTTCTAATAATTCAAAGGAAACTCAATGATTTTATTCTTACAATTTCTTTCTCGTTTATCCAAAAGACCAATAGCAAACTCTAAACTTTTTTCTATAAATATTAAGGTCAGCAAAGATCACCGGAACGAAATGGGGAAAGTGCAATCACTTTTACTTGTCAGTGACGTTTAAATCTTGCGATGTGTGGTGATTTAAGGCTAATCTCTGGCAACTTTCTAACGTTAGGGCGGCTATAACAATGTCCAATAATATTATTATCCAATCGTACTTGACATGGACAGTCACGGTGTCGCCGTCGTACGTCAGAATGTCCAGGATACTAGTGTTATGTGGTCAAACTGGGTCAAAGAATCAATCAATCAATTAGCGTATTGCAGTCCACTACTGGACTTAGGCGTATTCCAATGTGCGATCAAAGAATTTACCTTGCTAAGTAAATTGTCTGTGGTGGATAGGTATGTATATTTTTTTAAATACGAGACGTCAATTTGATGTCACCTCGTCTGTTGATAAGCTGAAGACAAAGTCTCAGGAAAGAGCGTCACCATTATAAACACGTACCATGTTAACAATGGTGGCACTCAGCTTGACGGTCTCATCAGATGTTTTTTCACGTCCCGCTTAAAGGACCCGGAACTTTAGGAAGAAGGAAAAACGTGAGCTGGCAAGGAGTTCCAGGTCTTAATAGTGCGATAAAGGAAAGAGTCACCGAACTGCTTGGTTCTTGAATGAATATATGCACCGTATGCGGGTGACATCTAAGCCCTGCACGTGTTGTCCTGTGTAGGAAAGGAGAGGGTGTGACAAATTGGAAGGGCTCATCAAAACATTCACCATGGTAGAGACGGTAAAATACTGCCAAGGAAGCCACTTCTCTATGCATCTACAAAGGCTCGAGGGTGCTCGTGACCTCAGGATTCCCAATGATGCGGACCGCACGTCGCTGCAACCTACCGAGAGCATCTAATAAGTAATTTGCGGGGAGATGCGATCCCAGAGAATTTATTATTCTTATAAGACACATCACGAATATCCTGACGGACGAGTTTTTAACCCGATTCACACAATGAAAGCTAAAGAAAGATAGAAATATTATAACTTTATAAGATTTCCAGGACATCTTTTAAAGTCCTCAAAGTAAGTATCGCCTTTCTACTGATGGCGGTCGCTATTCTTTTGACTATACCCCATCAGATGTAGTGCAAATCAAATCAAATCATTTATTTTGCGGAATATGGGTTTACATGATGTCGTTATAATTAGTTGTGTCACCATACTCGACCGCCAAAGCGGCATGCAAATATAATTAAGGAAACCATATAGCCTAACAGTTCCCTGCAGTATTCTACTATCCAATTTATATTTTTAAAGATTTGAAATTTAGTAATTGGTTACAGTAAAATATTAATTATTAATTATAACATAATCATATAATAACAATTACGCACAATATAACAAAATGTGCAGTGAAATTGACAATCTAAATATTAAAAAAACCCGATCACCAGGTGGCGGTTCAGAGTCATTTTGACGCAGCTTTGCATTCCCAAACATCAAATCTACCGTCAGAAACATATAAATCAAGGTTACTTTGTGACATTGGCCTTAAGCCACCGAATAAGTAATAGTACCTACCTTAAGCCTTATTGGCAAATCACGTTTCTTTTCGTCTGATTTAAATCAATCAGAGGATTATGATTACTTATAAATAATAGTTTTAGATAATTGAAGTCACTTTTGGTACCTCGAATTAAACTTAATGACGACTCGGAAGTTCGTACGAGTGCAGATTCAGGCCAATCGGCGTTTGACTCGCTTTATTTTCTCAAACGCCATTGGCCTGAACTTGCACTCGTACGAACTTCCGAGTCCGAGTCCGAGCAGTAAGAGTGTAATAGCCTCACCTGATTTTCTGCTGAAATATGGAGGAGAAGGAAGTATACAAACCCTGACTTCAGAGGTGAAAACCTCGAATGATACCGGAACCACGCTAAGATGATGATAGTTTAAGGACATTCCACACACCTCTCTATTTTTGTCGAGACTATGATATTATTTATAAAACACATACATATACTAGCGCCGTTAAATCCCCGAAGGGATAGGCAGAGGCGTATCAACACCCACATTTTGTCAACTGTGGTTTACGATCCCACGTAATAAATAATCTTAATTGCTGTCTAGCCATGTTTAAGTACATTCCAGATACCTCATGATATTTTGCATGCTAAGCGAGGTAAGTGCCTATCTACGGTAAAGACAAAACTTTTTCCCACCCGTAGGATATTCGCTATGGACTGTGTCTGTTCTAGTGATGGCATTCGACCACAACGATATGTACTTATAGCTCAGGGCAAGGAAAAAAATAAATTCTTCTTCCTTCTAGGAGTAAAAAACTAATTTAACGTTGTCCGTAACAAATCTCAGATCAGAAAAATGTAATTGTATTTTTTTTTACAAGCTTTTTTGCTCTCAGATATAAGATGTTGTCCTTCGTTGGTGTGACAGGATCTTGTACCTTTCTCTTCAAGCGAGCGATACTTATTCCTATTCGCATCCAAAGCTCGTACTTAGGACCCTTGGTCTGCTCTGCGGTTTTACATTTTATTATTATACTTTGGGTGAATCCAACTTCAGCTGCAAGCCAATACAATTACTTTTAAAGGACAAGTTTCTGGCGCCGGCTTGCCAGCAATGACAGTTGCTACAATAAAAGCGGTATAAGTCAAATCTTAAGAAGAATGAGTACCTAAGAGAAGCTCGGGATGCGTATTAATTACCTCAGATATAACCGACTACCCTATTGAGAAGTTCAAGGTTCAGTTTAAGTCCAATCAGATTTGTATGGTTACTAACAGTGGCGTCCCTATAACCCAATTCCTGCCGGCTTCCCCATCGATCCAGGTAAGTTTTTTTTAAAGATTTCCCTTTTTGTAAATTTCACATGTCGCAACTGGTTACTACTGTACTAAGTATTTATTTAATGGGAATATTAATTCATCATGTATTTGAATAATACTTACGTCATAGTTGACGAAGTGTGATGTAAACTGTAATGACTAGAAAGCAATGAATAAAAGTAATTACTAATGACATGATGACATAAATCAGTTTATAAATAGCTGATTTATTGCCAAGGTATGCATAGCTACGTACTAGAAAGACAATATACTCATCATCATCATTATCACAGTCTCCATCTCAGCTTGAATATTGAAACTCGGCGTCTACTCTTCTACTTTTACTCTTGATCTGGTATATTTTGGTTTTTCCTCCAATCCTGAGAGTAAGGCCTGCGCCAAAACCTCATCCGTATGTCTGCAGATGTGCCAGCTTGTAAGTGAGTTGGCTTCGGTCCCGAAGGTCTTGGTAGAGCCCCGTACAGCCATGAGTATATTTGTGTGTATGATTACCCTTATAAAAACGTTCATAAGTGACCTGAAGGTATATTATCACTCATTAGTAAGACTTATTTAAGGCCCGTATTCCAGAAAGATACTCAATCCTGTTTTAGTTTAGCCAAATCAGCAGTTGGTCTGGGGTCTCCAGACTCCAAGTTGATAGCTTCGGATGCGACTGGGATTGACGCTAGGATGAAGACTCAATCCTGAATTCTTGTAGCAGATAGGACACGAAGGTATTTCCGTCCAATTCAGCAGTCCGGCTGGGGAAGTACCTCCGCCCTACAGAATACCGTGCCATAATAACCTCGTGTTGTGTTCCCGGCGATGAGTAGGGTAGCCACAGCTCACTAGAGAGTTTTTAAGCTGTCAGTGGAAAGACCAAAGGCTATTCCTGCTTTGTCTTCTACGTTGACGGCACAGAAACTCTCTGTGTTTACAGGGTCGGCAGCACGAGTGTGACTCCCCTGTTGTTGTACACGTCCATAGGCCACGGTAACCACTTTCCATCAGGTGGGCCGTGTGCTTGTCTACCACCTTAGTGGTATAATAAAAACTTAATTTTCATTGACAGATTCACTTCTAGTTCTTAATCGTGATTCAAGACTGAAATACGGCCTAAGATGTATAACACGCACCGAGGAAATCACAAAAAGCGCGTGCAAAGCAAATTAAAAAAAGTACACCAACGAGGATTCTAAATCAATGTTTTAAGAGATAGGGTGCATGTACAGCTAACAAAATATATTGCAATGTCCAAATAATAGAAGAAGAAGAAAGAAGAAAGAAGAAGAAGAAAAATGCGTTTATTCAAGCTTCAAAAAAACACAATTCAATTTAGGGAAAAAGCTCAAATTCTTCAATTGCGTAAGTATTTGTAACAATATTAAAAATAAAATGGGGACTAAATATAATACACTGGCAACACATGACATATTGGGATTACCGTGTACATAACTTTGTATAAATAACGACTTCTATTTAATTGAGTCATCGACTCGGACACTTCAGAATAATACAATGAATGATAATCTTTTGTTATATAACATTTAAACAACGTAGTAATCACAATCAAAGATGGTGATTACAACTTGATAACAAACAAAGGAACATCTGTAGATACTGGCTGATAATAACATTGACAATACTTAACTTCACATCAAAGTTCACATACTCAGTAAGGATAACAGGAACTCCCGTTTCTGCGGCAGCCTTCATTAGGCTTACCATGAAACCTGCTTTGTCTTCTGCACTAACGGCACAAAAACTCTCAGTTCTAACAGGGACAGCGATTCCCCTGGTGTTGCACACGTCCATAGACCAGGGTGGCCATGCAGTGACCTCTTTTAATCAGGTGGGCCGTGTCTGCCACCTAAGTCAAAAATCTGCAGAGCGTTAGTGAGGGAATCAAACGAGCTCGAGGGGAAAAATATTTGCACTCGAGTGCAACACGTAACTTTGCATCCCGCCTCAGCGAGGAAATCACAAAAAGCGCGTGCAAAGCAAATTAAAAAAGTACACCAACGAGGATTCTTTTAGTCATAAGTTATTATGTATGAATTGTATGAGTTGTATGAGTTGTATGAATTGTATACATTGTATTTGCACTCTTATATAACAAATAACTATTACACATATGTCTATACGGTTAAATGCTACGTCTTTTGTTAGTGGTTCGTGCAGGGCCAAAGTTTGGAATATTTCATGGCGTCGTCACCGCAGACAAAATGCAGGGTAGTCACCTTCGCTGGTGACACCACGTGGCCATGACAGTCTACACGGAATGTAAAATCACTAGGAAATGCCCAACTCAATTACTTGATTCATATTAACATATATATTGCCCAATTATATGATAAGGAATTTCTAGTTAATCATTAAAATTTGTAATTATTGAGTGTAATGAGGGGTCAATACTCATTAATTATAGAAACCCCTTTAAACCGTTCACACAGATTGCTCCTTTCATGATTTAAACGAGTTTTATCGTACTCGTAATATAAAATCACGGAAAAGAAAATGTCTTCCGTTTATAAAACTAATTTGACATCATGTAACACCCCTCCAGCGCAAAACGCCCACAGTTACGTAGTATTACGTCACAGGTTACGTCGAGTCACGTTCCACGACTTCGCCTACCTTAGTAGTCAAGAACTTTTATTAATATAATTTCAGATAAGCGGGTCATAACCTAGCTACTTTCATTCATCAATTTTACTTATAAAGAAAGAGTAGATAAAAAATTGCAAATTCAAAACCTACCGGTAATAAGGTTTTTTTCTTTAGCGGTACATACCCGGTTATGAACATTACTGACCGCGGGTATTTACAGCTTACAGGACTTGTGATGACGTGTTTAAGCGTTCCTGTATTATCATCATCTCTGTGCATTAATCCCGGTAGGGGTAGCTAGCATCCAAGACCCTAGGAGTAGGTTTGGAGACTGGTCTCCACTTTTTTCCAGTTCAACTGCGGTTATGCCCCTCAAAATGTTAAAGCATAATGGCGCTATGTAGGCTGTATCTCTATTTCCTTTTCTCACCTGGAATTCGAACGTTTTAAAATGTCATCATAAGCGCCAACAGTTACAACAAGCCACGTCACAAGTTCCCCTATCTTTAGGTAAAGTACTATTTTAGCAGATAAGCGGGGCGACCTCTGACGTAGTACTCGAATACACGCTTTATCATCACGATTCACAGGTTGAATTTTTTTTTTGTAAATTTTTTGTGTCTCTTAAGTGGCAGACAAGCGCACGGCCCACCTAACGGAAAGTGGTTACCGTGGCCTATGGACGTGTACAACACCAGGGGAGTCACACTCGTGCTGCCGACCCTGTAAACACAGAGAGTTTCTGTGCCATCAGCGTAGAAGACAAAGCAGGAATAGCCTTTAATCTATACGAGCGTCAATTCTAGTGACATCCTAAGTTTGTACCCCGGACCTTTTACTGCTCTACACATAAATAATGGCCTATGGATGTGTGCAACACCAGGGACGTCACACTCGCGCTGCCGACCCTGTTAGAGCAGAGAGTTTATGGTGTCGTCAGTGTAGAAGATAAAACAGGACAAGCCTTTGGTCTTCCCAGTGACAGCATAAAAACTCTCCAGTGAGCTCTGGCTACCGTACTCACCAGCGGGAACACAACACGAGGTTCTTAATGCCGCGGTATTCTGTAGGGAGGAGATATATCATCTTTATCGCTAGCGACAACCGTCTGATTCTTGATCCCAAGATTAAAGCCTACTTGTGTGGTACCGTCTTGCAAATCTAGTTATTTTGGCTCATAAAGGTTTAAGTGGATACTTTTTTATCACGCGGCCCTTTCGGCTCTCGGGCCTTCAGCTGCCGACGACGGTGAGAAAATTTCTGACATATCCCGCGCACCCAGGCTGACCCAGGACCATCGAAGGCTCCCTCGGATATGTGACTACGGAGTTCCCACCTTTCCCCAGAAATTACAGAATATATTTCGTTACTACAACTAATAACTTAGGTTCTATGAAGTAAGCATTCCATGAAGTTTATTTACTATTGATTCATAGTTCATGACGTGTTGATGACGAGGCAAACATCAACAATGCTCTCTGAAATTGTTCATTAGCCTACAAATGATCAGTCATATCGAACGCGTATGATACTATGCGTCATACAGTCTTCACCGTACAAAGAATAATGTGTTATCTATTTAATATTCTTCGAAATTCTTTTAAGGTTTAGTTTTAGATTTAGTTTTCCTTCCCAAATAACTATTGTCTTATTATAATATTTCAATCAATCAATGAGCTTATCGAAGTCCACTGCTGGATATAGGCCCCGTGCGCATCGCATGTGGCGCCGCCCTCGCGGCTCAATCGGAAAGTTAGTAGATGCCCGTGTGGCCATGTAGTGTCAACAGTCGTTCGGAGTTATGAACAAAACAACACAAAAATTATGTTTTTAATCACACAAGGTCCACACCATCAGTGTCATACATCATGCTTTGAGGAAAACGAAAGAGCAAAGCAATAATTTATTAGTGCAAGAGGCTAGTGAAATTCCTATGAAACTAGAATCAATAATTACTCTAAAAATACTTATTTAGTTTGACTGTACGATCCTGCATATTTGCTTCAACGAGTTGTCATCCTTATACAAGTAACTGTAAAAATTCATGATTTAGTGTCGTTTGCATCAGGATCTTAATAATACAATGTACAATAAAAAAAAAAAAAATCTTATACCTTCAACGTAACATCGTACGGAGGGTTTGTTACCCTAGTTTGTGGTAAAACTTTTCCCTCGATGATACGTTTACCATCTACATCGATAATTTCTCTCACGTTGGAGATATGCCTGCTTTCAAATAGTTTTTTACCTAAAATTCAATTCAATAATAAGCGGCAACACATTCACTCGGAAGGGTTGGATTCCTATTTTTTTTTGGTACATTACTTACCTTTTGATATCGATTTTGCACAAAAAAAAAGAAATAGATTGATTGAAAACTACATTGGATTATCGTCGTGGTCATAACGTTAATTATTGTTAATTATTTTCGATTAATAATAACCTCGAAGTGCTTATGAATCAGATACTACTTGGGAAGGCGCCAGTCAGCTGGGCATCCTCGTATTGTCACCACTGTTCCGCGAGATGGCGCAACAGTAGGCGCATCGCGATACGCACGGGGCCTATAGGCCTTTCCCAATGTTATGAGGGCTTGGCCTACTGTACACACAGGTTGGCACATGTTTTGTTTCGAGTCTTCCTTCTCTCGCAGTGTATTGTCTGCGTCTTTTGCCGCTAGTCACCTCTTACGACACTCTTCGGATGAGACGTGGTGGCGATATTTGTATTCTTTTTCCGTTACTACACGGATATATCTACAGCACAGGTAAAATAGGTATACACACTGTACATATTACACATTAGAATTGCATCTTGCATCGTTATATTCGTAATCGGATGACTGGTATAGATGTCGATATTTTTATGATTTATGCATCAATCTTATTTATTTTTAAAATACCACTTAGGTGGCAGATAAGTACACAGCCCACCTGATGGGAAGTGGTTATGTATTGTAGTAGTTGTGGCCGAAATTCAAAGTAGAATATTAGATAATTTCATCAAAATTATGGAAATGTGTTACCTACCTAGCGAAAGCAATTTCTACCTCTACCTATTTGTAGATAAGAATCTTAGTTAATATAAACTAACAACTAATGTAAGGATAAACTGGTTTTCAGCACATCTTGGGGCAATGACTCTCTATTCGCCTAGCATAGCATAACGGGGCCGACATCGTCGCGGGGACGCTCGCTCTAGCTCGCTAAAGTCTAAAGTACCTACGTCTTAAAATTGATGTAAAAAAAACTCTTGTGTCCAATCAATGATCTAAAGATACTGTACACAGTTTTCGGGAATATCACTCATTGCAAAGTAGCTGAAACGTCGGGCTTAATGTAAATACTATATAAACGGATTCTATCACGAATGTGGTATACATTTATTCTGTGATAATACCAAATAAATACCAAATCAATTGTGATAGAATGCGTTCAAAAGTTTATTTCGTAATCAATGATATTTTTATCTACATCAAAGTTAGCTTGGTGCGATTTTTGAAGTGAAAACTTCTTTAGCGGCGTTGGATGGGTGTAAAATGTTAAGGAAGCGTCAGGATTAGTTGACCTTTGAACCGTAACCGACGACTGACGTCATACAAGATTGGTACAGACTATCTATTTTGCAGTTTACAATAGACAGCGTCGTAGCTTAGACGGTAAGCACTTCGACTGTAAGTCCTTATAGTTTCAGATAGTATCGGGTTCAAACCACCTGGCCTTCAAGGATTTTTTGTGATTGTTTTTTCTTATTATAATTTATTACTTTTGGTGATATTTTTTTCTTTTTGTAATTTATTACTTTTTATGATTATTTTTTCTTTCTGTAATTTATTATTTTTTGTGATTATTTTTTCTTTTCATAATTTATTAATTTCTTCTGATAGAAAATTAGCAGAAAATAAGTGATAGGTTCTATGATTAGCGCTATATTATAGGTATGGTATGGTATGTTCTTTTTTATCTTTTTCTATGTATATAACGAAGAAAGAAAAAAGAAAATGTTTTCATTTCTGCCGGCACTCCTAGAGTGCAACCCGTCTTTTTTTTATACCACTAAGGTGCCGACATGCACACGGCCAACCAGTGTATTTTTGGTTATATTTTTTGTTCTACTCAATCAAACAATTGCGATGAAACAAACGTTAGATTTTAGGGCTGAGCATTGAACAAGTCATTTCAAATAAAAAATATCGAAAAAAGTGCATAAATTCCCTTTAGTAGGTACCCAGTTGCAAACACCCAAATAGACAAGCATTAAAATGTGTTTAGTATTGTTTTTGTTAATCATAACCCTAGTCTTTTTTTGAATATCTCTTAATGTAGAGACAAGACAAGACTACTTTACAATAGAATTGGTAGATAATGTTACCCTAATACGTTACGTACATACATACGTACGTAGGCCCTACCGAGACAGTCCTTCAATGATGTAACCACGTACTTTATTTAAGGGTAAAAATCACTTTGTAACTGATTCTATCGCAATTATTTTGGTTATTTTTCAGCACCGTAGTATCAGCGGCCATGAAGAAATCAATCACGATATAATCCATTAGAGCGTTTTCACATTCAACCGATATCCGATGTTCAATATCGGTGTCGGACGCCGATAGCCGACCTCCGATAAGGCTATTTTCTCGAAAGTGCAGACTAGTTAGGGATGCTAGGAATGAAAAAGAGAATGATGGCGTGATGACGAGGCAAACATCAACAATGTGAGTGATCAGCGTCATCTATTAACGCGAAAAGACACGTAACTAAGAAAATGTCATTAAGGTCGAAAATTGCTTGCAGTCGCTGTTTTAATCTCTTTGTAATCCGATATCGGGCCAACATAGTGGTGTCGGCTCCGATAACCGATATTAGGCCCGACATCGACAGTGTGATATACAGATACATAATTATGTCATATACATTTTCACTTCCTCCGATATCGAGTATCGGATATCGGATAGTGTGAAAACGCTCTAAAGTGATTTTATTTCTGTGAGTATACAGTATCATAAAGTCTTACTAAATATAGGTAAATACCTATTTATAAATTTATTGAGCTATTAATATTCAATGGACTATTGTTAAGCCAGTTTAAACCAGTCTCGGCTGGTTTTGTGTCAATTACCTTACAGGTATTAACTGGCAACATCGAGACTTTATCTGTTTAGGTAACTACCTCCTTAGTCAATTATGACCGATATTTCTTTACCACGACACTAAATGTGTCCAATGAGATTTATCCAATGTTGGATTGAGTTTTAAAGAAGTTTGGTAACATTTTCACCCGACTACGGCAAAGATAAAGAAGGGTTATAATTTTTTTTTAATAGTTCACGTCAATATGGCTTCACCTCGTTCGATGGTAAGCTGTAGGAAAAAGGATAACCTTTGCAGATGTTAAAATCGTGGCCTGCACCTTGACGGCCTTATAAGATAGGTACAATTTTAGGACTCGCTCAAAAGAGCAGTTTAAATTTGTTACAAGCCAATGTGAAAGATTTGTCAATGATGACGATGCCATTCATCATCATCTGAACGTTATTCCCAGCTGTGAACCGGAAACAATGCTAAAGCTATGACGACGAATGAAGTCATTTTCTCTGTTGAGAATTAAAACCAATCTCGTCACTGTTTTTTATGTCATACCTAGTTGCAGGTAATGTGGTAATCATTCCATCCTATCCTACAATTTTTTTTTAAACAACTGATGTGGCAGTAGGCACGGCCTACCTGATGGAAAGTGGTTACCGTGGCTTATGGACGTGTGCAACATCTGGGGAATCACACTCGTGCTGCCGACCCTATAAACACAGAGAGTTTCTGTGCCGTCAGTATAGAAGACAAATGTATGTGATTTGACGTACCTATATGACAGTCGTAAACGCATGGCACAAACGTCAAAACCCATACATTCGTCATTCTATCCAACGGGCTGAAGGTGAAACTCATAGCGAGCCTCATCAAGGTAATAAAAAGGTTGAGGCTGAATGAATCAAACCCTCCTCAAGAGGACTCCAGTGTCCCCACAGTGGAATAATAAAAATAATAATAAAGCTGAGAAAGACAAACAGATCAAAAACTTGGACTAGGCCCACGAGGTTGTCGACATGTGGAATGTTAACTCAGCATTCTTTGTACCGATATCGTGTCAGTCCACGGACTGATAGCAAAGAGCCTCGACCAACACCTGAAGAGGCTCGGGTTAGACGGTTAGATCAAGAGCCAGATGCAGAAGGAAGTGTTCCTTGATACGGCGCGCATCGTGAGAAAGTTCCTTTCTCTGGAGCCCTAACCGCCGATAGCTTGGTCCCTGTATCCGATACCGGTGGAGCACAATTTTTTTATATTTTAAAATAGATGTTTTTTTATATGTATTTGGAATTAGAATTGAATTTATATGAGGAGGTATGAGAGTTTTGCGACATAGCTCCCATACAACTAAAGTTTAAGAACACTTCATAAATATTGATTTTGTATTCAATGTTTACACAAATTCGAAGTCGGCACTGGTTTTACTGTGTCTATTTTAGAACGATATTTGCCAGAAACATGTGGTAGATATATTCGTGAAAACTAGTCCAATAGTATCTTCAAGATCAGTAGAGCATGTTATTTTATCTGGGGTGAAGCACAAATCAGAAAGCAATTCACGTCATCGCCAGAAAAACTGTACGAATCTATGAAATATATTAACTAAGAAGTAAATATCTTTCTATATGTAGGTATTGGGTTGATACAAAACATATACCTAATCACATATTATGTATATGCAATTATGCATGCACGATACTGATAACTACAACAATTTTTAATAATTTTGTCTGTCTTTTTGTATGTTTGTTCCGAATAATCGCCGAAGTGTCTTTGCGTAGTCACTTACGTACTTATGCAGAATTTTTAATTACTCATTGCAAGGTGACTTCTGAGCGCGAGATAGGTACTTGATTGCAATGGCAATTATCTGCGTTTGAAATAAGCCTGTGTCAAATTATCTGATGCCATTTAAGATGTACTTAGTCAAACGGAACCCTAAGTCTCAACATGTCTGTCCGACTGGGCGTTTAGCATGGAGACCAGTTACCATCAGTTATAGAAAGCTGAAATTTTATGCCAAAGTGGCAGAAAGAAGGTAGGTATACCTTGAAACAAAGTTAATGGTGGCTCGGAAGTTCGTACGAATGCGAGTCAGGCCAATGGCGTTTGAGAAAACAGAACGAATGAAACGCCGAATGGCCTGAATCCGCACTCGTGCGAACTTCCGAACCGCCATTAAGTTTGGTTCGATGTATACCTCCCAGGATGCTCGTAAGGGAATACATGTAAGCAATAAAGATCTACTCTGTGATGATCGGTAGATCATGTATCACTAAAATGTATTGCTTGGCAGAAGTCATACTTCCATCTCGCTCACACTTACTCACAACATTATATCCTGTTGCACTCGTAACTAAAGTTGTAGGCAGTGTCATTATTTAAATACTTTTGGTATACAAGGCGCGACAATCATGTAAATGAGTACAGTAATTAAGTTGTTACGTCATCGTCACCTACGAGGCCACGAGGTAAACAATTAGTTCTGTACTCTAAAAAGTGTGACCGTTTGTTCTTGAGCGGGGAAAACACGATACCTGCATGTATCACACCCATATTTAGATCCGAAATTTCTTGTAATATTGTAAATACCCGAAACGCATTTATTCCATAATCAGGTTCAAAGACGTCACGCGACAATATGGGAAGAAATCCGAAATAGCTATACATTTATGGTTGCATTAGTAGTTGAATGCTGAATATCTACATCTTTGTTCGTTTTTCGTATTGACTCCAGTTTCGAATGAACATTATTTCATGGTTCTCTCCAGTTTACCAATCAGAATTTAAGTCTTCAGGCTTTCACGGCCGGCGTTGCATGTAGAATATACTGCTTCCGGGCTGTTTGGCCGTTGAAATTCGATAGTATGATTAATTCGATGGTATGATTCCCATCCTCTTGGGTGTGTTCTGCAACCGCTGACTTGTCGAAGTGGCAGAGGCGGCAATTCCGTTCATGTTCCTACAGGCGGGTCTTGATGCTTCTTTGGGTGGTGCCCACGTATACCGAGCCACATGAGCAGGGGATTCTGTAAACTTCAGCTGACGATAGTGGATCACGTGGGTCCTTAACCGAAAGGTGAGAGCCACTCGGTATCACAGTGCAAACAACCAATCAGGATCGAGTACGTCCGCGCTGTGGCGCTCGACCAATCAGAATCGAGTGAGTCGATTCCCCGCTCCGACCGTGCCTATAAATACAGCCGTGATTCAAGGCTCGGTATTAGTCGCAAGTCAGCCGCCGGCGAGGCAAGGTCTCCGAAGTTGTCGTCGCCCGGCCCTGCGCCACTGAAGATGTCGACCGCAGTGATCGACGAAACGTCTGGAACGCAAGTATCACATAGACCACGGCCAAACAGCCCGGAAGCAGTATATTCTACAATCAGAATTTGCTTAAAGCGATACATCTGCCCATTGTACTGCTTCCATAGGTTATCTTTAGGTGCCATGACCATTTCTCTCTTCTTCATCCTCGCGTTAATCCCAGTCGCATCAGAATCTTTAACTTTTGAGTCCGGGGTTCTCTTTCTACTGTGGGTTTGGCTGATTTCGATATTTTCCGTCCGTAGTATAATCGACTACCATCTGGCTTTCACAACCATGACACTTACCTTCCTTATTATATTTGTTTACCTGGTAAACAATAAAGTGTGTTACAAATAAATAAACAAATAATTCATAAAACGTCACAGCTGTGACTGCGACCCTTGTTGTTGTTTTGACTGAAAAGACATGTATCCAGTTGTGTTCAAAGTTTACACGTAGTACTTAAAAATTTGCATACTTGCTATAGGTACCTGGATCCGGACCGATGGCCGTTGGAGCAGACGAGTCCTAGAGTGGAGACCGCGAAAAGGCTAAAAAGGCCGCTGGGACGGATTGGATGCGGAAGGCGGAGGATCGTACGAAATGGCGTACATTGGGAGAGGTCTTTGCCCAGCAGTGGACTGCAGTGGGCTAATTGATTGATTGATTGATAGGTACCTAGGGACCTCTCTCCTTCTTTATTTTGTTGCAGAACTCTTTATATCTAGTTTATATGATAACTACACCATAATTTTTTTTAGTACATTACTGTCCATTCCCAGGTTGCCTGGAAGAAATCGCCTTTAGCGATAAGGCCGCCCAATGTACATTTATATGTCGCCGCCAACTATTTAGCTTAATCAGCCGTCCAATTAACTACCTAGGCAGTAAACATTCAATTAACGGCCTGAATGATATGCAGCCGTCCCGTTTCTTACATCATTTAGTAACCTGGCTGGCTAATGCTTAGGCCAATCGTAAGATAAAAAAAAATATTTTATTTTCAATAAGCAAAATACAATTTGTCTGTCTCTATCAAATATTAAAGTACTAAATAATATTTAACATGCATATTTTATTTCTTGAGACAGAGTGAACGTTAGTGCCTGTGCTAGTATTAACTGTGTTACAGGCACAATGAAATAGAAAATGGGGAACACTACCTCGAAATAAGATAGAAAATTACGTACATAAAAACATACATATACTTACACCTGTAAATCCCCGAGGAGGTAGACAGAGGTGTAATTTACAGAAAATTAGTGATAGGTTTATTGTGATAGCTGCGCAATTGCACTTGGTTTGAAGGCTAGGCATTAGGCATTAGGCCTTCGTGGTTATTTTTATTATAACCATGCAGAAATAAGTCATATTTCTAACTGTTTATTTAAATGGCTAGGCAAGTAGTTAAACGTCATTGATCCAAGCTATTTGTCTAGCCGTTTAATGAAATGGCTGAACAGCATACATGCCGTTAATTGAACGGCGCCGTTTAGTTAACGGCCTAGGCAGTTAATTGAACGGCTGCCGCTGATTAAGCTAGTTGGCGGCGACATATACATGCTACGTACTTGACTCTACTGTAAATCTAATGGTGTAAAATAAAGTATTCTATCAATCTAGCTATCAATCATGTTGACAGCACATCTAAAAGGTGTATTAATTAGTAATTTAATATAATAATGGTAGGTTATTTCAGATTTTCGTCAGTGATACTATTGTTTTCGCAATAGTCTATTTATAGATTACAATAACTTTGTTGTTAGTCTACGGTATTGTCTGAAAATGTATCAGAATATTACAAGGATTTTCAGTATACATTTGCGTCACGAATTCGCACAAATTGTTGGGTAATACCGCTTATACTTATAAAGGTTACTTATTCTCACAGAATAGATAAGAATATTCCTTTATTTCTAACATTGCGATGAAGCGTTTTTCAAAAATTAATAGTCAAAGAAACTCCAAGTCTAGAACTTTTAAAATCCATGTTCTCGCGAATGGTGTTTCGTAGGAATTAAAGAAGTACAATTATTGCTATACCAATTGGCGCTGGAACCCTTAAGGAGACTGGACTTCTTTTTACCAAAATCCTATGTTTCTCTTCAGGTTTTTTCTATAGAGAGTCGACCTCGCAGTAAACACATTTTTGAAGAAAGGGCAGAACAGAAGTACTCGAAACTGGCGGACTTGCACGAAAGGATTTATTTATTTATTTAGGTCCACCAACAACTGTTAACATTCATACAGGTTCATGTAGCAATATATAATAAGTACAATTCGTAATGTAACAGTTACTTATAGGTAGACACAGCATGCAATGAGTAACGTTAAAATAGAGCTACATACCATCACAGTAAAAAGGTTATTCGAACAAAGTAAAAAGTAGTTAAATTACATGAAAGTCTCCAATACATCAAACTACACATAACACGAGTGGTTAGTATTGATTTCTTATATGACAAACATAAAAAACGGAAATAAAATAAAAAGTAACACTGGTAACAGAAAGAAAATAAGTCAGTTCTGCCCCTCTAGACCGGCTGGCTGGCCGGCGTTTGGTGGAATAGAATGACGAATGTATGGGATTTGACGTTTGTGACATGCGTTAACGATTGTCAGATACGTCAAATCCAATACATTCGTCATTCTATTCCACCAAATGCCGACTAACAAATTGCCACTTGTCTAGAGGGGCTGGAAAGGAACTGTCAATTGAGTTTTCTTTGTTATACGAGTGGAAATGGATATCAACTAGGTGACTGCAGAGGTGAGAGTAGAGTAAGTTTGTAAAGTATCTAAGGATAAAGTCTCTGCCTACCCCGGAAGGAAATAGGCTTGAGCGTATGTGTAATATGTAAATATTAAGTATATTACTTGCACCTAAGTATATCGCGAAACATAGAATACACTCATATTAACACTGAAAATTAAGTGCCAGTTATAAAAAAAAATGCAAGATATTTGTAAAGAAAAGTATGTTCACTGCTTTAGTTTTTTACAAACTTTTACGTATTTCTACGAATGAAAAAATATAAGAATTTTACTCTGGTGAGTTCTTGTTTAATACGTGCCAAGTAAATAATTCGTGAAAACAATTTAGTATCTAGAGCAAAGCCATGTTGAATAATAATGTAATTTATCAAGTTATCGTTTAGTGGCTCAGGCTGGCCTTGTACAATATAGATTGATACATAAATTGGCACTAACGTTTCGATACTTTTACATTGTCTTAGTACACTACATTATGTGTTAAAAAAAAGACGGGTTGCACTCCCGGAGTGCCGGCAGAAGTGAAAACTCTTTGTTTGTTCGTTATATACAGAGAAAAAGATAAAAAGAACATACCATACCATACCATAGCTTTAATATAGCGCCAGTCATAGAACCTATCACTAATTTTCTACTAATTTTCTGTCAGAAGAAATTAATAAATTACAAACAGAAAAAATAATCACAAAAAGTAATAAATTACAAAAAGAAAAATAATCACAAAAAGTGTCAGAAGCCCAGGTTCGAACCTGGTACTATCCGAAACCATAAGTACTTACAGTCGAAGCGCTCACCGTTAAGCTACGGAGTTTCTTATCGTATCTTGTAAAATAAACAGTCTATAGCTAATGCTGTATGACGTCAGTCGCCGGTTACGGTTCAAAGGTCAAGAGATTCTGACGCGCTAGTTTAACAATTTTTACCCATCCAACGCCGCTAAAGAAGTTTTCACTTCAAAAATTGCAAAGAAGAGATTGGTAACAGTGAGCATAAGATCGGTCTTGACTAACAAAGTAGGTACTCATAATGATCTTAATACCCTGATATTCCCCCTTTCATGGTAACTGATTTATATCGTAACTGATCGTCATTACGATATGAATCAGTCAATCCTTTAGTCCAGATCGATTATGCTGGCTGTACATAATTCGAAATATCTCTAAGACGGTAGTTAGTTCTATCATGAGGTACCGTACCGATACCACAGAATAATTAATATTACTAACGTACAGAAGGATCACTGCGCAAGAAGATTTAATTAATTCCAGTCTTACTCCGACGCAATACGGTGGAATTCAGCTCGCACAACATTAGGTACCTATAATTTTATTCACCTACTACTTCGTCTCTTTCTATCGCGTACCTCTTATCTCTTCTTACGCCTGTTAGGGTTGCCTTCTTGTGAAGAAATGAATATTTGATTACCAGTCCAGTTATGAACCTGTTACTATTTTTCTACTTATGTGAAAATGACAACTTTAAACATACCTACCTAGTATTAGATGAAAAAAGTATTTTATTACAATGTCCGCATATTTTAACATAAGACGATAAGCATACTACTACATTTAGTATTCTTTGCTACTACACTTTAGTGTATTTGCTAAATTGAACATACCATTTACGTGTTTAGTTACATGCCGTACGACGCAAACACGAAACGGCTTAAACTAGTCCGAGAGCCGACACCCAAAAATCATGTTGGTAAATTATTTTGATTTGCACCAGCTAAATTGAATGCGCTTTGAAAGCAGTTCGTATTTGAATTTATATTATTGTTAGGAACTCGGTTCTCGGATACTATAAGCTTTGTTGGAACTGTATTTGGTTTCAGTTGTTTGATTGTCCTGATTGCAGAATCTTATAAATGATGGGAGCAGACTTCGTAGCTTTTAGCTCTCAAATTTTCTTTGCTTAGTAAGTCCTCTCGTCTTATTAAAATCAGCCACTCTCGGCGCCTAAAATAAAATAGACAAATGGTAGTCAGTACGGAGCAAACACACATGTGCTTATGGTCATTGGTTAGAGTGAAGCAAACGGGGCCCTGAGGAGCACAGTCACCGTAGTAGTCGCTCGTCGCCGTCACAGGAACAGTGCCCGTTGCAGTCGCCATAGTCCAGTCTCTATACAATCTAAGTGTTTGATAATCGCCACGCCGAGAAAGGTTAGGTGCGCTAAAAGTAGTATAAGTTCAAAAATCGTATCTCCTAAGCTAGTAAAAATCACTGGACATACATGGGTGTGGCTCAAATACTCCTCAATATGGGGCGCCAAATTTTTTGGCCAGGAGAGCTGGCCACCATGTATTGTCAAACCTAACCTTAGCTCTCGGTGTATATACCCGTCAGACTAGCCAAAGTGCGCCAAAGTATCTAATTATCATGTTCAGGTGAATAATATTAAATATTATGCTATTCATTTGTATACCTATTAAATTTATTACTTCAGCTCTCGGACTATAAACAAAGAATACTAAATATTACCTATAAGCTATAAGGTAGCTTTCGAGCGCGAAGGTTCATATATTATGTAGGTAAGAACTAATAAATGACGGCGTTATGAAGGGACAAACATAAGAAATTTAAAAAATCGAATTGAGACCCTCCTCCTTTTTTGAAGTCGTTTAAAAAGCAGGAACTTGGAACTGCAGAAATTACGTAGGGTAGGTATCGTCAGTGGTACCTACCTACCTATAGTCAACGCGCAATGCCCGTCAAGGACACTCGAAATTAGAAAAATACGTCGAGTCGGGTGACAGCGGAGTACGTTGACCCCGATGGGTCCGATCCAATAACCCTCCCAGTTCAAAAATCTAGCTGGCTAGGTACCTACCTACTTCGTGGTCTACCTATAAAATAAGTAGTTTTAGTCTAGTTACGCATTTTGAACAGTAGTAGTGGTAGGTTGCGTTATGGGTAGGTAGGTAAGTACCATAAAATTTTAAAATTTATTAATTTGGCAAAATTACCTTACAGCATCTTTGGGAAGCGAGAAAAAAGATAAATCCGGCATATTTCTATTCGAATTCAAACAGCCGAACGCCACACAATAACGTCTGTCATATTTTCTTTTCTTGTCCATTCTAAGGTAGGTACTAGTAGTAGGCACGATCAAGAGAGAAAAAAAATGTTTTTATAAAATCCCAGCCGAGCGCGAGCATAGAAAACACCTCAAGCGTTCACACGAGCGCGCGCGTGACACTCGACTAATTTTTAATCCGCTCGGCCGGCTACTTCGTTGTAGGTATATAACGGATGTACTGCGCGGAGTGAACCACGCCTGCCGATACCACTGGGTCCCCACTACGAACAAATTTTATTAGTGACTAATAAAATATTCTAGATGGCGTTATGTGTATCAATTTCACATAAAATTTTAAATGAATAAGAATTGAATCCTAGAAATATTATTTTTTCATAAAACTTTAATATTTGTTCCTCATAAACATAAAATAATGAACTTTTAAATCTAATTTCGACAATTTGTTATAATTATGCAGCGCCCTTCGCGTCTTTTATCGCTACTATAATGAAACTGCCGATTCTGTGCACTAGGATTCACACAATAGATGGCGTGTTATTCAATTCTCTACATTTCACGGCTGTTACTAAAACAAAAAACATATCGAACGAGATTTACTGCAATTAACAATTGATTAGTTTCTTTTTAATTATTTTAGGAGTATGATTAAAACCAACAATTAAAAAGTTACTTCTGTTCTGTATTTATTTAACGTACCACCTTTATTGTTGAAGAAAACCGCTGTTTTTATAATCTACGAAATTTCGTAGGTATCGCCCTTTGTTCGGAACATACAACGCCGCCAATTTGAGTGTTAGGGTTGTCACTTTGTCAATGAAAATTAAACAATCCTATAAAACTTTTAGAATGCTTATTTATTTTTAACCCCCACGCGAAAAGGATAAGTCATAATGATATGATTTGTTTAAAATTAAAAAATAATAATAACTCTCCCCAGTGTTCTAGGGTAGGGTACATATTTGTTCATGTTAGTTCACATATTAGTACTTGGGTGAACAAAAGCAAAACGTTGGATTTTTGGCGCCAGAATGTATTTTGTCAAGTTTTTTTTTCGCTCTAACTTAAGGGGAAAGAAGGCACTTACATAATAGCTTCTGAGGGTGTCAAAACTGTCAAACTAGGGACAGCATTTTGTAATGGCGGTCACTATTTTATGGATTGCACCCCAGCTTACCATTAAGCGGGGAGCAGTCAATTTGGTAACCGAAATATTTAAAGCAATTTAAACAAATTAAGAAAAATAACGCTCCTGGGGCGCGCGTGTTGTGTAGGTAATACTAGGTTAGGTAAGTAGGTAGTACTAGATAGGTAGGTAGTACCTACTTCTTACCTATTAGAAATAACAAGGGCTTTTAAACATGCTGAGTACGGATTTGAAAATTGATATTTGGAATATTTCTCGCATATTTCTACTGAAATAATAACGGTACGTACCTACTTTCTGTCTCATTTTTTAAAGACAACCTATCTACTGGGGTACTTTCTGAGTTGGTGTAGTGTAAATAATGAATTTATTTAATTTTGTCACTGGCATTTTTCCAGTTTCCACTGGAGTTAGAACTCTTAAAATTACTTTTTCAATCGGTAAGTACCGGGTTTTGGAGCCCCGGTGGCCGACGCCCGACTGAGACTCCGTATCCAAATTAGTATTCTTTCTACTTTTGCACAACCCTGGGTGACCGTTCTTAACATTTGAAGTTTTAAGCGATATTAGCCAGGTCGGTTTAAGGATGGGTGACCGTGAAAATAACAAGAAGGTAGGTAGGTATCTACCTAATACTTTTTAGTTAAACGGCTTTATTAATTGAAAGTATCATCTCAGGCAGGTATGTTGTCGTCCGAAAAGACACACGCCTTCCTACTTACCTTCGCCTTCTTTTTTTTTTACGTGCGGGAAATCCCCACGGATACCCACCCCTCCGGAGCCGGAGGGGGAGGTTATGTCGGACTCGAACCGACTAAACCGCACGCCGTCTCTGGGTCGTAGTGCTAGGCCGAAGGTGAGGTTGTCATGCGACATATCCCTCGCACCCCGGCTGACCCAGGGACCTATCTACCTATCAAATTTAATATCAGATCAATTACTCAACAGGAATAGGGTAGTCAGTTGTAGTACCTACCGCACATACAAGGGTACATTGGGTAGGGCAGTAGGGGTAGGACCCGTAGGTCAGACGGTAGTCGGTCAGGTAAAAGTCAAGGGGCTGAGTCATTTTGAGCTATTCGCACCACCCACTGATTAATGGATGCGACTGTAGTGCAATTTTGCTTCTTGAGGATAGTAGGTTAAACGGCAGTCGCTCATGTAAAAGTCAAGGGGCTGAGTCATTTTGAGCTATTCGTACCACCCACTGATTAATGGATGCGACTCTAGTGCAATTTTGCTTCTTGAGGATAGTAGGTCAAACGGCAGTCGCTCATGTAAAAGTCAAAGGGGCTGAGTCATTTTGAGCTATTCGTACCACCCACTGATTAATGGATGCGACTCTAGTGCAATTTTGCTTCTTGAGGATAGTAGGTCAAACGGCAGTCGCTCATGTTAAAGTCAAGGGGCTGAGTCATTTTGACCTATTCGTACCACCCACTGATTAATGGATGCGACTCTAGTGCAATTTTGCTTCTTGAGGATAGTAGGTCAAACGGCAGTCGCTCATGTAAAAGTCAAGGGGCTGAGTCATTTTGAGCTATTCGTACCACCCACTGATTAATGGATGCGACTCTAGTGCAATTTTGCTTCTTGAGGATAGTAGGCCAAACGGCAGTCGCTCATGTAAAAGTCAAGGGGCTGAGTCATTTTGAGCTATTCGTACCACCCACTGATTAATGGATGCGACTGTAGTGCAATTTTGCTTCTTGAGGATAGTAGGTCAGACGACAGTCGCTCATGTAAAAGTCAAGGGGCTGAGTCATTTTGAGCTATTCGTACCACCCACTGATTAATGGATGCGACTGTAGTGCAATTTTGCTTCTTGAGGATAGTAGGTCAAACGGCAGTCGCTCATGTAAAAGTCAAAGTGGCTGAGTCATTTTGAGCTATTCGTACCACCCACTGATTAATGGATGCGACTCTAGTGCAATTTTGCTTCTTGAGGATAGTAGGTCAAACGGCAGTCGCTCATGTTAAAGTCAAGGGGCTGAGTCATTTTAAGCTATTCGTACCACCTACTGATTAATGGATGCAACTCTAGTGCAATTTTGCTTCTTGAGGATAGTAGGTCAAACGGCAGTCGCTCATGTAAAAGTCAAGGGGCTGAGTCATTTTGAGCTATTCGTACCACCCACTGATTAATGGTTGCGACTTTAGTGCAATTTTGCTTCTTGAGGATAGTAGGTCAAACGGCAGTCGCTCATGTAAAAGTCAAGGGGCTGAGTCATTTTGAGCTATTCGTACCACCCACTGATTAATGGATGCGACTGTAGTGCAATTTTGCTTCTTGAGGATAGTAGGTCAAACGGCAGTCGCTCATGTAAAAGTCAAGGGGCTGAGTCATTTTGAGCTATTCGTACCACCCACTGATTAATGGATGCGACTGTAGTGCAATTTTGCTTCTTGAGGATAGTAGGTCAAACGGCAGTCGCTCATGTAAAAGTCAAGGGGCTGAGGCACTTTGTTTTGAGCCGTTCGTCGTGCCGGAACAAAATGGCGAGAGTAGGAACCTAGTCATATTTATTCGTGTATATAGGTGCATAGATACCTACATACGATACTTACATATTCTTGTCCCATTCTAGGTATGCCGACGTCCCACGTCGTTCATAAGTACATATGTAAGGCGGGATTGCTTATGTCGTACTCGACATATACGCGGTGCATCCGCGACGGCTTAGTCGGTTCGAGTCCGACATGTCCACCGACCACCGCGCCGTGCCGCCGCGCCAGCCGCCGGTGATAACAGTTATGTTGAACTCGACTGGATATACCTAGTCTGGCATGAGGTGTGCGTTTTTAATCGGTTCGAGTTCAACATAACCACCAAAAATGACACAAAATTCGTACTCAGCACACCTACTCAAAAACAAGTTAGACCATACCCGTATTGCAATATTGTATAAATTGGACTTTGATTAACATCTAATTCATACTCAGCATACAAGAAATGTGAAGTACCCGATTGCAAGTTTGAAGATGCGATCTATATTATTTTACCTCTTTGGTAATTTATATTATTACTAGCTATTGCCCGCGGCTCCGCCAGCGTGGATGTCCGTTATCGCGGACTGGGGTATGTAAAATAAATAGTAGCCAATTCTTAGACTTCGGTCGAGCCGTTTCGGAGGAGTATGGGAACGAACATTGTGACACGAGAATATTAGATTAATTATTTATACTTCTTGACAAACTATAGCACACCACCATCTAGAAGCTACTACTGCGAAATGTAGACTGAACCTCGGGATATTTCGTTGACATCTAGTGGTGAAAAATAATATTTAAAAATAATGCGCAAAATAGCCCAAGTTATGGTGGTCTAATTTTTTTGTAAGGAATGGGGTATCTATATTTTAGTATTATGTTATCTGTACCCATATTTCAATTTTCTACCTACAGCGCGGCGGCCATATTGGAGGCCAAAAATGACGTCAAATTCGAACTCGGCATACTCGAAAACTCATTAAACCATACCCATATTGTAATTTATCTAGGACACCGCGGCAGCTATATTGGATCCCAAAAATGACATCAAATTCACACTCAGCACACTCGAAAACCTATTAAACCATACCCATGTTGCAATTTTCTACCGACAGCGCGGCGGCCATATTGGAGGCCAAAACTGACGTCAAATTCGAACTCAGCATACTCGAAAACCCATAAGACCATACCCATATTGCAATTTAGCTAGGACACCGTGGCAGCCATATTGAATTCCAAAAATGACATCAAATTCACACTCAGCATACTCAAAAACCTATTAAACCATACCCATATTGCAATTTTCTATCTACAGCGCGGCGGCCATATTGGAGGCCAAAACTGACGTCAAATTCGAACTCAGCATACTCGAAAACCCATAAAACCATACCCATATTGCAATTTAGCTAGGACACCGTGGCGGCCATTATGGATTCCAAAAATGACATCTAATTCGTTATCAACACACTCAAGAACCCTCTTATCTGGCAAACGAGGGTATTACCCTTTTTTCTTGCGAAGATCCGCTGTGGAAAAAGCCCGATTGCGAGTTTGGAGATGCGGTCTATACTAACATCATTCACAGTCAATCTTCTTAAATAAATAGTAGTAATATTGTGCCTACCTATGTTTATTTATATTGTCATTTATGTATGACACTTCTTATCGTTGAAAATATAGTACACCACCATCTAGCAGCTACTTCTGTAAAACGTAAGCTGAACCTCGGGCTATATTGTTGACATCTAGTGGCGAATATTAATATTTAAATTTAGCCCGTAAAATTGCCCGAGTTATGATGGCCTCATTTTTTTGTATGGGATGAGGTATCTGTACTTTAGTATTATGTTATCTGTGCCGATACTAAGAAAATATCTTTAGTAATATTCAAAAGTTAACAGATGGCACTAGTAGACTCATTTAAAGAAATTAAAAATATTTGTTGACTTAGAATCACGTAAATTATTTCAGAAAATTATAAATATATTTCAGAAATTATTTCAGACATCAGAACATGATAATGTAAGCATGTAAGCATATTAAACTCCTTTTTAATGTAATAAATAAAGATTGCGTGACAATCGTGCTATTTATTTATTTTTGTGCCATCTAGCGGTAGGTATAGTAAATTATGTCTGTAACTTTAACAATTACTGCAGAATCTGGCAGAATCAATATAGATAATAATATTTATAGTTTTATTCAGTCATCCTACTCATATTGTAAATGAGAAAGTTTTTCTGTATGGATGTATGTATGTGTGGATATTTGTTGCTCTTTCAAGTAAAAACTTCTGAATGGATTTTAATGAAACTTTATAATAATATAAGTTTTACATCAGAATAACACATTGGCTATATATCATCACGCTGCTACTCAAGGGAGCGGAGCAGTCATCATTAATGTCAATAAATCCAACATCCACGCGGGCGTAGCTACGGGCAACAGTTAGTACTCCATAATGTGTTAAATAGGTATATGTTTTATTTTTGATAAGTTAATTTTAATACTAAAATTTATATAAAGTTTGCCCAAACAATGTCGCCATCTAGTTTTTTTAATTGTTCAAAACATAAACATAACATTACATAATTAAATTTTGAACCACCCGCTTATACCACAGGTTTATATGCGAGCGGAAGTTCAACTATTGAAATTTACCGAATACATAATATAAGCATTTTTTTTAAACATTTATTATCACTTAATAAAAATAATTATCTAAATGGTTCAAAATATTTGTCTGTAATTTTTTATAAAGGGTTGTTTTGTTACAAACTTTTGCACCATTTGGTCTGGCAAGCTATTAAAAATTTCGGGTAGTATATATTGTCAAATTCTGGTTCCATATATATTTCTAGATTTTTCCATATTATACTTATTGACATATATGGCAGCTGCCTTAAATTACTATTTCGTGTATGTACTCTAAGGTGATCTACATTTGAAATTTCTTCTTTCATGATGTCTAATTTTGCTTTACATTGAATGGGTAACACCTCACAATATTTAAATAGTTCGTTGTAATTATCTTTTTATTTATTCTTAATATTTAGTGGAACAATAGTTTTTAACAACCTGAACTGCAGTTAATATATTTTATCAGTATATGTTTTGTATGTACGGCCTTAGCTACATAACCCGTAATTAGTTACAGAGTCTGCCAAAGCTAGATACAATAAGCGCAATGATTTAAATGGCATTTTGTATTTTAATATATTTAGTCAACTAAGTATAGCTCTTAGTTTATTACAAACATGTTCTATATGAGCTCCCCAATTAAAACGATTATCTATTATCAACCCCAAATACATAATGTTCTCTGGCCATATCCAGCCTTGCGCAGGTGCCGTTCTGCCTACACTTTAGATTGTAATGCATACATTCATGATCGTGCACTATTATATTGGGCGTATATGTGGTGGTGTTATGCGAGGTTTCTATACACATGGGTTTGGTTTTTTGAGCGTTTATCACCAGACCAACATTGTGAGCTCATTGACACATTCTGTCGAAGTTTTGCTGCAATTTAGACTCAGCCTTCACGACTTCAGACTCATCCTTTTCTGCTACCAGTAGACATGTGTCGTCAGCAAAGTAGTATACGGAGCCGTGTGCTAATAAACTGCACATTTGGTTTAATATTTAATGGCATTTTTTCAGTTATAACTCCTGAACTAAAAAGCTGCCTACCTGCTTCTCGAAGTTACGAGTGTAACCATTTTTTGTTACTAATTATGCATTTGTATAAGAATTATAATATCTGTGGTTCTATACATTATCAAATTGAATAACCGTCCAATTAAAAGAAAAAGCCTTAAGATCCTGTGAGCTTCTGTTCCTAGATGGGGCAGAGAGCGTCCACAGTGTGCCGCCATACCTGTCGGTCTTGAGCTTCGAGTTCCATTTCATTCCGAACCTTACCTACTCAATAGTTAATAACCTTGATGTATAACAGAATCTAATCATAGATTTTAAGCACCCTGGCTGACCCTGGCCTCGAGTACCTAAAGGTACTACAGTTTGTCACGTCATCCAACCGTAAACGTCTTAGTAGGTACACCACGTATGAAAGACTTAAATAAACTGTTCATAAAAGAGCACAAGAAACTGCAAAGGTCTTCTCATTGGTTGTACGTTTCATATTGTAACAAAAAGTGTATTACAGCGCCTTTGAAGTACTGGAACCGCGTATAAATACAGTTGGTAGGTAACTGTAAAAGGAATGATTAGCTTTTGTCTAGATTACTGTGCAATGATATCGACATGTTTTGCTCGTATTTTTAAGCTACTCTACACCATTTAGTCTATTTTGTTATAAGTAAATAAATATAAATGTTTAATTTTGGTGGATCATATACAGATGGTGTTATAAATGCTTAATATTAAATGGCTTATCGGTACTATTACTACATGGACGCAAGTTTGGATGGATCATCCATCATGACTCCATCATAGATGTATGGATGAATAAATGAATATTTGTTTGTTACTCTCAATCACACGAGAACAGCCCAATAGATCTGGATGATTTTAGCACAGACTGGAATAGCAGATGAGCTTCTTTTGTACCGTAAGGTTCTTGTGAGTCGCGAGTACATACGGGATCAGTATTTAACGCTGGCGAAGCAGCAAGCATTAGCTATGTAGTATGAGAAATACATTACAACTGTTTGCACAGTTTAAAATCATATCTACCAAAAATGGTTGTTATATTTTTACACCGATATTCAATTCATATGTCATTTAAGGCTCAAGTATTGCTCAAATCCTTTTACTATTAAGGGCATGCGGCGTGTGCCTAGTGCCTAGTGTTAAACGTTCGTCCACCGGTTGCCCTTGGCTCGCAAGGGACCGCTTTTAGTTATGGTCGTAAACATAAATTACCTATAAGCGTCAATTTTGTAATATTTTTGAATGTGGCAAGTGGCAACATCAAATTTACACAATTGATAATGAAATGAAACATGAATTACTTATTGAGTAAATTGTTGTGAGATTTAAAAAAAACATTAGAAGCGACATAAACAAGGTCATCATCATCATCATCTTAATTTTCGCGTTAGTCCCAGTTGTAGACTATCACCTCAGAGTCCAGGGTGCACATTCCGGATTATACTTCTTCACTTCAAATTCAAATTCAAATTCAAATTCAAATTTATTTATTTCGTGAAGCATAGGTTACAGAGTAGATGTTATAAGTAATATTAGTCCCAGCTATGTTCCGCCAAAGGCATACAAAATATTAAATAAAATCATAAAATAGACAATCATGTGTAGAATCCAATAAGATAATTAGGTCAGATCATAATCGCATAAAATAACAAAAAAAATAAAAAACATAATGTCAGAATACAGATGTCAAGTAAAAAAAAAAAAAAAAATTAAAATGTCAAAATATTAAGCATGTCAATAGATACCTAAATATTATTTGAGTCACCGTAAGAAATAAAATTAAAATTGATCATTTAGGTACTCATTCACAGAATAATATGTTTTGGTACATAGTAATTTAAAAAGTTTTTTTTTTTTTTTTTTTTCTACAGGGTCATGTCTTCGAGAAAATCCTTAATACTATAGTAGCACTTCTCAGTCAACAATCTTTTGAGCGCCCACTTAAAACGATTGTTGTTCAAATTTTTTATATTTTTGGGAACTTTGTTGTAGATTAATGGAGCCATGCATATTACACTTTTATGTAATAGGGCTGTCTTAGCAGGATGGACACATAGCCTGTTATTATCGCGACGATTACGCACGACTTTGTCCATTAATCTTGGAAACAGGTGTGGGTTATACCTGGTAAACAGTGCTACCTCTAGTATGTATATGCCGGGGAGTGTCAGAATATTGTGCTCTTTAAAAAATGGCACACAACTGTCAGTGCTCTCAATACCAAACATGGCACGGATGCAACGCTTTTGCATTTTGAAGACCATGTCATTGTTAGTTGCATTACCCCAAAAAATTACACCATATCGAAGTACTGACTCCACTAAACCATGGTATGCTGACAGTAAAGCTACTTTGTTAATAATAGGTGCAAGTTTATAGAGAGCGTAAGATAAGCTACTAATTTTTTTACAAAGTATGTCAATGTGTTCCTTAAATTTTAACTTACTATCTAATGTCAACCCCAGAAACCGCGCAGTCATAGACTCTTCTATTTGCACCTGGTCATGCATCAGGTTCACATTTAATCGGTTCTGGTGCCTTTGTCCAAAATGCATTATATTTGTCTTTAATAAATTAATTTTTAAATTGTTATTATTCAACCATGAAACTATCGATGTCAGTGATTCGTTAATGTCAGAGTTATAATTATCAATGTCTTTACAAGGTATGGTTATGGTACTATCGTCAGCGAATAATGTCATATTGTGTATAGTGCATTTTGGTAAGTCATTGATATATATAATAAACAAAAGTGGCCCAAGGACGCTACCCTGAGGGACACCATATGATACATACTGGGCCTTGGAAGTATGCATTTCTTCTAACTGAGTATTATTATTCACTCTTGTAATAGCCGTCATTTGTTGACGGTTCTCTAGATAAGACTGAATCAAATTCTGAACATTTCCTCTTATTCCGTAAGTATCCAGTTTCTTTAAAAGTATTTTGTGGTCTACATAATCAAAAGCACTGGACATATCGCAGTATATAGCACAAACAGGTGTTTTTTTATCGACATTGGTAATAACATTTTTATAAAAGTCATAGATTGCCATGTTTATAGTTTTATTCTGACGAAACCCCTTTTGTTCATTACATAATAAGTTTTCTTTTTCAAAAAAAGTATTTATTGCATTATATAAAAATTTTTCAAATATCTTTGAGAATATTGGTAGCAAAGCAATAGGTCTATAACTATCCATTAACTGTGAGTCTCCCTTTTTATAGAGAGGCTTTATGATACTTATTTTGAGTGCTGCTGGAAATATACCCGTACTTATACATAAATTGATAATGTGGCTGAGGTGATAACATATATGTTCATTTACTGCTTTGATTATTTTAGTACAAATACCATCGTATCCCACGCTGTGAGTGTTTTTTAAGTTTTTTATTATTAGGAAAATTGTTAGCGGTGTACTGGGTGCAAGAAACATTGACTTTAGGGAAGATTGTATGAGAGATGTTACTTTCTTTCCAGCACCTTGAATGGGAGACACTTTTCCGATAAAGTAATTGTTGAAAGCATTAGCTATGTCTGAGGGCTGCGTTAAGATACTGTCATTACTAACTTTTATATTATTTACGGACTCTCTTGGTAAGTTGAAGCTTTGAGTGTTTATAATTCGCCATGCTGTTTTATTCTTATTAAGAGACGTTTGAATTCTGTAGTTATTTTGGGCGCGTTTAGTTAATACAATTATTTTTCTTAGTTTTTTACTATAATTAATATATTTTATTTTATTTTCCTTTGACCGATTTGCCCTATACGTCCATAATAAATCTCTTTTCTTTTTGCAGCACACTTTGATTCCCCGTGATATCCATCGCGGTTTGGTATGAGCTCTTATAGTTATAATTTTTTCAGGAAAGCATAGGTTATAGAAAAGTTTAAATTCTTCCAAGAAAAGATTAAATGCTATGTTAGGATCTGCAGTCTGGTATATATTAGAGAAGGATATGTTTCTAATACATTCTTTAAACCTATTAATATTGTTCAAGCTGTAGTCTCTTTTTGAGGTGCGCCAGTATTTTAGCAAGCCATTTTTAACCGGTAGTTTTATTATTTGAGCAGAATGGTCTGATAAGCCAAAATCCAAAATTTCAGTGCTGCAGCCTCTTTTGAAGTCATGTGCGAAGTTATCCAGACATGTACCACTGACTGGTCTGGTTGGTGCATAGAGCGCCAATTTTAAATTATAATTTAGTAACAAACATTCAAATTCTAAAGTGTCTTGGTTTTTTTAAGCACATTTATATTGAAGTCACCTGCCAAAATTATATTTTTAAATCTCATTTTTGTCAGGCGAATCAAAACCTTTTCCAGCCATTGTAAAAACATGTTAAGGTTATCCCTGTAAGGTGTCCTATAAATACAAACAATGCCAGTTTTGGAGTCAAGAAGTTCAATACAACAACATTCAAACTTACGCTCCACAGACATTTGTTTTACTTCCGGACAGTCTCTAAACACATGACCCTTACGTACATATATGCATGCACCCCCTCTCCTTTGTGTGCTCCTACTGTAAGAGGAAGCCAGTACATAGTTTTGCAAAAATAAACTAGACTCATGGCCTGACAACATAAAATGTTCTGTTATACATAGTACATCCAATACCTTATTTTTACGAGATTCCAGATTGGTTAATAACTCATCTGCTTTATTTTGCAGACCAGCTATATTATAATGTAGGACATTTAGATGAGTTTCCAAGAAATAACTGCCGGTTGCTCTTTTCGTCATCAACATAATGTATGGTGTTATTGGACATTTTATCAGAAATAGCTTGTACATTGATGTCCTCCTGAACATTGATATCAGAAAAGTTCACACGGTTTTCAAA
Source organism: Eilema caniola (assembly GCA_949126895.1). NCBI lineage: Eukaryota > Metazoa > Arthropoda > Insecta > Lepidoptera > Erebidae > Eilema > Eilema caniola. The sequence goes on along the minus strand of OX421464.1, from coordinate 6,876,982 downwards.
AGTTCACGGTTCACACGGTTTTAGGGCATCCATGGAAGTGAAATCATTGGCACACATGTCATCTTCCACAATACCAGCATTGGTTGAGTTTACTAGGAGTACCGGAGTCCGGCGGAGGCAGTGTCATAGTCAGACATTCGTTACGTTCACATAGAGTGCACTAAATGTAACCATATCAGCGAAGGCGACTCTTCTGTATATTTTTCGCGATGTTAAGGGACATAACGGCTGCCATAGATGGTTCTCACGTGATTCTTAAACCCGACTCCACACATTCACCGGTCACCGGAGCATATTCATCGCCGTGAGCTCTAGAGGTATAAACTAGGGAATAATATTCTTAAGCTATTGCATAGCTTCTATCGAGGGCCTTGAGCGCGGGGACCGAAACCAGAAATTCCGTAACGAAAAAACCTCACGCTCGTTTCTTTTCGGCAGTCTTCGACACGGTGTTTGTGTGCGTGCAACTAGCCGTATTGTCGTGACTCTAAGAAGCTCGCACGAATCGAGACGAGCTGCTCCGAAATCGGACGAATACATAAGCAGCTGTTTATGAGAAAGTATATAGGTGTATAGGTATTTATGTACAACAGTGAATAGCTGTACTTGTAAAATTTGTGTATAAAGTGTTTTGAATATGAATGAACACAGTGCATTTATTATTAATGAAGAAAGTCACGAAAAAATCGTGAAAGAAAATGAGTGAGTACTCTATATCCATACATTTTATTATTATCACAAATGCAGTATTAATTTTGAATTATAAAATAAATAAATAATTATAATTGCATAAGTTGATACAAAATGTTATGCAATAGCTTTTTTTTACTTGCGGGAAATCCCCACGGATACCCTTCCCTACGGAGCCGGAGGAGGAGGTTATGTCTGACTCGAACCGACTAAACCGCACGCCGTCTGTGGGTCGTTGTGCTAGGCCGAAGGTGAGGTTGTCAAACGACTTATCCCTGCACACCGGCTGACCCAGGGCCATTCCTCTCGGTCAGGCCCTCCTCGGGAGGGGGGACTGAGGAATACTATTTAAAAGCCTTCATATTTAAGTATCTAAGAGTTTTAACAATACAATTTTTGATACTACAAAATAAAAAAGCAAAACTATAAAGAATTTGTACAAATGAGAACAAAGTTAATTTAATTTTAATTAGTTTAACCTTCATTTAAGGTTTTACAATTAACTTAATTTAAAATTTTAATGATTAAGCTTACGATCATAATCACTTAACTTTCGTCAACTACTCTTGTTATAGTTGCCGCAAGTGGGCGCCATGTTAATACACGTATGGCCGCATGTTATAGTGCTTATAATATATCTACTCTAGAATAAAAGTGTGAAAATGAGAAAAGTTTTCTGCTTAACCTCTTCTGGAGAATTGTAATTCGCCGGGTTTATTAACTTTATTAGTTCAGCCAGAGGTTTACTTATTTAAGTAATGCCGTGGACTGAATGACTTTATCTGACAATAAAGCCCAAATCCTTGCAGAAACTTGTAGCTTTATTCTTCCAATTACAATTTTCTTCTTATTTCTATTGTTCTGGATCGTATTAGAATTATTCCCAAATTGTACCGATTTGTGGGCGTAACACGCTCGCTTCGGTACTCCTTGTTTCGTTAGGCCGCATAGGGACTTAAGGAGCAACCTAAGAGTACGCAATTTATACTCACAACAAAATCCTATTGTAAACGTATTTCCTTATGCTAGATGTACACTTATCTACACATTATTTACACATAAACCCGATCTTCAGGCGGCGTGGCTCGGCGTCTTGGACAGGTTAAAAGTGCGTGGTTTCAAGTAGAGTGTATAAAATTATTATTATTGTACAAGCGTGCACCGGCATACGGAAGATGGGCTTCCCATCAAGATGCACGTAAAAGGGTGGCTGGGTCAGCCTGGAAAAGCAGTGAATCTATGTCCAGCAGTGGACTTCAATGGGCTCATTGTTTGAACCAATTTTTATAGGTAGGTTTATTAGTAGATCATCATCATCATCACTAGCGTTGATCCGGCAGCACTGAGGCTATGACTTCGGAGCCCATTTTCTTTTCTCTGAGACGGCGGTTCGTATTTTGATCCACGGTTTCACTTATTAAAATACATTTTTACCTTGTGCATGACAATATACAAAGTTAAGTATATGTTTATAGAAGTATATAAAATGTCAATAAAGCCACACTAAATGATAATTTGTGAGTGAACAGCGCATAAATTTGTATGTTTAACAACTGAATTCCTTACTATAGACGTAAGCTTTGAATAAATATAACAAATATGCATATATTTTATAATTATTACTAACATAAAATACCTAACCAATGGCAGATCGTGTCGTATTTAAATGATTAAGATATGAAAAGATTCAACACCTTCCTAAAAAGCAATATATTAATAACTAACTGATGCTCGTGGCCCTGCTTGTGTGAATGTATGTTAACGTCGACTTTTAGTTATATCCACGGTTCTACTCAATCAGTTACAACAAAAAAAACTTAAAATTTTAAGCCTGACCATGACCTTCTTCTAAGAAAAATCTTGATCAAATTCTCTAATTTCCTTTAGTATTTCTGCGTTCATTGCAAACAAACAGACCAACTGACAAGTCATCTGAATTGTGTTCAGAATTGTTAATTTAGAAATCCCAAGTAAGTGTTGATAAAAAGCTAACATATACAACTATCTAAAAAAGTTTCAGAGTGCGTGTTGTATTGCACGATAAATTTTAATTACCTCAACGGCCTGAATAATCATCGACACATATTTTTTAAAGTTCACGTTCCTCTGTAGATTTTCATTTTCAAAGGTAAGCTAGGTTTCAAATGTGAGTCTTTAGTTCTTATAATATGGGTAGGTATCATTATGTAATATGCATCATTAAAATCATTTTTGGTTTTATTTCATTGACGGAGCAGACATATTTTTCATTACTGTTCACGTTAAAGTTTTTGAAAGCGACTTTATATGGGTATCTTCAAGAAAGGTATTAGAAGTAGTCTACAGGGTCGGCAGTATGACGCACTTGGTGTTGCATACGTCTACAGGCCACGGTAATCACTTATATATAGCCTAGTATAAAAAAGCTGGTAACTAACATCGATTCTCAATCAATATTCTCTTTGTTGCTCAAGATTTCAATTCAATTACGGTTACGGCCTAGTGCAATAATGTAAAGCTGACCTTTTTTCGTTTAGAGACCCTTAAAACAATAGGCCGTAGTCGCGTGACCAAATGCACGTGAGACGGCGAGTAAACAAAAGAAACCTCAAACAGATTACCGTGATTACATTACGATTTGTCTCTTATATGTGTACAAATTGAGGCAGTTGTGTAATGAATGAGTAAGGAATTAGACTTGCAACTAAGGGGTTGCAGGTTAGCTAATTTTTTACAATTGACGTAAACCTACTTCTAATTTTGGAATATACTGAAGAGGTTAAGGTGAATACTAGTACCTAATGTGTGGACACACTTTATGAGTAGATATTTAGATAACCTGTATTATTATTTTTATTATTTTTATTAACTTTAGTATTAGTACTTTACTTTGAACCTTTTGACAGGAGGCGCGGGTTCAATCCCCGCTCTGTGCAAATATTTGTAGGATGCATGAATATGTATATATACTGGCCGTTGTGTTTCTATGTATAATATGTATGTATTTACAAAAAAGTATCTAAGTATGTTTATTCGCATTCTATATAGAGTCCATAACACAAGCTGGCTAAGCAATGCTTACCATGGGTCTGGATAGCGTTGTGTGAAATGTTGTGGAATATTTATTGGAATATTAACTCTATCGTATGGAACAGAATGCAAAGGAATAAGCCCTGCTAAGAATTAACCTGTGTTACGGTAACACAGGTTAATTATTAACCCGTGTCTGCAATTAATTATGGATTAACTTTGTAACTTAACAATTAGGTAGGTATTGGTTGCAAAATAAAGAATAAGCACAAATTATATTTTGTCTTTACCAAATAATTTAACTAAGGAAAACCCTCACTGTTACTAGATACCTCCATCTCATTAAACAACTTAATAAATATAATAAAATTTAAGTCTATGGGAAAGCCCCCTAATGAACAATGCTAATCTTTTACGGGAAACACCATTCTCAATAAACGGTATGAAACGACTATTTCGACTGTCACGTCCGTCGAACCGGAATTTCCCGCTAAAGTATTTTCCCAAATTTATAATTGCGTTATCATTTTCACTAGACGTAATTCCGAGCAGAAGGAAAAGCAGGAAAGCGGACCCGGGCTCCTAGGTGAAGGTCTTGGATGTAGTCGAGATACAACGCTGAGATAATGATGATGTAATTCCTTCCTACTCTCAATAAATTATCCTCCTAACGATTTCCCGGTTACGTTCAAAGCTTACAGTGTGGAGTCCGAAGTCCGCTTATTATTTTTGATTGATTTTTTGGACTTTTAGGAGCACGGCTATCTTTTGACCGGCGCCCGACGCTAGGCGAAATCCGGACTGCGAGATACGAGCCTTTGATGTTACCAGCAGGGCTAACATGCGCGCGTCGTCAAATATCTCGAATCGAGATGAGATATCATCTCGAGTCTTCTCGAGCGAAGTAACATCGACATATTTTGTCGCGTCAAACTTTTTCAATTATTGTCTATGGCATACACATTTTTTAAACATGTTAGTTGCTGTTTTCACATTTATCCGATAAAATCGGCCCGATACGGCCATTTGCTCGAAAGCACAGACTATTTAGGGATGCTAGGTATGAAAAAAAGAGAAAAAAATAGTGCAAACAATTTTCGACCTTATTGACATGACTTGTTATTGAATTCTTTTTCTTATATTCGTGATCAGCGTCATCGATTAATGCGAAAAGACACGTAACAAAGGAAATGTCATTAAGGTCGAAAATGGCTTGCAGTCGCTGTTTTGAATATACGAGATAACTTCTCGTCGACCAAATGAACGACGGGAGACAAAACATTTTAAATGTTAAAATTCGAGTAAATAAGGGCACGTATGTTACAATTTGCAGACACCAAGTAGAGATGATTTCTCGAAGTCTCGTGGCGCGCATGTTAGCCCTGCATGTTACCAACAGTCGACATATCGACATAAAATGGCAAAATGCCTCGAGATAGCTATCTCGTGGCGCGCATGTTAGCCCTATATATGACATATTAAAACCACCAGCTATTCCGCTATCACCCTACGCGACAATATTTTCATCCTTACCACTTAGATGTTTGGCAGTCCTCAACTGTGCGTTTCTCCAGAAACTTCCTGCCTTGCAAAGCTAAACCGTGGAATGAACTGTCGACTGCGGTATTTCCGTACCGATACGACCTTCAAATCTTCAAGAAGAGAGCGTACTCCCACCTTAAAGGTCGGCAACGCACCTAGAACCCTTCTGGTGTTTCAGGTGTCCATGGGCGGCGGCAGTGATCGTTTACCATCAGGCGATCCGCCTGCTCGTTTGCCTCCTATGTCATAAAAAAAAACTATCATACCACTGAAAGTCATTAAATTTTAGACTTTATGGCTGAGTTTTTAAGTCCAAAATTAAAAGAGAAATAGTTTATTAGATTTTTCATTCACTCTATTGTTATTGTCATTTAATTTGTAACTTTAACAGTACAAAATTAAAGTCTACAGTTAAATGGCATTGGTTACAATGTCTGTGGCACCGCAATGGTTTTGGCATGAAAAAAATAATAGCAGAATTATGGCTTAGGACTAAAACAATTACTGCCGTTTGCCCTCCCAATCTCGAGAAGAAAGCCTGCGCCAAAGCCTTGTTCGTATTTAACAGGTGCGTTGACAAGCAGGTGAGGTAGACTTGGAATGTAGGGCTTTGTACTCCATGTCAGATGTAAGGCGAATGTCAAATATATCTATTTTAGTCTAAACGTGAATCACTAAATGCTTGTCCCAGATTCGCATGGGAAAAGAATTGTGTTACCTGATTGTAGTTACAGCTGTCGGGTCTAATTGTGAATATAAACCCTCCCAGATCAATCAAAAGCAGGTGTACGAAATGTCGTGCACCTTGTTTTGAAATTAACCATTCATCCCGGATTTTACCCGCAACGCGGGGTAAATTTAAAAATTTGCCTTTAGTGGACATTTACACCATTATATGTATGGAGCAGTGAATGTTTTAGTTTAGTGTATATTTGTTGGACAGATGCTGGTTAACATCTGTGGGGCCCATGGGGGCTGATTGAAAACCAGCGCCAGGGTTAAGTCTAGTACATCATACAGAACCAGACCCCTTTCTGCACGAGATACGGTGATAATAAACGCTGTTGTGGATTTTAGGAGTTCTTTCAACTTTTTATGCCTTGTTGGCTATTCTTCTTTCCTTTTTAAAACAAAGACTAAATCAAAATCGGTTCAATCGTTCGGTTGCTACGATACAATACACACAGACACGTCAAATTTATAACACCACGTCGTTTTTGCATCAGGGGGGCTAAAAAGGCATCAATTGCTTTGTCATCCTAGACTCAGTGTTGAATCATGAATCAGTCAGGACAAGTAATTCTTTACTAAATATGTGAGTCATCGGAATCATTGCTATTGCGGCTAATATTGTTATGATAATTAATGATAAATATAACTTCTCAAATCTGCGGGAATTTTCAATCATTTTAACCATATTAGTCATCCGTAATGATGAATCATCATCACTTATAGGAGCGATAATCCAAGTACTCCTTCTTTTTTAGCGTTTCCTTTGTAATAAGGGTACCCTATTACAAAGACCCCGCTGTCTGCCTGTCGCTAGGCTGAATTTCAAGAGCCGTGATAGTTAAGGAGTTGACATATGTATTTCTGTTGCAACTAATTGAACAAAACAGTACGAAACTTTTCCTCCGTGGCTGACTCGCACTTAGTCAGGTGTTATTGGCATATACGGGAGCGACTTTCTATGAACCCTTTTATGTCTTTGACCATTGGGAAGACCGGAAGAAAGTAATATATATATACTAGCTTTTGCCCGCGGCTCCGCCCCCCGTGAATGTCGGTTATCGCGACCAAACATAGCCTATGTCCTTTCTCAAGGTCTAATCTACCCCTATACCAAATTTCATCAAAATCGATTCGGTGGTTTAGGCGTGAAAGCGTAACATAAAGACAGCATACTTTCGCATTTATAATTTTAATATGGATATCGCCGCCAACTAGCTTATTCAGCCGTTCAATTAACTGCCTAGGCTGTTAACTAAATGGCGCCATTCAATGAACGGCCTGAATGATATTCAGCCGTAATGTTTAATACAATATTTAATAATCTGGCTGGCTAATGCTTAAGCCATTTCTACGATGGGCACCACCCCGAATTAAGACGGAAAATTACATACATACATACATATACTCACGCCTGTAAATCCCCGAAGGGGATAGGCAGATGTGTATTTACAGAAAGTTAGTGATAAGTTTATTCAGAAAGCTGTACAATCCGACTTGAATAGGTTAGCCTTCGTGGTGTTTTTTTGTAAGCATGCAGAAAAAGCCGTAAAAAAACGTGATTGATCCAAGCTACTTGCCTAGCCGTTTAATGAAATGGCCGAACACTATTCAGCTATTTAAAAACAGCTGATTAAGCTAGTTGGCTGCGACACACACACACACACACACACACACACACACACACACACACACACACACACACACACACACACACACAACAGACACACAAACACTAACACACAAGCACACACACAAACACACACGCACACACACAAAAACACACACACACACACACACACACACACACACACACACACACACACACACACACACACACACACACACACACACACACACAAACACAAACACACACACACACATTGAATAATAATACTATAATTCAATTATATACTTCGGAAACCATAGTCCATTTCCTGTTCACTTTTATCTATATTAAATACATGAAGAAACAATGAATGAAGAAAATTATGGTGTTCGCCGTGAAGCAACACTTTTGACGCACATAAATATAATTACCATTAGTTAAGTATATCTTAATAACGGCTATTGTTCAAGGGAAAAATACAGGTATGTGTGACACAATGCGATAGGTAATGAGTGGCAGGTGTCTAGGTAATTCCTGCATAATAATAATTAATGGTTTATTATGTAACACGCAAGGGTGTAGGTAAAGCCCGGTCAATATAAACTAAATTATAATAGTGTGGTTACAATAATTCGCACCCAGTTGAAATTTGTCAGGATTGTTCAGGGTCAAAGGTCACAAAAATTGCAAATAGGTTGCCTAAAATACTTTTCATCAATTAACCAGCTCGGCGAAGGTCGTCTTATGGAGGGATCCTATACTACGGACATTCAAGGCATTGGATCGATGAGGACTTTTTATATTTCATTTATGATGAGTGTTCTACCTATTTTCAGCTGGGTGCGAATTATTCTAGCCTTAGATGTGTAGATTGTCCGGGGTGGTAGATATAGTTCTTTTGTTTGAGTCCCACCAAGATTGCAAGGCTCAGTCCAACCTTTACAGCAAGTTCATACTCCTGATGATTGATGGACCATGCTCTGGTGCAGGCTGTCCACTAAAGGTTGAGACATCAGACGGTATCATCATCATCATCATCATCATCATCATCATCATCATCATCATCAGGCTATATTAGTCCACTGCTGGACATAACCCACCCCCAATGAGCGCCATAGCGCCCTATCTTCAGCTTCAGACGGTATACGTCCCATAAAAGCCGAATAAACCAAACTAAAAGGACGAAAAGCTAATCGAACACCACCTATGAAAGGAATGCCTCGGATCTGATCAGGATCTGGAAATTATTATAGGTACAGTCAGCATTAGATCGATCTTGACTAGCGAAGTAATCAAAAGATCTTAATTAATCGAATAAAGGAGAAAACATTAAATCGGTCTAGGCGGGGTTTGAACCCGCGATCTTTGCCTTATAAAGGCAATGCTTTGACCACTAAGCTACCAGACCTCGCCCTAACTAATTCAAATTTCTCCGTCTATATCTATCTTTAGGGCGACAGTGGAGCGCCTACCGACGTTCTTACGAACTATCGGAACCAATAATTTGGTTAAGGCGAGGTCTGGTTGCTTAGTGGTCAAAGCAGCCCTTGAAAAGCAAAGATTGCGGGTTCAAACCCCGCCTAGACCGATTCAATTTTTTTTCTTTATTCGATTTAATTATTTAGCATGAAGAATGCTTAAAATTTATCAACTTGGTATTTCCCCCTGATTATTCTGATATTTAGTGCTGACTGTACAAGCTGATCCATCCACCTGCAGGATAGGGTTACATATTAGCATATTATTCAAGTTTAAAGTTACCACGTAACATAGATGACTATATTGATAGCAGTCGTTATCTAATACTTGTCTTGGCACTGAGTCACAAAACTCGGAAGGATAGCGCCTGGCGCCTGAAATTATGACTAATTTTGACGAACCTAACGTCACATCATACTGTGCGTGGGTTAGTAACGGGAAATGGAGACGTGCTACAGTGAAAAAGAAATCAGGTCTGCATTAAAAAAAAACAACATTCATAGAAATGTCGTTAATCTTCAATCTGAGCTTACCTCACTTTAGCTCTGCACCACTCTATGGCCAACTGACAGAGAAACTAAGAAAAATCAATCATCATCTACACACAGCCATTATCCCGATCGCACCCGAGGCCAAAATGCTTAGGGTCCGTCTTCCGGCTCTTCCTCCTCCACTTCGCACGATCTTGGGCATCAATGGCAGTGAGACTTTTAGCACGCATGTCACTCTCCACGACGTCAAGCCAGGACTTCGTGCATGGGCTAACACCTACTACCGGGACCCGGCGGGGGCGCCATTGCCAGGCATTTGTTAACTACGTAGCCTGGCTGTTGCCTCTGGACGTGGCCGCACCAGCGAACTCTCTCAGCTGACTCTCTTGCATTTTATATGCGATGTTACGGACATGAAGGAAGAAAATAAGAAAAATCAATATGTGTGAAGAAAAGAAAACGTACATGATTTTATAAAAAAAATATCTTGATCTTTTTGTCTTGGCATTTTTGTGTAAGTAGGTACATTGTGTTGAGAATGGTTTACTATTGTTTGACAAAAAACTAATCATTTGACAAACTTTCAATTCGCAAACATATTACTTCAAAAAAATCGTTTGAAAAATAAAGGTTTTGCAAATGTGTCAAATAGAAAATATTTCAATTGTTAAAATTTTATTTAAAAATGTTCATTTGACCAAATAAAGTCAGTTAACAAACAGTCAAACAAGCAAGCACAAACCACGCGTGTAGCATACAGTAGGCAAGTAACATGTAGCAAACATCGTTTCTGTCACAGCTCCGGCACTGCGGGGCTCCGGCGGCCCCACACGAGCTTGTCGTCGCAGATGGTTGTAATGCCCACCAGGCGCGCTTTATAACAACCTGCTCCTTAGCTCGTGGACCGCCTCACCCCTCCGCGCCTGCGCGGTTTAAATAACACTCTAGGGGTAGAGGGAACAAGACCACGAGAAGTCTGATTTGCGGGACTCATTTCTGTCACTAACTTTTGACTATTCAAGCTAATAATTGAAGGATAAAACTTGCTTTGCCAACTAACATGTTTAAATTTCCAAATAAATATTTTGTCTAATGAGTAGCTTATAGACCAATGTCGATAATTTTTATAACAAAAAAAATAATAGTAGGATGAAACCTATTAGAAAAGGAGGGGAATATTATAAAAATGAGAGGAAAAATAAATTACGGGCGATCTGAGGTCGGGAAGGGGATGGGGGTGAGTTTTAAGGGCAAAACTAAAAGTCCTATGGAAAAAAGTCAAATGGCAAAGTTGTGGGTAATAAAAAGATCTAAAACTTTTGTATTAACACTTTTTTCACATAACCTCAAAATTGATGTGGAAAGTTCAAAAAACCAAGATTTTGGTTATTTATTTTTATCTTTTTCAAATAAATTTCTTTTTTCATGAAATTTGGTGAAAACTTACCTTTTTATGTCCCAAATACGCTGTAATTTATTTGATCAGAATTATTTATTTTTGCGCCTTATTTTGAATTAATATCGAAAAAGCAACCTAATTTTCAATCGAAAATTCACCCGTCAAAATATCAGCTTTCATCAAAAAGTTTGTATGTTTGATATTTGATATCTGAAATATATTTGAAATGTATAAAATATATATGAAAATCAGCCAAAAGTTAGTTATTAAAAATATATTTACGATATATATTTTATATACATTTATATATTTTTTATAGATTTTTAATATATTTTTATGTATTTTGAATATTTTTTTTCATGGGAGTAACTAAATTTGTTTGTGCAAAACACAGGAGATTATTATTTTTTAATCTTGTACTAAAAATCGTTCAATTTTAATCTTTAGGTTATGTTACGTCACTGGGTCCCCACTACGAACAAATTTTATTAGTGACTAATAAAATATTCTAGATGGCGTTATGTGTATCAATTTAACATAAAATTCTAAATGAACAAGAATTGAATCCTATAAATATTATTTTCTCATAAAACTTTAATATTTGTTCCTCATAAACATATAATAATGAACTTTGAAACCTAATTTCGACAATTTGTTATAATTATGCAGCGCCCTTCCCGTCTTTTATCGGTACTATAATGATACTGCCGATACTGTGCACTACGTTACACACAATAGATGGCGTGTTATTCAATTCTCTATATTTTCACGGCTGTTACTCAAACAAAAAACATATCGAACGAGATTTACTGCAATTAACAATTGATTAGTTTCTTTTTTAATTATTTTAGGAGTATGATTAAAACTAACAATTAAAAAGTTACTTCTGTTCTGTTTTTTTAACGTTTATTGTTGAAGAAAACCGCTGTTTTTATAGTCTACGAAATTTCGTAGGTATCGCCCTTTGTTCCGAACATACGCCGCCAACTTGAGTGTTAGGGTTGTCACTTTGTCAATGAAAATTAAACAATCCTATAAAACGTTTAGAATGCTTATTTATTTTAACCCCCCACGCGAAAAGAATAAGTCATAATAATATTATTTGTTTAAAATTAAAAAATTATAAAAACTCTCCCCAGTGTTCTAGGGTACATATTTGTTCATGTTAGTTCACATATTAGTACTTGGGTGAACAAAAGCAAAACGTTGGATTTTTGGCGCCAAAATGTATTTTGTTTTTTTTTTTCGCTCTAAGTTATCAATAAGGTCATTAAAATAAGGGAAAATTAGAAGGCACTTGCATAATACCTTCTGAGGGTGTCAAAACTGTCAAACTAGGGACAGCATTTTGTAATGGCGGTCACTATTTTATGGATTGCACCCCAGTTTACCATTAAGCGGGGAGCAGTCAATTTGAAATATTTAAAGCAATTTAAACAAATTAAGAAAAATAACGCTCCTGTGGCGCGCGTTACTAGGTTAGGTAGGTAGTACTAGATAGGTAGGTAGTACCTGCTTCTTACCTATTAGAAATAACAAGGGCTTTTAAACATGCTGAGTACGGATTAGAAAAAAAAAATGAAATTTGGAATATTTCTCGCATATTTCTACTGAAATAATAACGGTAGGTACCTACTTTCTGCCTCATTTTTTAAAGACTACCTATCTACTGGGGTACTTTCTGAGTTGGTGTAGTGTAAATAATGAATTTATATAATTTTGCCACAGGCATTTTTCCAGTTTCCACTGGAGTTAGAACTCTTAAAATTACTTTTTCAATCGGTAAGTACCGGGTTTTGGAGCTTAGACCCCCGGTGGCCGACGCCCGACTGAGAATCCGTATCCAAATTAGTATTCTTTCTACTTTTGCACAACCCTGGGTGACCGTTCTTAACATTTGAAGTTATAAGCGATATTAGCCAGGTCGGTGGGTCGGATGGGTGACCGTGAAAATAACAAGAAGGTAGGTAGGTATCTACGTAATACCTTTTAGTTAAACGGCTTTATTAATTGAAAGTATGACATCTCAGGCAGGTATATTGTCGTCTGAAAAGACACACGCCTTCCTACTTACCTACCTACCTATCAAATTTAATATCAGATCAATTACTCAACAGGAATAGGGTAACATTTATACCTAAGTACATAAAGCGAACTTAATAAAATGTATCTACATCAAGGTAGTCAGTAGTAGTAGTACCTACCGCACATACAACGACACACGGCGACGAGCCGATATACGAGCGAGGATTATATACCTACCTATAACGAGCTCCTATGAGACGACTTTCTCGCTTCTACACGAATATCGCAAATGCGAAATGGCAATCGTTAAAGAAAGTTGGAGCCCTTCGAAGACCGATGTCAAATCTCTCATAGGATTGGTGACTTGGTGACCATTCCTCAATTAAAGATTTTTTGTTGAAAGATTCCATTAGCTCCATTAGCTCTTCTACTGTCCTAACAGTAGGGGTAGGACCCGTAGGTCAGACGGTAGTCGGTCAGGTAAAATTTAAGGAGTCCGAGTCATTTTGAGTTATTCGTAAACCCCCACTGATAAACGGATGGGACTCTAGTGCAAGCTTTCTTCTTGAGGATAGTAGGTCAAACGGCAGTCGCTAATGTAAAAGTCAAGGGGCTGAGTCATTTTGAGCTATTCGTACCACCCACTGATTAACGGATGCCAGTCTGGTGCAATTTTGCTTCTTGAGGATAGTAGGTCAAACGGCAGTCGCGCATGTAAAAGTCAAGGGGCTGAGTCATTTTGAGCTATTCGTACCACCCACTGATTAATGGTTGCGACTCTAGTGCAATTTTGCTTCTTGAGGATAGTAGGTCAAACGGCAGTCGCTCATGTAAAAGTCAAAGGGGCTGAGTCATTTTGAGCTATTCGTACCACCCACTGATTAATGGATGCGAATCTAGTGCAATTTTGCTTCTTGAGGATAGTAGGTCAAACGGCAGTCGCTCATGTAAAAGTCAAGGGGCTGAGTCATTTTGAGCTATTCGTACCACCCACTGATTAATGGATGCGACTGTAGTGCAATTTTGCTTCTTGAGGATAGTAGGTCAAACGGCAGTCGCTCATGTAAAAGTCAAGGGACTGAGTCATTTTGAGCTATTCGTACCACCCACTGATTAACGGATGATGCGGCTCTGGTGCAAATTGGCTTCTTGAGGATAGTAGGTCAAACGGCAGTCGCTCATGTAAAAGTCAAGGGACTGAGGAATTTTGAGCTATTCGTACTCCCACTGATTAATGCATGCGACTCTAATGCAAATTTTCTTCTTGAGCATAGTAGGTCAAATGGCAGTCGCTCATGTAAAAGTCAAGGGGCTGAGTCATTTTGAGCTATTCGTACCACCCACTGATTAACGGATGCGAGTCTGGCACATTTTGCTTCTTGAGGATAGTAGGTCAAACGGCAGTCGCTCATGTAAAAGTCAAGGAGCTGAGTCATTTTGAGCTATTCGTACCACCCACTGATTAACGGATGCGAGTCTGGTGCAATTTTGCTTCTTGAGGATAGTAGGTCAAACGGCAGTCGCTCATGTAAAAGTCAAGGGGCTGAGTCATTTTGAGCTATTCGTACCACCCACTGATTAATGGATGCGACTCTAGTGCAATTTTGCTTCTTGAGGATAGTAGGTCAAACGGCAGTCGCTCATGTAAAAGTCAAGGGGCTGAGTCATTTTGAGCTATTCGTACCACCCACTGATTAACGGATGCGAGTCTGGCACATTTTGCTTCTTGAGGATAGTAGGTCAAACGGCAGTCGCTCATGTAAAAGTCAAGGAGCTGAGTCATTTTGAGCTATTCGTACCACCCACTGATTAACGGATGCGAGTCTGGTGCAATTTTGCTTCTTGAGGATAGTAGGTCAAACGGCAGTCGCTCATGTAAAAGTCAAGGGGCTGAGTCATTTTGAGCTATTCGTACCACCCACTGATTAATGGACGCGACTCTAGTGCAATTTTGCTTCTTGAGGATTGTAGGTCAAACGGCAGTCGCTCATGTAAAAGTCAAGGGGCTGAGTCATTTTGAGCTATTCGTACCACCCACTGATTAACGGATGCGAGTCTGGCACATTTTGCTTCTTGAGGATAGTAGGTCAAACGGCAGTCGCTCATGTAAAAGTCAAGAAGCTGAGTCATTTTGAGCTATTCGTACCACCCACTGATTAACGGATGCGAGTCTGGTGCAATTTTGCTTCTTGAGGATAGTAGGTCAAACGGCAGTCGCTCATGTAAAAGTCAAGGGGCTGAGTCATTTTGAGCTATTCGTACCACCCACTGATTAATGGACGCGACTCTAGTGCAATTTTACTTCTTGAGGATTGTAGGTCAAACGGCAGTCGCTCATGTAAAAGTCAAGGGGCTGAGTCATTTTGAGCTATTCGTACCACCCACTGATTAATGGATGCGACTGTAGTGCAATTTTGCTTCTTGAGGATAGTAGGTCAAACGGCAGTCGTTCATGTAAAAGTCAAGGGGCTGAGTCATTTTGAGCTATTCGTACCACCCACTGATTAATGGATGCGACTGTAGTGCAATTTTGCTTCTTGAGGATAGTAGGTCAAACGGCAGTCGCTCATGTAAAAGTCAAAGGGGCTGAGTCATTTTGAGCTATTCGTACCACCCACTGATTAATGGATGCGACTGTAGTGCAATTTTGCTTCTTGAGGATAGTAGGTCAAACGGCAGTCGCTCATGTAAAAGTCAAGGGGCTGAGTCATTTTGAGCTATTCGTACCACCCACTAATTAATGGATGCGACTGTAGTGCAATTTTGCTTCTTGAGGATAGTAGGTCAAACGGCAGTCGCTCATGTAAAAGTCAAAGGGGCTGAGTCATTTTGAGCTATTCGTACCACCCACTGATTAATGGATGCGACTCTAGTGCAATTTTGCTTCTTGAGGATAGTAGGTCAAACGGCAGTCGCTCATGTAAAAGTCAAGGGGCTGAGTCATTTTGAGCTATTCGTACCACCCACTGATTAATGGTTGCGACTCTAGTGCAATTTTGCTTCTTGAGGATAGTAGGTCAAACGGCAGTCGCTCATGTAAAAGTCAAGGGGCTGAGTCATTTTGAGCTATTCGTACCACCCACTGATTAATGGATGCGACTCTAGTGCAATTTTGCTTCTTGAGGATAGTAGGTCAAACGGCAGTCGCTCATGTAAAAGTCAAGGGGCTGAGGCACTTTGTTTTGAGCCGTTCGTCGTGCCGGAACAAAATGGCGAGAGTAGGAACCTAGTCATATTTATTCGTGTATATAGGTGCATAGATACCTACATACGATATTTACATATTCTTGTCCCATTCTAGGTATGCCGACGTCCCACGTCGTTCATAAGTACATATGTAAGGCGGGATTGCTTATGTCGTACTCGACATATACGCGGTGCATCCGCGACGGCTTAGTCGGTTCGAGTTCGAGTCCGACATGTCCACCGACCACCGCGCCGTGCCGCCGCGCCAGCCGCCGGTGATAACAGTTATGTTGAACTCGACTGGATATACCTAGTCTGGCATGAGGTGTGCGTTTTTAATCGGTTCGAGTTCAACATAACCACCAAAAATGACACAAAATTCGTACTCAGCACACCTACTCAAAAACAAGTTAGACCATACCCGTATTGCAATATTGTATAAATTGGACTTTGATTAACATCTAATTCATACTCAGCATACAAGAAATGTGAAGTACCCGATTGCAAGTTTGAAGATCGATCTATATTATTTTACCTCTTTGGTAATTTATATTATTACTAGCTATTGCCCGCGGCTCCGCCAGCGTGGATGTCCGTTATCGCGGACTGGGGTATGTAAAATAAATAGTAGCCAATTCTTAGACTTCGGTCGAGCCGTTTCGGAGGAGTATGGGAACGAACATTGTGACACGAGAATATTAGATTAATTATTTATACTTCTTGACAAACTATAGCACACCACCATCTAGAAGCTATTACTGCGAAATGTAGACTGAACCTCGGGATATTTCGTTGACATCTAGTGGTGAAAAATAATATTTAAAAATAATGCGCAAAATAGCCCAAGTTATGGTGGTCTAATTTTTTTGTAAGGAATGGGGTATCTGTACTTTAGTATTATGTTATCTGTGCCCATATTTCAATTTTCTACCTACAGCGCGGCGGCCATATTGGAGGCCAAAAATGACGTCAAATTCGAACTCAGCATACTCGATAACTCATTAAACCACACCCATATTGTAATTTATCTAGGACACCGCGGCAGCTATATTGGATCCCAAAAATGACATCAAATTCACACTCAGCACACTCGAAAACCTATTAAACCATACCCATGTTGCAATTTTCTACCGACAGCGCGGCGGCCATATTGGAGGCCAAAACTGACGTCAAATTCGAACTCAGCATACTCGAAAACCCATAAGACCATACCCATATTGCAATTTAGCTAGGACACCGTGGCAGCCATATTGAATTCCAAAAATGACATCAAATTCACACTCAGCATACTCAAAAACCTATTAAACCATACCCATATTGCAATTTTCTACCTACAGCGCGGCGGCCATATTGGAGGCCAAAACTGACGTCAAATTCGAACTCAGCATACTCGAAAACCCATTAGACCATACCCATATTGCAATTTAGTTAGGAAACCGTGGCGGCCATATTGGTTTCCAAAAATGACATCAAATTCACACTCAGCATACTCAAAAACCTATTAAACCATACCCATATTGCAATTTTCTACCTACAGCGCGGCGGCCATATTGGAGGCCAAAACTGACGTCAAATTCGAACTCAGCATACTCGAAAACCCATTAGACCATACCCATATTGCAATTTAGTTAGGAAACCGTGGCGGCCATATTGGATTCCAAAAATGACATCAAATTCACACTCAGCATACTCAAAAACCTATTAAACCATACCCGTATTGCAATTTTCTACCTACAGCGCGGCGGCCATATTGGAGGCCAAAACTGACGTCAAATTCGAACTCAGCATACTCGAAAACCCATAAAACCATACCCATATTGCAATTTAGCTAGGACACCGTGGTGGCCATTATGGATTCCAAAAATGACATCTAATTCGTTGTCCAGTACGCCGAGTCATGCCGCATGAAGAACGGTCTATAATGTATATATAATGTATATATTAGTGTATAAGTAGTATTAAGAATACATTGTAAGACACGGTAGCAAACCGCGTCATTTAGGTTGCTCCTTAAGTGCCTATGCGGGCTAACGAAAAATGTAGTACTTAAGCGAGCATGTTGCGCCCGTAAAGCGGTACAATTGAACACAAGTTCGGAAAAGCTCTAATAGCGATCCAGAACAATAGAAGTAAGAAGAATAAAGCTGCAAGTCTGCAAATTGGAGTTTTATTCAAGTGAATCCTGATAGGGAGATAAAAGTCATACAGTCCACGACATTGTTTGGTCCTTCAGAAGCCGGATCGAATTGTGAAGATCAGCTTCAAGGTTGGAAGAATCTACGCTTCAAGAATACTTCGTGTTCAAGATGGTGGTGACTAGAAGTCAGGCTGACGCAGAGGAAGTTCTAGCTCGACAACGGGAAGAGGACCTGAGACAGCAGCGCATTGAAGAGGAACGGCGCCGAAGGTTGGCTCTGGGTCCGCCGGCATCGCCAAGCACGCATTTGGGTATGGAGTCTAGGGTAGGGGCTACGATCGACGCTCCTCCTAGTGCTCCTAGACTGAAGCCCGGGAACCTACCTCGAACTGGTTCACCGGGAGGGTCGGTGAGATCGCACCGCTCAACTGCGTCAGCCCGGGCCCGGCTCGAGTTGGAAGCTGCAGAAAAGCTGGCCGAACTAAAGAAGAAAGAACTCGAAATTGAAGCAGAATTGATAAGGAAAAGGTTGGCCACCGAACTTACGGCCATCCAAGAGGATCAAGAAAGCGTTCACGAAGATGTACCCATTGAAACACATCACAGAAGAGTAGATGAGTGGCTGCAAGCGAACCCCGTCATGCCAAGAACGGAGCCAGAAGAGTCGAGAACACGGAGCAGAGAAGATCGGCACCTACGGTTCGAACTGCATGGAAGGTCAGACACACCCACGCGAACGAGTCGCATTGATCAACTGACTGAAGCGATGGAGAAACTAGCAAGACCCAGAATACGGTGTGCAGATCTACCTACGTTCTCGGGGGCTCATGGAGAGTGGCTTACGTTCAAAGCCGCTTACACCGACTCTACGAAGCTGTACAGTATATCGGCGATTGAGAATATACAGCGACTGAGGAAGAGTCTCACCGGGGAAGCACGAGACATCGTGGCAGCACTACTCGCGACCGCAACGGATCCGGACGTCATACTCCGAACATTAGAACAGTCTTTCGGCCGTCCTGAAGTAATTATCGACAAGGCATTTGAAGACTTGAAGAAGCTACCAAGGCCAGGATCGTCGGCAGTGGAATTGAATAAATTCGCAATACGAGTACAGAACGTCGTGTGTGTACTACAGAATATTGATCAGCGGGGATACCTGTACAACCCAGCGCTAGTAAGAGAAATTTTGAACAAGCTGAGCCCTCACGTGCAAGCGAGATGGTGCGACTACGCGACGGACTACGGAATCGCGGCAGAACCCGATATCATCACGCTATCCCGCTTCCTGATGAGGGAGGCAGACCGCGCGCTCAAGCATGCTTACGTCCCGGAGAGTAGTACAACCACGCAAGCGAAGAAAGAAACTCGCCCGACGCCCGCGCCTGCGAATAAGAAGAAAACGAACGCTGTCTTCAATGTCACAGAGTCATCAGAGTCGAAAGAACGGCTAGATCAGTGTCTGAAGTGTGAGAAAGCCCACGAGTTACCGCGGTGCCCACAGTATAAGGCACTAACGGTAGAAGAGCGATGGAACTTCGTGAAAGAAAAAGGATTGTGTTTCAAGTGTCTAGTGAAAAGGCATCAACGCAATCGGTGTAAGTCGAAGCCTTGCGGTGTGAACGAATGCCGCATCGCCCATCACGCCACTCTGCACAGTGAGAAGCCGAAGCAAGATGAGAAGCCGCCAACCACGTCAAGCCCGACGGAAGCAGTACTCTCAGTGGTAACCCAGTCCTCAGCTGAGCCAAGAGCCGTGCTGTTGAAGATGTGTCCCGTCACAATCGTGGGACCAGGGGGGGAGGCAAAGACTCATGCACTCCTGGATGAAGGCGCTACCATCTCTCTCATCGATGCAGACCTGGCAAGGAAAATTGGGGCAAGAGGACCTCCGCAACGACTGCTAATGCGAGGGGTCAACATGCAGCAATCGGAAGAGAGAAGCCAGCTGGTGACCGTGAAGATTAAGGGACCCGAAGGTGCGCCCCACGAACTAAAGGCACGCACCATCCGGTCTATGAAGCTACATCAGCAAGCTATTCCGGCTTCGCTGCTTGAGTATGAACATCTGCGGGACCTAGGAGAGAACAAGGTCTGCTACGAGTCGACGCGTCCGGGGATCCTAGTAGGCACAGACCACTGGGAGTATATCGTATCCCGGGAGCTGCGTCTGGGTAAACGAGGCCAACCCGTAGCATCGAGAACCAGCCTAGGGTGGGTGATACATGGAACATTACCACGAAGCATCATTCGCCAAAGCGAAAGCGACGTGTTACATGTTTTCACCTCTGAGCAAACTAAAAATGAGAGTGAACGCCTGCACGACCTCGTAGACCATCACTTCAAGATCGACGCGCTCGGTGTCTCTCACAAGCCGAAAGTGAGTGACGCGGAACGTCGAGCGGTGCGAATCGTCGAATCTACGTTGAAGCGAACTGATAAAGGCTACGAAGTAGGGCTACCGTGGAAAGAAGACAACGTCACACTCCCGCCGAGTTACAACTCTGCGCTGCGCCGACTGAAAAAGATCGAAGAAAAAATGGACAACGATCAAGACTTCGCTGAAGCCTACACCAGGCAAATTGATAACTTGCTGAAGAAGGGATACGCGGCACCATGCGACGGCACCGAGGCTACGAGTCCAGTCTGCTGGTACCTACCTCACTTCGCAGTACATAACCCGAACAAGCCTGGTAAACAGCGACTCGTCTTCGATGCAGCAGCCAAGAGCCGGGGTGTAAGTCTGAATGATCACCTGCTTGAGGGGCCGGACCTGTTGATGTCACTACAGGGGATTATGTTCCGGTTCCGAGAGAAGCCGATCGCCATCACAGCGGACATACAAGAGATGTTCTTGCAAGTAAAGATACGACCCGAAGATCAGCCAGCTCAACAGTTCCTGTGGAGGGGAAGAAACCGAGATATACCGCCCCGGCACTACAAGATGACGAGCATGATCTTCGGTGCTACCAGCTCCCCATTTATGGCACACTACGTTCGAGACGCGAACGCGAGGGCCCATGCAGATACTCACGCAGCGGCCTTCGAAGCGATTACGAGAAGCCACTACATGGATGACCTGGCGGCCAGTTACGAAACTGAAGAAGAAGCCCAGCGAGCCGTCTCCGAGTTAATGACGGTCCACGCAGCTGCCGGCTTCAAGCTACGAGGGTGGAACACGAACCAAGCTAGCGTGCTCCGCGACGTCCCGGCTGAGCTACGAGCAACGTCGCCGACGCCACTGGGGGGAGATGGGCCCGAGAACAAGATACTCGGCCTCATCTGGAACGCAGAACAAGATGAGCTTGGGTTCAACACCTCTATGAACCGAGTTCCCACGGAAGTGATCAACCGGACGCGAGCGCCGACGAAGAGAGAAGCCCTCAGCGCGGTCATGTCGATTTATGACCCCCTCGGACTGCTGAGCCACTTCACTATACGCGCTAAGATCGTGCTGCAGAGTCTGTGGCGACTTCAGATGTCGTGGGACGAACCTATACCCGAAGAAGAAAATGAGCTCTTCGCAGCCTGGTTAGAGCGACTCAACGACCTAGCCTGCCTGCGACTCGAACGCTGCTACATGCTGAACGAAGCTCAAGACCTACAGCTGCATGTGCTGTGTGACGCGAGTGAACAAGCGTACGCGGCAGTGGCGTATTGGCGCGTCATTCAGTCGGACGGCAGCGTCAGGTTATGCCTCGTGGCCGCCAAATCGAAAGTGGCGCCACGACGCACGCAGACTATACCCCGGCTGGAGCTACAAGCAGCGGTCATCGGGTCAAGACTAGCGGCAACAATCAAGCAAGAGCATCGGGTCAAGATAAACAAGACAGTATACTGGACCGACTCAACCACGGTGATACATTGGGTGCGAAACGACGAGCGACGCTACACGCCGTTTGTAGCCCACCGCCTGGGTGAGATCTCCGAGCTCACTAACAGCAAGGAGTGGCGGTGGGTGCCGACTGAGCAGAACGTAGCAGACGACGCAACACGCGTCACCTACTTACCGATCACCGCGGATGACAGGTGGTTTCAAGGTCCAGAGTTCCTGTTGCAACCAGAAGAACGATGGCCGGCAGACAAGACACAGCCAGTTGAAGACTTCGAGGTGTTACACGTTAGCGAGAAGAGAAAAGTGCATCATGCGTGGTTACCCGACCCCGCCCGGTTCTCTAACTACAATCGGTATGTTAGAGCCGCCGCCTACGTGTTAGCCTTCGTGGACAAGTGTCGCCGACTAACAAAGCACTTAGGAACAACACACATCGAAAGAGCTGAGAATGCAATTATCAGCCGCGCGCAGCACGATAGCTTCGGAGAAGACATTGAGCGACTACAGACCGCTCGCCCTATTTCTAAAGCAAGTCGTCTGTATAAGCTGGACCCGATCTTGGAAGATGGACTACTACGGGTCAAAGGACGCATCGGAGCAGCTACCGCGCCAGTTGAAGCAAAGAAGCCCCTCATACTCGACGGCCGACACTGCGTCACTAAGTTGATAGTGATGCGTGAACATCAGGCCGCCGGGCACGCCGGGCGCGAACGGGTTACGAACGACCTGCGGCAGCGGTACTGGATCATCCATTTGCGACCTACCGTTCGAACGATAGAACGAGACTGCGGAATATGTAGAAGAAGAAGAGCACGACCGCAGCCGCCAGCGACAGGAGACCTGCCACGCGAACGCCTCGAGCCCTATCAACGACCTTTCACTCACTGTGGGTTAGATTATTTCGGACCCATGGTAGTCAAGTTGGGACGTCGCCGAGAAAAGAGATGGGGGGCTCTGTTCACGTGCCTTACGTCGAGAGCTGTACACCTGGAGATCGTCGCGTCACTCACAACGAGCTCCGCGATCATGGCGCTGAGAAGGATGGCCGCACGGCGGGGTTGGCCGAGAACCATATACTCAGACAACGCCACCAACTTCCATGGAGCCGATAAGGAGCTGAAGGCAGCATACGAAGAGTGGATGCCGGCACTACGAGACTTGGGACAGCTGCACGCGGTCAACTGGCGATACATACCACCGGGAGCACCAAATCAAGGCGGAGCGTGGGAAAGATTAGTCCGGTCAGTGAAGGTAGCGTTATCGGCGACTCTTAACGAAAAAGAGCCGACCGAAGAGGTGCTGGGAACTTTGCTAGCCGAAGCAGAGTTCTCAATCAACGCAAGACCGTTAACCCACGTGAGTGTCAACCCGGAAGATCCAGAGGCATTAACCCCAAACCATTTCCTGTTGGGGTCATCTATGGGTCTGCCATCAACAGGGCCCTGTCAATACGCCGATCGTCGAACATGGAGGAGTTGTCAAGCCCTCGCCGACCATTTTTGGAGCAGGTGGGTACGCGAGTACTTGCCCACCCTGGTACCGCGCGGCGAGCCGAGCAGCCAACGACGACCCCTGCAGATTGGGGACATCGTGGTAATAGTGGATCATGTTTTACCACGCAACGTGTGGCCAATGGGAGAAGTCACACGCACCTACACTGGACCTGACGGTGGAATCCGGATGGCAGACGTAAGAACAAAAACCGGAGTGTTCAAAAGGCCTGTGAGCAAGATCGTCGTACTGGAGAAGGCCGTTCCGCAAACTGCTGCACTGGGGGGAGAACTGTCCAGTACGCCGAGTCATGCCGCATGAAGAACGGTCTATAATGTATATATAATGTATATATTAGTGTATAAGTAGTATTAAGAATACATTGTAAGACACGGTAGCAAACCGCGTCATTTAGGTTGCTCCTTAAGTGCCTATGCGGGCTAACGAAAAATGTAGTACTTAAGCGAGCATGTTGCGCCCGTAAAGCGGTACAATTGAACACAAGTTCGGAAAAGCTCTAATAGCGATCCAGAACAATAGAAGTAAGAAGAATAAAGCTGCAAGTCTGCAAATTGGAGTTTTATTCAAGTGAATCCTGATAGGGAGATAAAAGTCATACAGTCCACGACATTCGTTATCAACACACTCAAGAACCCTCTTATCTGGCAAACGAGGGTATTACCCTTTTTTCTTGCGAAGATCCGCTGTGGAAAAAGCCCGATTGCGAGTTTGGAGATGCGGTCTATACTAACATCATTCACAGTCAATCTTCTTAAATAAATAGTAGTAATATTGTGCCTACCTATGTTTATTTATATTGTCATTTATGTATGACACTTCTTATCGTTGAAAATATAGTACACCACCATCTAGCAGCTACTACTGTAAAACGTAAGCTGAACCTCGGGCTATATTGTTGACATCTAGTGGCGAATATTAATATTTAAATTTAGCCCGTAAAATTGCCCGAGTTATGATGGCCTCATTTTTTTGTATGGGATGAGGTATCTGTACTTTAGTATTATGTTATCTGTGGCGATATCTAAGTTCTGTAGTCGCACTAGTCGGAATTTTATAACTTTCAGTATCCTTACCAATACTATAAAAGCGAAAGTAACTTTGTCTGTATGTTACACTTTGACGCCTAAACCACTGAATCGATTTTAATGAAATTTGGTATAGGGGTAGATTAGACCTTGAGAAAGAACATTGGCTATGTTTGGTCGCGATAAACGACATTCACGCGGGCGGAGCCGCGGGCAAAAGCTAATTGTTAATATATGTACAACATAACATGAATGCTAAAAACTGCGCTATGTAAACTAAGTACTTTATTCCACATGGTTGAACTTATTCAACTAGTAACGAGCACTACGAACTTGCGTACTCGCTACGGTGTATACCTCTCGACATATATGTTGCACCCAAGTCGCGATAAAAGCAAAGCCCTGGCGCGCGTGGCTTGATTTGACATACTCTATTATTGGTTGGATTTGAGCTCTTTACTCGCCAAGCATCTTGGTTATCCTGAAAAGACACCTAAAAATGCGTACTGCGCATATAGAGCATATTATAGGTCCAAGATATATGGTGAGAGGTATACTCATACCTGTATGTACTCGCTTCTATACAAACGTGACTTAATGGCCCCTGCTCGCCCCAGTCCCGCCGCAGGGTGAGTTGCGCGAAAACATCGTTAATGTTTTTTTATAAAGTAGGGTAATTAGAGAAGCTTTACATTGCAGAATTTGTTTAAATTTGTTGACGTAAATAGTAAAAGGGTTTTTAGAGGCGATTTAAAAGCTGTGCCAGTTAGTAAAAAGTTGAAAAGGCGGAGAGGGATGTTTGCTTATTTAATTAAGAAGACAAAAATATTCACACAAAATATCAGATAAAGTTATAAGAGATTTTCTGTGCATGCCATCAATATTTAATGCAAATCTAGACTCGAATCGAATCGAATCCAATCAAATCCAAGGATAGAATTCGGAACGAGGTGATCTGACAAAGAACCAAAGTTACCGACATAGCTCGCAGAATAAGCAAGCTGAAGTGGCAATGGGCTGGCCACGTCTGTCGAAGGACCGATGGCCGTTGGAGCAGACGAGTCCTAGAGTGGAGACCGCGAGAAGGCAAACGAAGGGTAGGACGCCCCCTAGCCAGATGGACCGATGACCTGAAAAAGGTGGCTGGGACGGACTGGATGCGGAAGGCGGAGGATCGTACGAAATGGCGCACATTGGGAGAGGCCTATGCCCAGCAGTGGACAGCAGTGGGCTAATTGATTGATTGAACATAACATAACATAAACTCACGCCTGTATCCCCGAAAGGGTAGGCAGAGGTGCTAGCACCCACATTACACCAGTTTATGTTTAGGTCCTAATGTAAAGCTTTAAAAGATGAGAGTACAGCCCCTTTAGAAAAGTGGTAATTCGCTAGCTGGCGATTGGTGGAATAGAATGACGAATATATGGGATTTGACGTATATGACAGTCGTTAACGCATGTCAAATACGTCAAATCACATACATTCGTCATTCTATTCCATCAAACTCCGGTTAACGAATTACCACTTGTCTAGAGGGCTGCTATTTACGCTTTAGGAGCCATCATGCCTAATGACGCGTCCAGACGACTCGTTGATGAACGAGGGAAGTGGTGACAGAAGTGGGCAGAGACGTGTGGATGGTATATTCGTCAGGCCTCGAATGTCGCGAATGCCGGCTTCGCGGCGCGAGTCAAAAGAGCGGCAATTCGAACGCGATGAATCATCCACATAATCGCGACGAACACACTTTGCATCGAGCGCTATGGCGTTAGCTCAAATCCGATTTATTAAGGTATAATATATATCATTGAAAAATATAAAACATGTATGTTATTATTAAAAATAAATTGTACTTCATAATACATTATTAAAATAATTCGCTATTTCGAAAAAGCATAAGTCCGTACTTATGCTTTTTCGAAATGCGGCACAACGCGATGACGCGAGTCTGTGCAACCTCCGGCCACTGGGTCCCCACTACGAACAAATTTTATTAGTGACTAATAAAATATTCTAGATGGCGTTATGTGTATCAATTTAACATAAAATTCTAAATGAACAAGAATTGAATCCTATAAATATTATTTTCTCATAAAACTTTAATATTTGTTCCTCATAAACATATAATAATGAACTTTGAAACCTAATTTCGACAATTTGTTATAATTATGCAGCGCCCTTCCCGTCTTTTATCGGTACTATAATGATACTGCCGATACTGTGCACTACGTTACACACAATAGATGGCGTGTTATTCAATTCTCTATATTTTCACGGCTGTTACTCAAACAAAAAACATATCGAACGAGATTTACTGCAATTAACAATTGATTAGTTTCTTTTTTAATTATTTTAGGAGTATGATTAAAACTAACAATTAAAAAGTTACTTCTGTTCTGTATTTTTTTAACGTTTATTGTTGAAGAAAACCGCTGTTTTTATAATATACGAAATTTCGTAGGTATCGCCCTTTGTTCCGAACATACAACGCCGCCAACTTGAGTGTTAGGGTTGTCACTTTGTCAATGAAAATTAAACAATCCTATAAAACGTTTAGAATGCTTATTTATTTTTAACCCCCCACGCGAAAAGAATAACTCATAATAATATTATTTGTTTAAAATTAAAAAAATATAAAAACTCTCCCCAGTGTTCTAGGGTACATATTTGTTCATGTTAGTTCACATATTAGTACTTGGGTGAACAAAAGCAAAACGTTGGATTTTTGGCGCCAAAATGTATTTTGTTATTTTTTTTCGCTCTAAGTTATCAATAAGGTTATTAAAATAAGGGAAAATTAGAAGGCACTTGCATAATACCTTCTGAGGGTGTCAAAACTGTCAAACTAGGGACAGCATTTTGTAATGGCGGTCACTATTTTATGGATTGCACCCCAGTTTACCATTAAGCGGGGAGCAGTCAATTTGAAATATTTAAAGCAATTTAAACAAATTAAGAAAAATAACGCTCCTGTGGCGCGCGCCTTGTGTAGGTAATACTAGGTTAGGTAGGTAGTACTAGATAGGTAGGTAGTACCTGCTTCTTACCTATTAGAAATAACAAGGGCTTTTAAACATGCTGAGTACGGATTTGAAAAAAAAAATGATATTTGGAATATTTCTCGCATATTTCTACTGAAATAATAACGGTAGGTACCTACTTTCTGCCTCATTTTTTAAAGACTACCTATCTACTGGGGTACTTTCTGAGTTGGTGTAGTGTAAATAATGAATTTATATAATTTTGCCACAGGCATTTTTCCAGTTTCCACTGGAGTTAGAACTCTTAAAATTACTTTTTCAATCGGTAAGTACCGGGTTTTGGAGCTTAGACCCCCGGTGGCCGACGCCCGACTGAGAATCCGTATCCAAATTAGTATTCTTTCTACTTTTGCACAACCCTGGGTGACCGTTCTTAACATTTGAAGTTATAAGCGATATTAGCCAGGTCGGTGGGTCGGATGGGTGACCGTGAAAATAACAAGAAGGTAGGTAGGTATCTACGTAATACCTTTTAGTTAAACGGCTTTATTAATTGAAAGTATGACATCTCAGGCAGGTAATATTGTCGTCTGAAAAGACACACACCTTCCTACTTACCTACCTACCTATCAAATTTAATATCAGATCAATTACTCAACAGGAATAGGGTAACATTTATACCTAAGTACATAAAGCGAACTTAATAAAATGTATCTACATCAAGGTAGTCAGTAGTAGTAGTACCTACCGCACATACAACGACACACGGCGACGAGCCAAGCAAGCGGATGATATACCTACCTATAACGAGCTCCTATGAGACGACTTTCTCGCTTCTACACGAATATCGCAAATGCGAAATGGCAATCGTTAAAGAAAGTTGGAGCCCTTCGAAGACCGATGTCAAATCTCTCATAGGATTGGTGACTTGGTGACCATTCCTCAATTAAAGAATTTTTGTTGAAAGATTCCATTAGCTCCATTAGCTCTTCTACTGTCCTAACAGTAGGGGTAGGACCCGTAGGTCAGACGGTAGTCGGTCAGGTAAAATTTAAGGAGTCCGAGTCATTTTGAGTTATTCGTACACCCCCACTGATAAACGGATGGGACTCTAGCGCAAGCTTTCTTCTTGAGGATAGTAGGTCAAACGGCAGTCGCTAATGTAAAAGTCAAGGGGCTGAGTCATTTTGAGCTATTCGTACCACCCACTGATTAACGGATGCGAGTCTGGTGCAATTTTGCTTCTTGAGGATAGTAGGTCAAACGGCAGTCGCGCATGTAAAAGTCAAGGGGCTGAGTCATTTTGAGCTATTCGTACCACCCACTGATTAACGGATACGAGTCTGGTGCAATTTTGCTTCTTGAGGATAGTAGGTCAAACGGCAGTCGCTCATGTAAAAGTCAAGGGGCTGAGTCATTTTGAGCTATTCGTACCACCCACTGATTAATGGATGCGACTGTAGTGCAATTTTGCTTCTTGAGGATAGTAGGTCAAACGGCAGTCGCTCATGTAAAAATCAAGGAGCTGAGTCATTTTGAGCTATTCGTATCACCAACTGATTAACGGATGATGCGGCTCTGGTGCAAATTGGCTTCTTGAGGATAGTAGGTCAAACGGCAGTCGCTCATGTAAAAGTCAAGGGACTGAGGAATTTTGAGCTATTCGTACACCCACTGATTAATGCATGCGACTCTAATGCAAATTTTCTTCTTGAGCATAGTAGGTCAAACGGCAGTCGCTCATGTAAAAGTCAAGGGGCTGAGTCATTTTGAGCTATTCGTACCACCCACTAATTAACGGATGCGAGTCTGGCACATTTTGCTTCTTGAGGATAGTAGGTCAAACGGCAGTCGCTCATGTAAAAGTCAAGGAGCTGAGTCATTTTGAGCTATTCGTACCACCCACTGATTAATGGATGCGAGTCTGGTGCAATTTTGCTTCTTGAGGATAGTAGGTCAAACGGCAGTCGCTCATGTAAAAGTCAAGGGGCTGAGTCATTTTGAGCTATTCGTACCACCCACTGATTAATGGTTGCGACTCTAGTGCAATTTTGCTTCTTGAGGATAGTAGGTCAAACGGCAGTCGCTCATGTAAAAGTCAAGGGGCTGAGTCATTTTGAGCTATTCGTACCACCCACTGATTAATGGATGCGACTCTAGTGCAATTTTGCTTCTTGAGGATAGTAGGTCAAACGGCAGTCGCTCATGTAAAAGTCAAGGGGCTGAGGCACTTTGTTTTGAGCCGTTCGTCGTGCCGGAACAAAATGGCGAGAGTAGGAACCTAGTCATATTTATTCGTGTATATAGGTGCATAGATACCTACATACGATATTTACATATTCTTGTCCCATTCTAGGTATGCCGACGTCCCACGTCGTTCATAAGTACATATGTAAGGCGGGATTGCTTATGTCGTACTCGACATATACGCGGTGCATCCGCGACGGCTTAGTCGGTTCGAGTTCGAGTCCGACATGTCTACCGACCACCGCGCCGTGCCGCCGCGCCAGCCGCCGGTGATAACAGTTATGTTGAACTCGACTGGATATACCTAGTCTGGCATGAGGTGTGCGTTTTTAATCGGTTCGAGTTCAACATAACCACCAAAAATGACACAAAATTCGTACTCAGCACACCTACTCAAAAACAAGTTAGACCATACCCGTATTGCAATATTGTATAAATTGGACTTTGATTAACATCTAATTCATACTCAGCATACAAGAAATGTGAAGTACCCGATTGCAAGTTTGAAGATGCGATCTATATTATTTTACCTCTTTGGTAATTTATATTATTACTAGCTATTGCCCGCGGCTCCGCCAGCGTGGATGTCCGTTATCGCGGACTGGGGTATGTAAAATAAATAGTAGCCAATTCTTAGACTTCGGTCGAGCCATTTCGGAGGAGTATGGGAACGAACATTGTGACACGAGAATATTAGATTAATTATTTATACTTCTTGACAAACTATAGCACACCACCATCTAGAAGCTATTACTGCCAAATGTAGACTGAACCTCGGGATATTTCGTTGACATCTAGTGGTGAAAAATAATATTTAAAAATAATGCGCAAAATAGCCCAAGTTATGGTGGTCTAATTTTTTTGTAAGGAATGGGGTATCTATACTTTAGTATTATGTTATCTGTGCCCATATTTCAATTTTCTACCTACAGCGCGGCGGCCATATTGGAGGCCAAAAATGACGTCAAATTCGAACTCAGCATACTCGATAACTCATTAAACCACACCCATATTGTAATTTATCTAGGACACCGCGGCAGCTATATTGGATCCCAAAAATGACATCAAATTCACACTCAGCACACTCGAAAACCTATTAAACCATACCCATGTTGCAATTTTCTACCGACAGCGCGGCGGCCATATTGGAGGCCAAAACTGACGTCAAATTCGAACTCAGCATACTCGAAAACCCATAAGACCATACCCATATTGCAATTTAGCTAGGACACCGTGGCAGCCATATTGAATTCCAAAAATGACATCAAATTCACACTCAGCATACTCAAAAACCTATTAAACCATACCCATATTGCAATTTTCTACCTACAGCGCGGCGGCCATATTGGAGGCCAAAACTGACGTCAAATTCGAACTCAGCATACTCGAAAACCCATTAGACCATACCCATATTGCAATTTAGTTAGGAAATCGTGGCGGCCATATTGGATTCCAAAAATGACATCAAATTCACACTCAGCATACTCAAAAACCTATTAAACCATACCCATATTGCAATTTTCTACCTACAGCGCGGCGGCCATATTGGAGGCCAAAACTGACGTCAAATTCGAACTCAGCATACTCGAAAACCCATTAGACCATACCCATATTGCAATTTAGTTAGGAAACCGTGGCGGCCATATTTGATTCCAAAAATGACATCAAATTCACACTCAGCATACTCAAAAACCTATTAAACCATACCCATATTGCAATTTTCTATCTACAGCGCGGCGGCCATATTGGAGGCCAAAACTGACGTCAAATTCGAACTCAGCATACTCGAAAACCCATAAAACCATACCCATATTGCAATTTAGCTAGGACACCGTGGTGGCCATTATGGATTCCAAAAATGACATCTAATTCGTTATCAACACACTCAAGAACCCTCTTATCTGGCAAACGAGGGTATTACCCTTTTTTCTTGCGAAGATCCGCTGTGGAAAAAGCCCGATTGCGAGTTTGGAGATGCGGTCTATACTAACATCATTCACAGTCAATCTTCTTAAATAAATAGTAGTAATATTGTGCCTACCTATGTTTATTTATATTGTCATTTATGTATGACACTTCTTATCGTTGAAAATATAGTACACCACCATCTAGCAGCTACTACTGTAAAACGTAAGCTGAACCTCGGGCTATATTGTTGACATCTAGTGGCGAATATTAATATTTAAATTTAGCCCGTAAAATTGCCCGAGTTATGATGGCCTCATTTTTTTGTATGGGATGAGGTATCTGTACTTTAGTATTATGTTATCTGTGGTTACGTTAAGCATACTATTTTTTAAAGAAAATATTACTATTTTTATGTTTGAGTTAATTTAAACAGATAAAAATAGAGATAGTATTTACCTTCCTATACAGATTCGAACAGTTTTCTCTTTTCTTTTAAGTAAACTTGTAACATGTAATCTTACGTTTTTCGAGTAATTAAAGTGTAAATTTTAATAAATAGCTGAAAATTGTATATAATAATTAAAAAAGAAATTTCGAATGCGAGTCTTTTTCGATTTTTGGCATTTTCTGAGAAGATTTACTATTGTAACATATTTTTTTTCTTTCACCATCGGAAAGTAGAGATTTCAACGAACAGAAAACATACCAATTTTTTGATGAAAGCTGATATTTTGACGGGTGAATTTTCGATTGAAAATTAGGGTGCTTTTTCGATATTAATTCAAAATAAGGCGCAAAAATAAATGTTTCTAATCAAATAAATTACAGCGTATTTGGGACATAAAAAGGTAAGTTTTCACCAAATTTCATGAAAAAAGAAATTTATTTGAAAAAGATAAAAATAAAAAACCAAAATCTTGGTTTTTTGAACTTTTCACATACATTTTGAGGTTATGTGAAAAAAGTGTTAATTCAAAAGTTTTAGATCTTTTTATTACCCACAACTTTGCCATTTGACTTTTTTCCATAGGACTTTTAGTTTTGCCGGAAATCGAGAAAAACCTTTTTTTACCCTTAAAACTCACCCCCATCCCCTTCCCGACCTCAGATCGCCCGTAATTTATTTTTCCTTTCATTTTTATAATATTCCCCTCCTTTTCTAATAGGTTTCATCCTACTATTATTTTTTTCACTTTTTATTATTTTTAAAGGCTTCTACCCTGGTCTATTATTAAACAATAGTTTGTAAAATGCTAGGTTTATCAACTATAATTTTGTCAAACGTTGTTTGTCAAACGAACATTTGTCTTTCGTTTTTTGTCAAATAGTTGGATACCGTTGAGAATGTATTTAATGATGATCGATGACCAATCGGCTAACTGCAGCAAGGTGGTCATCAGACTTGCAATAAGTAATAAGAACACAGGTTATAATTGTTGCAAATCTTCTATTTTTACAGTTATTGTAGATTAAATATTTGATATGCCCTTTTCTTTCCTTCTGTTGATTATTTTCATACAGAAACCTTGTCAAATGTTGCCAAATCTTTACCAGCTTAGTAACGTTAGCGATTTATCTTTTTACTCATCATTTAGATAATATGTGGCTAAGTATGTTTATTTTTTACTATTTTATTTTAAAGTATCATTGGTAGGCACATATTGCAATATTTTTCATGTTTAGAATTCCATTGGCTACGTTCAAATTCAATATTCGTCAATTTGTTCGTACGGGTGTCTTTGTGATAGGGTCTAAACCCTTTCACAAAAGTACCCGTTCGACCCTATGATCAACCACTTATGACCTCCTAGGTCATAAGGCTACAGTGCCATTACATTTCATCCAGTTTCAGTATGATCACGCAACGCAAATTATCAACCGTTATCTGTAATTGACATGGAAATGAGTCAGTCACAGTCAGGAGGATAGCGCCCGGCGCGTAAAATAATGACTAATTTTTGACTAAACATCGCATCATGCAGAATGCGCGGGAAAGTAACGGGGAGCGGTGACGCAACACAAATACTTGACTGGCCATGTAATTGCCTGACTAAAATAAGTGTAACTTGATATAAAATAAAATAAAACTATTTTTAATTTATTCACTGACTTTTTTTTTCATAACCCTCAAATTTAGCTAAATTACTTAAGTTTGGGGTGGGTTCATTCAAGTCGATAGTTCAATGTATGGAATTTGAACCGACTCCTTAACCAACGAGGACATTTCCTAAGTTTCAATTGCTTTTCAGCAGCCGTGACCATGACTATGGAGCGCGGTAGGGATACGCCTATTCCATAGTGACGATTTTGTTCGCAAGGGCTCCAAGTTTTTCGACAATATCAATACGAGCAGGCTACTCACTAGTACTAGGAGTGTATCCTTAATACAAATGGGTGTATACATCAGCTTCGGTAGTGTATAATGAATGACCGGTGTCCAAAACCACGACCTTTCAACTTTAAACCTCAAAAAAGCGGCGTTGGATGGGTAAAAATAGTGTTAAACACGCGTCAGGATCACGTGGTAAACCCGCGTCAGGATCACTTGACCTAACTCGCGTCAGGATCGCGTGACCCAAGTCGCGTCAGGATCACATGACCTTTGACCTGTAACCGACGACTTTGTAGGACGACATGGCATCATACAACATTCCTAGTCACAGAGTGTTTATTTTGCTAGGTACGCTAAAAAGCTTCGTATCTTAGCGGTAAGCGCTTCGACTGTAAGTCCTTATGATTTCAGATAGTACCGGGTTCGAACCTGGGCTTCTACACATTTTGTGATTATTTTTTCTTTTGGTAATTTATGAGTTTTTGTGATTATTTTTTCTTTTGGTGTTTATGAGTTTTGTGATTATTTTTTCTTTTGGTAATTTATAAGTTTTTGTGATTATTTTTTCTTTTGGTAATTTATAAGTTTTTGTGATTATTTTTTCTTTTTGTAATTTACCACTTCCGTTGTAATTTACCATTTTTCTGACAGAAAATTACCAGAAAATTAGTGATAGGTTCTATGGTTGGCGCTATATTATAGGTGTGGTATGGACGTATGGTATGGTATGTTCTTTTTATCGTTTTCTCTGTTTATAACGAAGAAAGAAAGAAAGAAAAAGATTTCACTTTTACCGGCACTCCCGCAGTGCAACCCGTCTTTTTTTTAAATATATGCTGCATAACATAACAGCAGGATGCGCGGGACATTCGATAGGACTTATTTTTGGAATATTTTCGCAACTATTGTCACATTTTAAGGAATTTATAAATTACGTAAATACTTAATTATAATTATAGTGTACAAAACGGAAGTTATTACAAAACTAAATATTAGTAACTAAATATTAAATTTGTTGAATTCTAGTGTTCGTTTTTTATGTACATCTGATGTAACAAATATGCAAATAGCCTAGCTGATAGTAAGTGGTTACCAACACGAGTTTACATTCGCAAGTTGCAAATAATAGTTACGAATAAAAATTGTTACCTAAATGTTATAAGCTTATAACCCTTCTTTTTTACCCGACTGCCAAGAAAGGTTATGTTTTTCGCGCGTATCTTGTATGTTTGTAATACTCTTTATTACCTCATATCTTCTGAACCACTGTACGGATTTCAACGATTCATGTCACAAATGAAAGGTCTTTATTGCTTAAGTGTTCTTGGCTTGGGTACAAATATGAACGAAAGCTATATGTTGGGTTTTTGGACACCAAAATATGTGTGGTAAAAAAAAATTACTCATATTTCAATTCAAATTTTATTTTTGTAATCGTGTTTTAAATGCCTTCATTTCGATCACCAACTCGATAAATTGAGAAAAAAAAAATCACTTAAGTTTATCTAGTTGGGTATCAAAATGAAGGTAATTAGAAGACGTTTACAAAAATATATATGTCATAACTAAAAAGTATAAAATAAAATAAAATATTATAAACAAAAACCCGACTGATTCTAAAAAGATCGAAACAAGCTTTGTAGCAGGCGGTACCCGTTTGCAAATCTTAAAACAGATGAAAATTATGGGTTCCGCCGGCTATAAAGCTTGTTTTGATCTTTTTAGCATCAGTCGGGTTTCTTTTCTTCGCATCAGCGTCTGCGTCAAATTGACGAAATAAGTGCTCAAAATAATCTTAATGCCTTGGTTTTCCTCCCTTCCTGCTGACTGATAGTTCTGGTATTTGGTACACACCTTACATGACAACAATACAATTTAAATCAATAGAACAGTTTGATTTTATCTTAATACATACCTTGTTATTTTTTTGTCTTTTCCTCTGGCTTCATGCTACGCGTTTAGTCACTATCAAGTAATCCATACTAATATTATAAATGCGAAAGTAACTCTGTCTGTCTGTCTGTATGTTAAGGTGCCCACTCACTAACAGTCCGCCTGCAGTCCGCCTGCAGTTCCTGATCTGTCCGGCGGCCTGCAGTCCTAAGCCGATAGCGCCCACACACTAAAGCGATTTTGGCCTGCCGGCAATTCCCTGTTGTCAGTTTTGCGACCACACACTAGCAGTTGTGAGTCGTCAGTTTTAGGTCGTACGATCGCCTGCCGGTAATGGTCTGATATCAGTTACATAGAGACTACGAAACAGTGCAAGCGATTTTCGACCTTATTGACATTTTCTTAATTACATGTTTTTTCGCATAAATAAATGCTGCTGATCACGAATATAAGAAAAGAAACTAGATTTGTTGTGATGTCAATAAGGTTGAAAATAGCTTGCACTACGTTATTCTTATATAAGTACGTGCTAATCATTGTGAGAAATAGGTGTTAGCTATTTTGAATCTTATGGACTATGTGCATAAGAAATATAGACGTTTATGTACAAAAAATGAATAAAATGTTATAAAAAAATAGTGATGTAGGTACATGTCATCATAATGTTATTAGTTATTACTTCAGACAAAAGAATAAATTTAATTCACTGTTTTATTCTAAGTTTATTACGTAAAAAAGCTGACACGAAACGTTGATCGACAGGCAGCCGGCCGACGTGTGCTCGTTCGCCCTGACGGCCTAGGACTGTCCGGCTTAGAACTGTCCGGAATCGTTCGGCGGCCACACACTATGGGATCGTATTAGTCGTCAGTCCAAAATCGTTAACGAAACTGTTAGTGTGTGGGTTATTGCGATTAACTGACAGATTTATATCGTCCGGTAAACTGTTAGTGAGTGGGCGCCTTTACGCTTTCACGCCTAAACCACTGAACCGATCTTGATGAAATTTGGTACAGAGGTACATTAGAGCTTGAGAACGGACATAGGCTACCTTTTATCACGAAAAAGAGGGTTTAAGGGGGGGGGGGGGAATAGGGGATGAAAGTTTTTATGAAAGTTTGTCATTTCTGAAGATATCTTAATGCAATTTGGTACAGAGGTAGATTAGAGCTTGGGAATGGACATAGGCTACCTTTTATCGCGAAAAGGGGGGTAGAAGGGGGGGGGGGGGGACTAGGGCCTTGGGATAAAAGTTTGTCATTTTTGAAGATTTCTTGATGAAATTTGGTACAGAGATAGTTTAGAGCTTGAACACGGATATAGGCTACTTTTTATCGCGAAAAGGGGGGTAGAAGGGGGGCGGACTAGAGCTTTGGTATGAAAGTTTGTCATTTTTGAAGATTTCATGATGAAATTTGGCACAGAGATAGTTTAGAGCTTGGGAACGGACATAGACTACCTTTTATCGCAAAAAGGGGGTAGAAGGGGGGACTAGGGCCTTGGGATGAAAGTTTGTCATTTTTGAAGATTTCCTGATGAAATTTGGTACAGAGATAGTTCAGAGCTTGGGAACGGACATAGGCTACCTTTTATCGCGAAAAGGGGGGTTGAAGGGGAGGACTAGGGCCTTGGGATGGAAGTTTGTCATTTTTTAAAGATTTCCTAAAAAATTTGGTACAGAGATAGTTTAGAGCTTGGAAACGGACATAGGCTACCTTTTATTTCAAAAAGGGGTAGAAGGGGGGGGGGGATATGGCTATGGGATGAAAGTTGGTCTTTTTTGAAGATATCCTGATGAAATTTGGTACAGATATAGATTAAAGCTTGGGAACAAACATACGCTACCTTTTGTCGCGAAAGACGAGGATAAAGGGGGGGTTATAGGGGATGAAAGTTTGCCAGTTTTGAAGACATCCTGATGATATATTTGGTACAGAGATGGATTGAATTGGGAACGAACATAGGCTATCTATTGACGCGAAAATGGAGGCATTGGGGGGGGGGGGGGGTAATAAGGTATGAAAGCTTGACAGTTCTGAAGATATCCTGATGTAATTTGGTACAGGAATTAATTAGAGCTTGGTAACGGACATATGCTACCTTTTATCGCGAATAATGTGGTAAAAGGGTGGGGGAGGGATAAGGACTGGATAGTTAGTATGCAAGTTTGTCATTTTTTATGATATCCTGGTGAAATTTGGTACAGAGATGGATTAGAGCTCGAAAATGGACATAGGCTACCTTTTATTGCGAAAAAGGGAGTTGAAGGGGTGGAATAGGGCAATGGTATGTAAGTTTGTCAATTTTGAAGATATCTTGCTGAAATTGGTATAGAGATGGATTAGAGGTTGGAAATGGATATAGGCTACCCCTTATCGCAAAAAAGGGGATAGAAGGGGGAGTGGGGAAGCGGAATAGGGCTATGGGATGTAAGTTTATAATTTTTCATTGGCACAAAAAAGGGGGTGAATATGGCATAAATAGTAAGAATTTCTTTTAAGATGTCCTCATGAAATTTGGTACAAAGGTGAGTAGAGATTGTTATAGGGACGAGTGGATAGGCGTGTAAAGATCGAAAGTCGAGTAGAGTCGACTACAGGAGCAAGTAGATATGCGACTAGAGAGCCAAATAGAATGCAGTAAAGGGTTGAGTAGAGAGGCGAGTGAAAAGATGAATGTAGTGGCGAGTAGAGAGTTGAGTAGAGGTGCGAGTAGATAGGCGAGTGGGGAGAGTCAAGTAGAGAGGTGAAAAGAGAATCGAATGGATGGGCAAGTAGAGAGGCCAATGGAATGGAGAGTTTAGAGAAGAGTATAAAGTCAAGTAGAGAGGGGAACAGAGAAGTCGGTAGAGAATCGAGTATAAATTCAAGTATAGAGGCGAGTAGAAAGTCGAGTAGAGAGTCGAATATAGAGGCGAGTAGAAAGTGAGCACATAGTCAAGGACAAAGTTGAGTAGAGAGGCGAGTTTAATGCTCAATAGCGTCGGATCAACACTAAGCGATAACTGACATCCACGCGGGCGGAGCCGCGGGCAACAGCTAGTAAAATATATTTTAAACGCGCACAATGTTATCTCACTTCCCATTCAAAATGTCACTTAAATATCTTCAATACAATAGTTTTTCATGACGATGACGATGAGTGATGATTGTCATGACGAGAACGATGAGTGATAATTCCTGCCTCAGTAAAGTTGTGGGGACTGTAATACTGAAAGCCGGGAGATTTTAAACGAACTCGAAATGTCACAATTCTCTGTAATATTTCGCTTTCTTAC
The DNA here is from genome assembly GCA_949126895.1 of Eilema caniola. NCBI lineage: Eukaryota > Metazoa > Arthropoda > Insecta > Lepidoptera > Erebidae > Eilema > Eilema caniola. The sequence continues at coordinate 6,837,673 of OX421464.1, read as the reverse complement.
ACGTCTGTGTTGTCCAAGACGTTATGTCTAAAAATCTACCATTTTTGTACATAAAAACTCGAATTCACACGAATTTTGGAAAATAAAATAATACCGCAAATGTCTCAGTCCACGTTTGCGCCAAAACTCCCACCATGGTACTGTGGCGATACCACATGTACCCAGCGCCATCTAGCGATATCAAGTCGAACTACTACGATACTACAAATCCTGCATCGCGAAAGTGAAATAGTGGTACAATACATATACAACATCCCAAAGACAATAGGCCGCAGCCAGGCGTGATCACCTTGCCTGGTCGGAGGATCCTCCCTTTGTGTTGGAGGAACATCACACCCCGATCCTCCACAGTATTAAGAATTTAAGATCATTTTGACACTTTGTAGTCAAGATTGGTCTGAAGCTGACTGTGCACTGTACATGAATAAACTCAGCTTCTTCTTCCTTGAAGTGTTAATCCCAGTCCCATTCGAAGTTTTCAGCTTGGAGTCTGGGTTCCGCTTTTACCAGGCAAACCTGCGGATTTCGCTGAACTTCGATATTTTCCGTGAACCAACTGCTATCTGACCTCCACAATCCAGAGGCGATATCTAAGCATTGTAGTTAGACCAGTTGTTGAATTTTTGAGGGTTCCAGCTATCCCTAACGACTTCCATAGATGTTCGTATAGCAACCGGGACCGACGGCTTAACCTGCTCTCCGAGGCACGACCAAACCAATTCAAATACCCATATTCATGCATGCAAATATTTGCACTGAGTGGGGATCGAACGCGCGCCTCCTGCGTAGCGGCCGCGTTCACAACCGCTACGCCAAGGACGCTGAATAATCTCAGCTTAATCAAACAAAAGAATTTCAATACTAACCGAAATAATTATAATGTACTCAAAATCTGAGAAAAATATGACCCCAGGTGGAAAAAAAAAACCGTAATGACTATAATTTAGTTACTTACATACTTAGCAGTATTTGTATATTTTTCAATATTTCAAAGTATTCATTGTAATATTTTTCAAGGTTCGCTTGATTGCGTAGGTACTTACTGCCTACACTACCTGGCCGAATATAACGTTTCAGAAGGTCATGTGTAATTTACACATAATGTTTTTTTTTAAATATCTGTAGGCTCAGGGTTGTCACCACCTTATATTTTTTAGCTAGGTACCTATTTTTTCAGATATTTGTGATGATTTTTTTTTAGATTTCTCTAGAATTATAATCAACATCATTATCTCAGAGTGGTTCCCGGTTTTATTGTAATTATGCCTACCCTATATTGTAATGTGTTCTTTTTGAGTATCATACAATAAAGAGTTATTTGATTTGATTTAATTTGATTTATTTCGAAATTCTACAGAAATATTTCACATTCTACGGTCTACTTACTCCTCGTGTAGGTTTATGTAATGTGGCTTTTATGGGAGCGAATTCTGTCAAAAAGTCAAAAAGTCAAATATCAACAAATAAAATTAAACTCTTATTCCATTGAACTAAACCTTCTTCTTTTTATTATAAGTAATTCCTAATATCTAAGGTAATAAATAAATAAACACATGCAACATTGAAGGTGCTAAAGGTGTCGCGAACCCTTTCATATAATTATCTGTAGGTATATAGCAAAACGAGCAAAATAATACAAATACGTGATGTAGATTAGCTGGAGTTACCTGTAAGGTCGGCATTTGCTCAGTCGGAGTTTTCCAAACATAAATGGGAAATTCCATTAGATATGAATGTATGATCAACCTCTTCCAAGAATCTCCAACAAAACAAGATATAGTGTTTAGTCCAACTACTTATTATGTATAGATGCCAGAGATATATATACACAACCACATTTGTTTGTCAAACTGTCCTACATGATAAGAGTTTATGATTTCAGTAGATTGCCAATTAAAAGAACATGGGACCAACCCATCCTCATCTGCATTAGTATACCCGCTGATTAAAGAATGTAAGCTTCGGTAGCTTAGTGGTTAAGGAGTCGGCCTTGCGATCGAGAGGTCCCGGGTTCGAATACTAGCCATAACACTACTGACGTGGACCCACTCCTAGCACAAGCAATTTAGCTTAGTTGGAGGGGTTAGAAGGAATATTAGTAATTTCGATAATTATGGTTGCTTATATTTAAAAAAAAAAAACCCCTCGTGGTTTTACAGGCGTACGTACGTAATTTTCTATTTTATTTCGAAGTGGTTTTTTTTACGTGCGGGAAATCCCCACGGATACCCACCCCTCCGGAGCCGGAGGGGTAGGTTATGTCGGACTCGAACCGACTAAACCGCACGCCGTCTGTGGGTCGATGTGCTAGGCCGGAGGTGAGGTTGTCTTTTGATATATCCCTCGCACCCGGCTGACCCAGGGCCATTCCTCTCGGTCTGGCCCTCCTCGGGAATCCGGCCCTCCTCGGGTCTGGCCCGACTCGCCCCCGGTATGGGGGGGGGGGCATCGTCCTACGATGCGCGCCGCCGCCGTGGCCTGCTTCTGCTAGGGTGACGAGCGGCTGCACCCGTCACCCTCAGGCCCGCGCTCATGGTATTTCGAAGTGGTGCCTGTCTTACGAACGGCCTAAGCATTAGCCAGCCAGTTTATTAAATGTTGTAATAAACATTACGGTTAATACCATTCTGGCCGTTAATTGAATGACGTCGTTGTGTTACCGGCCTAGGTAGTTAATTGAACGGCCGATGAAGCCAGTTGGCGGCGACATATATATATTAAAATGATATATATATTCAATTTGAATCTCGGTGTTCTAGAGATCAACACAACGCAACGTTTGTTTAGCAATACATAGTTTCAGCAACGCAATATTTCATAACAGTGAAATTCATAATAGCGCTCCGACAGATGGCAATGCCAACTTACTGGCAGTCAAGGTTGGCAGTTGGCACCGCTGTTCGCAACTGTTTCAATAAAATAATTTAATTGTGTAACTAATATACCTAAATTAAGCATTAATCTTGTGGGCTTAGTAAGTTTATAATAATTAATGATCATCATAATTATATCAGCCGTACATAGTCCACTGTTGAACAAAGGCCTCTCCTATGGACTTCCAGAACGACCGATCTAAAGCAGCCTGCATCCAGCGCTTCCCGGCGACCTTGATGAGGTCGTCCTTCCACCTGGCCGTTGGGCGTCCTACACAACGTTTGCCCGTACCACTTATGAGAATTACTTTAGTTTTTAAAAATAGTTTCTTAACTATATTTTGGTGGTGTAGTGGTGGTGTTTGAGTGTGTCCGAGTTCGATTTCTGCACAGTGAACAATGTGCATGTATATCTATTAGCATTGATGGTTCAATTGTCATGGATATGTATAAGATATTACCTAATTACATTATCTCCGAGCGTTTATCTAGGTTGCATCTATCGCGATCTGTCTATCGCAAATTCAGACTAAAAGAATAAATTGCATGTCTACAGCTCTTTTTTTTCGAGCGGGAATTCCCCCGGATACCCAAAGTGTTGACTGATTGTTCTGATAAATAATATACTAGATTTTACCCGCGGTTCCGCCCCCCTTGGATGATGGTTATCGCCACCAAACATAGCCTCTGTCCTTTTTCAAGATCATCTACCCTTATACCAAATTTCATCAATATCGGTTCAGTGGTTTAGCCGTGAAAGACGGACAAACAGACACACACACACACACACACACACACACGGTTTCTCCTGTTGAATGTGTTGCTATTACAGAAATAGCTACTGGCTCAGAGCCATTGTGTACTAACTGCAAGGAATCTGAAGCGCACGTGTCACTTTAGTGTACTATTTTAACACAATATTTATTGAATTTGAATATTAATACGAGGTCACTTAACTTACAGGCTTTATGAAAACAAATCGGCAATAAAACCAAAAATATGGATAAAAAATTGATTTGAGTCAATGTGAAGTTCATGTGAGAACCCCGTTCCCAACACATCACTACAAAACAAGGACGCGCTTGGCGCCATTTGCTTTTTTCTGTAGTGATGTTTTTATATGAAATTCTCGTTTCATTGAGCTTTCCTAATACGATGGGTAATAAATAATGCTAATTAATCGGAAGTACTTATTTGAAAAAAAAAGAAAAAAAAAGTATTTTCTACACCAAATCGAAAAAAATAATATGCTAATAAGTAGTGTACCCGGAGTACTACCAGGGGCCCAGGGTTCCCCGTACACCCGGTATAGAAATACGTCGGTACGTATATCTTTTACCAAAAATGTAGTACCTACACGTTTCTTGGTTGTCTCTTGAGGATAACACGGAGTACAACGGCGGTGGACGAACTCAAATTCATCGATCATAGATTATTTCAAAACACTTCACGCGCTCCAGGGCCTTGTTTCTCTCGCGGCTCAGCCCCTCTAGACAAGTGGCAATTCACTGGCCGGCGTTTGGTGGAATAGAATGACGGATATATGTGATTTGACGTATATGACAGTCGTTAACGCATGTCAAATACGTCAAATCTCATATAGTAAAACCAACATTCTCGTGAACTGAAGGAGGCCGCCACTTTCCTTTCAAGAACGTCAAATAGTGCTGAATCGTCTTTGATTTGAAATAAAACAGTATGCATTTGATAGTGACAACCGTAGTTCCTATTTTGACCATTTCATAGAATCGTTGGTTGAAATGTACATTCGTCATTCTATTCGATCAAACGCCGGCCATTGAATTGCCACTTGTCTAGAGGGGCAGGTCAGATCCCGGTGTCCCAAAGTATACTACGCATGAAATTTAATCGATTAGCAAGCAAAACAGTGTTATAAAGTCATTATTGGTAGGTACCTAAGAGTAGTGAGTTATTGGGCATTCTACCCCACCTTAGTTCCTTCGGTTATCTTCGATAACCTCAGTCACGGTGGGATAGAATGCCCAATAACTCTTTGTAAAATCATATCAGTCACGGTGGGATAGAATGCCCAATAACTCTTTGTAAAATCATTTACCTAAGCCAACGTTCCACATTTTAATGCCGTTCAAAACACTACCGTTCCGCCGGCTCTCTGCGATCCCCTGCGTCGTAATTGCGTTATCAACTTATCACCTTAGTTCCTTCGGTTATCTTCGATAACCTCAGTCACGGTGGGACAGAATGCCCAATAACTCTTTGTAAAATCATTTACCTAAGCCAACGTTCCACACTACCGTTCCGTCAAAATCAAGTTACGCCATGGAGAATTATTGCCGACTGCATAGCAACGACATGATACGACCGTGTATTGAAATGAATGACGCAACTAACGCGACGCGTCCTACGTGTCCTTGAGAAATGCATTCTTTCCCACGGGTGATAATAAGTCTAGGAGCTGATTAACAGTTTTATATAGGTATAACAATACTTTTTACCTATAGATACTAAAATAGATGATAATAGTTTTCACACTTATCTAAAGTTCATGCATTTCATTTAACATTCTATACCAATACTTATCTTAGTACTATCACTATAATTTTCGTTTTTCATCACGATGCGACAACATAGGGTATGTGAGACCCTTCGTGGGTGTCTCGAGCGATAAGACCGCATGTATAAACAATGATTTTTCGGAACTTTTGTAAGGTTAACTGAGTATGTATTGCTTTTATTAAAATATTTATATACGCATGTCACATAAATATCGCGTATTATAACTAAAAATATATACAACAAAATACTCTTTACAACTCTTGGACTATATCCATAGAACATGAAGCAAACTATGTCCAACCGTGTTTTTTTTGGTTTTTGAGTAAGTACCAAGTCTTTAACGTTATTAGATTTAATAACCCAAAGGATATATTGTATATTTCAGAAGACCACTACATGAAGCAAACTATGTACAACCGTGTTTTTTGGTTTTTGAGTAAGTACCTAGTCTTTAACGTTATTAGATTTAATAACCCAAAGGATATATTGTATATTTCAGAAGACCACTACATGAAGCAAACTATGTACAACCGTGTTTTTTGGTTTTTGAGTAAGTACCAAGTCTTTAACGTTATTAGATTTAATAACCCAAAGGATATATTGTATATTTCAGAAGACCACTACATGAAGCAAACTATGTACAACCGTGTTTTTTGGTTTTTGAGTAAGTACCAAGTCTTTAACGTTATTAGATTTAATAACCCAAAGGATATATTGTATATTTCAGAAGACCACTACATGAAGCAAACTATGTACAACCGTGTTTTTGGTTTTTGAGTAAGTACCTAGTCTTTAACGTTATTAGATTTAATAACCCAAAGGATATATTGTATATTTCAGAAGACCACTTCTTATCTACTACCAATTTGACGTTAGGTGACTGCTGTCATCCTCATCCTAGTAAAATAAAAGTAATAATATCATCGTTGTACGCGAATAAGATAACATGTTACGTATTTGATGAGTAAAATATTGTAGGTACTTTATTTTTAAACCTCAAATTGTTTAAGAAACTTTGGTTTTCCTACTTATGCCAGTTTGTTTTCAGTAGCTAGTAACAATATTTGCTTAATAATTATATTCAATAAAAACATATGTGTGAGTGTAGAAGTCATCAATAAATTGATACTTCTGTTGCAACCGCGATGTAGTAGATAATGTAAAAAATGTAGTTTGACCGAAAGTCTAGAATAGTGTTTATGACGTTCCAGTGTAGTGATGGATAATGGAAAATTTTCGGAATGAAAAGAAAAGAAAAAATGAAAAATTTCCAAAATTTTTTCAATTTTTCAAATATTTTTCAAATATTGGAAAAAATGGGGAGTCGACCAAGATCAGAAAATAAAACAAGATAACAAATTTTTATTTGTTACTTTTTATCAAAATACTAAAATTTCTCATATTTAGGATTCCGTACCCTATTACTAAGACTGTTATTTATTATTTTTCTTAAAGACTTTTATGATTTCTTGCATAAGATTATACCGTTCATCACCAGTATACCGGTGAATTTCATGCGAGATAAATTTACAAATTAAGTTTGAAATTCTAATGTTCTCATTTTCTTCCGCTTTGTACTCTGGTTCTGTCATCACTGCCGCATCACAAAACTGATTTTCTGAATTTGGGATTTGTTTTTGGGATTCTTTAACTGTATAATCTGGACTAGACCAACGTTGAGCGTACTGACTGTACTCATCTGGTTCTGATATGTACGTATCACTTCTAGGTAAGCTGCAATTTGGAGTATTGTCTTTTCCGGCGACTTCTGAAAGCTTTTTTTTTTTCTTGGAATGTAATCAGCATTTTCAGTGAATAAATTTTCTGATTCATTACGCATATTGTCAAAATTACAGTTCATTTCAGTATCTGATTCACTATCTGAAGCTAGTATAATCTTTTCTGAAAAACAAATAAACATACCTACATAAACTCACACGAAGGCAAAGCCACTGAGTCTAAAATATATTATAATGCTACGTGTACGAGTAGTTATATGAACGTGCAATATTAAGTAGATAGATACCTACTAGTTTGTTGGTATTTCTGTTTAATAGTAAAATATTAGTTTTAGGTGCTTACCTTTGGACATCGCTGTCTACTAACAATGGCAGTTTTGTGGGTCAGATCAGTCAAAAACACTCATAAAAGGAGGGAGGTTATGTCGGACTCGAACCGACTAAACCGCACGCCGTCTCTGGGTCGTAGTGCTAGGCCGAAGGTGAGGTTGTCATGCGACATATCCCTCGCACCCCGGCTGACCCAGGGCCATCCCTCTCGGTCTGGCCTTCCTCGGGAAGGGGGGGACCACGCGGTCCCCGACTCAAACCCGGTGTGGGGAGGCGCGCATCGTCCTACGATGCGCGCCGCCGCCGTGGCCTGCTTCTGCTAGGGTGACGGGCGGCTCCACCCGTCACCCTCAGGCCCGCGCTCATGGGGGGCGGAGGTCAGTTTGCGCCCTCCGACGCCCGAGCTGCCTTCGAGCGCGTGCAGCGATGTCAGCGAGCCTTTCTCGCTCATCGCGCTGCGCTCGCTCTGCTGTCTCCTTCGCGAGCATGACCTGCTCGCAGAAGGAGGCGCTGGCCGCCCACGCATCCGCGCAGCGGCCCATCGCCGCGAGCAGGGTGGAGAGCGTGAGCACTCTCACCCCCAGGGCCGCCACAAGCTCCCGCCTCGGCGTCTCAAACGCCGGGCACTCGGTGAGCGTGTGCAGCCCCGAGTCCACGCTCGCGTCGCAGTGATGGCACTCGGGCGTTGGCTCTATACCCATCAGATGCAGATACCGCCCGAAGCTACCGTGCCCGGTGATAATCTGCGTCTGACGGTACGAGAGGCTACCGTGTGGCCTCTCTAGCCACTCCCCCATGATGGGCCTTACCGCCGCAATCACGGCGTGCCCTGCGCGTGGTTGCCCAAGTCGTCGCTCCCACTCGGCCACCATGACCTGGTGGAGCCGGGATTTCTCGGCCCGAATATCCTCGGGCTCGGGATAGAATCCCCGCTCCCGCGCCTCCTTTCGGAACTGATATAGTGCCGAAAGGGCCCTCGCTTCCAGGATCCACGGTGGCGATCCGGCCAGGAGACTCGCCGCTTCGAAGGATATCGTGCAGTATCCCCTGATGGCCCTGGAGGCCATCGTGCTCTGCGCCGTACGGAGCAGAGGCAGGAATCTGGCCTCCAGGGTGTCCGCCCACACGGGGCACCCGTATAGGGCCATGGACCGCACGACACCCGCGTAGATTCTCCTGCAGGAGGCCTCTGGGCCCTTCAAGTAAGGCAACAACCGGCCCAAGGCATTCGCCGTGAGCACCAACTTGGGGCGCAGACTTCGGAAATGCTGTCCGAAGTCCCATCGACCGTCAAGCACGAGCCCCAGGTATTTCAACCGGGGCTTGATGTCGATGGGAGTGCCTCCCACTGTAAGGCTGGCTCCCGGGCCTGGCCTGCGCCGAGGGCCATGAAAGAACATGGCCTCGGACTTGTGCACCTCGAGTGTGTACCTCGAGACCCAGCCGCCGGATCCTGTCGACGACCTGAGCAACCGCGGTCGTGGCCCTCAGGGTCGCTTCGCGGTGCGTAGCCCCGCTCACCGTCACCAGCGTGTCGTCCGCATAACACGGGACGGTGGCACCGTACGCGAAGCACCCAGTCGTAACCGATGTTCCACAGGAGCGGCCCCAGGACCGAACCCTGTGGAACACCGCACGACAATGTGTAAAATAAACCATTGACCATGAATCTGTATTAAAATATAACTTTGATCATTTGTTTTTTTTTTAAAACAACATGTAAAGCCATTAAATCATTTGAATTTCAACTTATTATGAACTATATTTTATAAACTATTTCATTTAAACTAATAATTTCGATAAAAAGATATATTTCCATTATTTTTCCAATTTTTCAATTTTTCAGAAAAATAAATTGAAAAATTTCCGGTATTTGAAATTTTTCGGACAATTACCCATCACTATTCCAGTGTGCCCCGATATGATGATCTACTTGAGATTACGAGCTCCAACAATACATTATTATTGTTGGAGCCGAGGTTCCACTTATTACTTTTGACTGGTTTGCTGACTTTTACAAGAGCGACTGCCGCCTGATCTCCCAACCACGAGAAAGCCTGCGTCAGAGCAGGTGAGGTTAACTTGGTTCTGAAACTGTTGGTTGAACAGGGTTCTACCATGGTTGGTTAACCGAATGAACAGTAAAAATAACCCTCTTTTTTGAGATCGGTTTAAGTATTGACATCATCAACCTCTAAGCGATTTCCCGGAGCCCAGGGGCCGCTTTTATTTTTAAATGGTTTCTTGACTTTTACGAGAGCGACTGCTGTGTGACCTCCCAACCTTGAGAGGAAAGCCTCGTTCAATGTTTAGCAGGTGAACCGACTTGTAGGTAAGGTAGACCTGTACATCCAGGCGTTGTAAGAAACACACAATAATTCACATTTTTACTACAACTTGATATCAGATTGCTATTTATTGTTAGCGGTATCATCAAAGCATGCGCATTGAGATATGAAAACGTAATAAGTTGACCGATAGTCTTAATGACAATTAAATAAGGTTGATGTTAGCATGCAAGCTCTTATTTCCGGATATTAAAGGTTGTATGAGACATTATGTTTTGTCAATTTATAATTATAAGTAGCATAAAGAAGATATTTATTAGCGTACGCCCTCGATAGAGTTTTATGTGGTTTTGATATTGCTGATCCACTGAAACTTTCCTTAAAACCCGATATTTCTGTCAGATTTTCCATTAAGCTTCAAGACTTCAAGTAGTCGGTAACTCTAACTAGCCTCAAGACCTAGTTCGGTTCACGGTCAACCAGTACCTATCTACAGTGCCCCGCTCAGAACAAAAATAACCGGAACATTAAAATGTAAGTAAGTACCCATTTATAATTTTTCAAGTGTTTGTTCAGTCCCCCCCGACTAAAATTCTTTTGGTCTGGTATTTCTCGATAATTATATTATTTTTACTTTTATTAAACTGTCTTTAAGATCAGAATGTTACCTAAATATTTTTTTTAATTGTTGGCCATGTACCTAATTCGCTGCATATAATTTGTAGTGTAAAGAACTTGTATTTGTTACTTATAGCTAGATACAGTAGATACATACACAAAAGATGTCTTTTTAAAATCGTTTGTTTATGTAATTCCCATTTTTATCAAGTTTGCTTGTTAAAAGTAATCCATTTGTTTAATATCAATATGTTTTATTCCAGGTCGGACTCAGAAATCGAATATTGTCAAGACGAAGTAACAGCATTATTCACTCAGCCAAAAAACAAGAAATCCGGCAGTGTTAAGGCTGCAAAACGTAAACACGCAACTGATTCCAGCGATGAGCTAAGGTAATTAAACAATTGTAATATATTATTCGACTATAATTGTTTGTGTTCACTTACTCACACTCGCATCGATAGCTCAATAGTTATATCGAATCTCGTGGGTTCGAATTTGAATTGTGTTATATATCAACCATTGTCTCTTTGTTATTTTCTAAAATGATGCGTGCTTTATAATAACATTATATTATTATGTGCAATATTTTTTCTAAAACGTGTTAAGCCCTCTGTCCCTAGACATTGGGTAAGCATTCAGAAGTACTTATGATATTGTATTTCTCATTTATAGAATAAAGAAATCTAAGCTGGGTGACTACAGTAGTATAGTTGCTAGTGAGGAGAGAGCATGCACAAATAAAGCGACTGTATCACCCGCTTCCACTTTCATCACCCGCGTGTCTTCAGGGCACGTAAGAAGGGCAGTCAGCACTTCGGGCGAATACACTGTGGACCTAAAGCTGTACCGAAACACGGACATCGAGGGTGTTCCGAACGAGCAGCGATATAAGCACGCCCTAACTTCATTAAAGTTGGTAATTAGCGCGAAGAAAAAGGAGTGGGATTTGCTCCAAGGATTTTTAGTTCATGCGTATTCGCTGTTTTCAAACAGCGAACCCGTGTTTTTTAATTATAAGAAATAATTTTTTGCTTAACATGTTTCGAACTTTATAACTATTTTCAATCTTTTTAATTATACTTATTTTTATATATGTTTAGTGATTTACACACAGTCACGACTTTATTCTCAGAGGGTTAGGCAGAGGTAGGTCTAAATGAAATATTCCATATTATATTCACTAATTAATTTTATAATTAACAATGCCCTTCTGTGCCTCTTGTGGTAAGTCATTTCAAAATAGGTCTTGGATAGGTCATTTACGTAGTAAGGCTCATAAAGAAAATAAAAATGATAGCCTACTTGTTGCGCCGGGTATTGAGATGATCACTTCAGCTTTTAAATCTAGGATAGCAAGTTACAGAATAGCAGCCACAGAAACAAACCAAACCACTGTGGAATTATTCTTGAACTCCATAAGCCACCAAATAGAATCTCTTCTTAATTACAACTTGAAAAAACATACATGCATCAAAGTCAACTTTGAGCTTTATTCATTGTTTTTGCTGGTTAAAAATAATGCACAGGAAATAAAATCTTTTAGCACTAAAAATCTACCTGTTTACGCTAACTATGATTTTAAAACCTTGTTTTGTTCAATGCTACACACATTGAAAACTAAAACAGAAGAATTTGAGGAAAGAGATAGTGGATGGACATTTGTAAGTAGTTCACATTTAGAGATAAATATAAACAAATACGAACCCATGCGGGGTTCCACTTTTATTGAGTTACCTAAGTCCATCAAAAATAAAAAAGCCTGTATTAATATCCGTAACAAAGATCAATATTGCTTTTTATGGAGTGTTGTAGCAGCTTTACATCCTGCTAAGAGGCATCCTGATAGAATTAGCTCATATCCACATTTTCAAGATATTTTAGACACACGAAATATCTCCTTTCCTGTTACCTTCTCAGATATAAAAGTATTTGAGAAAAATAATCCACATTTAAGTTTTATTATCTATGGTTTGAAAAATAAAACTCTTGTGGGTCCTTTCTACAAATCGGAAAATCATGCAAACAAAAAGACTATTCACTTGCTGCTAATAGAAAACGCTAATAAATCACATTATTGTCTTATCAAAGACTTATCACGACTTGTCAGAAGGCAGATTACAGCTCATCATGGTAAACTCTATTTTTGTGATACTTGTCTATTATTTTTTAAAAGTGAAAATGAACTTGAAATCCATGTCTGTGGAGGTATTATAACGGTATTGCCTCAAAAAGGTTCTGTAGTAAAATTTAAAAATTATAATCGAAAACAAAACGTTCCCATAGTAATTTATGCAGACTTTGAATGTATGTTGGAAAAATGTGGAAGTGAATTGGACACAGACTTCACGTCTTCATTACAACAGCACGTGCCGGTCGCCTTCGCTTATCATATAGTTTGCTCTGTTGATTCAACATATAATCGGTTCGTATCCTACCGAGGTATTGACTGTGTTGATAAATTTATTGAATGCCTATATTCAGATGCATATAAAATACATGAAATTCTTTCATTAAATACCCCTATGATCTTTTCGCAAAATGATCTTAATGATTTTAATAATACAATAATGTGTCATATTTGCCAAAAATTTTTATTTGGTGATAAAGTGAGAGATCATTGTCACATAACTGGAAAATATCGCGGTGCAGCACATAGCTATTGCAATTTGCAATATAAAATCGTGAAATTTACACCAATATTTTTTCACAATCTTGCTGGCTATGACTGTCACTTGTTCATTAAGAAGTTAGGAGAAGCACCTGGTTCAATTAAAGTTATTCCGAAAACGAAAGAAAACTACATCTCATTCACTAAATTTATTCCTATTCATAACGAATTCATGCAGTTAAGATTTGTTGACTCATTTAAATTTTTGGGAACCAGTATAGAAAAGCTAGCAAAAACATTGAAACAAAATGATTTTCATTATATGTCTACTTATTTTCCTAGTCAAACGAAACTCAATCATCTTACCCGTAAAGGTATTTATCCCTATGATTACATGAACTCTTGGGAACGTTACAATGAGCCATCTCTTCCGAGTAAAGAATGCTTTTACAGTGTGCTTAATAATAACCACATTTCGGATGATGATTATAATCACGCTCATTCGGTTTGGTTAGAATTCGGTATTCAGGATTTAGGTCAATATACTGATTTATATGTTAAATCAGATGTCTTGTTATTAACAGACATTTTTGAACACTTTAGAAAAACATGTAAACATCATTATGATCTTGATCCCGCCTTTTATTTAACAGCTCCCAGTTTATCTTTTGATGCAATGTTATATAAAACAGGAGTGGAACTGGAGCTCATCGATGATCTTGCAATGTCGAGAATGATACAGGCTGGTATCAGAGGGGGTGTATGCATGTGTTCTCATAGAAACGCTATAGCCAACAATAAATTTAGTGCAAAATATGATTCTGAAGTGGCGAATTCATTTCTAATTTATATAGATTGTAATAATCTGTATGGTTTCAGCATGAGTCAGGCGTTACCCTCATCAAATTTTAGATTTTTGAGTCAATCAGAAATAAAATACTTGGATTTTGAAAAAATAGCTGATAATGGTTCGAGAGGTTTTATTCTCGAAGTGGATCTTGTATACCCTAAATATTTACACGAGAAGCATAATGACTTACCTTTTTGTCCTGAAAAATGTATTCCTTCAGGAGGAAAAACTTCTAAACTCGTACCGAATCTTTACGATAAATATAATTATGTAATCCACTACGTTCATTTAAAAACTTGTTAAAAACATGGATTAATACTCAAAAAAATTCACCGCGTTATAACTTTCAATCAAAGCCCATATTTAAAACAATATATTGACTTGAATACAAAATTAAGAACAGCAGCCCAATAAACCTTTGAGCAGGACTTTTTCAAATTGTTAAACAATAGCATTTTTGGCAAAACTTTAGAAAACAATGAAAAACGAGTAAATGTTCAATTAGTCAATCAGTGGCATGATAACGGAAACAAAACGAAAAAGCGTAATACTGCTGATAGATTGATCGCTCGTCCTAACTTTCATAGTTGTTCAATTTTCACAGAAAACTTAGTGGCAATTCAATTAAAGGCGGATAAAATAGTATTAAATAAGCCTATATACATAGGATTTGCTGTTCTTGAACTATCCAAAGCACATATGTATGATTTTCATTACTCTGTATTTTTACCTTTTTATGGCGATCGACTTAAAATGTGTTATACAGACACAGATAGCTTTATATACCATATCCAAACAACTAACTTTTATAAAGATTTGAAACAAAATTTCCTAAAATATTTTGATACGAGTAATTATCCGCCTGATAATATATATGGTTTACCGATCCATAATAAAAAAGTCCCTGGTTTATTTAAAGACGAGTTAGCAGGAACTATAATAACTGAGTTTGTGGGTCTTCGATCAAAATTGTATTGTCTAAAAACATCTAGCGATGTAATTAAAAAGGCTAAAGGGATAAAGTCAAGTGTAGTTCGGAATTTTACTATTTCTGACTATAGGAAATCACTTTTAAAGGACACCATTATGCGAAAAACAAATGTATTATTTAAGTCAATCAAACACGAGATTTATACACGTAGTGTTAATAAGATCGCTTTGTCAGCCAATGACGATAAACGTCTAATTTCAGATGATAAAGTCTCAACTAGAGCTTGAGGTCATGTTTCTATTTTAGGAATTTAAGTAACTAGTAATTTGTCTAAAATATTGTACCTATTTGTAAGTAAATTGTATTATATACGTATATAAACATTGTTTTTGTGTGTAAGTAATTTGTCTAAAATATTGTACTTACCTATTTGTAAGTAAATTGTATTATATACATATATTATATCTAAACATTGTCTTTGTACTTAAAAAATTGACTTCAATAAATATAAAAAGATCGAAGTAAACTACTTTTATTTCAATTTCCTTTCAAAACTTATACTGTCTATAAGTACTATAAATACATAATAAAATCATATAGCAGATATGAAAATGTTGATTCCCATCCATTGAACTACTGATGCTAAACATTTTATACCACAACACAGTTTATGCTTTGTTATTTACAATGCTAGTAAAGAAACTTTTTTTTTTAAATATTCACTCTTCATCTTGATCAGGTTTTAACATGAAGAAATTTTCATGTTCCAACCGGTTCTGTATATTATTAAATAACCATGTTTTACATATAATACAATTTTCATGTTTCAATCTGTTCCTGTGGATTATTAAATAAGTCTAAACCATGTTGTAACATGATGCAATATTCATGTTCCAACCTGTTGTATGAATTATTATCGATTCTATATGTCAGCACATTAGCAGATACATGTATTAGCAAGTACAAAACAAGGCACTGATGAAACAGTATCAATTTTCAGAAACTACAATATAAAGACGAAGTTATTTAGAAATTTATCACTTCATTCTTCATTCGATATTTGTCAGGTGTGCAGCAGTATAATATTACTTTAAACTTTGTTAATAATTTCTCTAAATTTTGTTAATATGGTGAGATATTTCTTTCTTTCTTAAGACTTTTGCAATATCTTACATTGGATACAACACGATTTATAATATCAAATTTTTTTTTTTCAGAATACCAATGCGAATATACTCCCAATAGAAGAGGGAAATGAAACGCTGAATGGGTTATATTCACCAGAATCGCTTCCAAATGCGCAAGATCCATATGCATTTGAGAACGAAAATGAACCATGGATATTCACACCTCAAAATGCATGTAGAACAATTAAAAAGGACGTCAAAAGAAATAAATCTAGCCGCAAATCAAAATCAAAAATAGTGAGTAAAATCTTGAAGAAACACAGTCATATACAACCATCATATATAATAAACAGTGAGTCAACTAAAGGACGGCGTTTGATCAAAATTGTAATCAAGGAGCTGAGGGGGTCAAGGGAGAGTGGAGATGAGGATGAGGAGATCATAAAGGCCCAATATATCGTGAAGGATCCTGTTGACGAGATTTCGGATCAAACTGAAAAACTAATCCATAATATTTCGAAAAAATTGTGTGGTTATTCTTTTGCTAATATTTATTAACGAGAATTTTGTTCTGTAAAATATTAAATTTAAGTGTAGCATAAGTTATGATATTTTTAATAATGATAAGATTAATTATTATTAATATTGTGTATTATTAAGAGTATATAATAATAAAACATGCTTTTGTAAATTTTTAGTACATAAATAATTTTTAGCGTGTGACATAAACAATTGAAAATAAATAAATGTTGTTAAATACATTATAGTAATATAGTATAGTTATATATCGTAATAAAGATTAATTAATGTATATTAGATGTATTTATAGAAAAATAAAAATCTTTGGTTATGAAAATATGTGTTAAAAAATTATAAATATTAAAAATGTGTTAAAAAATAAAAAAACCATTTACTTTAAAAAAATGTTTTATTTATTAAAACTGCGTATAGGAAGACATATTACCTTTCTTGCTCTATTAAATAGTTCTTTATACATAAAACATTTTTAAGTGCACATTGTTTAATATGATTAATACAATTAAAACTGGTTTCATTATTTGAATATTTGTTATGCAACAGTGATAAATTTGGACACTTGTCTTCACAAAGATCTATACAAATACAATTCATACAAAGATCTTGAATCCACTTAACTTTTTCTAAGCCCTTCACAATAATTTCTTTATTTTCTAGATAAGGAACAATTATACGTCGAAATTCTCTATAGTCGATATAACCTTCATTCCAGTAAATCCCTCTGTTTCTCTCCAACCACGTAACTTGTTTTTTTTCATTCGTAGTTAAGTATTTAAATAAGTATGGAGGCTTTATTAAGAACGTTTGGGTATAAACACGAGTGGCCAGAGCTAATTCCTTGACTATAAAGTTATTACAAGTGTCTTTAAACCCCTGGACATCCACTATAATCGTATTCGGGTTCATGATAATTTTCTCACAGTGCTGCTTAATGGTTTATACTCAATTATACAGTCGTTCAATATAAGACAATATGCCGAAGTTTGATCTGGGATATCAAAATCACTTTCAATTTCCACTCTTACGTCCACAACAGGACCTGACTTAAGATTATCTGGTTGTCTAGAACAGTCTACGACGAATAACGGAGCAACGTTTTTAAATTGTTTCTCACTTAATAAAGGCTCAGCGCGACGTCCGTAATAAGACTGTTGAAATCTAGTATATTGTTCATTTATTAAAGCAATTCGATTATTCGAGAAACTTGTATTTATATTTTCATATGGGAAGTAGGTGGAATTAAGGTATACCTTAACATCACGAATCTCACAATGATCAAACTGAGACATATCAGATATAGCATTATTTTTTCTATTTGTCTGTAAACCAATAACAACAAATCTTGGTTTCTCTATTTGCGAAGATGTTTTTATTGACCAAGTATGTTTGGTGGTTTTAGGCAACATTGGATATTCATACAAATCCCAATTCCTGAATATCATCTGAAGTGGTCGATCTTTTTCTAACAATTTTAGAATGTTTATTTTTTCTCTATCAGATACTTTAACATGTGGTACACGCCATATTATTTTGTTTATAATAATATCTTCTACAATTTCACCAGGGTTAAGTTTTAGTGCGTTCAGATTGGTATTACTTCGTAATAAGATTAATTCATGTTTACTGTTTATTACTACTTTCTTAAAATCTTCTGCAAAACCAAGAATGTTGCAAAGTGGTATAGAAGCAGAAAAGCTACCTCCATTAGTACTTTTTATTCCGTCGATATTCCAACCCCAAGCAGAAGATGTTTTAGCGTCGCTCTCATTCATTGATATAAATGATTTCATCGTGCTAGTTATCCCAGCATTTTTTATTTTATCTATCTCCACTCCATTTATCTCATACCTTATATCTTGAAACAAGTAAAGTAAACTATTGTTTGTGAAATGAACACTACTGACTCTCTCTTTCGAATTTTCAGCCTTGTTTACAATAACAGTCCCTTCCAAAAACAAAGTGCTTTCTGATGGTAATATATACAAGTCTTGCTGATTAATAGGTATCCTGATTTCATCGCTTCTATTAAAACTTGTTACGTAAGGCTTGTAAGAGTGAATTTCAATTCCTTCCACAGAGTTGTCGTAGGCTGGAGCGGATAAAACATCTAGGATATTCATTTTAACAAACCAATCGCCTTAAGAAATGCTTTATTGTTTTTATTTAACTTTATTCTTCTTTTAGGTCGAGCTCTTACTTGATTGAGAGTTTGAGTAGAACTGTTATTTTGAATTGGAAAAAACATATTATATTTATTATAGTCAATCATTTTTTCTTTTGAGGTGTAGATACAACTGTACTTCTTCACCTCGCAAATTTATTAAGTTATTATTAATATCCAAAAGTCTGATCTGTATGCAGCTGATGTTGGTTTGGTTAATTGGAAAGTAAATTGCGTTTTTAGGTATTTCTATAATTCGGTATCCAGGCGGGACATTAAGTGCGAATTCATGTAGAATGTGACTGGATTGTCCGTTTATATAGGAACCGCTAACTATATCACATTCAACTCTTATCACGGTTGTAGGCAAAATGTTGACTGGAAACTCTGATACATGATATTTATTGGCTTCCAAGACTTGTCTTTTAAACCCCAACAAACCTCCGAACGTACAATCTTTAGTAAAATCTATAGTTGATGTGCAAAATAACATAGTTTTTAAGGTGTTGTTATTGCAATGGAGTTTTATGGATGCATCCTTTACTTCAGATTTTAAATAATCACTGATATCTTGCAACTCATAAGTACCTTCAGGTATTTCAATAACATTCTTTGATCCATAGTATAACTTATTATTTGTTTTATCAATATTTGGAATAGAATTATATGTGGATAAATGTAATAATGCACATTCATACTCCCCGATTAATTGTAACGTATTTGGGTAGAAGGTAGTTAATACCGATGAGTTTCCAGTTATAGACAAGGTGAGTGACATCTTGCAAATGATTGAAATGAAAGAACAGTATAAAATTTATAGTATTTATTCCAAAAAGATTGTAGATATTCTAAACACAAATGTCCACAAATTAGTGTGTCAAATTTTTGATATCTTGTATAGTTATAATTAATATTACAGTTCTTAAAATATCGTATCAATTCGATTGGTGGTCTTAAATCACCAAAACTATCAAAATATTCACAATAATTATTTACCTTAACATAAGCTACCCAATGCGTTCCATCGTTTTCTGAATTATCTAGGTTAACTATACCACATTCAATTCGTTTAGGAATTTTTGGTAACTGATCCTTCATGTAAACTCCTCGAAAATAAGGAATACCATATGCATAATTTTGAATATCGATATTAGTTAAGGCACGATTAGGTAGCTTATTATTTAGTTTTTTGACGATTTTATAAACAATCCTTTGCCTTTTTTGTGTGGTTTAATGTATAAACCCTTACCTAATGCTATAGCTTCCATAGTCTTATTATGACGTTCAGATTCTAGTAATTTTTTTTGACCTTCTCTATAATCATTCACTGTTTTTGCAATACCCGCTGCACCACCAGCCAAAGCTCCTAAAGCTGATAAACCAGCAAAAATCGGGATTAAAGGCAGAATGCCTCCGGTTTTTGGTAAAGGTATGACTCGTGGAACTCGAAGTTTTGGAACGCATGGAACAATTTTTTTAGCAGCCATATAAGCGGCATGTATTAAAGATTTACTATCTTTGGGTGAGCGTTTCTTGATTTTTCTTTTAATTTTTGTAACGAAATTATTAAATGTCTTAACACCAGCACCAGATTTGAGTTTAGCTTTCATAACTTTACTCACTAGCCACGAACTAAGCTTTTCTCCTTTACTAGCATCTTTTGCTTTCATTCTTTGTTTGACCATATTTAAAAGTTGTAAATCGGCTTTGTGACGATTAGACAAGTCTGTATAGTTTTCGTATGCAATGTCGTGATACATACAAGCTTCGTCTAGCTTATTTACACCTTTGTCACCACGCAGTAAACGTTTTGAAAGTTTTGTTCCAGGTCCGCAATAATTATAGCCGGGTAAGTGCAGTTCAAATGGCAAATGATTAATAACACTATTGAGTAGTCCACCACCTTGCATAGCTCAAAGTATAATGAACAAAATATTATAATTAAAAACTGTTATGTATATTTATTCCACTATTGCAGTCTTATCAATCCAACTATTCTCTTTATTGCTTAAGCCCAACCATTTTACGAACAGTTTATTTCCTTTCCTTCGTAAAACTTTTTCTATCAAATAGACACCTGGACAAGATGATTTTTGTAGTTCGTGTTTATAAAAGGTTCCTAATATAACTTGTTTGTGTTGATCTTCGATGTTATATGTTTCTGGTACAGTGTTATTGATGTTTTTTATAGTAAATAGTTCCGTGGACCAATTAGGTGTATAACCTTTCTCAAATAGTTGTTTGTATTTACTAATTCTAACTCTATCGCCAATCATAAACTTGGGCTTATGTCTATAGGATACCGTTTTCATTGAGTTCTTAATATTATTTTTAACATCTGCTTCAATAAATTTATTGACATCAACGGGTGCTACTTTAATAGTGCTATGTTTTGTGTTGTTATATGTCTTTACAACACTCTCCAAACCAAAATCTATCCATTTATAGTGTCCGTTGAGACTAAAGTACTTATACAATTTATTTTTAATAGTTTTGATAACACGTTCTACAATTGAAGCCTTTTTCGTTGAAAACGTTGAGTAGTGATTAATGTTATAGTTCTTTATAAGCTTTTGAAATGATGAATTATAGAACTCGGTACCCAAATCAGTTTGGAGATGAGCTGGTATCCGATGGTTAGTTGATATCAATTTCTCGAATGCGTTAGAAACATCATGCTTATTTTTAGTTTTTAGTGGTTCTATCCAAACGTACTTTGAGAAGCAATCAATAACTATTAAAATATAGTTATAACCTTTATTAAATCTTTTCAAGTTTTGCATGTCGATTAAATCAGCTTGCCACAAATCATCAATGCCTTTTAAAATTACAGATCGACGAGGAAAATTTTTTCGTGCAGCTTTATGTATTTCGTTAACAATTTGTTGTTTTGTCATTTTGAGGAACTTTCAAGCTTATACTTTTGATCTAATACAAATTTAACTGCTTTTTCAACTATCTCATCAACTGCTTTTCGACTATAAAATTTGCTTTCCAAGTGAACCACTGCCTCAGATACTATTGATTTTAAAGCTTTCTCCAGATGGTTCTGAACATCGTTTAACATAGTATTTTGCAATTTTTGTAAGTCGGTTATTAGTTTAGTTCTCAATTCATCTACATATGCTTTGTTTACTGCATCATCTGCATCTTGAGGAGGTTTGACCCCTGTTAGCTTCGATGTCTTCAAATCGTAATCACCATTTTCAGATTTTAGCAATGCATTATCATAAAATTCAAGTAATTCTGATATACGTAATCGCTTATGAATATAATGACCAAATTTGTCTACATTCATATTTAAGATGTATTGTGTTGAACGGTGTACAATAAAATGATACACATTTCTTATTAGTAAATCTATTTAATGATTTTGCTTTCACGTAGTTCTTCAACGATAGATATTATTTCATTATCTAGTCCTGTGTTGCCAGCATCTCGAGAAGCAATTAATAACTTTAATCTATCAACCAATTCATTTGGATCATCCCAATATACAAAATCTGTGTTTTTTTTCCACATTTTTGCTAAAGGTAATCCTTTTCCTACTTTTGGTTCACAGCTTGGACTTTTACTTTGTTGATCGAAAAGAGGTTTAATAACTTGCATATATTTTTGTCCTTTATTACCTTTATTTGGTACTTTTGGTTCACAGCTTGGACTTTTACTTTGTTGATCGAAAAGAGGTTTAATAACTTGCATATATTTTTGTCCTTTATTACTTTTAATTGGTTTTCTTGAATCAAAATCGCGACGATGTGCATTTGTTACAAGTAACATCGACTTATAATTTTGCATGTCATAGTCTGTAACAAAGCTCAGATCAACGTCTTTTTTTAAGAGCAACTGTCGCAAGCCAGGTGTACATTTGTATTTGTGTCCGGCTACAGTAATAACGTCGTCACCAATCGTTATACTAGAGGAACCTAACATTAACTTTCCACGTTCATTTCTTACACCAAATGGCACATCCGCTAATATTTCTGAAGATAATGACCAGGATGATACATCATGATCTGGATTAGTATCGACTAATGACTGAAATGAAGAGTCAATATCGGTTTCCGATTCGTCACTGGTATCATTTGTTTCTTTTATATCTTTCTCTTTATAATCTTTCTGTAAGTCGTGATTGAAAGGTTGATCATGAAATTCTCCTTTTTCTTCTTTTTTTGTTAGAGCTAGTCGGTTATTGGTGTTGGCTATTAAATTAAGAGATTCTGTAACAGGCTTAAAAACTGTATCAAGCACTTGTCTGTTATTATCTTCAAAATCCTTCATGTTACGTAATTTTTTTTTTACAGCTTGTGTCGCATCTACAATTTGTTTTTTCAATGATTTTTCCATCATGTAAAATAGATGGTAATCGGATAAGAGTCGATTAAAGAATAACAAGAAAGTGGAAGCAGACTATTTAAATATTCAAATTTTATCTAATTCTACAAAAGTGTCAAACTTTTTTCTATAGCAGCCGTTGTTTTTAGGACAGTCTTTATTAATCACAACATAGTCATAAGGCTCTTTCCATATTTGAGAACACATGGTACGAAATTCCAACCACGTCATGTCAGTGTTAACATGTTCTTCATAAACATGTTTCAAATTAATTTCGTCTTGCTTAAAAAGCACAATTAAGTTAGCGTTATCTCTTATTAGTTGTTTAGGTATTTTGCTATATGTTTGATTTAAATAAAAACTGTCAATCAATTTATGTCTCCCCATGGCAAAATAATCACGCATATTACTTTGATTTTCACATGCTACATCGTCAAAAATAATCACTGAATTAGGTTTTGCATCTGACACTTTCATAACGTCATCATTTGCCTGATATTTCTGAAAAGTGATTCCTGGTACTCCTCGTAAAACTTTTTCTAAAAAAATGTACTTTGGTTGATATAGAGTTTTAGAATATACATAAACATTTTGAAATGTCAATCCATTTTCGTGCAAAAGGAGACCAATTAACAAATTGGTTTTTCCACAATTTGATGGTCCGCAAATGATGCAACGTACTGTATTCGGCAATAATTCTCCGTGGCGTAACTTGATTTTTGGTAAATCATTACAGATTATACTAATCTGTAACGATTTTGCTTGTTTAATGAATTTCATGTTTGATGCAATGCTGATGGACTGGTTATGAACAAATGTAATTATGACATTATGTATTTATAACCGTAAATAGTTAAACCAAACTGCTTACAGACAACGCCATGTATACAGGTAAACGTGAATGAAATGACTCTATCGCTAACTTACAGAGCACCTTTCAACGCAATTACGACGCACGGGATCGCAGAGAGCCGACGGAACGGTAGTGTATTGAACGGTATTAAAATGTGGAACGTTGGCTTAGGTAAATGATTTTACAAAGAGTTATTGGGCATTCTGTCCCACCGTGACTGAGGTTATCGAAGATAACCGAAGGAACTAAGGTGATAAGTTGATAACGCAATTACGACGCAGGGGATCGCAGAGAGCCGGCGGAACGGTAGTGTTTTGAACGGCATTAAAATGTGGAACGTTGGCTTAGGTAAATGATTTTACAAAGAGTTATTGGGCATTCTATCCCACCGTGACTGATATGATTTTACAAAGAGTTATTGGGCATTCTATCCCACCGTGACTGAGGTTATCGAAGATAACCGAAGGAACTAAGGTGGGGTAGAATGCCCAATAACTCACTACTCCTAAGTTACGTTGTTTATTGAATAGGTTTACTGCGCCTTTAGAATGAGAATTATTATCTCGATTATTATTTAGATAACCTTAAACTGACTTTGTATTTGAATCTAATCAACTAGATTCACGTTCATAACTCAAATTAACGCGACCTACAAAGGGGCTGACACGTAAACACTTAGTTTGTTTCTGAATTAGTGTTCGTAAACACGAAACAATATTATTCAAAGTCAGCAACTGAAATTGGGAATAGAAAATGGGCATGGGCATAAAGGACCTGTATGATTAGGTGTCCTAGTTATTAACTTAAAAAAATTAGTAAAACAACCAGATGAGTGTCACTTGCGCTGTTTTAAGATAATGATTCCGAAGTTGACCGCATACAATAAGTACAGATGTGATGTGATTATTTTTTCTTTTTTGTAATTTATTACTTTTTGTGATTATTTTTCTATATGTAATTCATTAATTTCTTCTGACAGAAATTAGTGATAGGTTCTATGATTGGTGCTATATTATAGGTATGGTATGGTATTAGCGAAGAAAGAAAGAAAGAAAAAGTTTTCACTTTTGCCGGCACTCCCGGAGTGCAACCCGTCTTTTTTTTAATAACACCACCATCAATTTTATTCTATTCAATTTTACCTACGTTCAAAAAGGAGTGTAATGTTTTCAGGAAATAAAGTTATGAGCATTTTAATAGCTCAGGTGTGGTTTGGTACACAATGAATTTGTTTTATCACAATACAGTAATTAAAAAGAGACATCGGGTGTCATTAGAGGATGAGACCTTTGTCTGGCCGATTGTGTCATTTACCAGATTATCGTCGGGCTACCTATATACCGAGATGGCGTGAGGTTTTAGTCGGTTCGAGTTCAACATAACTGTCCCGCTAACCGACGAGGGCTATCAACCCCTATACGATTATATGTAATTGCGTTCTTAATATACTTAATTGAAAAAGAAAATATCAAAAATACGCTCATTACCTAACTTACAGGACTGGTGATGAAAAATATAACAATATAACTGTAGCATGTAGTAAGTAGGTATAAAAAATGACAAATGATTTACTCTGAATTGTGACGCAACTCTGATTTCTGCTAAACGGAGACAAACATTCGTTAAAAATATGGATTACAACATCGTAATTACTGAAAAAATCAAATCATTTTGAGTTGTGTCATTGTTCTCGCAAATAAGCATTGTTACTTTAAACAGACTTCCAAAACGGAGCAGGTTCTCAATTCGAATGATATTTTTTTTTAATGTATGTATACACATTAATGTGAGATTTATTAGCCGATTTACGTGATATTCATTAAGTCCTATGCGGAATAGCTTCGACCTCTAACAGAACAGTGAATTTGTAAATTCAGCTATTTTGCTCGATTTTAGACTTTTCAGTTTTTTAAACGTTTTTTTTCCTCCGTCTAAATAAATATACCATTTAACATGTGTATAAACATACATACATATATATATATATAATCACGCCTTTATTCCCGGAGGGTTA
Organism: Eilema caniola; assembly: GCA_949126895.1. Taxonomy (NCBI): domain Eukaryota; kingdom Metazoa; phylum Arthropoda; class Insecta; order Lepidoptera; family Erebidae; genus Eilema; species Eilema caniola. The sequence continues at coordinate 6,811,868 of OX421464.1, read as the reverse complement.
GGCAGAGGTGAATTAACACCCACATTTCACCAATCTGTATTCGGTCCCACGTAACAGGGGGTGAGCCTATTGCCGTATTCCGGGCACTATTGTTGACTCGAGTCGTGCATCTGAGGCTGAGTCTGGGCTGTACGTATCTGTCTGATGTTAAGTTAATCAGCCCTAACCCTAAGTCGCCTTGTACGACACCACATGGGAAGAGAAGGGGTGGCCTAAATCCTACTTCGGCCACACGGCCTACACATATAAATATTATAAATAGTGATTCTTTTTTGTTTTTCTTTACGTGCGGGAAATCCCCCGGATACCCACCCCTCCGGAGCCGGAGGGGGAGGTTATGTCGGACTCGAACCGACTAAACTGCACGCCGTCTCTGGATCGTAGTGCTAGGCCGAAGGTGAGGTTGTCATGCGACATATCCCTCGCACCCCGGCTGACCCAGGGCCATGCCTCTCGGTCTGGCCCTCCACGGGGGACCACGCGGTCCCCGACTCAACCCCGGTGTGGGGAGGCGCGTATCGTCCTACGATGCGCGCCGCTGCCGTGGCCTGCTTCTGCTAGGGTGACGAGCGGCTCCACCCATCACCCTCAGGCCCGCGCTCATGGGGGGCGGAGGTCAGTTTGCGCCCTCCGACGCCCGAGCCGCCTTCGAGCGCGTGCAGCGATGTCAGCGAGTCTTTCTCGCTTATCGCGCCGCGCCCGCTATATAGTGTTATATATATAATAGCCCGTATAAACAACACATGTGATTACAAATATTATTTAGGTTGGTACCTACTAGCTATGCGCGCGACTTCATCCATAACTGGTTTTTTTTTCGTGCGGTAATCCCCTCCGCAAATGACGACGTTAACATAATGATTACTTAATTTTCATAATACCTATTAATATCATAGTTAATATTATCATTTCATCTTTTGTGTAGGTTTTAGTAAATAGCTAAGTAGCCGGTACATCTGCTGATTCGCTGATTGGCAGATAAGGTTCTGACGCAGGCTTTTGTCTTGGGGTTGGTGAGACATACGTCAGTCGTACCCATAAAAGTCGTATAAGTCACATCAACAGGAAGAGAAAGAGGGGACTCCCGGTTCCAAAGCGAAAGCCTCTGATGCAATTGAGAACCACTTCAAGATAATAACGACGATTTGAATAATATTCGAATTCGTGACGTAAACGTATGGAGAGAACAAAGCATTGTTATTGGCCGCCTGCCTACTGTGAACCAATCGCAATGCTGCATTTTCTAGATACGTTTACGTTACGGAATCGAATGTTTTTCGTGCTCGGGGCACAGATCGATCTTCACGAACAAAGTACTCAAAATGATTTCAATGCCTTGGTTTTTCTCGCTTACTTTTGGCTGATTATTGTGATATTTGGTACACACCTTTAGTTTGGACAATAATACAATTTGAATCAAAAAAAGCAGTTTGATTTGCTTAATACCAAGGTATTAAGTTCATTTTGATTCTTTGTAGTGAAGATCGATTTGACGTTGAATCTTCTTATAAGCAGCTACTTTGTTGTAAGTCTCATCCTATTTACTTAGATGTAAGGCTTTCTTAAACATATTTCGCTAAGACATGATATTGAATACGCATGTCAAGTCTACGTCAAGTTTACCTCATATTTGTAACGTCTAAAAATATCAGTTCGTCATAAAACCAAGTTTGTGGGCTTCACTATTGCTTACGTCAAACTTTACGAACGATGTAGCTATAGAAATTCTGTCGGTCGGTAGCTAGGCGGGGCTTGCGTAGGCAGCTTACCCTCACGTCGTAAGGTAAGGGTCACTTCATAATACAGCAAGCTTGCAGCGCGTAAGAGTTTTCTAAAAGTTAACATTGCAAAATCACTCTTTTTAATATTAGACAATGTTTGGCTTCGGAATTATATCTTAACGCTGATTGGTGGATGGTAAAAAGTCACTTTAACGCGCACACAGTCCCGGGTCCTATAAGCGGGGCGTGCAAATGCATCTGATGAGGCCGTCAAGCTGAGTGCCATCATTGTTAACATGATATACGTGTATGTAATGGTGATCCTCTTTCTTGAGAGTTTGCTTTCAGCTTATCAACAGACGAGGTGAAACCAAATTGACGTGTCGTAATATATTTAAAAAAGAAGTCATACTATGAATTGGCCCTAAGGATAACTTGTAACTGGTTCGTACGTCACAGGAACATAGTTCATTGCCACGAGCGTCCTACGTACGGAGACGGGATTTTAAGGAAAAATAACATTTATTAGATTTGAGTAATCTGCGAGCAATATCGAATTTCGGATTACGGCTGCTGACGTAATTACTTTCTCAGACAGTACAAAGTTATTGATTTAAACGACCTTAAGGTGCTAAAAGATTTATAGAAGATTTAAAGGGTGAACTAGTGACCTTTGACCAGCGTATTCTAAATTTAGATTTAGATACTAACTTACCTTTTATGTTCAGGAATGTATGAAATCCTGCCTAGGAAAATTTGTTTGTGAGAATTTCTCTAGAACATAGGTGCTATACCTAAAATCTGATTGATCTTCTACACTGATGGCACTGGAACGCTCTATGCTTACCGGGTCGGTAAGACGAGTCTGACTCCCCTAGTGTTGCATACGTCCATGTTTGGTCGTGATAACCAACATCTACGCGGGCTCAGCCGTGGGCAAAAGCTAGTGTTCTAATAAATGGAATTAGATTAGACAATCTCTTGTAATATATTGAGCCAATGTCAGGTTAACTTAATAATGTTTTAACTATAGCCGCGGGTGGATTTTCTTCTACTCGCAGTACAATGAAAATAACATATGTCGTACATAGTTAAAACTCCTTATGTGCGAAGCTAGGTAAGTAATGCACTGTAAGCTTTATGTTGCATGCATATTCTCGGTGGTTTGAACACGTAGAAAGAATGAGTACGGAGCGAATGACACACAAGAAAGCACAGGTGATTGAGCAGACCAGCTGGGACTGATCAAATTTATAAAGTACTAAATGGGAATTACTCGAAACTGGTGGTTTCGCATTGAAAGCCCGGAGGGAATGTGCTTTTTGTTATTTCGTTAAAGAACGGTAGCAACTTTTGTAATAAATATCTCAGCAACCTTAGCTGAAATACCTACTATAGGTACCTATGCCTTCTCATTATCGAACACACGCAGTTATAAATATATAGGCACATGTTTAAATAATTGGATTGGTCAATCTTTCACCATAGTTTGTAAAGTTGGTACACAACGTCGGACGCCGAGAAACCTTAAAATACCATAACAGGGATTGTGACGCTTGTTTACTAAGAATTTTCCACTGGATTTCAACTGTAACTGTTTCTATATCTGTGCAATAATCTGTCATAATATTAATGTGCAATAAACTATATCTGTCTATCTAAAATGTTTTTCAAATGCCACACTATGTATTTCACAATCGATATAAAAATATCTGGTCAACTTGTTTGTTCGAAATGAATTCCTAAACTATTGAACTGATTTCTTATTAATTACTTCAATTTTGCAGTGGGTGCACTTTGATTTAACTTGAGAAATTGTCTCTAATCTTGGCGAGAATTGGTGCAACTTCTTGAAAGGATATACACACATTCAATCCAACGATACATTCGTCTTATTGAGCTTTTTCTGTTAGAAAATTCCACATCCATCCTCAGGGTTTACGCTTAACTATTTAGCCGAATAAATACTTAGCGAAATATGGATCTTAAATACTGTTCTACCTATTCCTTCAAGAATATACAGCTATAGAATCTAAGCGTGTGTAATTAGATTATTACCGATAGCCCTAAATACTCGAGTAAACCGCCCAAATATACGAATACCTCTCTAATTGGTCACATAGCCAGTTTTCCTTGGGACTCTAAGGTTTGGCTTATGTCGGAATGACCTTACTCGAATGCAATAGTTGATGCAAGTAACATTTTTGCAACGGAGCGCCTGCCAGTGCGAGAAACGCACGAAACTATGATGAAATTAACTGGATGAAGCGACGAGACGGTATTATAAGGACTAAATGTTGAAATTATTGTAGGTATGGCCGTGGATTTGTCATGCATGAGTCTATGGCCTAGCAATGTTGGGTAATCGCTTTACTCGTGCAAGTTTTGTGAAAAGTGAGTCAAAGTTGAGACCCATTTTATTAACAGTTTTAGTTCTTTAAGGTCCAATACATAAGTGGTTTGGTCAAGCCTGTGCAAAAAAAAATGGATTTCATGCAAAAGATAAGTAGGTAGTAAAAGTGAAGAAAGGAACGACTATAAAGGAACGATCTGCAGAAGAGAATGACCTACTGCACAGACCTGGTGACTGACAGACTGATGGTGATGATATCTGATGAAATGGGTAAAGAAATTATATTCATAAAGGAACTCGTTGCTTAATAACCACCAAGTATTTACAATATTTCACTATATATTTTTGAAGACCAATTCAAGGTGACGTCCCTACTGTCACAAGCCTTAAGACTAGGCGTTAAGCGTTTTCACACTCATCCGATATCCGATATCCGACATCCGATATCCGACACAGACGAAAACAGTGGTGTTGGCTCCGATAACCGATATCGGGCCGGACAATGTGAAAGAAAGATACATATCTCATACATTTGACTTCCTCCGATATCGGATGTCGGATATCGGATATCGGATGTCGGATATCGGATGAGTGTGAAAACGCTCTAAGTCAGAGTTAGTATTTTTCATAAGTACCTACTAGTGTTTACTACACTAGTACTTATGAAAAATATACAAATAATCACGCCTTTATCCCCGGAGGGTTAGGCAGAGGTGAATTAACACCCACATTTCACCAATCTGTATTCGGTCCCACGTAATAGGGGGTGAGCCTATTGCCATATTCCGGGCACTATTGTTGACTCGAGCCATGCATCTGAGACTGAGTCTGGGCTGTACATATCTGTCTGATGTTGAAGTTAATCAGCCCTATCCCTTAGTGGCCTTGTACGACACCACATGGGAAGAAAAGAGGTGGCCCAAATTCTACTCTGCCGGGAACCACGGGATACCCTAAGAGTAACTTTTATTTTATAATAGTAGAGTCATTCTGCACCCACATAATGCCCTACGTGTACAGATATTTGTTGTATACAGTTGTTAGACAAAGGTACAGTCGACAAAAGAGATATGATTACACCTTAACACACAATTTTATATGAATTTAGCGTCCCACCCCGGCTTCGCACGGGTGCAATGGATGTTAATATACATAATGCCTCTTCAATCACTCTATCTGGTAGGGCTTAGCTGCAGGCTACTACCGGGGTCACAGGTGGCGGATAGTGAACGGCCGTCAGATATGGCGGTTAGCTGCGAATACCCAATAAGCAGTCCCCGACCAAGCAGCGGTAGGGCTAACAGGATGCAGAGGGAAGTCTGGTGGGACAGGCTCACCTAGAAAATGCTGCAAAAATCTGAGGACAGTCCTACGACATGGCGATCAGTGCCGCCATCAAATAAGCATACCCCTGACACTAGGCAGCAGTAGTGTCAGTACTAGAAGAAGGCCGAGGAGGAGGTCACCTCCGAAAGGGCTCCTGCTTTAGATACTCTCGGGCTGAGTTGCAGCAACAGTAAGGCCGAGACACTGCGATGTGGAAAGCCAGGGGAAACTACCACATTATTATCCCAAATAAAAGCAGCATGAAATGAAATGAACAAAACCAAAGATAAGTCCTCAGACAGACGGTCGCAAAAACGGCTCGAGTCCGGCAGGAGCAGGGAGAAGGCTGCTTCGGTCGTCAACTGGCAAAACCCTTCCGAAGAGATGCAATCAGATGCGCCTGTCAGAGTCAGTAGCAAGGCTGGCTCTGCCGTCAACATACGAAAGCCCTGCAAAATTGGGACATGGAATGTAAGAACACTCCTTCAACCAGGACGATTAGAAGAACTAATGAAAGAGCTGGACAGGACGCAGATTGAAATCTTAGGAATCTGTGAACACAGATGGGAGGGCAACAGGGACTACTGGTACGATGGCTACAGAATCATATTTAGCGGGGACAAACAGGGAAGCAATGGGGTGGGAATAGTTTTGAAAAAAGAAATAGGACGGAGAGTAATAAACACACTACATGTTAGTGACAGAATTTTGATGATTGTACTGGACACCAAACCGGCAACGGTAATTATTCAAGTCTACATGCCAACATCGGGACACGCAGAGGAAGAAATTGAAGAACACTACGAGAAAATGGATGAGTTACTACGGTCAGTTAAAACGAGGACAACCTTTACGTAATGGGAGATTTCAACGCAGTAGTGGGGGATAGACGGGAAACCAACGTAACTGGAGAATGGGGTCTAGGCAACCGGAACAGTAGAGGGGAAAGATTGGTCGAATTCTGTAAACAGCACGGATTATTCATAACAAACACTACATTCCAAATGCCCAAGAGAAGGAGGTACACGTGGAGGATGCCCGGTGATGTGGCAAGATATCAAATCGATTACATCTTGACTAAAGTACATAACAAAAAGCAGGTCTACTCGTCCCACGCATACCCGGGGGCAGATGTCGATAGCGATCACAACCTAGTTATGGCAAAAGTAAACCTAGAATGGCCTAAGAAAAATAAGAGGAATATTAACAGACCGAACCGTATAAATTTAGAAAAATTGAGAAACCCTGAGTACAGAGATGAGTACGGAAAGGAAACGGATAGGGAAAGGATAGAGGTAGCAACGGATAAAGATTGCCCAGAAAAGGAGTGGAAGAATATCACTAACATTGTGCATAGATCTGCAACAAAAGTTCTTGGAGACACAAAGAGGCAACCGCGAAAGAACTGGATCACACCAGAGATAATGGACCTGATACTTGAGAGAAACAAATACAGAAACGGTACATCAGAAGATGATCGAAAACAGTTCAAAAAATACAAAAACAAGGTTCAGACCCTTTGCAATCAACAAAAGGAAAAGTGGGTAGACGCACAATGTGCGAAGATAGACTTTTACATGAAAAGAGGGATGCTGGAAAAGGGGCACAATGCAGTCAAAAAGCTTCAAGATAACAAGAAAACTAATAGTAAAGTAATAAAATGTAAAGACGGAAATCTTTTGTACGGCAGCAAGGAAGTAGTTGATAGATGGGTGGAGTACCTAGAAGACCTTTACGACGGGGACGAGCTAAACGGAGAGTTGATTGAGACGGAAGATAGAGTGCATGAAGATGATAAGGGCCCAGATATACTCTGGAGAGAATTCGAACAGGCATTAGTCTCACTTACAGACAGAAAATCGCCAGGAAAAGATGAAATACCCATAGAACTGCTGAAATGCTGCGGACAGGAAACAAAAGAGTCACTGTATCAATTAATCCGAAATATTTACATCACCGGTCGAGTACCAAAAGAATTTTGTACAAGTAAAACAATTACTCTTCCAAAAAAAGCCAATGCAGTAGATTGCAGTAACTATAGGACCATAAGTCTTCTGTCGCATGCGTCCAAAATACTACTTAAAATAATACAGAACAGATTATACCCCAAAATAGAAGAAAACTTAAAAGAGGACCAATATGGCTTTAGAAAGCAAAAAGGGACACGCGAAGCTATACTGGCTGTCCGAAACATCATTGAGAGACGCCTTGATTTAGGCAAGAGCACATTTCTCGCTTTCGTAGACTTAGAGAAAGCCTTCGACAACGTCGACTGGAACCAACTATTACAACTTCTAAAGGGTAAAAATATAGATTGGAGGGACAGACGAATAATTTTTGAGCTATATAAGCAGCAGGAAACGGAAATAACGATGGTAGACAAAACTAGTACAGCAAAAATCAAGAAGGGAGTCAGACAGGGTTGCAGCCTCTCTCCACTTCTGTTCAATTTATATATAGAAGAGGCGATGAACGAAATCAAAGACAACACCACTGGCTTGAATTTCAATGGGCATGAAGTGCACTGTATAAGATTCGCAGATGACATCGCTCTCATAGCAGATACGGAAGCATCACTGCAAGAAAACCTGAAACAAATGGACGAAATATTTCGAAAGTACAAGTTGAAAACCAATGTTGGGAAGACAAAAGTGCTAGTAGCAAATAGAACCCAATCTCCCACAACTAATATCACACTCAATTCGGAGAAAATAGAACAAGTAAAGTCCTTCAAATATTTGGGAAGCATTTTGGACGAAGGGGGTAGAAGCGAGAGAGAGATCAGAGCGAGGATCGCAATGGCAAAGAAAGCTTTTACCACAAATAGACACATCTACAATGGCAAAATACACTTAAACGTAAAGAAAAAACTCATAAAAACATACATATGGAGCGTTGCATTATACGGAAGTGAAAGCTGGAACATAACGACAGAAGACAGACGACGACTTGAGGCCTTTGAGATGTGGTGTTGGCGCAGAATGTTGAAAGTCAGCTGGACCGAGCGACGCACTAACGAAGATGTCCTGAGAGAGGCAAAGCAGACTCGGCAGCTGATCCACGCCATAGAAACCAGAAGAGCCAAATGTGTCGGCCACATCCTTAGGCACCAAGGACTAGATGTTATACTTTTGGAGGGCAAAATTGAGGGAACCCGCGGAAGGGGGAGGCCTAGGAAACAGTACATGGCACAATTAAACGAATGGTGCTGTGGCTCATCGTACCAGAACACCAAGACGAAAGCCCAAGATAGACAGGGCTGGAGACAGCTGCAATGACAGAGGGCCGGGCCCTCTTAATGAAGAAGAAGAATCACTCTATCTATTAAAAAAAAACACGGGTTGCACTCCAGGAGTGCCGGCAGAAGTGAAAACTTTTTCTTTCTTTCTTTCTTCGTTATATACAGAGAAGATAAAAAGAACTTACCATACCATAACTATAATATAGCACCAATCATAGAACCTATCACTAATTTTCTGCTAATTTTCTATCAGAAGAAATTAATAAATTACAAACAGAAATAAATTACAAAAAGAAAAAATAATCACAAAGAGTAATAAATTACAAAAAGTGTCAGAAGCCCAGGTTCGAACCCGGTACTATCTGGAACCATAAGGACTTACAGTCGAAGCGTTCACCGTTTAACTACGAAGCTTCTTGTCGTATCTTGCAAAATAAACAGTCTGTTAATGTTGTATGACGGGAGTCGTCGGTTACGGTTCAAAGGTCAAGTTAACCCTTACGCGCGAGTTTAATAGTTTTACCCACCCAACGCCGCTAAAGAAGTTTTCACTTCAAAAAACCGCATCAAAATCCGTTGCGTAGTTTTAAAGATGTAAGTATACATAGGGATATAGGGACAGAGAAAGCGACTTTGTTTTATACTATGTAGTGAAGGTGAGACGGTATCTTCTTTGTCGACTGTACCTACATTTTGGTCGGATTATTTCTTAGCTTTATGTAATAGACATAAAGCTTCGATCCAATTGTCACAATTAGTTCATAGCGTCATATTTAACTTCTTGCATCATCTTATATTCTAACCTTACATTCGAAAATCCTAGTGGGATCTACCTAAGTACTCAGTTACAAGTTACAATGTTGTCAAATAATACAATTTTAATGAATAGCGATAAAATTTGTCTCATTATTAGTGGGGCACAAATCCTTAAAAATCTTTGAAATTTGTTCCGGTCCCGGGTCTCCCCTGTTGGGCTGTAGGGGAGACATCAGGCTTTTTTTAGACCTGTTGTGTGCTGCTAAAAAAAATCGAGTCGTAAGAATGTCATCTGGGACTCTTTAAAAGACGCTTAGATTATGATTAGACAGTCGATAGAATTATATCGCGATCTTCGGGATCCTGTCAAATAATATTTAAGTGATTCACGGGAAACTCGACCCCATATGAATAGGGAAAACGAACGCGATTAATGCTTATATCGAGCGAGAGTCTCCGTTTCGACAAGGTATATCTGTTTGTCAGTATCGGTCTATAGGGCGCATTTATTAACCGATTTTCACCAAACTTAGCACCCATGTTCTTTGATTTAGAACTCAACTTTTGTCGAGAGCTTTCTTGATAGGAGGTAAACTGGGAGAGAAGACTCTTTAAAGTTAGAAGATACGTACCTATCGTTTTTTAAGGATACCAGATTTGAATAAGGATATGAGAAAAATGTGGCAAGGTCTACGGTTCACAGAACTACTAGTGCCTTTTTTTTACGTGTGGGTAATCCGCTCTAAAACCCCGAGGGAAATTCAAATGAGTTAAAACGTAAAGGCGCCCACTCACTAACAGTTTACCGGACGACGGCCGGACGATCTAAATCTGTCAGTTAATCGCAATAACCCACACACTCACAGTTTCGTTAACGATTTTAGACTGACGACTAATAAGATCCGATAGTGTGTGGCCGCCGAACGATTCCGGACAGTTCTAGGCCGGACAGTCTTAGGCCGTCAGGGCGAACGAGCACACATTATCAGGCAGTCGGCCGGCGGCCTGTCGACCAACGTCTCGTGTCAGCATTTTTACGTAATAACCTCAGAATAACACAGTGAATTAATTTTATTTTGTCTGAAGTAAAATTATGATGACATGTACCTACATCACTAGTTTTTACTAAGATTTTATTCATTTTATGTACATAATCGTCTATATTTCTTATGCACATAGTCCATAAGGTTCAAAATAGCTAACACCTATTTCTAACAATAATTAGCACGTACTTATATAAGAATAACGTAGTGCAAGCTATTTTGAACCTTATTGACATCACAACACATCCAGTTTTTTTTCTTATATTCGTGATCAGCGGCATTTATTTATGCGAAAAAACAAGAAAATGTCAATAAGGTCGAAAATCGCTTGCACTGTTTCGTAGTCTCTATGTAACTGATATCAGACCATTTCCGGCAGGCGATCGTACGACGTAAAACTGACGACTCACAACCGCTAGTGTGTGGTCGCAAAACTGACAACAGGGAATTGCCGGCAGGCCAAAATCGCTTTAGTGTGTGGGCGCTATCGGATTAGGACTGCAGGCCGCCGGACAGATCAGAAACTGCAGGCGGACTGTAAGTGAGTGGGCGCCTTAACGCAATTGGTACACAGTTCCGACCAATGGCGTTCCGACTCGGAGTGTGCTTTTACGTCACATCCCATAATAAAAAATATCAGTTTATATCGTCTAGTGTCTATTTGTTGTGTATAATTGTCCAGTTGCATTAATAAATTAAAGTAAAACACAAAATATGAATATTATACAATCCAAAACACTTTTGCAACTATTCACGACATCATGTACATGTACATTGACGTCATGACAAGCGCGCCAACATGGCGCTCGTTTGAAAAGCTAATATCAGCCTTCTATTATAAACTTTTTTTAAAACCCAAAGGTTGTCTGTTTGGCTCTGTTTCTTTTCTTAATACTTATATAATGATGTAAATAATCATTTAAAAATATATAAACAAAACATGCATATTCCCTATTGGCAGGTATGAAGTGTTAAAGATTGCCTAATTATACCAGTATAATATAAATTGCGAAATCATTTCAGTCACGTGATCCTTTGAGACCAATTCTGAATTGCCAGACTTTTAAAAGAACAAACAAACTGAAACAATTAGAACTAAATTCTACAAACAAGCCAATTTCTTATAACTCGGGAGACCTTAAAAGATCCATTCGTTGTGGAAATGTTTGAATTGTTATTCAAAAACTTTGGAATAGCGGTTTAATATCCTTGCGCAATTATTTCTCATCATTATAAGCACTGGCTTGGTAGGTACCGACCTACGCAAGCACAAAGTTTAATCACATGATTTTACTTCGAATATATTTCAGTGAATTTCAATTTGAAATAGATCGTCTATTACTTTAGATCAACAATTTTAAGTGGACCCCAGACTGCGATAGGAATTTGAAAGCTTTCAAATGCGACTGGTAATAACGCTACGTTTAAGAATATAGGTATTTAGCAGAATGTTGATCTTAAGTTTACATGTCTAGGTACATATCCTTTGATGAGTGGAACCGCCTTAACTGTAGCTTATTTATTTATTTATACACTTTCTTGTATACACGTCGTTTATACAGGACATGGCGCTATTCCCGTCCAATTAAGTAGTCCGACTGGGGAAGTTCCTCCGCCCTACAGAATACCGCCGCCATAATAACCACGTGTTGTGTTCCAGGCGGTGAGTAGGATAGCCAGAGCTCACTAGAGAGGTTTTGTGCTGTCAGTGGGAAGACCAGAGGCTATTCCTGCTTTGTCTTCTACACTGACGGCAACCTGGTGTTGCACATGTCCATAGGTCACGGTAACCACTTCTCATCAGGTGGGCGGTGAGGTTGTCTGCCACCTCAGTTGTATAAAAAGAAGACGGGTTGCACTCCGGGAGTGCCGGCAGAAGTGAAAACTTTAAATTCATAAATCGTGTCCATATACAATTTGTTATCGAGGCATTATATAATTGTAAATATTTTATTTATTATTTCAGTTTGCTTCGAATATGTTTATGTTCTATAGATATGAATAAAAAATTTAATAGTTATAGATTTTTTTTCAAAATACAGCTTTTGGTACGTATCTAAAAGCAGTAAGTAAAAGTATACGAATCAATTATATATCCATGGAGTATTTTGAAACTTACTAATACCAATGAATTTGTTTTCAATATTTTACCTAATTAGGTGATAACACTGGTAACCCTGCTCGCGCGTATTGCGTTTCTATGCGTTATTATTCTTCGTCTATAATAATCTTTAATAAGGCAAATATTTTTTTAATATAAGGCCAGCTTTCGGATTATAGCAAAATCATTTGGGAATTTGGGAATGATTGGCTTAATACCGACAGATGGCCCATTTTTTATTATTTTAATTTTCAATTTCAGCTAAATATACCATTTAATAAATAAACCAACATTTTTAAAATTGATATTGAATTCGGGCGAGAAGAATTATTGTGATGAAATTTTCATAAAATGGATTGAGTTATTATTACAACCATTATACATGTAAGACAAGGTTACTTATTTATTCTCTAGGCTAGATGATTCTGTAAAGATATTTTTTTTCAAAAAAATTAAAATATAAATATAGTGGCCTTACTTACTTACACTCTGTACATCCTTGTCCTTATTTTATTTATTATTATTAAAATTAAAACAGCCAAAATGTGATCTGTATAGGTATACAGATAATCACCAAAAATTTCCATACATGACGAAAATTCAAACATTATCTTTCTTTCTTTCTTCGTTGTATACAGAGAAAAAGATAAAAAGAACATACCATATCATACCCATAATATAGCGTCAATCATAGAACCTATCACTAATTTTCTGCTAATTTTCTGTCAAAAGAAATTAATAAATTACAAAAAGAAAAAATAATCACAAAAAATAATAAATTACAAAAAGAAAAAATAATCACAAAAAATAATAAATTACAAAAAGAAATTTTTTTCACAAAAAGTGTCAGAATAAACAGTCTGTAGCTAATGTTGTATCACGTCAGTCGTCGGTTACAATTCAAAGGTCAAGTGATTCTGACGCGAGTTTCAAACTTCTTACCCATCCAACGCCACTAAAGAAGTTTTCACTTCAAAAAAATACACTTCTTACGGCTGCAGTAACAGGAATCCGAGTCTAGCATATGCCCTATTACAAGCAGTACAAGGTACTTGAGCATGAGCATGACGCCCCTGATGTAGCCATTGACCGTGGTAGCCGCTTCTCACCAAGTTGGCCGCGTGCTTGTTTGCCACCTAAGTAACTAAAAAAGCACAAGCCTAAACGCTCGAAGCGATTTCTACCAGGCAAACGTTGTTGAGCATCAACGGCTCATCCAACGCTTACCTTCTAAATGGCGTGGGCGGCCGGCGCCTCATGCCAGCAAGTTATGCTCGTGAATGAGGCGGCGAGGCAGTAGCGGGACCGCGAGCGAAGAAGACTCGCGGCCCACGCTGCTAGCCAACTGAGGCAATTCGAGCGTCGAGGGTCCATGAATGACCTCCGTCCCCCATGAGCGCGGGCCTGGGGGTGACAGGTAGAGCCACCTGTCACCCTTCGAGTTGGGGACCCCGTGGTCCCCCAACCCAAAGAGGGCCAGATCGACAGAGATGGCCCTGAGTCAGCCGGGGTGCGAGGGATATGCTCTATAGCTACCTCACCTTCGGCCTTGTACTGCGACCCGGTCAGCGGTTTTCCCGAATCTCCCCCGAAAATCAAAATAAAAAAATAAAATGATACGATCGAAAAAGATGGTAAAATGTATCAGGTTTAAAACTGCATCAATAGTTTTTGTTCAATCTAGCAATCATATTTAGGTAGGGGCCATCGGCACCTAAACTCTAAGGTAATAGATGTGTCCACAAGTGTATTAGGCACTTGCCTCCACGTTGACCTACTAAGGAACGAACGAAATCTTTGTAAGTTTATGATACGTTATGACATTTGATTGTTACATCGCATCGTTAGATATTGGTTAAGATACTGGTTTATTACCAAGTATTTATTTGGTTAATATACTACAATCAATTTAATGTGCAAGTAATTACGTCATAGTTTAACGTAAGTAAACAGTGGTTGCGAATGTAATAGCATTATATTTAAATAGTTTGCGGGTCAGTAATGTCGACCATCTTTTCATACTAGTTCTAAGATACCATCTCTGTAACCATACTGTAATCGCAGCAGGTTAAAGTTTGTTAGGCTGCTGTAATTATAATTACTGTTAATCAATTATTGAATTGAATTAAGTAAGACGGGATAACAGTATTAGATCAATCGGGAATTGGACCCATCGTGCCTGCATCTTTTAAATCATAATTATTTTCGCTTTATTTTCGGTTGCATCTGAGACTTTCACTACGGAGCCTGAGGTCGGCTAACTCCTCTTAGATTCGCTTAGATGGATTTTATGTGACCGACTGCTGTTCAGCCTCCCAAACCCTGAGAGAAAACATACGCCAAAGCGTCGTCCGCCATTCAGTATAATATAAATTATTCTATACATCCAACTAATATTAGGTCCTTACGTATGAAATTGGCGTTTTGTACGGGAGGAATAAAAAGTCGATTTTTTTTTTTGTAAAATATATTTAATTATTCAAAGTATGCACCGTTGTTATCTATGCACTTTTGCCATCTTATGGGTAGTTCATTGATCCCTTTACTATAAAAACTATGGGGGCGAGAATCAATAAACTCTTTAAAGGCGGTTTGGACTGCGGCATCGGAGTGGAATTTTTTTCCTTGTAAGAAGTTGTCCAAATTCCGGAAGAAATGGTAATCTGTTGGAGCAAGGTCCGAGGAGTACGGTGGATGTCGCAGACATTCCAATTGTAGCTCAGCTAACTTAGTGGTTGTTTGTTGTGCAGTGTGTGGTCTTGCGTTGTCGTGAAGCAGCAGTGGCCTAGAGCGATTGACCAATCTCGGTTGTTTAACAGCTTGTTCTTCCTTCATGGTTTGCAGTTGCTGACAATAGATATATGCCGTAATCGTTTGGCCAGATTTAAGAAAGCTGTAGTGAATGACACCGGCGCTAGTCCACCAAACACTTACAAGTAACTTTTTCTGAGTCAATTTTCGTTTAGGGCAGGATTTGGTTGGGTCTCCAGAGTTCAGCCATTGCGATGAGCGCTTTCGATTATCGTACAATATCCACTTTTCATCACAAGTAATAATTCGATTTAAAATCCCTTCATTATTGTGTCGGTTGAGCAAAGTAACACAGCAGGCGACCCGTGTTTGCAAGTTCGATTCACTCAATTCATGAGGTCCCATCGTTCGAGTTTTTTTACTTTCCCGATTTGCTTCAAGTGGATTAATACAGTTTTGTCACTTACCCCGAAGCCTGCTGCTATCTCTGAAGTGCTTTGTGATGGATCCGCTTCCACAATAGCCTTTAATTCTTCGTTTTTCACTTTGATCTCCGGCCGTCCACGGGGTTGGTTCTTAAGGTCGAAATTTCCAGAACGAAAACGTTGAAACCAAAAACGTACCGTGCTGTCTTTAGCGGCACCAGCGCCGTACACATCATTAATTCTTCGAGCTGTTTCTGCAGCAGTGGTGCCACGGTAGAACTCGCACTCGTAAATATACCGATATTTCATGTTTTCCATTGCGCGGTTATAAGCGACGCCAAAGAAAAAATAATGAGGAAAATAACAAATGAATGACTGTATTCCAAAGAAAAAAAAACCAGCTAAATGAATTTATTAATTTGAATTTGGAATTCTTAACCAAAGAGGAGATATTTCAGATCAAATTGATCAGTAAGACAAAACGCTAATTTCATACGTAAGGACCTATATGAACGCTAAAATTTGTGAGTATGGATGGATGTTTGTTACTCTTTCACGTAACTACTGAATGGTGTTTAATGAAATTTTACAATAATATAGAGTATACATCAGAATAACACATAGGCTACAATTTATAACGATAACTGATATTATAGCGATCACCGACATCCACGCGGGCGGAGCCGCGGGCCAAAGCTAGTCTATACATAAGTATAACAAAATTGAAATCGATCGATGTCAGTACAGTACAAGGAATAGATACGAGTAAAACTTTAATTGGGGGACTTTATAAACGTAATAGAAGCCAAAACAACGTTTGTTGGTATTTTTGTCTGTTTGTCTGTGCGTTTGTGCACTTTAATTTCAGAATCGGCTGAACGGATTTCGTTGCGGTTTTCACTTATCGATTGTGGTAGGCTTCACATAACATTGAGTGTTTATTTTATTGAAATCAGGTGGCTTGGGTTCCAAAGATCTTGTTGGGATCCCATATCGCGTATACAGGATAGCGTACGAAAGTTTCTACTTTTCCTCATAGTCCTCTGAGTAAATAATAATCTATGAGTCTATCTATAATCTAATCTCTGAGTCTTAGGTAATGGCTATAATGTGGGTGTTAATGTACCTCTGATATGTCTTTGAAGCGTAAATATATTATGTAGATATCGTGGGCATAATGGCAGAACTAAATAACTCAATATTTCAAGTTTCGAGATAATCGCGATTTACTGTTTTTTTGGCACTTTTTTTGACATCATTAACAAAGGGAGAACAATTTTACCGTCGGCAATTTTATATGTTATAAGCATGTTTGCTGTCGATTCAATGCTTAATCAAACTAATTTCTTTCATGAACCAAAATAAAAATAAAAATCAAAAACCAAGTTATCCAATTTTGCCACACCAAGATGTTGCAAACATACCGTAGTTAGCTAATTCTTTATGGTAGTTATTCAGTTTTCTCACACATAAGATGGATGTGAATACATGAAATTGGGTCAACAAGTTCACTTGTCGAGTTCTGAACCTAATGAAATATTTAAACATGAAAGTTAGGCATTCTTAGTGAAAGTTAATTTGTTTAATTTTATCACCTGATTATTGATCTCACATGAAATAAAAAACCTGGGTTGGAAGAAGAAACATCGTTTATTTAAAAATAAATAAACGTAAAAGTACAAAAATCAAAATCAACATAATTAGGTATGGCAATCTAATAAAATCAAATAAATTACTTATTATAAATCTTCTTCTCGTAAAATCAACTAGAACAAAAAATACTTTGCTTTACATTAAAACATAATTGTAATTTTAAACACAAAAAGCGACCATGGTTTATCAAACAAACTTTTTGTAGGTAATAAACTATTATAAATCTTCTAAAATCAACTAAACGCAACACCAGGGGCGGACGTTTGCAACACTAGGGGCGTCACAATCGTGCTACTGACATGTAGATACCTTCTAATACCCTTCTTGAAGAACCCCATATTGTAGTCGCTTGGGAAAACCACGGCAGGAAGTTCATTCCACAACCTGAGCGTGCGTGGGATGAAGTTCCTTTCAAAACGCACGGTGTGCAACATTTCCGGTCGCAGTGTGTGAGGATGAATTCCCTGCCTATGGCGAGTGGTGCGATGATAGAATGCAGCGGTGGGCATCATGTCAAACAATTCATCTGAGCACAAACCATTGTATAGGCGATAGAACCACACAGCGAGGCAAAGTCCCTTCTGAGGCTGAGAGGTTCCACATCGCCTGTGAGTATGGGATTGTCGACGAGCCTCAACGCCCGTCTCTGCAATGAGTCGAAGGGGCCAAGCTGGTATGCAGGCGCTCCGGAAAAAGGTGACAGCAGTACTCCATGTGGGGCCGAATTTGTGCCTTATAAAGCAGAAGTCGTTGCCCCGCAGTGAAGTACTGCTTCGCCCTGTTGCGCACTCCAAGTTTCTTTGAGGCCAGCTTGACCTTGTCCTCCAAATGGTTGCGGAACTGAACGTCGCTTGAGATGGCGACACCTAGGATCCCAATACTCGAAGAGATGGAAAGTGGTGTGCCCAGGAATTGCCGCGCTACAATAAATGGGGTTTTCTTAGCGGTGAATACACATACTTGTGTCTTAGTGGGGTTAAATTGGACTAGGTTAAGTCGACCCCAATCGGATACTCCCGAGAGAGTAGTCTCGATTTCAGACACAAGTTGTTCGCGTCTCTTCTCCACATCGAATTGAGGGATATTTGCACGACCCGTGTAAAACGTATCCCCGGTACTGTCGTCCGCATAGCAATGAATAGATCCATCAGACAGCATGTCATTGATATGCAGCAGAAACAGCGTCGGGGACAACACACGAGCCTTGTGGGTTGTAGGGCACCAGTGTTTACGTCCATGCGGTCCGAGCAGCTGCCATCGACGACGGCTTGGATACTTCTGTTGGACAAAAAGCTGGCAATCCATTCGCAAAGTCCCTCGGGGAGTCCGTAGCGTGGCAACTTCGAAAGAAGACCTCTGTGCCAGACCCGGTCAAAGGCCTTTGCTATATCGAGGCTGACCGCTAGTGTCTCGCCCCGACTCTCGATAGCTTGCGCCCATCGGTTTGTGAGATACACAAGAAGGTCACCAGTGGAGCGACGGTGGCGAAAGCCATACTGTCGGTCGCTCAGTAGGTCATTTCCCTCAAGGTATCCCAGGAGCTGTGCGTTAATCACACGCTCCATTACCTTCGAGAGAAGGGAGGTTATAGCAATAGGCCTGTAATTGGACGGGTCTGTCCTGTCGCCTTTCTTAGGCATAGGATGCACGAATGCAGTCTTCCACGAGGCTGTTACTTGTCTCGCGGAGTAAGAGAGCGCGAAAAGCCGTGTAAGTACTGGGCACAATTCGGGGGCACAGTGCCTGAGCACCATCGCCGGTATACCATGCGGCCCACTCGACTTCCGAACATCCAGGGACTTGAGTTCCCGCCGAACCACCCGTTGTGTGATTTTAATTTCAGATATGAAAGTACCACAGTTGGGGACAATAGGTGGCTCGGCATTTCCGTCGTTCATCGTCGAGTTTGACGCAAAGAGATTACCTAAAAGATCGGCTTTCTCATTAGCGCCATGAGCTAGGCTACCGTCGGGTTTTTGCAGCGGCGGAAGGCAGGAATGGCAGAAGTTTCCCACGGCAGCTTTGGCGAGCGACCAAAATGCTCAACTACCGGATGGGTAACAAGTAATCCGCTCGCCAATTCCACCGATGAACTCAAACTTCGCCCTGGCAGTAGCTTTTTTACTGGACCTCGAGGCGGCATTCAATTTCCGCTTCACTTCAGCTATGTTAGGATCCTTATTGGCAAGTGCCGTGGTCCAAGTCTTATATGCAGATTGCTTGCGGTCTCTAGCTTCTCTGCAAGGCCTATTAAACCACGGCCGTTTGCTCGCTCCTGTTGCGATCCAACGGTTGGGAATATAGCATTCCATGCCTGATAGGATCGTTTCAGCGACTGCTGTTGCACAGGAGCTTGGATCCTTTGAAGTGAAGCAAAGCCGCCTCCACGGGTACGACGAGAAGAATTCTCGCCGTCCGTCCCAGTCTGCCGACTTGTAGTGCCAGACATGCCGCCACTGAGGTGGCCGCGGTGGTTCTGGCCGCGCGAGAGTCACTTGCGCCCGGATGACGCTGTGGTCCGAAGTACCGAGAGGTGCTTCCACAGTTACGGAGTACTCATCCGGGCGCGTAGTCAGCAGAAGGTCCAATAAAGACTCTCTGTGGGTCCCGATATCTGGTTTTCTGGTAATGGAATGCACCAGTTGCGAGAACTCATAGGTCAGGGTAAAGTTGTGAGCAGCCCTTCCCGCAAAATCAGTCCTGTGAGACCCCAGCCACTCCACGTGGTGAGCATTGAAGTCACTCAAGAATACTAAGTCCGCGGCATGATACTGCTCAATTACTCTGTCCACCGACCGCTGCAGGTGCTCAAACAGTTGAGCCGTGCCCAGGTCACCGCTATGAGACCTGTAGACGCACGCATAGATACGGGTGTGGCCACCGTAATCCATACGTACCCATAGTGTGGACTGGATGCACTAAAATGTGCTCAATCATGTCAGCACGCGTTCACCCTCTCCCGGACCCCAAACTCCACCTTACCGATAGCTCTCATTGATGTTTACATTATTTCGCCCCAATTTGTACAACTGAGTTGTACGATAACTTTGCTTACGTGCGAATACTATAAATAGAAATATTCAATAATTTCACTTACAGACATTTTTTGATTAGAAACTCTTATAAATGTATATTTTCTCGAAGGAGAAATACATAAAAATAATTATTTAAAAACGAAAGAATTCTCATAACTGCCTGAATTAAATAACTCAAATTGTTTAGTTTTCCTTCAACATGCCAGCTTTCATTAGAATATTTTCGTTCGTGGAAGAACTAAACAACTCAATTTAGTTAATTCATTTCATACTCAAGTGATCAGAAGTCACAGTTGTTCATTTATTTATAGAGTTAGTCATTTTTTCTAATAATATTTAGTGTTCAATTAAACATATCTATTTCTTCAATTGAAACACTAAAATGGATTTATTTTTGGATTGGATTGACATATAGGAATGTTTGTTAGACCAAAAGATGCGGCACATTTTAGGGTTCTCGAAAATGGTGAAAGGTCAATTTGGCCAAAATCGGAGTTATTTAATTCTGCCATTATGCCCACGATATATGAAATACGACAGGATCTGCCCCTGACAAATGTATAGGATTTGACGTTTATGACATGCGCTAACGACTGTCAAATACGTCAAATCTCATACATTTGTCATTCTATTCTAATTAAACATCGGCCAGCGAATTGCCACTTGTATAAAGGGGCTGATTGTTTATAGAATTACTATGAGATTTAATGTATACCAAATTTTTCTATATCTACGTTATAGCAATCCTGTTATGGTGACTATTTGCAAGAATGACTATTTCCCATCAGGTTTGCCGTGTGCTTGTCTGCCACCTAAGTGGCATAAAAAAAAAGAATGTTTAGTAACCTTTTCTAAGAAATGGCATCGAAACATTATTTTGTGAAATAATATTATGCAATTTTTGTAATTTTACGAACGGGAAATTTATCCTGTTGGCAAACATGATCCCCTTCAGCGAAGTTTCAAATTGCGAAACGCGATCGTCATATATAAACGCCATTGAAAGGAAATAGCCCGAGAATATTCTATTTACTTGTGATTTTCCCCCTTAGTTGAACAATAGGATTGTGTCGTATTTATTTTATTAATGTAAACTGTACTTTTTACAATAGTGCCTATTAGGAACTGTTAAAGTGCTATATTTTTATGACAATTAGATTTAAAGATGTTCGATTTTCAATTTCTCGAGCCGCCCGAAAACTCCTCATACAAAATTGGGTACTTTCCTTTAATTAAAATAAATTATTTAGCTGGACTTATTAAATTAATAATGGTAAAAGAGTGGAAACAGTTGCGTCGGTTCTTATTTTTTCGTTCTTATTTATTTTTAATCATCCATCCAACGTTTAATAGTATATGATTTGACTATTAAATATTATGACGTCACAAATATAGTTTTCATACAATTTTCCTTATAAATTACCGTTTTGACGTTTAGAAAAAAGTAACTAATTTGACTGGTCAGTCAAATACCCAATTGCAGCGCACTGTGACGTCACAGTATGATGGCACGAAATGCAAATGTATGGAGTGCAAGAGACAATAGCATTTATGTCAGTCCACGTTGCGTTTACACATGTACAATGATAATAAAATTGATTCCAAATTTAATAAGGAATCTAAAAAGTTATTCCTTATTTGGATTGTTTATATTTTGACCTATTTTGGGAAATAAACATAATGAAAAGTTATAGTTTCAGTTTAGTAAGAAAACATCTTAGTTTATTATGCATATTTGTTGAGGAAAAACTACGATATTAAGCAGTATTGGTGAATGGATGATCCCATGACTCAGGACCATAAACAAAGTTATGTTCTAGAAGCTTCGGAAATAATTTTCCAAAGAAGAAAACTTCGAAACGTGACGTCGTTCATTCATTTTGTAATATTGTTCATTGAGTAAACATCCATAAAGTTGTAAAGCTACTTTTCTTTACGAATCCCGTGCACAAAGTGTTGAAATCCGTTTTCCATACAAACATAGATTTGATGACGATAGAGAGCTAAAAATTAAGCAATAATTAGAGCTAGAGCACTTAGAAATATTTCTGAAGCCCCATTTACATAACTATTAGCAAAGGCCAAATCAGTTAAATACAGCTACGTTTGTGGTTGGTATTACAGATTAAGGCTTACGTTACACAAAACAAAAAATATTATTTAGGACTTGACCATTGCCTACGAGACCAGACTGAGATTTACATGTAAAATAAATAATATTTTTGTTTTTATATCTATTATTATAAATATTTAATTATATTTTATGTAGGTACTAGTTAGAAGCATTTTGAAATTTGGTTGTCCAGTATGGTCACCATGTACTGCAGGGTCCATATAGATGCAATTGAGCCGTATGTCGGACTTGAACCGACTAAACTGCACGCCGTCTGTGGTTCGTAGTGCTAGTCCGAAGGTGAGGTTGTCATTCGACATATCCCTCACACCCCGGGCTGACCCAGGGCCATCACTCTCGGTCCGGCCCTCCTCGGGGGTCAGGCTCTCCTCGGAACTTAGGGTTCCCTAATTAATTTCTCTTGGATTTTCTGTTTACACAAGTTTTTGAATTGCAATTCAGACTCCGATTGTTTAATCTTATTTTATTATAATCATATTGTAATATGTGTTGTGTAATAAATAAATAAATAAATTGGTGGATAATGTCTGGATTATCAGATGTGTCGGGCAGGAAATTGGGCACTTCCTATTACTATTTTATGGGTGGATATTGTTTGCGACTTACTTCACTACAAGAAGGTACCGCTATTTGCGACGTACAGAGACGTCGCAAATAGCGATACCTACCGCTGTTTTTCATGTACCTAGGTATAGTTGGACAACTGTACAGTAAAGTTTAGTAGCAATTAAGTGATCAGCTTCTCATATCTGAAGGCGAGTGTTAGAGCGTTTCACATTCGTCCGATATCCGATATCGGTGTCGGACGCCGATAGCCGACATCCGATAGCCGACACATTGTGCTGTTTTCACATTTATCCGATAATATCGGCCCGATACGGCCATTTGCTCGAAAGCAGAGACTAGTTAGGGATGCTACGGATGAAAAAAGAGCAATTTTCGACCTTATTGACAAGACATGGTATGAGCTTTTTTTCTTATATTCGCGATCAGCGTCATTAATTAAGGCGAAAAGAAACGCAACTAAGAAAATGTCATTAAGGTCGAAAATTGCTTGCAGTCGCTGTTTTAGTCTCTTTGTGATCCGATATCGGGCCAAAACAGTAGTGCTCCGATGGCTATGGCTCCGATAATCGATATCGGGCCGGACAATGTGAAAGAGAGATACATATCTAATACATTTGACTTCCTCCGATATCGGATGTCGGATATCGGATGAGTGTGAAAACGCTCTTAGTTGTACAGCTACAGCTATATATCCACGAAAGGTGTTTTTGCCTGCGGGTCGTAACTAAGTCGTTATGCTCTGTTTTTCACCAAGATGTTATGAGCTATTTTTTCCCTATATTTATCGCCGTCTACCTACATTTTATTTCGAACTTGTTCCAACTAACTTCTATGCCTGGACAGCAACGTTCAAAAAGGGTTTTTCAGACCTGTTAGTCATAAAGTTTCTCTGTAAAAAGTTACTGAGATCGTCTGATAGCTGTGAGTAAGGGTGCCCGTTAAGTCTACTGGTTGGTTAGCTCCTCTAGACATGTGGCAATTCGTTGACCGGCGATTGGTAGAATAGAATGACGAATGTATGAGATTTGACGTACTCGACAGTCGTTAACGCATATCATAAATGTCAAATCCCATACATTTGTCATTCTATCCTACCAAACACCGGTTAACAAATTGCCACTTGTCTAGCTAGAGGGGCAACGCAAATAGTGCACTGTGTCTTAAACAAGCTTCCGAAGAAGTGAGGGTAGTCAACTCTTCTGAAAAACAACAGAGTTGGTAGAGATTATGACCTGGCTCTGTGGTAGCTGATAAGGATTTAGATCGGCCAAACCTCCCGGCAGTGGCACGTAAGTAATAGAGCGTATTTTGTCGAACTCCGAACGGAGTAATAAGTAGAAGTGTTACCTATCAAAGGTGTTCCTCACGGGGGAATAAAAAAAAATTATTGGTGAATTGAAATAATAGTAAAATAAATTAGTGTTAAAACGAACACTCGATATTATAATGTGTGGTAAGTATACTGACATTTAGAAGGCCTAATAGTAATGATCTTGAATAGACAAAATGGCAACAAAATGTCATTTGTCAACATTTATAACCGGGCTGTATCATTAAAAGTGTAATTGGTGACTTAAGTAAGTATGTGGAAATCTCCACTGATACTCCCCCACCGGCCCTCTATGGAACATTTTTCTCGTGCCCGAGCAGATCCAGGGCCATCTGGTACCCATGGTTTCTCCATCATAAACCCAGATAGGTTAAGTACAAATAATTTTTTGATATTTCCTTATCAATTTAAAATCACATTTTGTCTTAAAGGTGAATTGACAAAAGATTTGTTTAAACTTCGTTTTAACTTTGACTTTTTAAGCATTTTGTCTTCAAAGATTATTTTTTATATACTTACTACAGAGGTGGCAGACGTGCACACGGCCCACCTGACGGAAAGTGGTTACCGTGGCCTATGGACGTGTGCAACACCAGGGGATTCACACTTGTGCTGCCGACCCTGTAAACACAAAGTTTCTGTGCCATCAGTATAGAAGTCAAAGCGGGATGGGATGGTCATCCTACTGACAGCACAAAAACTCTCCAGTGAGCTCTGGCTACCCTACTCACCGTCGGGAACACAACATGAGGTTATTATGACCTCGCCGGTATTCTGCAGGGCGGAGGTACTTCCCCAGTCGGACTGCTCAATTCGACGGGAATACCGTCATGTCCTACCTCTATCAAAGTGTTGTAGTTAGTAAGTATTATAATTTTATATTTACTTTTGAGTAACTACCTAAGTTCTGTATTACAACCAACCCCGAGAGAAAAGCCTATACCTCATCCGCGTTCAGCTGACGTACAGCTTGCAGAAAAGGTTCATTTGGTCCTACTCTTAGTTCATTTAATGATATATTTAGAATACCTCAGTTTTGATTTGTTTAAAATTAAAAAAAGCCAGCCTCTCCACCAAGCTGTCGATGTCGATAGTCCGTGACCCAGTTGACGAGAGCGGGGTGGCCGTGACATTGTGTTCATTTATTACACATATTATGATTGTGACTCGTCGTGCAATATTGCCTACTGCATCTTTGCTTTGTAGGTCAGTAGGTGACGAAATTAGTGTACGAAATACTTTTATTGGACAGATTATTTCACTAGGTAGGTATTTAGTCTACATCTAAGTACACTACTATAATAAAGAGGAAAGATTTGTATTTTTGTATGTTTGTAATGAATAAACTCAAAATCTACTGTGCCGATTTCAAAAATTCTTTCACCATTGGAAAGCTACATTCACCCTTAGTAACATAGGCTATATTGAATTTCCACGGGAACGTTATTACCACCCGGGCGAAGCCGGGCGGATCGCTAGTAATAGATAATATTCTTTAGTTTATTTCTGACACTTAAAATCATAAATAAAAAGTATTCTAATTTTCAAAAATATAAAAGTATTTAAGAATCTTTAAAAATAATTGTTAAGACCACAATAGAAAAGATAGTAAATACACAAAGTAACCATTATCATCCCAATATATAAACTCTCGTGACACTGGGTCACCTAATAAGAGTGCCACAGCACTCCCTGGAATATATCTAGTACGTCTACTGCTGATAATATTATTCAAACACAAACCACTGTTTTCTAAGAAGAATGCTATGTACCTACCACTTTACAGCAATAAATGAAATGAAATGAAATAAAATATCGGCTACTTTGTTTTAACCACCTTCTGAAATCCATATTACAAGCAAGCAAGTAATCAGTTTGCATCTAAACACACTCTAATTTAGACCAACCTAGAAATTCTAGGATATTTTCATAGCATCATCTAGACTCTAGATGTTGCAATGTAAAATATCCTAGAATATAAAGGTTTTGAAGCTATTAGTGGGTATGCTAATTTTACTACAGATTTACCTAGATTGGAAAAAGTAAACATCCAGAATAAGACTTGCACCTGCGACGGGTCCCTTTTTAAGGGGGACTACTTCGGCCAACTGAGCCTCTGAGTATATTGTTCTGTGAACTGAACTACCTGGACACAGTGAACACATCCTGTATCTGGATCAGGATATCCTAAATTCAGCATTACGTTTTGAGGCAACGCTGGCGCCATCTAGTGAAATTATTACGAACTAACGGAAACTGTGAACAAAGCAGTGCAGATAAAAATTTAGGGAATTATTTGAAATAACAGCATGGGACCTGTTGAAAATGAAAGGCAATATGGTTAAAACACTGGAAAAAATAAATTAAACTCTCTATGAAGTACGGGGCTGAAATGCCGTGCATTTTAAGGGTGAAAATGGTGTTTCACGATTTGCAGCGAAACTAAACCTCGTACCGAAAAAAGTTAAAATCAAAAGTTTTAGGTCAAAATTTGTCTGAACCGTTTTCACATTACCTTACAGTTTTAGAGTGAATGGTTTTTGTTCGTATCAGCCACAAAAGTTTTTTTTTCACGAAATTTAATGAAATTGTACCTACATTGGTTTCAAACTCGATCACATAGCTTTTTCAATATATTTTACGCCTTATTTTCATGCTCAAACAAATAAAATACTTCATTTTCAAACGAAAATGCCCAAGTCTAAAAGTGTGATTTTTTAATAAATAAAAATGCATATAAATCGGTTGAGTTGTCTATTTTATATATTGAAAAATATTACATATCCATGAGGAAATTTTACAGGAAATGCAATATATAATATTTCCCAGTGGGTCTCATGCTGTCATTTATTTCCCATTTTCGTCATTTTTGACGTTATCTGCACTGGCCTAGGTATATCCCTGTCTAATAAACACTCGTTCTAGTGAAGTGCTATGTTCTATAAAATCTATACCTACCATGAATATCGAATATCTGTTCTAGGTTCTAGGACAAGTTGCTCAGTTGGTCAGAGTGTAGTATTCCCCTGGAGAGGTATTGTCCAATTCTGAATGTTAAGTGTTGTTTCCCATTTGAAATCGATGTCCTGGAATTCTTATTCTTTATAGTCGTTATTAGAAGATCGCCCGTCTCTACTTGATGTTGAATATTAGTAGAAACTAGAAAGTGTTTCATTACTCCAGAGTAGGTACCTACCCTCCTACCTTCAATTGGATGAAGATAAAATATAAAGATAGGAGATGAAGAATACTGACTTACAGTCTCAACTCCCAGACTCTTGCTTCACTGGCAAAAAAATAAGGTCGTAAATAATTAGAATTCTGTAATTATAAGTAGGTACGTTACAATTACAAGATTTACGCCCTGTCATTAACATGTACCTACCTACCTATTGCTTTGTTAGGTAATATATAGCAAAAATTATATAACACATTTATGAAGTAATAGAATGTAATAGAGGCTTAATAAAAGTTAAATATGTGTACGGAAGATTACGCGAGTATTACCTAAGTAAGTACTTACCATGACATTGAAATAAAAATAGCTACAATCGAGTTGGAAACGGTAGCAAACAGATTGCAGGGGTGTTTGATCGATAACCTCCACGCTATGCACTTTGGGTAACGGAGACTCCATCATCTCTCACCCAAAGGTGTTGGAGGGGGGGGGGGGGGGGGGGTGTCGAGATGGGATGAGATACTGGCGCCTACGAAAAACTCCGACTGAGGTGGGAGCCGGCCTGTTGTGGGTTACTCAGAAAGACTAATACGACTCCCTTTGATTAGCAGATGGCACAGTGGACAGCAGATAGAGAACGGGGGGCCCGTTTTGGCCAAGACTGGCCATGCTTCGGGATCGGTAAAGTTACAAGTCACCCTTATAGAAGCAGGCCGGAGCGGTGGTGCGACGTGCGTCTTTCCGGACCAAGATGGGGAACCGTGAGTCCCCATAGGTACTTTAACGTTAAAGTTGGTGTAGGGTACGAAGCAGGGGTACGAACACGTCTTTTATTACTGATTTATACAAATAAAATCAATTATTAGGCATGATTTCTATTTAATCTATTTTTCACTATTTTATCTTCTTATACATGTAATAGTTTTTGTTATATAAAGCAAAAAAATACAAATTTAGGAAAATTTTATTCCATTTTAATATAGTTAGTTGTTGTTGTCAACATATACTTTGTATTTCATTAATACCAAATATTATGATTTTTACGTTAAAATGTTCATAGGTTTTATTTGTATTATAACAGCGTTTCCCATTTACCGAGACGTAAAAAATAAAATTTTCCTTAAAAATAAAAATATATGATATGTACATTATGCCAAACTTATACCTACAGTGCACAATAATAATATAAAATATTTTTATGAACCAGTTTTAATTAAAGAAATACCTATAACTACAATATTTTTCACATAGCATGGGTACGGTGACATTTGACTAATTCCATTTCATGCATGATTCATTTCGAAACAATTTACCTAACGCGGAATACAGGAAACAACACTTAATACGAACATAAAAAGAAAACTGTTTTATTTTGCATTTTTAACTTAAAACTATTTTTATTTCTCCGTAATTATTTAAACTTTAAATATAAACATTCCAAATACATAATTCTTGATGCGTGAATCGGAACAGGTTGCGTTAGAGATTGACATAGTAAAATCGTTATAATCGATAAATTGTCGAATAAAGTATCATAAATCGTTAGTTGTATTTTTAACTAAAATACGATTATAAAATATAATTATGTAATAATAAACTTTAAACAAAGAATTTTTGTCTTTGTGGAGCTTTATTATAATATAGCAACACTGCTTAAGCATGAGCTGGCAGCCATCTTGTTATATCAACTCAGTACGAGTGCGTCTGCCTTGTATGCGGTCTGTTTTCTTTGTTTTGAGCTTGCGTGGTGTTTTTGTTACTTGTTTTTGTTATTGACTATCGTTGGGCTTTGTTGTTTTCGTTACCGTTTTTTGTTATTGACTTTTGTTTTGTTGTTTTTTTTTGGCAAAATGCCAAAAAGAACGAAAAAGACTGTGCTTGGTAGTCAAGCCCGTGAATTTGTAGTTCGATTGCGGGATTACTTTGAGCGGGAACGTGAGAATGGCGGAACGCTATTGCCTGTGTCCAACGTTTTGGATCGAGTGGCAGATGCGTTAGACATTGGGCGGAACACGGTTTCTCGAATCACTCGAGAAAAATATGGTGCTCACGATACAGAAGAAAATAAGTTGTCCACCCCTAATAAAAAGCGAACCAAAAAGGCATCTGTAACAGATGTAGACAGTTTTGCGGCCGATGCTATACGGAGCCACATTTATAACTATTACCAGAATAAAGAATTACCGACGCTTCTAAAGCTGGTCAAGTCTTTAAAAGATGCTGATTTGTTTACTGGAAGTCCTACATCCTTGTGGCGCGTATTGAAGGACATTGGTTTCCAATTCAAAAAAGTAAACAAAAGAAAAATTGTCATGGACAGGGGCGATATAGCACTTGCGCGGGTTACCTTTTTGAAAAAGGCTAAAGCGATTACCGATTGGAGCAATTCCCAAATAATTATTCACGTCGACGAGTCAGATGACGATGATGATGATGATGAAGATGATGAACATGTTTGATTTTTAATAAATAATTAAACAGGTTATCAATTTTGTTTTACTTTTTTTCTTCAAAATTATTAGTTAATAGAATCGATTTCTTCTTCATTAATTAATGATCTCGATAAGATATATAATCGATTTTATTTCATGCGATTTTATCTTGACTACATCTCTAGTAACTTCAAATCCCAAACGTCACCGTACCCATGCTACGTGAAAACGACTATAGTTGATTTTCAGAGTCATTCCGGCTTCGCAGGTTTAATTGTCTATTGTTACCCGCACCTATTAATTGTACCTTCATGTCATGACATTGTCTATGCCTAATCCGAATATTGAATATCCATCGTCAAGTTTACAATCTTTTAAAAAGCACATTTCTTGACTATGGTATTTACTTGACAATCATGGCGAGCACGTCGAGGTCTGTTTTCATAATTTATATTATTATTCCTGTTTAGTTCTTATGGACGTTATTTTGTTTTGTACAGCTGAATAACATTATTGTTAATTATGATATTAAGTAAGTTTTCGATGGTGATAATTTGGTGTAGAAGAGCCGCGACATAGTTGTTACCCTACGTTTTAATTTCTACTTGTTGATGAATGATGAACCTACTTTCTTTTGTGGTTTTAGAATTGAGACAAATAAAGTGGTGTGCTATGCGCATCCAGATGCGCCACTTATCGAGGATTACAGGGCTGGGGACATGATATGCTCGGAATGCGGCCTAGTAGTTGGCGACAGGTAAGTAACAAAACATTTGTTTAGCAATATTTACGAAATACACAAGAGCTTTCCAATATTGATGCCGTGTCGTAATAATAACAAAGTTACTGAACTAATGCGAGTGATGTATTTGATTTCTATTTGGAGGTCAACCAAATAATTAAACGTAATTGCGTAATGTGGAAGCTATATAAGCATAGAAACTTCCAACTATTGCTAATAGCGCATTTGCTATATGCAAAACTTCAGTACGCACAATATTCTGGGTAGAATAGTCTTGCACATATTTCACTGATTATTGTAAAACAGCAGTGAACTAATTGGACAGGTTTTGGAATACCAATTTTGAAACTGACATGTTAACTGCTAATTACCTTCTTCCTAAGAAGGTATAAAGATTATTAGAGATCATAACAAAACTCTCCCTAGTCTATTGAAAAAGAACTCAACTTCAAGCTAAGCTCGCCTTTGTACATATCGCCGCTTGGGGACATAATGGTTAATTTGCAAAAATGCCATTTATGTGTACAGTAAAGAATAAATAAATAAAGAATATACCTTTAACACAGCAATGCTTAGTGTGTCTATATGAGCATATAAATTAAAATTAAATAATAAGCATTGACTTACACACCTTTCAGAAATAAAACCATAAGTGTAAAGAGAAACATTCTGGCAGTACTGGGCCAATTTCAGAATAACAACTCTTTATCATTTAGCAAGCATTATAGTTATCATTTTGAACAAGTAGCCAATGTGGGTTTTTTCAAGAAAGAAAGAAAATGTTTATTGACAACCTCCATTTTATACAATTGATGTTTTATACATTTATACATTTCACATAGTAACAATAGATTGTCAAACAGTTACAACTCAGCATAATATTGGGTTGCACCTAAAACTGGTTTTCAGTTGTAACCTACGAGGTTCATGCAATAAAAAAATTATATAATATTATTACAATAAATTAAAACTATAAATAAATTGGATACAACATTGCATACATATTAAATAGAAAATGCATTAAACACCAATAATATGTTCAATATTGAGTCAAAAGTAATAATCAAGAGTTAGTCAGATGAAATGCGAATGAAGGATGAAGAGTCGAGTAAATTAAATTAAAAGCAGAAAAATAATGGATTCTAAATTGAGTCAGCATTTATAATCAAGAGTTAAAATCAAATAGAATACCTAGATATTTTCAAAGAAGCAACTGTCTGTAGCCAGTCTTAGCATTATAGTCGCGGATCACTTTATAATATTATTCATAGATCACTGCATACCCTGGAGTTTATTCCATTAATGAACAACACTAATTATTTAGAGTGTAATACGATTGTCTATTAAAGGGTGTTCCTATGAATACAACCACTGTTATTGTGTGAATGCATTGAATCCACTAAAAATACATGATTTTGCAAATATATGGGTATACTTATAGAGGCACTAGTAAAGATACTAAGAGATATAATTATTCAACATACAGTGAAAAAAACTGTGATCAAGTGAAATGTTCACCTTAATGCAAAAACCGCATTATGACATGGAGTTGCGGATACCAATTGTATTAAAACTATGTCACAATGTAAATAAGTAATCATACTTTGATTTTATACAGTACTACATACTATGTACACTGCATACACAAGTATAGTACAACATACTATGTGCTTACTACATACTATGTACATATTTATGCAATTGGAATAATCTAATCAGTCATTAAATGTCTGTGATTGAACATGCCACAAAGCTATTGTTTACAATTAGACATGTGATGTAGTCATAATATGAACAAAACAACATACCTACTTATTTTTGTGTGGTTAAATTTTTGACGATAACAAATTGTAAATATTCATGTCAATGTTGTTTATTAAATTCCTGTTTAATGCTGAACTCTACTTTGAATTTAAAATTTTGTTTTAATTATGAAGCTGTTAATTTTGCGAACCTTGTCAATTGTAATATAGTAGTATTTGTAACCAAAACAATTAACTCGTACATGCTTGGCACCACGGTAACCACTTTATATCAGGTGGGCCCTGTGCTTGTTGGAAAAAATGTTTTTACTAATCCTGGTATTATAGTCAGGGTTCTCACAGCCAATCATCCACAAGATGGAAATATATTATTAAGAAAACGGGAATTAACGCGGTTATTGTATAGGTACTTACATACCTTTGATTGCCTGATGTTTCGACCAAGTTACACCGACCGTGGTCACAGGGTGGTCGAAACGTCAGGCAATCAAAGGTATGTAAGTACCTATACCATCATCGCGTTAATTCCCGTTTTCTTAATTTTATATCATAGAACGTGAGAGTTTAAAAGATGGAAATATCTTATTAAATCATATATGAAGTGTTTCCTTCCTTATTCAATAGAGATTCAAGAGAGAGATGGAGAAGTTTCACAAAGAATACAACAAGCTTATCTTGCGTATCATTCACAACCACTCCTCCAAGATTGTACAATTGAGAACAAGAAGCTTAATTATAAATGATCATGTCTAGAAAGTAACAATTTTTTATATCTCCTCTACAGAGTCATAGATGTTGGTTCAGAGTGGCGTACATTCAGCAATGAGAAGTCAGGAGTTGACCCTTCTCGTGTTGGTGGCCCGGAGAATCCATTACTTTCTGGTGGAGATCTCTCCACTATCATTGGACCAGGTCGTGGAGATGCTTCCTTTGACAGTTTCGGAGTGTCCAAGTATCAAAATCGCAGAAACATAAGCAGTACAGATCGGGCTCTCATAAATGCATTCAGAGAAATCAGCACAATGGCTGACAGGATAAATTTGCCGAAAACGATTGTAGACAGGGCTAACAATCTTTTTAAACAGGTCAGTAACCTTTCAAAAGCAATAATATATTATTTATTATTATTATAATACACTTATTTATTATTATTATTTTCAAGGAAGATGGTGGCACCTGAATACATGATCTACCTTTCATGTGTGGGTATGAGCCATTTCATCCTTTTCTCCTGATGTGAAAAGCAATTTCACTAATTGTTTTATTATTTATAAGCTGCATTATAATAAACCCTTTATCTTGAATATTCACACCACTACGTAAGTATTCTGGTGCCACCATTATGCGAGAAATTCTAAATTCGAATCTTGTGAATTATAAATAAATATTGTGTTCTAAACTGGTTCATCTTAAACACAGCTTGTTGTCCACTGAGACAATAGAATCTTCATCATCAGGACATCTAAAGCTAGCTAAAAAAACGCTTATGACTCAATCAGTCGGTATACTAGCTTCTGTGAGCTTGTCAGGTAAACCTGTAAGGTTGGCCCAAACCAACAAAAATTCCACTACAGGTTCTGCCTTTTTTTGTATCCGTAATTTGAAATATGCAAAAGAAATTATCAGAAAAGATTAGTCACGCGTACGTGACAGCTATAAAAAATTAATAGCGAATAAACATAATGATTATTTTATTGCATACTATCTATGCTTATCTATACCTAAAATAACTTCAGGTTCTGTGGAAGCTATAGACTATTTGCTAGGTTATAGGGTTCTTGGGTTATATTCGGACGAGACATAAATAGGGACAGAAGGTAAACTTTGTACGAATTTGACATTAGTTACCTATGAACTTGCCACAATAGGGCTGGCATATGCTAGGGACTCCGTGGTTCCTACACTCAAGGAGGCCATCTCGAAGTCGGAGACCTTGGTCAGCTCGGATTTGAGAGATAAACCAGTGGCAATCTGTGCGCGAGGATCAAAGGGGATTTCCGTAGTATAAAAAGGTAGGGCTTGCAAAAATTAGTGCAGTAATTCGTTTCAAAATATATTATGACAGCTTTCAACGCAGCGGACGGCATTCAGTGCACGGGCAAATCAGGAGAAAACCTGGCATGTAACTTTGCGCACACCATTACGACTGACTTGACCTGGGATTCTCGTAGGCTCGCGTCTGTGTGCGTGCGCTACTGTTATCGTTCATTGTTTAAAGTCGACCTTCTGTATTTTATTTCGTGGCACTGGCCCGTTAACCGCCACATTGTACTTTTGTACCACAAAGTTAGGCACATGACGAACAGTCAATGGGTCACAGATCAACAGTCCCACGCAACAAAAACACGTAATGCAATCAACCTTGGGAAAAAATTTGATGACAAATGGATTTGCTGACGTTTATTTAGAAAAAAATAGTGTAATACATAGTTGGTTTCTTAACGGAATCACGTTGAGAAACAAAACGTCTTAGTAACAATAATTACTAACTAATACATAACTTTTAGGAATCAAAATTATTGATATATTCAGTGAAGGAAAAAATTTAGAAAGGAAACAATGTTAAAACATATTTGTCTACGATGTACTGCATGTTGATATCTCATCCCATGCAGTTATGCTTACTTAGCATAGCTTGTCGTATAGAAATGCGGCACAAATATTATTGTTTTTTAATACATTATTATTATTACACTTAGAAAACACAGTCACACATACAAAAAATTATTTACACTCCGAAAATTAAACCCGCGGCCTCTAAGTACAGTCAAGTATATCTCCATTCTAGAACCCATTTATGCTTCTACTTGACGCTGTGTGCTAATAAGCTAGCCCCTATATTTATTTTGATACACATTTCCTCAGGTCCACGACGGCAAAAATCTCAAAGGCAGAGCGAATGACGCTATTGCCTCAGCGTGCCTATACATCGCTTGCCGCCAAGAAGGAGTGCCTCGAACATTCAAAGAAATTTGCGCAGTCAGCAAAATCAGTAAGAAGGAAATTGGCAGGTGTTTCAAACTGATTCTTAAGGCTCTCGAGACATCTGTGGAACTAATCACGACAGCAGACTTCATGTCTCGATTCTGTTCGAATCTGGGCTTGCCGAATTCTGTGCAGAGAGCAGCTACGCATATCGCGAGGAAAGCAGGAGAATTGGACATTGTCTCAGGTCGCAGTCCTATATCTGTTGCCGCTGCTGCTATCTATATGGCCTCACAGGTTGGTATTTTTTTTTATTGCTTGAAATGACACTATTTTAACGTGACCATGGCCTGCTGAAAAGCATCCAAACTTTCAGGATCAGTGTAAATACAAATATTAAAAATAAAATCGTAGAAATAGTTTTGTGTCACTGACTGTCAGTAGCTTATATATATATCGAGATGCGGTTTCGAATCCTTTAATGAATTTAAATTAGCTGGAGGGAATAACGGGTTAGCTAATGAGCTTTTAAAATTTACAAAAATGCAGTTACTTATACATGAAACCTGAGATCCAATATGCAACATCGTTGAGCGCCATATTGTGTAACATTGTTGCATAACATTGGAAAACAATGAAGCCTAGCAATGCTGTGATTTTGGTCTGCCCATGCATGATTATTCGTCGATCAAACAACAAGCCGCGCGTCATATCGCGCGTTGCGCAACATTACAGAATTTGTTGAGCAACATGTATACCGCATCAAATGTTTCCTAGTGGATACAAGTCTTGATACTTTTATGATGAAAACTAAATAATAAATGAACTAGCTGAACATGTAAAACTAATGAAGTCCTCAAGGTAATTTAGATTTTGAAAAGGTCAAATGCATTTCATTAGTAGCGACCTCTAAACAATAAAGATTCTGCGTCAACTAATGGACATGCTGACAACACGACGAACCGACGAAATTATGTTTTGACACTTTGTATATTGATGATGGTAATTTCGTAATCTATACATTTATACATAAAAATTAAATTGGAGTGATTGTTTGTAACATTAAAATACTTAACCGTTTTTTACTACATGCATATGAATATAATACAGTACACACACCAAAATAACATAATCTTACAATATTTGTCTGTCTGTCTTTCTGTTTTTTCCGGCTAATCTCTGAAATGGCTGGCCCGATTTTGACGGGACTTTAATTGGCAGGTAGCTGATGTAATAAGGAGTAACTTAAGTTACTTTTATTTTAGAAAAATAGAGTTGACTCAACACTAAGCGATAACCGACATCCACGCGGGCGCAGCCGCGGGCAACAGCTAGTGCTTAATTAATATCTTTTCAAACATTCAATATGGTGAACTTCTACATATACAGGGTGTATTTTTGAAACGGGGCAGTAAGGGCAAGTACCTTAACCGTTGCAGTTACAGCAAAACGTTCTTAAAAGACCTTCCCTAACTTTTTGGGACATTTTGAACTGCATTCACAGATTTTGTAAAAAACTTACAGTTAGCAAAAAAAATGCAAAACGTTCAAAATTTTTTTTCGAATAGGCGGCTCAAATTGGAACGTGAAAGGTGACTGTTATGTGGCGGAGCACCATCTTGTTGAAAATGAACTTTTCGCAATTCCGACAGGGGCCATTCGTCCATCTCGTTTTCAAGATGGTGTAAAATGACTTCATGGCAGAATTCAGTTTCCCTTCATAAAATTCCACCATTATGACTCGATTGGACATTATACCACACCAACAGTTGAATGAGAAGCGAACCTGATTATGACTTGCCGTAACTCTTAGTGGATTTTCTTTGGACCAATAGTGGTGATTTTTTCTGTTGTACATACCGTTATTGGAAAAATTCGTTTCGTCTGACCACAGTATGTAATTTAAAAATTCATGATCTCTGCTTATTTTAAAGAAGAAGAAGAAAGAAAGAATCATCACCCGGATGTAACACTTGAACTATGCGCCCATATCGATAGCACTTGTAGCCGTATTTCTTCCATATCTTTATCACAAGGGAGTGGGATACACCAGTCAATTTTTTCACGATTAGAAGACATTTTAGCGAAAATCCTTAATTAATAACTCATACGAAGTTTCTCAGCTGAAACTAAGAATAACACACAGATTTTCGAATCAAATTCGAAATTTGAGGGTAAAAATTCTTTTTATTTACTTTACAGTCAATTCTACCCACTTCCTGGCCATAACAAAAAGTTAGACCATCGTAGAAATTTGTTTCTGTTGCCGAAATGTATGGGAAACGTTTTTGGCGATTTCTGTCTTTCCTAGTACTGAAAGCTAAAATGGTCCCATAGAGTTTTTTGATTCCCACATGAAATAGAATCGATTGGCATAAAAAAAATTTGCTAACTGTAAGTTTTTTACAAAATCTGTGAATGCAGTTCAAAATGTCCCAAAAAGTTAGGGAAGGTCTTTTAAGAACGTTTTGCTGTAACTGCAACGGTTAAGGTACTTGCCCTTACTGCCCCGTTTCAAAAATACACCCTGTATACATTCACGCTAGTTTATCGTTGACGGTTAGGCAGAGGTGTTTCAATACTTATCCATTATGTTATTGTATTTTAGACACACGAAAGTCGTGATTGCATAAAGAATTTAAATATCGATTAAGTTAAAAAACTTGATTAAAAATAATCATAAATTGATAAAACTTAAATTAAAGGTCTTCTTCTCTTCTTTATGTTAGAGATAATCCCAGTCGCATCTGAAGCTGTCACTTCGGTGTCAGGGGTCCGCTTTACAAATTTAACTGCAGATTTGGCTGAACTTCGACATTTTTCGTGAAGCGACGACCATCTGACCTCCACGACCCAAAGATGATATTGCAGCATTGCAATTAGACTAGTTGTTGGAGTTTTAGGGCTCCAACTGCCATAGATGTTCATGTTAACCGGGACTGGCAGCTTAACGTGCTCTCCAAGGCACGACCAGACCAATGCAAATACCCATATTCATGCATACAAATATTTGCACAGGGATCGAACCCGCGCCTCCTGCGTAGCGGCCTAAGCGCCAATCATGTTTTTATGTGGAACTATTAATTATTATCTATCTTATACTTAATAATAAGGCAATAGATTTTTAGTGTCTGTCATCATCATCATATCAGCCACACATAGTCCTCTGCTGAACATAGGCCTCTCCTATAGACTTCCAGAACGACCGATCTAAAGCAGCCCGCATCCAGCTCTTCCCGGCGACCTTGATGAGGAGGTCCTTCCACCTGGCCGTTACATGTTATAAATTTATCATAAAATGATTGTGGCCCATAACGTATACGCTAATTTTCAAAACTAGACTACGGTTTTGGCTGAAATTTGGAATGGATACAAATAATACCATGTAAATACGATACATTTCATCCTGATAGTCTTAACATGATAAGGAAATAAACAGGATGAAATGGGACAACTAGTAATTATAGAAATGAGCTTCTTTTTGAGCACACAAAGGCCTGGCAATATTGTTTAAAACTATTTTTTTAAATCTAGGCATTCCAAATATCTAAATATTGCAAGAAAAACATGTCGATGAACAAACATAGCTAAAATTGCTTTCTGCCTTACGTGATATGACATGACGTATTGGCGCCTAATTTTTGTTCGGAGTTTTAGGCGTTAACGTTAGAACAATGTTATTTCGACCACTTTGTGTGAGCTGTCTAAAATACAATAATATAGTGGTCAGAACATAGGAAATGCAACTCTGATCGAGATCTCGCTAGAGCTCGTCATTTTTGTAGTTCAAATCGAAAGCATAATATGACGAGAGCTCGTCATTTTTGTAGTTCAAACCGAAAGCATAATATGACGAGAGCTCGTCATTTTTGTAGTTCAAACCGAAAGCATAATATGACGAGAGCTCGTCATTTTTGTAGTTCAAACCGAAAGCATAATATGACGAGATCTCGTCCGAGATTAAACAGTATTGAGGGGCAGTAGTCAGCGAAAATTAGGTTCTCCATCTTTTTTCTTGCGCAAACCTTATGTGGGACTCGGACCGACTAAAACCGCACGCCGTCACGGATCACGATTGCCGGGGTGTAAGATACGATAATTAGGATAGTTAGGATATTTTCCTCACAATACCTCATATTTACCTCTCTCCTGAAGGGCGAGAGGCG
The DNA here is from genome assembly GCA_949126895.1 of Eilema caniola. Classification (NCBI taxonomy): domain Eukaryota; kingdom Metazoa; phylum Arthropoda; class Insecta; order Lepidoptera; family Erebidae; genus Eilema; species Eilema caniola. The sequence continues at coordinate 6,772,226 of OX421464.1, read as the reverse complement.
CTGCCGTCTTCGTTGTCCAGGGTGCACTGCCTGGTGGTTGCAAATCCCGATTAGATACTGCCCTCTAGAAGGGACTCTTGAGAGTATCTAAACGTCCTATAACGTCCAATACATCATGCATACACTCACGCCTGTAAATCCCCGAAGGGGTAAGCAGAGTTGTATTAACACCCACATTTCGCCAACTATGATATTCGGTCCCACGTAATAGGGTTCGAGCCTTTTGCCGTCATGCGGGCACTAAGCCCTGGGCTGTATGTTTGCTATTGGATGGAGACCAGCCCTATACCTTCGACACCCACAGAAAGAGATGGGGTGGCAGTATTCTACTCCACCGGGAACCAACACGGCACTGTATCTATAGTAGGTACATATAAATAAATTTGGAGTGTCTGTTAGTTTGACAGCCTCCGTGGCGTGGCGGTAGTGAACGCGGCCGCTACGCAGGAGGCGCGGCTTCGATCCCCGCTCGGTGCAAATATTAGTATGCATGAATATGTATATTTGCATTGGTCTGGGTGTTTCTATGTATAATATGTATGTATTTACAAAAAAAAAAGAAAGTGTCTAAGTATGTTTATCCGCATTCTAGATTCCATAACACAAGCTAGTTAAGCTATGCTTACCATGGGCCTGCTTAAAAAGAAATCGTTTTTTACTACATGCATAATTATGAATATTATACGGTACCTACAAACCTACATCAAAATAACATTTTTTAAATTTTTTTGTCTGTCTGTCTGTTTGTTTGTCCGATTTTGACGGGACTTAATTGGCAGGTAGCTGATGTAATAAGAAGTAACTTAGGCTAGGTACTCATATTTTAGAAATATAGCGAGCGAGACACTAAAATTTGCCTTTCGTTACGGTTTCATAGTTACCTGTTTATCCTTATCGGAACATTCTAGGCTCAGTACTTGTTTGTTAATAAGTACTTGCAAATATGAGCGCACAGCCTTCGCGCATGCGTGTAAATTGTACAATTTGAATAAATAAAATACATTCTAGTGCAAATTACTTGTGTTGAACTATTTACTGTGTGGTCTTGACCTCTTTCGATTATGTAGTACAGATAATGTTTTCTATTTTATTTATATTTGTTATGTTTTTATTGTTGTAGTCTATGTGTACCTCGATATGTCACTCATGTTCTTTTTCTAAACATATTTATGTAAATTCACCTGTAAAATTATATATTAATGAAATATGACGTCAATACAAAATGTCAAAATCAAAATGGCGGATTCTTGGCGCCAAATATCATCTTCTTAGCGCTGTTTCTGGTCGTATCTAAAGCTTGCGCCACCTATAGTCTGAGGTCCACTATGTTACAATTGCATTATTTGAATTTATTTTCACTGACGGAAGGTACTAGCTACTCCTCAAACTATAAAGGAAAGCATACACCAAAGCCATCAGTTAATCAGCTGGAAGCAGGTGAACCGGCTTGCAGATTAGGTGATCTTAAGCCTCGAAGATCTTGGTGGGGCCAAGCCCGACTTAAATTAATTTGTCCCTTGTTACTTCCAGCAGGGAACACTGTTGGCTGGACTGTTGATCTGCCCTTTCGCATAGGCCATTTCATACAATTCCCCTTGATCCATTGTTAACATAATACAATTTTCTGTTCCAGGCTTCAGACGACAAACGCAGCCAGAAGGAAATCGGCGACATTGCCGGCGTGGCTGACGTCACCATCCGTCAGTCATACAAACTCATGTACCCATTCGCGGCGAAGCTGTTCCCCGACGACTTCAAGTTTGCAACACCCATTGAGTTCCTCCCACAAATGTAGCACTTACATACAAAAAATAGCATTAAACAGGTAAAAAAAAATTATATTATGGTCATACTTGGGAGTTTGGGTCAGCGCTGACTGTTACTAGTTTTTATTTCATTAACCCTGCTTCTACTTTGATAGGCCATAAAGCAATGGCTGATAGATATTTTCATAAAGGACTTGCTTGGTAAGAAGTTCTCTTATATGATAAAACAAATACTTTCCCGAAGAAACCTACTTAAAAAATCATTACAGCAATGGATAGCTGATATGTACTAGTAGAACTGTAGATTAATACTGTGTATTATATCAATAACCAAAACGTTTAAAAATACTTGTCGGACATTTAAAAAAACTGCAATATCGGGTCTGATCGAGGTATTTCTTTTCTTTCTTCTGCCTCTGTCTCTTTCTATACACCGTCTTTATATTACCTAACGAAGCTGATATATAAACTTTTGTAATACGATATCTCATCTTCGCAGAGCATTGCTCTAACGTCGCTGATAGGACATTATGAATTAATATGAAATAATACGTTCTAAGTAGCTGTTCAAATATAACATCGTAATAATATTGTCACCTTAAAAACCTACATTCGACTTAAAAGGTAGTTACGAGGTTTGTGTATTAAAATGGTGATATTGTTACAAGAAAGTACGACTTTTAAACGAACTAAAAATAAAATTGGCACGGACTTGCCATGACAAAAAAATATGGAAATAAAATGTTAAATTCTTTGTGAAAGTAATTTCTTATTCGGAGTACAATCATGTATTTTGGTATCTTCACTTCACCGCTCACGGTATACACTCATCTCGTCAACGAAATTAGTGAAAACAAGATATTAATATAAAATTCAAGGATGCAGAGTCGTATGCTGTATGATAATTTTCGACTCTCAGGATAACTCTGCATTCTGTAAAGCTGTAAATGTCCGGAAAGCATCCGGAAATTAATTTGGCATATCGGAAAGAAAAGTGAGATGTCGGTAAAGATTGAAATACTTTGATATTGTATAACGTTATCTCCATCGTATATCGGACGGACAGCTTGATATCTTTATAAGAAGAATAGTTATTATTAACACCGTCAGTGTTTGAAAAGTATTTTAAAACTATAAGTTCGGTTATAATTACTTAGAAAATGCTGCGCTATAGAGACTAAGAAAGCCGAAACAAGGTGATCTCCAACTGAACTTTCAGTCTTCTCGATCTGCTTAATTCATAACCGGGTATTGAACTTTATTTGCTACACACCTGGACGCCAGTATCCTACATATTTTAGTCTAGATATGGTCATAGCCATTTTCTATTATCTATTCAAAATGTAACAATATCTTCGTTAAAATCTCTATCAAAGTCCTTACTTTTTCTTTTATAAGTGCCTACTGAAGACAATTTTTGCAGCTTTAAATTACTGCAAAATATTTTGATTGTATTTTTTTATATAATGTGATGTTACTTACGTCTTCTACATATAGTATCAGGCTTTTGATTTGGCACGTCTGGAATACGAATGAGAGTTTTTAGCCGAGGTCACTCACTCTTCTTCCTCACGTACCTATACAAAAACCGGGTGTTGTCTTTACTCGAGGCCAAGGATAGACTACGACATAATTTTACTGAGACGATCTCTGAAATATATAAATAACAGTAAAAGTACTCTTAGTCTGTCATGTTGTTGACTGATATTAAAAAAAATCATTGATAAATCTAAAAAAAAACTAAAAAATATTCCTTATAATTTTAATTTAATGATCAATATTTTCATTCAGCCATTCTCTGAAAGTTATTTTTTGTTTTGTTTTTTAAATGTGTGTGAGTGTGTGTGTGCGCGCGCGCTTTTTTATACCACTGAGGTGGCAGACAAGCACACGGTCTACCTGATGGAAAGTAATTACCGTAGCCTATGGACGTTTTCAACTTCTGTACCGTCAGTATAGAAGACAAAGCAGGAATAGCCTTTGGTCTTCTCACTGTCAGCTCAAAAACTCCACACTTGCCGGTGTATGAGAGAGAAATTGAAATCAATATAATACTACGCCAAACATTCATTTCAGTTTGTATTATGTATGAGGATAACGTCACCGCATTACACGTCCTATTTCTCCATGAACAGTTTGGTGAAATTGTCCATACCTAGTTCAACATAAAACATTTTCACATTAAATTTAACCATAAGTATTAACTTTTACTAAACAAGCGTCAACTGTTCCTGTCACTAAAACTTTGTTAATAACCTTGACACCGAGACTAAAAAAGTTTAGATTAAACCACGGTTGTTCATACTCAACTCTTGTCATCATAACACACCGAGCCTGGATTTCACCGGTGAAAAACCACGTTCAAAATAACTTAAGCCGCGTTATCATATGTTAACTTTCTAAGATGGATTTCACTAGTGAAGTTGCTATTTAATAGGCTTAATACGCAAATCTCGTAACTCTATTAAAGTTTTCACTGATCCCGACGTTTCAGTTGCTATGGTAACCATACAGATAAAAAAATAACACGTAATAAATCGTGATAGCCTATTTTAATAATATGTTATAAAATATTTTAATGTGAATCTAGTATTCATGTTCCGACAATACCTCATAACTCCACTATCCGTAAAATGTAGTTACGAGGTTTCCGATAAAGATGTCGTTACTTATGGTGTGTTAAGTTAACATGAGATTGGTACTTGGTACATACTGGGGGTGAATTATATGAACACCAACGCTTTTGTATGTATATTATGCATTAAGTTACCCTATATTGTGACAGGACGTTATGTGATTTATAAGTATCTTTTAAATTTAAGCGACGTTAGTATTTATGTTGTGTTATATGACCTGTTTTGTAGTAAAAACATTTTGATTGTCCTACATTAGCGCTGGTAGAGACTAGGCTTCATAGACCGTAACATACACACGGAGATGCTAGCTTTTTGGTGTTATATCAGATGCACTTCAGGGAGTGTGCGCTGTAGTTGCATAACCTTATAACTCCAAGCCACATTATCGAATGACTAGGCGTGTATGTTACATGGCGGACTCATACGCACGAAAGGATTTAGAAAACCGTTTGAGTCTGTTTCCGGCGCACCATCGTCAACCACAGCACTTCTTACTAACAGGTGAGATAGTGGTCAAACGACGGCGCATAAAAATAGTAACAACTTCACGTCACTTCTAAAGATCTAATAATAGTTTACAACATAAAGTCAGGAGAGAGTGCTCTGCTTTAAATGAACTAAAAAGTCAGAATGTTTATTATAAAAGAAACAGGTCATATACTTAGTGTTGTTATAGGTTGTAGTTAAGTTGGTGGTCTATTTCAGTAACACAAATCAAGAAATACAATTAGAATTTCGATTGTAAGTGCTAGGCAAATTATGCGACTCCTGTGATCAAAAGCTTCTTAAGATCAAGCTTGTTTTATAAGTGAAACAAAAATTGTTTATGAACTCACTCTTGGTTGAATATTTAGTTAGACTAGGGTTAATCTTTATGCATTTTCTTAAAAATAACAAGTACACATTTCTTGTACCTATCATGTTTCATTGTAATGGCCCAATTACTGGTTATAATATAAGTAATTCTTTTTATTTATTGTGCTAAAAATTGTTATTTTCAAGCTTTTGAAGAGATGAGCAGAAAACCTATAACATTTAGAACAAAAGACTTGTTATTTGATGTTTTAGATACAAAATGTAGAATAAATATCCTATGGTTATCTAAAATTGTTTATCTACTCTGATACTATAATACAAAGATTATAAAATTGAAATCAAAACTCTTATGACAAACATTACGCACAGGCCACAAAAAAAGTTTTATTACGATACAGGTCTTGTATGGACACCTATATCATTAAATAACTTTTTAATCATAACGATACACCTATACAACCTCCATCTGAACTGAACCTCTACTTTAAAAAAAGAATCCGCCGATTCAGAAAAAAATAGAAACACGCATGCGCAATCGATGTTTGCGCGTTGGCGCCTTTTACTTTTAAATAAAACAAAGTGTGGTTTTGTTTGTAAAATAAATTAGTTTATGTATTATAGTATGAGAGTAGATAAAGTAGTGTATGACACTGTACATAACTTGGTCTTATAACACTCGTGTGATAATATAAAAAAACTCGCCTACGGCTCGTTTTTTTAAAACACACTCGTGTTATAAGAACCCTTATTATGCAACAGTATCATAAACTACTAATTTAAAAGAGTAGTAAGTATATAAATGTCTATAATACCACATATATTTATTATTATACTGAACAGTAAAAAATGCCATTGCCATTTTCTTATTTTATAGTAATGACAACATTAAAAAAAAAGCGCTGTACGAGCCTAAAGCTCTAATTTTTTTATAATGATCTTTGTAGTTATGATACGAATCTTTTGGCATAGTTACGTTGTCTGTTGCTAATTTCAAATATGGCCGATTGTAACTTGTAAAGATGAATCTTGATTTTGAATGTATGTGTTATGTAACTAGCATTAATTTAGTAATTATGAATAACGCCACAAAATAAATGTATATTAAGTGAGACTTTGTTTCAATTGGTTTATCTTTATCTTATAACCTATCACCGGTATTGGCAGTCAGTAGCAGTAGCGTGGTGGTCAGGCGTTTAATCACAACGACAGAGCTAGCGGGATCGATACCCGTTCAGTCAGGTGCATTGATACAAGTATCTTTAACCGCATTCTGGAAACCATATTACGAACTATTGGCACAGTGTTACTACTACATACAGTGGTGAAACGCCTTTGATGTCGAACGATGCCGCCACTCGCGTAAGTACCTACACTATTCGTCGCAAATGTGCAAGGGTTGTCAGAAAAGAAAAGAAAAAAGGAAATAAATGTGATTATTATGCAATCATTTATTTGAAATATATTTACATGTGTTGTACTGCAAGATACTTTCCTGGCACTTGATTTTTAGACATTTTAGATTACACACGATAAATCTAATAATTGATGGATAGGTACTTTATGTAAATCGGCATTCGTTTATATTCGGAAATGCGACGATTGTCGACGAGAGAAAATAGCTGTAGGTAGGTTCATAATACCTAACTATTATTTGCATAAAAGAATTTAAAACTCTTTCAATGTTGATGTTCATTTAGGTTATTTTCTAGGGTGGTAGAAATTTGGGTCAGCCGGGGTGCGAGGGATATGTCGCATGACAACCTCACCTTCGGCCTAGCACTTCGACCTAGAGACGGCGTGCGGTTTAGTCGGTTCGAGTCCGACATAACCTCCCCCTCCGGCTCCGGAGGGGGGAGGGGGGGGGGGTATCCGTGGGGATTTCCCGCACGTAAAAAAAAAAAAAAGTGGTAGAAATTTGATGGCACAAATTTGTCACAAATTTCGACCGGGTGAGTACCACCGTGCACTTTTGCGAAAAATCCTCCATAGTAATCCAATCTCGGTTGGATTGCGTTCAGGGGTCAGCAAGTGCATAGCCGGGCAGGGGGGATTGAGGTCGCAGCACGAGTGGGACCGGTGGGTCTTGGCGTAGTCTAGTGGGGGGTGGCGCGGGGCGCCGCGCCGAACAGGGAGACCTGTAGAAACGGTGGTGCCGCTGGCCGCCCGCGGCATAGTACAGGGGCCCAACCGGGACTAACCACCCTGGGAGGCTGCCCCACCAGGTCGCGCATAATCCCGATATGGCTCGTCGTGCCGGTTGGTGACCGGACGAGGGAGCCCGGCGACCATACTCGGGGGGGTACGGGGGCCCTTCCGTTCGGCGCGTCGGCTCTCGCCATACCTCACATTCATAGATAAAACCAATATCCCACGCTTTGTCACGCTGTGCTGCGACAACAATCGCCTCTTTTTTCACGCCTTCCCTCCTCTTCATCCTCATGGCAGCGCATAATTACTGTAGATTGGTCTACACAGCGGCAAAAAACTCTCCCTCGAGCTCGCTATTTGAGGTGGAGTCCACGAACATCTGTGGGCTCCATACAAACCTCAACGCCGTCCACCAACATCTGGAGACGGCGAAACCAGCAATGCTGTTTCTTACGGAGACACAAATACGCCGCCCTGATGACACGACCTACTCACTCTACCCCGGCTATGTCCTTGAGGAGAATTTCCGCGCAAAAGCCGGGGTGTGCGTGTTTGTTAGGGCGGATGTTTGTTGTCGCCGTTTGCGCTGCCTAGAGGACCCATCCTTTTCCACCCTTTGGGTACACATAGACCATGGCTCTACGAGTCAGATCTATGTGTGCCTCTACCGCTCCCATACAGGAGATGCCGAGACAACTCGACTCTTTGAATACCTGAGTCAGGCGGCAGATGATGCGCAGGAGCGGTTTCCGAACGCTGAACTGCTGAACTGGTGTTTTTGGGGGATTTTAACGCCCACCACGAGATCTGGTTGGGCTCCGCCAAAACAACCCACGCGGGAAGAGCCGCCCATGCATTTGCTCTGGCGCATGGCCTGACCCAATTGGTACACGAGGTCACTAGGATACCAAAAAGGTCGGACCATGAGCCCTCTCTGCTAGACCTTCTGCTGACGAGTCGCCCGGACCAGTACAGTGTTTCAGTGAGCGCCGCTTTAGGTGAATCCGACCATTGTCTGGTCCGTTCCGAGGTGCCCATTTTAGCACCCCCACGTCCCGTGCAGGGGAAGCGGCGTCTCTGGCACTACTCGTCAGCGGACTGGGATGGACTGCGTGATTATTTTGCGTCCATCCCGTGGGTTGAACGCTGCTTTGAAGGTAAGAACCCATCTGAGGCCGCAACTGCTGTCGCCGGTGAGATCAGTCTGGGCATGGAATATTATATCCCCTACACTGATGTCGCCGGTGTCCGCAGGGCACGCCCCTGGTTCGGGCGCGAGTGCGCGGAGGCTGTTAATCATAAACAGTCAGCGTACCGCGCTTGGACCAAGGCGCGCGCTACGTGCGATCCCAACGTGGGCCACTTCAAGGCGGCGTACAACAGAGCCACAAAGGCCTGCAAGAGGGCTTTTGTCAGAGCGGATGCCCAGCGCATAGCGCGGCTTGGTCAGGAGCTAGTAGAGCATCCCACGGGCAGCCGTGGCTACTGGCGACTGGCCAAAGCCGTGCAAGCCAACTTCTGCCAGCCTTCGTTGCCCCCGCTGCGCAATCCCGATGGATCCCTGGCCCATGAGCCGCAAGAGAAAGCAAATTTGCTGGTTAATCTCTTTGCGGCCAACTCCCGAGTCGATGATTGTGGTATGGAGCCGCCGACACTGCCCGTCAGTGACCATGCAATGCCTGATATTCGTATCAGGCAACGCGATATCCGAGCGGTGTTGCAGTCACTCGGATGTCCGGAAAGCCAGTGGTCCGGACGGTATTCCAGCGGTGGTTCTGCAAAAATGTGCAGCGGAGTTGTCTCCAATGCTTGCGCGGCTGTACCGGCTGTCCTACAGCTTTGGTATAGTGCCTTCGGCTTGGAAAGAGGCGAATGTACAGCCGATCCCCAAGAAGGGGGATCGCTCAGACCCAAACAACTATCGACCCATAGCCGTCACCTCAGTGCTGTGCAAGGTGTTCGAGCACATAATTAACAAACAGCTCATGCGTCACCTTGAAGATCACTCCCTAATTAATGACCGGCAATATGGCTTCAGGCCGAAACGGTCAGCGGGTGATCTTCTGGCGTATGTTAACCATATTTGGGGTGAGGCTATGGAGCCTTGACATCGCCAAAGCTTTCGATAGAGTTTGGCACAAGTCGTCTCTACCATGGTGAATGTTCTGAAGAGCTATTCCAATTAGTCCCACCCTCCCCCTTCCTATACAGGACGACACGTGCAGGACTTAGATGTCACCCCTATACGGTGCAGAACATTCCTTCAAGAACCAAGCGGTTCGGTGACTCTTTCCTTTGTCGCACCATTAAGACCTGGAATTCCTTGCCAGCTCACGTGTTTCCCTCTTCCTACAGTCCCGGGTCCTTTAAGCGGGGCGTGAAAAAGCATCTGATGAGGCCGTCAAGCTGAGTGCCACCATTGTTAACATGGCACGTGTATATAATGGTGGCCCTCTTTCTTGAGACTTTACCTTCAGCTTACCATCAGGCGAGGTAAAGTGAAATTGACGTGTCCTATTTATATAAAAAAAAACCACATTTCTCGCAAATTCTATCGATAGATTCTAGACCTTACTTTGAAATTATAGAAATAAACTTAGGTAAATCGTATGTCTTTATTGGCACTTAATGTCGAAAGAAGTAAAAATTCTTAATGTCAAAAGAAAAGTACACGGAACAATAGTGCACTATTATGATATGAAATTTAAAAAAATCTTAATAATTGTCACGCGACCCATACCTATACGCAGCTACGGAAGTCCTCAGCGAACTTGCCCGCAAAAGACGCGATTTGGCGGACAGCGCATCCCCCCGACGCGTCGCAAGTTCCCCTCCGTTACTCTGTGTAAGTATATTCGTTGCGCTGCTGTATGTAGTAGTAATACTGTGCTATTGGTTTGGACTATATAATTTATTCTGTTTAACATTTAGCAAATAATAAAAACTGCTATATACATACAAAAAATAAAATAAATACGGGGGAGAGACTGCAGCTATAGGCTTCGAAATTTTTTGTAAAAATCTGCGAAAATAAGATGTATCAAGGGAATTGATTCCTGTTGTTGACTGAATAAGCCGAACTTCAAGATTCAAATTTATAATAATAATATGTGAAATTATCAAATCAAATCAAATTTATAATAATCTTTTTATTTTTTATTTTTTTATGGTAAGCAGATTTGATTATAGATACCATAAATAAGTGTGGGTGCTCGCGATGTCTACTGTTCACAGAACTACTTAGTTGACACTTAGGCCGACGTTTCGGCAAATTTTTAGCAGCTGAATTCAGTAGCAGAATAAGTGATAATAATAATAATGGTTTTCTAAATGTCAAGATCCTTCATAATCGTGAGATATACAACCTCAGAGAATATTTCCTACGTTCAAATACGGATATGCATCGTGATGGCAGTGGACAACGGCTCAACCCCTCTTGCGTTGGCTAAAGAGAACTGGCGCAAACCTGTAGTACTTGGTACCGCTGATCGCAGGGAGGTATGGATGGGTAAAAAACTACACGGACGGTTTGATCGGGCCTTAAATGGACCCGATATAGACTTGAAAGCGTCCGTATATTGGCTAAAGTTCGGCGATCTTTTCGGAGAAACCGAGGGTTTTGTCTTTGCAATTACGGACGAAGTTGTTATGACGAACAACTATCGGAAGTATATTCTGAAGGAGACGGTACGGTGGACATCTGTCGGGCATGCCACCGCCCCGGAGAATCTCTCAGACACATTATTTCCGGCTGTTCTCGTCTTGCCAACGGCGAGTATTTGCACAGGCAGAACCAAGTGGCCAAGATTGTTCATCAGCAACTTGCCCTTAAATACAATCTTGTGACTTCGGAGGTACCATACTACAAGTATGTGCCCGACCCAGTTCTCGAAAATGGTCGTGCCATATTATATTGGGATCGATCTATCATCACGGACAGGACTATTGTCGCTAATAAGCCTGACATAGTCGCAATAGATCGATTAGAGCGCCTTGCAATGATTGTTGATGTCACCATTCCTCATGACGAAAACCTCATGAAAGCCGAAAAAGACAAACAAATAAAATATTTGGATCTGGCTCATGAGGTTGTCGACATGTGGAATGTAGATTCGGCAATCATTGTGCCGATAGTCATATCAGCCCATGGGCTGATTGCTAAGAGCCTCGATCAACACCTTAAGAGGCTCTCGTTAGGCAGCTGGCTCAAGGGCCCGATGCAGAAGGCGGTACTCCTCGACACGGCACGTATTGTGAGTAGTATATTATTGGGAACTCTACCCCACATCGTTCGGCCAGTCCTCCGGCCAGGCCTCACTCTGTGAGGTGTCGTTCCCAATAATATACAATTTTTTTACAACTGATGAATTACATTATTATTTACAACAGATGAATCGAACGCGGTGGCATTCAACGCTTCAGTCCGTTTAACGCGTTTATAGGTTTCCGTTCAACGATCTACGTTTTTCGATTAACGTTTCCCGTGCAAACGTGAAACAGACTCTTGCCTAAAGTAAAACATCCGTAGGTACTCAAATAGTTTTCACCGCTTATGGGATCGAACCATAATAATCAGCGATACAGTGTCATTACACGAGACGATACAGAAAAATTAAAAATAAAAGCAACACGATTACTGAAATTTAATAAAAAAGAATATTTATTTATATATCTTGTACATTACGAGGATGAAACGTTGAATTGATTGAGTTCATCTGTAGTGACAATCATTTCGTGCATCTGTATATTATTGGGAACGACACCTCACAGAGTGAGGCCTGGCCGGAGGCCTGACCGAACGATGTGGGGTAGAGTTCCCAATAATATACTACTATTGTGAGGAGGTTCCTTTCTCTGAAGCCCTAGCCACCGGTTGCTTGGTCCCTGTGCCCGATGCCGGTGGGACTCTATTTTTTATATTTTTAAATATATGTTTTTTATATTTGTATATGTATTTAAAAATATAATTTATAAGATTACAAAAGTAAATAAAGAGGAATATTAATGTAATAAATATGCCACAACATTTCACACAACGCTACCTAGATCCATGGTAAGCATAAACTAGCTTGTGTTATGGAATCTAGAATGCGGATAAACATACTTATATACTTTTTTTTGTAATTGCATACATATTATACATAGAAACACCCAGACCAATGCAAATATACATTCAGGCGCTGCCCGTAGCAAATGACCTTGCGCATTCGCGTATTCGCTGCCCCACCGCCCCGCGGCCCCTCTATAATATTCCGTAAAACACTACAGCGCGAACTCTCCAACAACGCGCAGTAATAACAGCATCGAGTTTTTACCTACGTACATACGGCAATGAATAAAAATATTTATTTCTTTGAAAGAAAGTGTTTTTATGATGCTTTGTAAAACAGATATGTGGTAAGTACATGGTAAGTACATTGATATATATTTATACATTTACATAACGCACATTTTTTTATACCTGCATACCTACATTGACTGCACCCCGCCTGAGGGTAAGCTGAAGGTAAACAATCTCGGGAATGGGCTCCACCATAACAGTCTCACTGATAACCCATTTTAATTATGCACTAGCTGTGCCCCGCGGTTTCACCCATGGCATACTTCTTCCCCTTTCTAATTCCAATCAAATAATCTATGTAACGTGATATTTTTCACTTTTGCTTATTGTTTTCTAATATAGATTTCTTTGTTCCAGAGCCACCTAGAGTGTCTCACGGGAACTAGGCATAATTGTTTGGCAGTGAAACTTCTAATCTTCGATTAGGTGTGTTCTAGTTCTCACACTCGACCGGCGGATGGCGCTGGTGTCCTACAGCATATTTCAATTTTTATAATTGCACTCATATATCATGTTATTTACAATTTAACAATAATAAATAAATGATACTTACTTTCTCAGAAATTGTGACATATTCGTGAACAAGTCATAATTATAATAAATGTTTGTCATATTTGGTCTAGTCGTGTCTGTGGCCATCAGCGGCTGATTAGTTTGCTTATCTATGGGCCGCTAATGAGTTAGGCCGTGACCAGCAGAATTTTGAGGTTTGTTCACGAATATTCGATGGATTCGGGTATAAATAGGCCTGCGCCGATCCTCAAAAGAACTTCTATATCAATCTTCGTAGCTGTCTCTGAGTAAATAAATTCTGTGTCTATTTCTTGTAATAAAATTGTTTGGTGAAAACTTCGTTCCCAGATATTCTGGTAAGTCGTATTCCTCTATTTATTGGGGCACATTACGGGCCTCTATGTATATTCACGGCTTAAGAGTGGTCTGTTTTATACAGGGTCGCTGGTCTGAGCTCGTGTGCCCTCTGAATACGCTCTTCTCTGACATTTATCTACGGCGTGCTTCGTGGTACAACGGCTGCTGTGAGCCGTATACATCGGCGAACGGTCTACTCCGAACATCCTTGAGGCCATCCCGCAATCACCCAAGGCCAGTACACTGTCGCCGTGTACCTGTTAATGTGTAGCTGTAGTGCCAACCAGAAGTAAACGTAGTACGCTTAGTAGCCTGTACTAGAATTCACGTACCTTAAATGTGTAGCTAGTGCTATAATTCATGTGCATATTGTGTGTTCATCTGCCTATTATCTGTGCCTACTGTGTGTGTTCGTCTGCCCATACTTCTGTATTCTGTGCCTGTCTGTCTACTTACTTATCTATCTAGATACTCCATACTTCTGTCTACTGTGCTTTCCTGTCTACATTCTACTCTCTGTAAACTTCAACACTCTACTCAAGTCTGTCTACCTACTTTCATACTTATATTTCTCTGTTTTGTGTTTTTGTGTTTGTTAATCAAATATATGTGTGTACAATCCTGATAACCAGCTGTTTTCATTGGAGCCCTAGCTACCCTGTGCACGCACCTCTCTAGCTCTGTGAAAAAGGCGCCCTGGGAAAGAGTTCTCTGCAGCAGCCCCTGAGTGAGCCGGTGAGTACCCACCTGACTAGTTCAGTGGTTACAAATTGGCGCCCAACGTGCCAATTGTTTGGCAGTGAAACTTCTAATCTTCGATTAGGTGTGTTCTAGTTCTCACACTCGACCGGCGGATGGCGCTGGTGTCCTACAGCATATTTCAATTTTTATAATTGCACTCATATATCATGTTATTTACAATTTAACAATAATAAATAAATGATACTTACTTTCTCAGAAATTGTGACATATTCGTGAACAAGTCATAATTATAATAAATGTTTGTCATATTTGGTCTAGTCGTGTCTGTGGCCATCAGCGGCTGATTAGTTTGCTTATCTATGGGCCGCTAATGAGTTAGGCCGTGACCAGCAGAATTTTGACATTCGTGACAACCTTTTATATAGATTTTCTAAGAATAAATACTCTCTGACTTCAGATTTCGACTGGAAGTTGGTGGTACCCCAGGAGGATCGCCTGTCCCTGCTCTCTAAGTACCATGATGACACACTTAGTGCTCATGGTGGTGTTTGGAAGACACACAAAAGGTTAGCCCTAAATTATTATTGGCCCAAAATGTACGAGGACGTCAAACAATATGTCGGGAAGTGTGAAGTCTGTAAGCAGTACAAACCCGTAAACACGTCTCGTCCTGGCCTCATGGGTAGCCCGAAGCGGGTGTCGAAGCCTTTCGAAGCTATCTCTGTCGATCTACTTGGTCCCTTTCCTACTTCAAGTAATAGAAACGTGCACCTGATCGTGGTCTCCGACTATTTTAGTAAATACGTCATGTTGTGCCCTATTCGGGTTGCCACAGGCGCTGTGGTCGCGAGATTCATAGAGAAGAGTGTATTTCTTGTTCATGGAGTATGTAAAACTATTTACATGGATAATGGTCCTCAGTTCGTAAGTAAGCCTTTTAAGGATCTACTAACTAAATATAATGTACCCAATATATACTATAACCCTAGGTATCATGCCCAGACTAATCAGGCGGAAAGAGCTATTCGCAATGTTGTCCAAGCGATCTCGTGCTATGTGAAGTCACAACACAAAGCATGGGACTCGTTCTTGGTTGAAGTACAGTGCGCTCTGAACACTGCGGTTAGCGAAGCAACTCGCTTCACCCCATACTTTCTGGTGCATGGTAGGGAGTTCATTGGAGATGGAGTTCTATACAGGCAGTCAGACATTGCGTGCCACCCGGCTTCTGTCGCTGTGGACGATCCATCAGCCTTTGGTGTCAAACTGAGAGAAATACAACGCATCTACGACCAGGTGAGGAAACATTTGAACGTTGCCCACCAGCGTAATGAAAAGTATTACAACCTCAGAAAAAGGCATGTGGAGCTGAAAGTAGGACAAATCGTGTACAAACGCACGTTCTACCTGTCAAACAAAGCAAAGAACTTCACTTCCAAGTTAGCCCCTAAGTTCCTTAAATGTGTGGTAACCGCCAAGCAATCCCCTCTGGTATATCGGCTGTCAGATTTAGACGGTAAGGATCTTGGTGAGTACCATATCAAAGACATCCTGAAGTATAAGGAGGAGCCGTCTCCAGTACCTAATGTCAGTGATGTTGCCACTACATAGCACTGTTTATCTAGTCTATGAAACCAGCGCTATGTTATGCTTAATCTGTATAATATCTGTTTTCTCTCTGAGTATCTACGTGACTATAATTTGTCACATTGTAGGTTCCACCATACACCGTACCGAGTGTTTCTCTCTCATTTCGCCTCTCAATTCTCCACAGCTCCTTGTAGTTGTTGGTAGTGTTGGTGTATCTGCAGCGAATAAAGGGAACATTCATTTTCTTTGTAGGACATTTGACTCTAGCTATGTAACCTAACCATTGCGCAAGTCAGTGTATAATTAGGCGTGTGGGAGGAATGTTCTTTAGTTTTGTAATTATAGTTGTCAGTTTGTGTTTGAAATACCCAGCAGTTTATCTATATCTATTGTAAGCATTTTCTGTTTTCTTTGTTGTGTATTTCCAGCGTATCGTGTCCGCAGGAAATACTATTAATGGGGGGGGTGGTGTAACGTGATATTTTTCACTTTTGCTTATTGTTTTCTAATATAGATTTCTTTGTTCCAGAGCCACCTAGAGTGTCTCACGGGAACTAGGCATAATTGTTTGGCAGTGAAACTTCTAATCTTCGATTAGGTGTGTTCTAGTTCTCACACTCGACCGGCGGATGGCGCTGGTGTCCTACAGCATATTTCAATTTTTATAATTGCACTCATATATCATGTTATTTACAATTTAACAATAATAAATAAATGATACTTACTTTCTCAGAAATTGTGACATATTCGTGAACAAGTCATAATTATAATAAATGTTTGTCATATTTGGTCTAGTCGTGTCTGTGGCCATCAGCGGCTGATTAGTTTGCTTATCTATGGGCCGCTAATGAGTTAGGCCGTGACCAGCAGAATTTTGAGGTTTGTTCACGAATATTCGATGGATTCGGGTATAAATAGGCCTGCGCCGATCCTCAAAAGAACTTCTATATCAATCTTCGTAGCTGTCTCTGAGTAAATAAATTCTGTGTCTATTTCTTGTAATAAAATTGTTTGGTGAAAACTTCGTTCCCAGATATTCTGGTAAGTCGTATTCCTCTATTTATTGGGGCACATTACGGGCCTCTATGTATATTCACGGCTTAAGAGTGGTCTGTTTTATACAGGGTCGCTGGTCTGAGCTCGTGTGCCCTCTGAATACGCTCTTCTCTGACATTTATCTACGGCGTGCTTCGTGGTACAACGGCTGCTGTGAGCCGTATACATCGGCGAACGGTCTACTCCGAACATCCTTGAGGCCATCCCGCAATCACCCAAGGCCAGTACACTGTCGCCGTGTACCTGTTAATGTGTAGCTGTAGTGCCAACCAGAAGTAAACGTAGTACGCTTAGTAGCCTGTACTAGAATTCACGTACCTTAAATGTGTAGCTAGTGCTATAATTCATGTGCATATTGTGTGTTCATCTGCCTATTATCTGTGCCTACTGTGTGTGTTCGTCTGCCCATACTTCTGTATTCTGTGCCTGTCTGTCTACTTACTTATCTATCTAGATACTCCATACTTCTGTCTACTGTGCTTTCCTGTCTACATTCTACTCTCTGTAAACTTCAACACTCTACTCAAGTCTGTCTACCTACTTTCATACTTATATTTCTCTGTTTTGTGTTTTTGTGTTTGTTAATCAAATATATGTGTGTACAATCCTGATAACCAGCTGTTTTCATTGGAGCCCTAGCTACCCTGTGCACGCACCTCTCTAGCTCTGTGAAAAAGGCGCCCTGGGAAAGAGTTCTCTGCAGCAGCCCCTGAGTGAGCCGGTGAGTACCCACCTGACTAGTTCAGTGGTTACATCTATACTAAGTAAATATGACCACGTGTCCTCCTTCCGTTCCCAGCTTAATTGGTTGCCTATCCGTCATCGCCGTAAGTTGCGCTGCCTTACCACTCTTTATAACATTCTTTACTCTCCTACATCTCCTACTTACCTAACTTGTTCCTTCCAACTGTTATGTACAAACCACAACAGAAATCTTCGCTCTTCGAATAACTGTCTCCTCTCATGTCCTTCCCACAGAACTAACTTCTTAGGCTCCTCTTTCTTTGTTCAGTCTATCCTTCTATGGAACGCGCTACCTCCCGAGATCAGGACGAGCACGACCCGGGATATGTTCAAGTCAAGAGTTCGGCTTTGGCTTCTCAAAGAGATAGCAGAGACATCATCTCAACATTGATATGTTATCTCTTATTGCTATAATATATATTTATGTTGCATGTATGTTTATATATATGTGTATATGTTTATGTATTGTACTTATATGTATGTGTATGTGTATTTAATATATCTGTAATGAATTTTTAAAATATTGGAACAGTATACTTCTTTTGTGCCTACCTCGTTATAGCTCTGCACCACCCTAGGTTGACTGGTAGAGAATGCCTACGGCATTAAGTCCGCCATTGTACGTTGTGCATAAAGTGAAATAAATAAATAAATAAATAAATAAAATAAAATAAGCTATGTATATAATATTATAAATCTGAAACGTTAGTTTGAACACGCTAATCTCTGAAAGTACTGGCCGGATTGGAATTATATTTATTATGTGTTGGATAGTCTATTTATCGGGGTAAACTATACATCATCACCCTGCTACCCAGGGAAGCGGGGCAGTGATGTTGATAAATCGGGTAACTTTTTTAATACATGTTTTAGAACTAATAATTTTAAAATTACTAAATTACAGGTATGTAAGTGTCACGGGGGCGAAGTAAGGTCGTGAAAAAGTTTCTTTGCATTCTATATTACAATTTAAGACTGTTTTTACAGCCTGCCATCTTGTAGGCATAGACATGGTCATATTACTGTAGAAACTTGTAACTAGGATCTTTGTCCCAGTAACCGGATTTATTAAATTTTGATAAGTATTTTACTTCTATCAACTCGATACATAAGTAAAAAACCTATTGATTCAGCAAAAGCAGTACAGTCAGATGAAAATTTATAAAGGTAACAAAAAAAAAGTGGCCAAGTGCGAGTCGGACTCGCCCATGATGGGGTTCCGTAGCAGCGAGTAGGTAAATTTCGGTTTACGATTTACTACGTATTAAAAAAAAGCTACTTACTAGATCACGTTCAAACTAATTTTCGGTGGAAGTTTACATTGTAATGTACATCATATATTTTTTTTAGTTTTATCATTCTCTTATTTTAGAAGTTACAGGGAGGGGGGGGGGGGGACACATTTTACCACTTTGGAAGTGTCTCTCGCGCAAACTATTCAGTTTAGAAAAAAAATATATTAGAAACCTCAATATCATTTTTGAAGACCTACCTCTATCCAATAGATGGGTTTGATGAAACACGTAAGGGAGTGATGAAAAAAAATTTTTGAGTATCAGTTCTAGGTATGGGTAAAAAATTTTTTTTATCATTTTTTTCTATTTTGGGTGAGAAACAGGGTGGAAGATTTTAACCTTACCGGGAGGGGAAGTACTGTAAATACTGGAGATAGCTAATTTCGCTCAAAGGAAACATTCCTTTATTTTTAAAAATAAATTAAATAGCATTAAAAAAATTCAAAAATTCGCTTGCCACCCCCGGTATTCGAACCGACTAAAATCTGAAAAAATAACAATTTCTATTTTTATGTCATCCATCGACAGGGTCAATCATATGGATCAAATGTCTCTAACAAACATGGTACATTAAATGAAAAGAAATCCTTGAAATCTAAACTTATAAATTAAATTTGACTAAATAAAGCACTTTATCTCAAAGGCTCATCTGATATCATACTAACAATGAAATTCGATATTTTAATAAAATTACTTTTTTTTTTCTTGCGGATACCGCAACTGTTCAGTAGGGGATTTACATCGGACTCAAACCGACTATAACCGCACGCCATCTCAGGGCTTAATTAACATCTTCTGTAGTGTGGCGGTAGTGAACGCGGCTACAAGTTCGATCCATACTCAGTGCAAATATTTGTATGTATGAATATGGGTATTTGCAATGGTCTGACTGTGCCTCGGAGAGCACGTTAAGCCATCGGTCTCGGTTATGTGCATCTGGATTGAGTGATCTTTTCTTATATTTCAACGAAACCAAAGCGTACATTTAGTCAAAAATTGTCAAAACTTATAACCGATATCCAAAAATTTGTCACTCACAAGATAATGAAGATATTGACTATATTGAAGATATTGATTATCACTCAATACAGACATTTTGCAAAATGATTAATAAATAAGTGATTAATTTTTACTATCATACATTTTTTGCATATTATCATCATAGCAAACCATGCGTCCATTTATATACCCGTGTGCTCTATAATGACCCATTCCACCAGGATGCATAGAAGCGATGAATTCTATACCTCCCAGTAATCTGTAGGACTTCTTTTTTATTAACATCATTTCGGGCACATCATGTAAATTGACTTTTTCTGTTCCATTTAACTCCATCGAAATAACATTTGAAAGTTCGTAATTATAGGCAGCAGTACCATTACAAAAAGAACAAGTTCCCTTTTCGTCGCTAAAAGAAATTGCATCTTCTAGAGCGTGAATACCAAATACGGTTATTATATTTAGATTCAATGGCAGGAATACAATAGATAGTAGATGATAAAATAGTCCATCAACAGTAAAAATTTATATCTACCCTACAACACTCTATTCTTTAATAAAAATAAAAAATTAAATCTCGTAAACTAGATTTTTTGTAAAACAATGTGACGAATTAGGTACAAATTTTTGATACGAAAATTTTGTCCACAGAGTAAGTATTGGCTAAGATTCAGCTTGAAGCCATTTTGCAAAATGTCTGTATTGAGTGATCGACATATTGGTCAATATCTTCATTATCTTGTGAATGATAAATTTTTGGATATCGGTTATAAGTTTTGTCAATTTTTGACTAAATGTACGCTTTGGTTTCGTTGAAATATAAGAAAAGATCACTCAATCCAGATGCACATGTCTCGGTTGCCATACGAATATCTATGGCAGTCGTTACATGGTAGTTGGAGTTCTAAAAAGTCCAACAACCGGTCTAACTGTAATGCTTCGATATCACCTTTGGGTTGTGGAGCTTAGATAGCAGTCGCTTTACGGAAAATATCGAAGCTAAGCCAAACCCGCAGTTACACTAGTAAAGTGAGTTCCAGTTTCTGAGTTGAAAGCGCTAAGATGAAGAAGAAGAAGAAAGGCACTAACACGGTATTTCTCTCGCCATGCCCGTTGCCTTTTATGCGATCAAAGGTAGCCTATGTCTGGTCCCAAGCTTTAACATATCTCTGTACCAAATTTCACAAACAATGTCATTCATAGCCCCACTCCCCCCTTCAAAGGCATAGTGTCGCGATAAAAGGTAGCATATATTAGTTCTCAAGATCTTATTCATCTATGTACCAAATTTCATCAGGATATCTTCAAAACTGACAAACTATCATCCCTAATCCCCCCCTTAAACCCCCCTTTATACAACAAAGGGTAGCCTGTGTTCATACCCAAGCTCTAATGCATTCCTGTACCAAATTTCATCAGGATATCTTAAAAACTGACAATCTTTCATACCCTATCCCCCCCTTAAACCCCAACTTAAACCTCACAACAAAGGCTAGCTTATGTTCGTTCCCAAGCTCTAATTCATCTCTGTACCAAATTTTATCAGGATATCTTTAAAACTGACTAACTTTCATCCCCTATTCAAACCCCCCCCCTTAACCCCCCTTTTTCACAACAAAGGGTAGCCTATATTCGTTTCAAAGCTTTAATCTATCTCTGTACCAAATTTCATTAGGATATCTTCAAAACTGACAAACTTTCATCCCATAACCCCCCCTCCCCCACCTCTTTCTCGTGACAAAAGGTAGCCTATGTTCGTTTCCAAGCTTTAATCTGTCTCTGTACCAAAAATCGTCAGGATATCTTCAAAAATGTCAAACTTTCATCCCATGGCCCTACTCCCCCCCCTTTTTGCAATAAATGGTAGCCTATGTTCATTCCCAAGCTCTAATCCACCTCTGTATCAAATTTCATTAGGATATCTATATAAAAATGACAAACTTTCATCCCCTATTTCCCCCCCACCCTTAAACCCCTGTTCTAGCGATAAAAGGTAGCCTATAGCCGTTCCCATGCTCTAATATACCCCTATACCAAATTTCACCAAGATCGGTTCTGTAGTTTAGGCGTGAAAGCGTAACATACAGACAGACAGACAGAGTTAATTTCGCATTTATAATATTAGTATGGATTTACAAAATAATTTTGTGATTTTGTTGTCTGCTGTTTGCGTCTTTTTGCAAAACATAAACAAACAAGAAAATATATACACAAAGCGTCCTTTCGCAGTAAAGAAAAAAGTTAGTAAGCAGCCAAAAACAGTGCGAACTTATAATACTGCTAAAACAAATATACCGTGACGTTAGCAATAAATGTGCGCTAGGCGAGCGCGATGACAAGCGACACAGGCTTCTCGTCTGAGAGCTTGCAACGCACTGAATTCTCGAACCGGCGCGCGGCGGCACCAGAGTGTTCCTTGCAAATACGTACAGATTTATGATTATCTTTATTAAACTAATCAATTTTGGCTCTTATTGAAATTTTTTTTCTTAGTAGTTGTTCGTTATGAAATTATCTATCCATTAGTATTAGTTTCAAGTTAAAATTGTGTGTGCTTTAAGAGGTAACGCATGTTATTAATTGTAACATTTCATTTTTATCATTCACTTTTTAAAGAATTTACTGAATATTTATTGCATTGATAAATAATTGGAGTCGTATAATGGAAAGATTATGATATTGTAGAAATATGGACTGTGTTTGTTTTTCTATATATCTTACAATTAACGAGTAGATAGCCGTTTAAAATCTACCAAAATACGCTTTTAACAGCGTTTCGCTGGGGGTAGGGTCTTCATGCATACAAATATGTGCACTGAGCGGCGATCGAACCCGCGCCTCCTGCGTAGCGGCCGCGTTCACTACCGTTACGCCACGGAGGCTGTCGACAGTG
Source organism: Eilema caniola (assembly GCA_949126895.1). Classification (NCBI taxonomy): domain Eukaryota; kingdom Metazoa; phylum Arthropoda; class Insecta; order Lepidoptera; family Erebidae; genus Eilema; species Eilema caniola. Next base: position 6,749,370 of record OX421464.1, on the reverse strand, counting down.
ATACTCGCGTATACTTCTGACATTATTAATATAAGCCTTCAATATCACGAACGATCAAAGAATACAACTTGCTAAATATGGTACGTGTACGATACGTCTTTTCATAGGTACTTCATGATCTGCACTAGTGGGGGTGCCTAGGAAGGAATTACATAGCCTGGTATACAAATATTGATATTGTAACTTACCAAATATTGGGACTGTGCCATAATTATGTGCATATTATGACTGAGGCGTGGTTGCATTTAAGCCGTCAACCACCATGCCAAATGGGTCGCTAAATTACCCGTGATTAACCCAAATTACTCTCTGATTTGTAGATTCATAGCATTCTACTCAGTGGTACTAGTTAGATACTAAATATAAGGGTTGAACTCTGGACTCAAAATCATTATCCGAAGCCTAAGTAAACCTACATTCATATAAATCCTCGAAGGGGTAGGCAGAAGAGACCTAATTTAACACCTAATTTTCACCAACTATGGCGTTTCAATATTAAAGGAGGTAGGACACGACGGTATACCCGTCTAACAGAGCAGTCCGACTGAGGAAGTACCTCCGCCCTACAGAATACCACGGCCATAATAACCTCGTGTGGTGTTCCCGGAGCGCCACACCACCACCGTAGGGTAGCCACAGCTCACTCTCTATGTTTACAGGGTCGGCAGCATGAGTGTGATTTCCCTGGTGTTGCACACTTCATAGGCCACGGTAACCACTTTCCATCAGGTGGGCCGTATGCTTGTCTGCCACCTCAATCTATGATATAAAAAATAATCGCAAAATGTGTTGGTAAGCGCATAACTCAACAACGCCTGGACCAATTTGGCCAATTTTTTTTTAAATGTTCGTTGGAGTTCAAGGATGGTTTTTACGGCGAGAAAATTTAAATGAGGCTTAAGCTGTCACGGGAACGGGAACAGAATTCCACGCGGGCGAAGCCGCGGGCATCAGCTAGTTGTATATAAAAGAAAAAATAAACTTTAATTTTCGGTCCCACGTAATAGGGGGCGAGCCTATTGCTGTTAAGCGGCACTGAATTATGGGCTGTATGTTTATTGTCGGATGAAGAACAGCCTTATCTTTAGGTGCCTTCAACGATACCCATAGGAAGAGATGAGGTGGCCCTATTCTCCTCCACCGGGAACCAACTCTAAGTAAACATGTTTGTAAATAGACCAAAAAAGGCCCATTGAGTTTGTTGCTGGAGTCTTCTGCCGCGTTTCGATCTGATATGGTATGTGGTCCATTTGCGAAACAAGTTTTCCGTCTGCCGATGTAATAATAGTCTATACAGAATAAAAGCGGAATTAGCATTCGAATGAGGAACCATGAGGAGCCAGCTCACGTGTTTCCCTCTTCCTACAGTCCCGGGTCCTTTAAGCGGGGCGTGAAAAAGCATCTGATGAGGCCGTCAAGCTGAGTGCCAACATTGTTAACATGGCACGTGTAATATAATGGTGGCCCTCTTTCCTGAGACTGCCTTCAGCTCACCATCAGGCGAGGTAAAGTCAAATTGACGTGTCCTATACCTATATAAAAAAAGACGGGTTGCACTCTGGGAGTGCCGGCAGAAGTGAATACTTTTCTTTTTTTCTTTCTTCGTTATATACATAGAAAAAGATAAAAAGAACATACCATACCATACCTATAATATAGCGCCAATCATAGAACCTATCACTTATTTTCTGCAAATTTTCTGTCAGAAGACATAAATAAATTACAAAAAGAAAAAATAACCACAAAAATTAATAAATTACAAAAAGAAAAAACACAAAAAGTAATGAATTAAAAAAAGAAAAAAATATCACATCAGAAGGCCAGGTTTGAAGCCGGTACTATCTGAAACCATAAGGAATTACAGTCGAAGTGGCTACCGCTAAGCTGCGAAGCTATTTATCTTATCTTGCAAAATAGACAGTCTGTAGCTAATGTTGTATGACGTCAGTCGTCGGTTACGGTTCAAAGGTCAAGCGATCCTGACGCGAGTTAAACACTTTTTACCCCTCCAACGCCGCTAAAGAAGTTTTCACTTCAAAAAAACAGATGAAAATGTATTAAGATTTATAAACATGAGTAGGTACCTAGTCTAGAACTAGGTACCCACTTATGTCAGTCATTATCGTACTCATCAGTATTCCATGATAAATATTACCGTTGAATGCCTTGGCCCAATATAGGGCCTACAAAATTTTATAAAAATGAGCCATTGACTGGAAGAAGAACCACCGATAAGGTCTAGATGCTAGACTAAAAGCGAGTAGGACTTCGAGACAAGACAATAAGTCTCCGCTATATAAGTACCTACTTAGAATAAATTTATTTACATAACATAGGTGTCGAGCCTAACTTTGTACAACCAAAATAAAATTCATATCACAGGACATAATTAAACGTGATGGGAATATAAAAGGGGCTGTTTCGTCGGCTGTATTTGTACTGTCGGCCCTTTCACCTTCCAATAGGTAGGTACTTACGCGTGAGTTTTGACATGATTTCCCTATAGCTGACCCTAAAAGTTAGGCGACGTGCTGCGTTCAATTAATAGTAGGTATATATACATATAATCATGCCTTTGTCCCCGGAGAGTCAGGCATAGGTGAATTAACACCCACATTTCAACAATTTGTATTCAGTCCCACGTAATAAAGGTATTTTTTTATCGTGCGGGAAATTCCCACGAATACCTCCAACGCCGGAGCCGGAGGGAGAGATTATCGCACCCCGGCTGACCCATGGCCATCTCTCTCGATCTGATCTAGCCCTTTTCGGGTGAGCCTATTGCCATATTCCGGGCCCTATTGTTGACTCGAGCCATGTATCTGGGGCTGAGTCTGGGCTGTAAATATCTTATCATCTACATTAAAACGTTATCCTGATTGCATCCGAGGCCAAGATGCCCTTAGAGCTCAGGGTCCGCCTTCCGGCTCTTCCTCCTCCACTTCGCACGATCTTGGGCGTCCATGGTAGTGAGACCATTTGCACGCATGTCACTCTCCACGACGTCAAGCCAGTACTTTTTACGCCTACCCCTTCTGCCGAGATCGGGTGAGGGCGCCATTGCCATGCATTTGTTACCCGTGTAGCCTGGCTGTTGCCGCAGTACGTGGCCCCACTGGCGAAGGCGAGTCTCTTGCATTATATCTGCGATAACCTGCTGCCACCGAGGCGAGAGTTCCAAACGTGACTCCGTACATCCACCGCAGCATTTTTATCTCCGTGACACGCAGCTCCTGCTTGTGTCGTGTCGCTCCAAAGGCGGCCACGCCTTACAGCCGTGTAAAAGGACAGGCCTAATAATCATCTTATAGACCTGCGTCTACAACCTGACTGGCATTTTAGGATGGTTCGCATGTGATGCTAATCATTTCCCGCCACTTTTTTGCGTTACGGGTACCGTAACCAAAACCGTCGTGGACATGCCCAAACTCCCCACACACTCACCACCCACATGACCGTTTAGTTCACCACCCAGAACAATTTTCTACGACAAAGACTCTCCCCGGGTATAACCTTGCAGTTTGCTACCTTGCCAATGCTGTGACGTGCCCCCTGGGCTTATAGATGATAATCCTAAATAAATAAATAAATCGGATTCCTTTTGGAAATACGTGTTCAGCATGGCAAGGTCAGCAGCTGCACAAGTTCTGAGGATGTGCTCGCCCTCTTGGTTACGGCTACCGTAACTAAACCGCCGTGGACACGCCCAATCTCCTCACACTCACCCACATGACCGTTAAGTTCACCACCCAGAACAATTCCATGTGACAGTGGAATGCCACTAAGCACTTCCCCGGCTTTGGTTCAGCAGACCAACTCCCTCGCGCGACGAGTCAACTTGCCGATGTTCTACGTTACGAAGCGGAGTTTTCGGGGATCGCGATTTCGGCCTATCTTCATTAGCCGTGCCCGGCTCAGGCATGGTAGCCCTCGCTCACTTGGCACAACAGGCGGGCCATCCTCCCATATTCACAAGAATGTTAAAAACATCGTATGATACACGTTTTTGTTGATGATTACCGTCCTTGGATCTCACCTAACGGCTCGGTTCTCAATGTCGCCTCAGCGATAATCACCAACTTTACACACTTGTGCCATAGTGTACCTACTATGATAGTGATGGAAACGGTTTACTAACCATCATATTGACATTGTACTTTATTTTTGAAATTACAATTTTATCTATAAGTGTACCTACCTTCTTCCTCCTAGCATTAATCCCAGTAGCCTCCGAAGCTTTCAACTTGGAGTCCGGGGTCCGTTTCATCAGTCTTACTTCGATATTTCCATGAAGAGACTGTCATCTGACCTCCACAACCCAAAGGCGATATTAGACATCATCAGTATACATGAGCAACAATGGAGGCTGCTCATGTGAGTCTGGTGCTGTCGGAAAAAACAACCAATACCAAGCTGAACAGGTGAGGACTAAATACTGATTCTTGGTGTACCCCGACGGTGATGGGGAAGGTTTTTGTGTCGCCAACAGCGGAACGAACCACGGAACCAGAATCGTGATACATGTCTCGGATGGTGGCAATGTAGGCCTATGGGATTCTATTGGACCGCATTTTTTTATTGTTTAACTAGCTGTCGCCTGCGGCTCCGCCCGCGTGGATGACGGTTATCGCGAATCGGGGTATGAAAAATAGATGTTGGCCGATTCTCAGACCTACCCGATATGCCCACAAAATTTCATGAGAATCGGTCGAGCCGTTTCGGAGGAGTTTGGCAACGAAAACAGTGACACGAGAATTTTTTTTTTTTATATAAGATAAGATTAGTCTCAATCGTGTTACTTAGTAAAGTTTAATGAAAGGATAATGTCAAAAAAAAACATTACTTAAAAAAAGCACATGGCGTCAAGCGCGTGCTTTATTGTTGTGATGTTGTTTTTATGAAATTATCCTTTCATTTAGCTTTACTAAAACGATGGAGATCAGTATCAAAAAATTATAAAGGTGCCTTTGGCTTCGGGAGCGTCCCCCTTACACCCGGTCACGGTAATACTGTCATGGTAGTGTGCTCATAATGTGTTAGAGCGTTTTCACACTCATCCGATATCCGATATCCGACATCAGATATCGGAGGAAGTCAAATGTATGAGATATGTGTCTGTCTTTCACATTGTCCGGCCCGATATCGGTTATCGGAGCCAACACCACTGTTATGGCCAGATATCGGAACTCAAATAAACTGAAATAGCGACTGCAAGCAATTTTCGACCTTAATGACATTTTCTGAATAACATGTCTTTTCGCTTTAATTGATGATGCTGATCAGAAATACAAGAAAAAACTCAATAGCATGTCATGTCAATAAGGTCGACAATTGCTTGCACTATTTTTTCTTTTTTTTTCATCCCTAGCATCCTAACTAGTCTACGCTTTCAATTTTATCGGATAAATATGAAAACCGCACAAGGTGTCGGCTATCGGTTGTCGGTTATCGGCGTCCGACACCGATATCGGATATCGGATGAGTGTGAAAACGCTCTTAGTCAGTACCACCGAGCACAGAATATGATTAAGTCCTTCTCCATGGTCAGTACTAAGTAATTATTTTTAGCTTTGATTTTTACCAAACTTTATATGCCATAACGATTTTTTTCTGTTGCTATGTTTTGTGTAATTTTATTGTAGGTAAATACACAATGGCCGCTATAGGTACATTAATTTAAGCATGAATAATATAAATAAAAATATACTTAGAGCATTTATGACGTTTAACGAATTAATTTTAATTTAATAACGCTTAAAGAATGAAAAATAATCGCATTCTTTAATTGAAATTATTTCTACTTACTAAGTACCTAACCAATTTAAGTTCTGAACTAAAATTAATTGTTAACTTCAGTCAGTGGCAGACAAAGTCTAAACTCATACAATTTACAAGTACGGCTTCTACCATTCATTTAAGAATTCTACGAGTATGAAAAGCGCCTTTTGGTTTCATTTTATAATTGAAATCAAGAAGTTTTATCTGAAATTGTGTTCTCAGCGAGATGTGATCTCGTTGAAAATACAATTGAATTAAATTTTCTAAATTAAATACCACTGTTAGATATATTATTTTTTCGACATTGCAAAACACGGAATAAATTGACGTTTTCAGTTATTTAGATAACCATACTTAGGACTAGTATAATAGATGTTTGGTTAAATTACTAATTACTGAAGGCTCTATAATACATAATTTGGTCGGCAGTATTAGTACTAGGCAGGCGTCTACTGTTGCAATATCCCAATAACCAAACTGAACTTAATAAAAAAAAGTCTCATGGACCTAAAGTCGAGGCTAGCGGTAAGGCCCATCATGGGGGAGTGGCTAGAGAGGCCACACGGGAGCCTCTCGTACCGTCAGACGCAGATGATAACCGGGCACGGTTACTTCGGGCGGTATCTGCATCTGATGGGTATTGAGCCAACGCCCGAGTGCCATCACTGCGACGCGAGCGTGGACTCGGGGCTGCACACGCTCACCGAGTGTCCGGCGTTTGAGACGCCGAGGCGGGAGCTTGTGCAGGCCCTGGGGGTGAGAGTGCTCACGCTCTCCACCCTGCTCGCGGCGATGGTCCGCTGCGCGGATGCGTGGGCGGCCAGCGCCTCTTTCTGCGAGCAGGTCATGCTCGCGAAGGAGACAGCAGAGCGGGCGCGGCGCGGTGAGCGAGAAAGACTCGCTGACATCGCTGCTCGCGCCCGAAGGCGGCTCGGGCGTCGGAGGGCGCTTACAGACCTCCGCCCCCCATGAGCGCGGGCCTGAGGGTGACGGGTGGAGCCACCCGTCACCCTAGCAGAAGCAGGCCACGGCGGCGGCGCGCATCGTAGGACGATGCGCGCCTCCCCACACCGGGGTTGAGTCGGGGACGGCGTGGTCCCCACCTCCCGAGGAGGGCCAGACCGAAAGGGATGGCCCTGGGTCAGCCGGGGTGCGAGGGATATGTCGAAAGACAACCTCACCTTCGGCCTAGCACCACGACCCACAGACGGCGTGCGGTTTAGTCGGTTCGAGTCCGACATAACCCACCCCTCCGGCTCCGGAGGGGCGGGTATCCGTGGGGATTTCCCGCACGTAAAAAAAAAAAAAAAAAAGACCGAATTATAAATTATAATAAAGCCCAGAATATAAATTTTATAATTGAGTCAAAAAACAAATGCAGAGCCACTTGGACTGTAATTATTAACAACTAGCTGTTGACCGCGGCTCCGCCCGCGTGGATGTCGATTATCGCTTTCCCGCTTTTCTGTTGAAATTTTTCCTGAATTTTCTTTGCTATAAACCTCACGGAGCCCGAGACCTTTCGAACGAATGCAAAACCATGGAAATCGGTTCGTGCGTTCTGGAGTTATAACGTCAGGAAGGAAAACCCGACTTATTTTTATATTGTAGATAAATTAAATGTAGGTACCTGAAGACGAAAATAACTACATTGTGGCTAATGCTTATGTTATCAGTAATCCTTCCCGATTAACTAATGGCTTCTTCAACTTTTATATAAATCAAGTTACTAAACTAAACCGAACAACCTACTACTATAAAATAAGCTCATCTTATTACTCGTGAAGTTTACTTTATTCCTTCTACCATAAAAGCTCACTGGTCACATACACAAACTTGTATTTTACAAAAACAGCGAAAGGACGCCTCGAATCGTCTTGAGCGCCCAAAGTGATATCATCCGTGAAATAAACGGTGTTGCCACCTTACAAAAGTGTTGCTAAAGAAGCAAAACCTATTCGGCCTCATGCCATTTTTTATATAAATCGATGAAATACTAACCCTACTAACTAAACTAAACCTTAACTACGCTAGTACTATTATTTATTCTGTGCCTTAACTCAATGCAAACTACCCTAGCAATCATCTTAATTCCATGTTTATGCCCGCATCATTACCAACTGACAAACGTAAAATATTAATGAATCTCAAATTATTGCTGTTGTATTGTTTTTTTAAAAAAAAAGAATATTAGCAACCGAAATTTTCGAAATTACTAATATTCCCTCTAACCCCTCCAACTAAGCTAAATTACTTGTGCTATAAGTGGGTTCACGTCGGTAGTGTAATGGCCAGGATTCGAACCCGGGACCTCTCGATCGTAAAGTCGACCCCTTAACCACTAAGCTACCGACGCTGCTGTTGTGTTAAATTTAAGCTTCTTCGCCAGGCTAAATAGTGTTACCCTAAAATAAGAACATGCCATCCTGTCTACCTGTATTTGCAATTTATGATAAATAAATAAATATAGTATTCTTATCACTACATAGTATAAAACAAAGTCGCTTTCTCTGTCCCTATATCCCTTTGTATGCTTAAATATTTAAAACTAAGCAACGGATTTTAATGCGGGTTTTTTAATAGATAGAGTGATTTAAGAGGAAGGTTTATATGTATAATACATGTTTAATATTGTAGAGGGTGCAGCGGGAAAGGGATCTGACGCCACGCGGGCGGAAAAATATTGGCGGTTCGCCGGGTCAGCTAGTTGTATATATATATATATATATATCACTTAAACGAACTAGGATGGCAAGGTTACTTAGTAACAATATAAATATCAGTTATGGTATGCGTTTCACATTCATCCGTTATCGGTGTTGGACGCCGATAGCCGACACCTTGTCCTGTTTTCACATTTATCCGATAAGATCGGCCCGATTCGGTCATTTGCTCAAAAGCACAGACTAGTTAGGGATGCTAGGGATGAAAAAAAGTAATGAAAAAGAGTGCAAGCAGTGTCCTCCGATATCGGATATCGGACAATGTGAAAACGCTCTAACACGTAGGTTCTATCTACTTATACCTATCTACCTACGCCCGTCACGAGACAGTCAAAAGTGTTCATAAAAAGCTTAGATACAAAAAGAACAAGCCAGCTGATGAAACTATTATCCAGAAAAATCAAGAGGCTTTTCATAAAAGTGATAACAGGCCACTGCCAATTGAACAGGCACCTGAAACTAATACTGATCCCAGATGCCCGAAGTGCATGGACGCCAAGGAAATCAGCATCCACCTGCTGGCCGAATGCCCCATGCACTCGCTGAAAAGATGGGAAATCATGGGAACGGACGAACTAGATCTGGAAGACATTTCCAATCTGAGAGTGGAACAGATCGTAAGTTTTTGCAAGGGAACAGGTAGGTTTGACGAAACGCCGTGATTGCCGGACACCCCTATCCCTTACAGGAAAACTAGGGGAAATGGGAATGGGTGAAATGGCCCACACCGGAGGGCAGATCACCCGTCCGGTCGTAGCGTCCCCTGCTGGCAGCAAGTAAGTAAGTATGTACCTACGTATAAGTTTAATTTTCAGGGTTTAAATGACATCAAATTAATTAAATTGGAAGAAATATACCACAATACTGGTATTTTTGAAGAAAAAATAAGTAACTATATAAAATATTTAATTGTTTGAAATAGCTTTGCTCAGAACTGAATTATGTAAGTAAATGTTTGAATTTCAAGACATAACTAAAGTATAATAGCTTTCTTAATATTCACGTTCGCAATGTTGAAACAGCCAATGTCGTCTAGAGGTCTTGGGCCAGGCCTCAGCTTGAAATATAGCTTTATATCTTGCACTTTACCGAATTATCAGACGTTATAATATGTACTGTAATATCACAGAATAAATTATTGCTATCAGAGAAAAATAATAATGAGAAAATGAAGCTTTTATTAAAACATTTTTGAAGTTCCATACTAGTGTAACTTACTTGCTCGGCGTCGTAGAAGATGACATGCGTGCTAATGGCCTCAATACCATGGATGCCCTAGACCTAGGGCGGGGCTGACGAGAAGATTGAACTCACAGTATCTGATTTATGATTTTTTACTTCAAAAACAATAGTGAGCGTTCTCTCGGTTTTTGTAGAGCGCTCTCTCTATAATGATCATCGACATTTAAACGTTATCCTGATTGCATCCGAGGTCATCTCGACCTGAGAGGTCATCTCGAGCTCAGGGTCCGCCTTCCGGCTCTTCCTCCTTCACTTTACACGATCTTGGGCGTTCATGGTATTGAGACCATTTGCACGCATGTCACCCGGCACGACGTCAAGCCAGGACTTTTTGGGCCTACCCCTTCTACCTGACCCGGCGGGGGCGCCATTGCCAGGCATTTGTCGCCCACGTAGCCTGGCTGTTGCCGCAAGACGTGGTCACACCAGCAAAGGCGACTATTTCTATCAACGTCAGATTTATAGTTTTGACCTTTCTAGTGAAGTTAAAACATTTACATTTATAAAATATTAAAACTGTACATCTTCAATAAAAATACTTGTACTATTCCACATTATTTATTAAAATCCTTGATAATGCCGTAAGGCGAAACCGGTCAGGATTTTAATAAATAATGTGGAATAGTACAAGTATTTTCATTGAAGATGTGTAGCAAGTTCCACCAAGTGCCATCAATCAACAGTATAAGCAGAATAAAACTGTAGCTTGGCTTTTCACTACTCTAAAAAATACCAATCTGTAGATGAGCCAAAGCAGTTCATAGACTAATCAATATTTTAACTTTATTTTCTCTCTGACACAACTACTACAAAATTCAATTCGTGTTTAAATAGATTTAATTACGTAGGTACCTACTCACTTAACAATAATTCAAATTATGTCAGTAAGCACTTTTAAATTAATTTCCTAGTAACTGACATGGGTAGGTACAAAGGGAGAATACAAAATTCAATCAACAAAACGCTAACAAGAACCCTTGAAAATCTCATATCTCCATAATTAAAAACACGTTTTTGCAGCAAACTGTCTGACGATCAAATGGCGCAAATGAAAAACGGATCAATTTGCGAACTGGACTTTCCCGCTACGAAGAGCTACGAAATTAACTGTAGCTAGTTGGTAATTACGCCACTACTATCGCCAAACGTCGGCTGAACGGACTGAACAAGTCTGAACAACTCAGTACCGCGTGAGCTGTCGTACGGAGTGGTTGTGTCGCTCGTCCGCTCGATTTCCCCGCGTATTTACGTTCGCTGTCGTTCAACCTCAAATCCAATTAAAATACGAGTCAGTGACCGTTACAATATAATAAGATAATCGGTGTTTAGTAATGAATATGTGGTTGGGTTTGTTTGTTTTCGGTAGAAAATGTTCTTGAAGGATATGAGTTTGGAAAAATGTTGAGGGCGTCCCGCGCGCGATGTGTGCTCGTAGGATTGCTGTGGTTTATTCTGTGGTTCTGCGATGTAGATGGACTTATAGGTATGTAATCAATAATATCCATACTTCTATATCTGCAAATGTTCTAAATACACGGACGAATCTGTTTACGGTGAGACTCCTAAAGCCTAAATAGATTGTGACAAAATTTGATGTAGAGATAAGTTGTGACCTGAACAACAGGATAGAGACCTCATATTTTTGAAAAAAATCTGCGCTTAAGGGTTTTCACGCGGACAGAACCGCCGGAAACATCTAGTAAATAGTCAAAATATTGGATATTTAAGCTGTAGAATAGTACCCATTTATTAGTATAGGGTATTTACATACCTAGTTGTTTACATTGGAGCTTACAGGAATACTAGTGTGTGTACGTGTGCGCAACCATTGTCAGTTGTTTCTAACGAATAGATTAGTCTTCGGTTGAACAAGCTACAATTAGACAGTTACAGCAAAACAACAATATTAAGATGATAGTTGAAAAGTTTTTTTTTATAAATTAGACTTTATGGCCTATATTCTTGAATGTAACTCAGCTGAATCGCGATTCATCCGAAAGAAAATTGTATAGACAATCTGCAAGACAACCTGTTAAACTTGTCAATATGTATACAATCTTTTCCCACTTAAACCGAGGTTCAGCTGAGTAACATTCTAGAATACGGGCCTTAAATTCGGTTCACACAAATTAATAAACCAGACTTAAAAGAAGAAGAAATAATTGAAGCATCAAGCATTTGCAGTCAATGTCCAGGTGTGTACAGATAAAACCAAATTAGTGTCTAATAAAGATGATAATTAATGAATGTCTAAGGAAAGGGCTGCCATATACGATGTTCTAAACAAAAAACTGCTAGGCCGTGGCTACAACTACAAGCTGCAACCAGGTCAAAATACGCGTAAATGTGTTAATTTCCATTTCGTTTCAGTGTGTTATACATATATTGAATAGTTTGCAGCCGCATTAAAGTTAATGTGAAAAATAGGCAATATTTTAATGATACACACTTATAGTAAACAGATATGAAGTGGAAAAGCGAATTAACAAACATATGGTAGAATTCCTTACAGCAAGATGCACTGAACACATAAAAAAAAGCTTTCCTTAGACTTCATGTGGAAGGCGGAGGGCTGAATGATTGCATGTCCAGCAGTGGACTGCTGTAGGCTAATTGTGTATCATGTCTAAAACATGCTCTTATATATAAACATGAAATTGGATTGGATGAAATTCATCTTTTATGTTATGATTTATGATGAATCTACTATTAAACAATAAACTTGAGATTGGCAATAAGTTTCAAAGGAGAGCTAGCCTAAAGAATAGTATCCACTAGGTAACATTGTTGTGCGTCATATTGCGCTACATTGTTGGACAACATTGCACAATAAAGTCTCGCAACAACGCGGAAGAACGTTGTCCATTCACTCATGATCCGTCGTCGAACTTAGAACAAGCCGCGCGTCATGTTGCGCGTCAGATGAAAACATCGCGTGTGTTGCTTAAAATGTAGTTGATAGGCTTAAGTACCTACGGTCACATTGACTGGCAGGGTGCTTTTAATACTAAGATCTTTTTAAGTTTTTTGCTGGTCAAGATTTATATGATTTAGAGACTGTTCAGATGGCTGGCACTGCTGGCAGCCAATCGCGTTGCGAATTATCTTGAACATCTTGCCAGCATTGTGGTAGTTCCCTTCTCTCGTTAGTGAGAAGTAAACTGTTTGAATATCGTAATAAAAACTTACGGTATAATCCTTATTAATCCTGCCTAATCACGCATTCATGTAGTTACACTCACAGCAAGTAATCTGTTAGTCTAGGCGCCTTTATGCTTATCTATGCTAATGAGGTTTTAGTCGCAATATCTGGAATATGAAGAGGAATAATTTATGCGGATACGTGCAGCGGGTAATGGATTACTTACTCGTATTTGAAAGTAGAGAAGATATATTTTAATGATTTCGTTTAGGGTTACTCATAAACTTGTACCTACACCGAAGAATCTTATGATCGTTTCCCAGAACGCAATCCAGGTAGCAACACACCGGGAAAACATAATTTTCTCAAACATGCTTGGAAATGTGAACATTATTTTGACAACCTTCTTCGAGATAAATCGAAATTGCTATACATGCGAGCAGCGGCCGGCAAAAGTTGTATGAAAATCCATATCTGTCGTGTTTTAGCGGCCAAATAAATTACTATGTAAACTCATATCTGTCGTGTAATTTAAAAATGGAACCATCTTTTACTCCGAACCATGGCAACCAGGAGGTAACTTATCCAAGGCATTAGGTATTTAAATACAGAACTGGCTTGCAGATAGAATGCTGTTTATTAAGAAAATAAAAGAAAAGAAACATTTCGCCGCGTGAAAAATTATTATTGTTCGTTGTTCGTCATTGATTTTGAAAAGTAGGTAACTAAAAAGTTCTGCCTAGATACTACTAAGTTTTAATTTACACGCATTGTTTGAGAAAAGCACTATACAAGCCTTGGCCACAACTGAGCGTTGCCGGACTCCGTAATGCGTGCCTCGGCTGCGCCTCGGCCCGCATACTTCACGATCGTCCGGCAACACTACAGTTGGCGGCCGCGGCAGTAATGTACTATTACTTAAGTTTAAAACTACCGTCAAAAGAAGCAGAAGAATCCGTTCTGGATTTTGTCGTATGGACGACGAATTATTGAAGAGTGGATTTTTCTTATTTTTACCGTTTGGACCTGATTGCTTCTGAGGCTTTCATCTCGGAGCCCGGGGACCGCTTACTCCTTTTGTTTTGACTTTTACTATTTCAATGAGAGCGTTTGACCTTCCGACACCGAGAGGGAAGCTTTCGCCAGAGCTTCGTCGGTCAATCAATTAAGCGTCGGTAGCTTAGTGGTTAAGGAGTCGGCCTTAGGATCAAGGGGTCCCGGGTTCGAATCCTGGCCATTACTCTACCGACGTGAACCCACTTCTAGCACAAGCAAATTTAGCTTAGTTGGAGGGGTAAGAGGGAATATTATTAATTTCGGTTGCTATGATCTTTAAAAAAAATTACAAAACAGTGTAGCGGCTTATAGGTGAGATTAGCTTGGTTCCGAAGGAATTGGCGGAGCCTTTACAGCTGGTTAATCTGCCGGGCCGTTGTATTTAACAGAGTTTTTCTGTCATTGGTAAAGTCATGCGTTCACTACCTTGTTTAAACTGTAGAGGCTGTGCCTGCCCATTACCCTCCTCTTCATCTTGTTTTCATTTTCTTCTCTTTCTATTCGAGTCAATAAGGGCAATATTACATAATCTTAGAACAATATCCTATTTATTTCCTCTTCATATACAGCTTACCTTTACGAAAAATCGTCTCTAATTTACAGGCAGATACTCGAATAGATACACACACACACACACACATATACACAAGAAAAAAATTATACGTCTTATGTGTTATTATTTCTTTAGAACCGTAGTTTTTATTAGTTTAGAATCTCTTCGTATTTTAAGTAGTTTTGGATCTCCTGTTGCTTGAACTATTGGAACTTCGCCACGAAACTCTCCTATTTCTATTACATGTCCTGCTAACTGACTGATCATTTCATTTTTTTTCATTCATTTGGACACACCTTGGCTCCCATAAAAATGATATATGATAGTCAAGGTCGCGCTGCCAATCAATTTCGGCCATATTGATTAAAAAGCCCGCGCTTTTCTATTCTTTACGGTATTTTGTACAATTGATTTCATTCGTGATGTAGGGTTGTTTCGCCTGTTCGCGTCCATTTAGTGGAGTTTGCAAGTTTGACGGCGATAATAAAAATGCCCTTGCACTAATTTCTATGAAAAATTTGTGTAATGTATTCATTAGGTATATAGTCTATTTTAAGATTAACTTTCAGTTTTATTGAAAACATCTTGTGTTTTCTTTTTAAATAGATAAACTTCAGAATTAGGCGATTTACCCACTTCGCGTCCACAAAATCCAAATTGCGTCCACTCGTGGACCATTTTGCGTCCAGCAGTTTAGAAAAGGAATATAGGGGTGATATTTTTAAGAATTTGTAAAGAAAAATTATATTTTAACAATTTCTTTATTTAAGAATATAAATATTAAAAATCAACATCATTATCATTAAAAATCACTAAAATAAATAATTCTACATAACAGTGGTTGAACTTAAAATTAGGCACTTAAGTAGTGGGCAAATAGTGATTGAAACTTTCAGATTAAACAGTAATCAGTTCTGTTAATTTTACCCTACTTACTTACTTACTTTCAGCGAGGGACGCCGCAGACCGGACGGGTGATCTGCCCTTTTATGGGGGCCATTTCACCCAATTCCCCTATTCCTCCTATTTGGAGGCTAAGAAGTGCCCGGCAATCACGGCGTTCCGTCGAACCTACCTGTCTCTTTACAGAATCTTACGATCTGTTCCACCTTCAGATCCTCGAGGTGTTGTTCTTCTAGGGTATCCGTCCCCATGTTTTCCCATCTGATCATTGAGTACATGGGGCATTTGGTGGAGACTGGTTTCCTCCTCCTCGATGCACTCTGGGCATTTGGGGTCAGTTTTCCACCCTATAAGTGTCAGGTGCCTATTTAGTCGGCAGTGTCCCGTTATCACTTCTTCGACCAGCCTCATGTTTCCTCAGGAGAGTTTTAACAGTCGGATTGTTTTCTTTGTGTCAATGCTTTTGATGGAGATCTTCGACTGTCTCATGACTGGCGAGGACTTCCATCTTCGATTGGCTTCCAGCACTGTGCTTCGGCTGATGACTCCCTTTGTTATTTTATGGGCAATAGGTAGTCTGGGCTCAGTGCCCACCTGATCTCCATCAGCTCCCTTTCTTGCCAGTTCGTCCACCGTCTCATTGCCCATGTTGCCCTCATGTCCGGGCACTATTATATACTATATTATAATTATTATTGGCTATATTGGCTATATTAAAGCAACAAAACAATACAACAATTTCTACGGTTGCCTGGAAGAGATCGCATTTAGCGATAAGGCCGCCCATTGTGCATTTAATAATAGATGCTGTAATCCGTACTACTGTCTCTTGTAATTTAATGTTGGTAATAAAGAGTTATCTATCTATCTATCTAACAATTTGGATATTATTTGCCTATTTGTCTTATCTATTTATTCTTCTCTTGAGTTTCATTTAACGCTTTTTTAAATCTTCTTCTATGTGTATTCTCTTTTCCTTCTTCTTTCTTCTCTCTGAAGTACTCATCCTAAATGAAAAAAAGTATGAAAGAAATTACTCATTTCAATAAAAAAAATAGAAATAAACACGTGGTATTAATAAAAATATACAATAATAATAAACAATACATGTTACATTATTTTTACAAGCAAGTATTCAACAAAATATAGTGGACGCAATGTGGTTTATTATTATCCCCTGTAGGTATCGTTTGCGTCCATTGCGGACGCAAAGTGGAAGTTTTGTAAAATTCGATGTAGTAATTCGCGTCCAGCTTATTTTATTCGTTACATATAAAAAACATAAGCAAATTCTTAATTAATATTATTCCTTTTTTCATCATAAAAGTATAGAAACAGCTATGTATGCTAAAATTCACATAAAATAATAAAAAACTTACCATCAAACGCGCCACTGCTCACTAATTTTTAGCTAAACATCGCGAGCGTACGCGCTTCCTTGTTGAAGAGCCGAGATTACTTATTTTTTTAAACGGGATTGGTTTGATGCACAGAACTTTTGTCCATGTGTACGTGCCTCTTATACATTGAGGTATAAGCGGTAAAGACTTTTCATTTGATTGGTGTGTTAGTTGACTTATTTTCGAAGATTTTCAAAGGAAGATCCGCAAAATGGACGCGAATTGGGCGATGGACGCGAACAGGCGAAATGACCCTATTTCGCGAGCTGGCCGCGCCTGTACCTACGTAGGTAGCTGTAGCTACAGTCGCACGCAACTATTGAATAATAGAATGGCTCTTTCATTTATTGTGGTTGTAAATAGTAAATTGGAGTAAATGGATACGTTTTATGTTGTTGTAACTTATTGAAATTGGTAGCTGGTTGCTGTTGCTACCTGTACCTAGGTATGTACAGGGTACAGTTAGCAACACATATACTAAATAGTAGTGTTAACCAAATAGATATAGCTATCTACCTATAGTGATTTCTCATGTTTAGAATCTTCTACGTGTTTCCAAAAACAGCTGTCTCCATATTAAGAACGGTATAGTTTATTAATTTTAAATGTATTTTACATTTTGCCATTGAATTAAACATTTAGCTAAAATAAAAAAATATACATAATTACTAGCTGTCGCCCGCGGCTCCGCCCGCGTGGATGTCGGTTATCGCGAATCGGGGTATGAAAAATAGATGTTGGCCGATTCTCAGACCTACCCGATATGCCCACAAAATTTCATGAGAATCGGTCGAGCCGTTTCGGAGGAGTTTGGCAACGAAAACTGTGACACGAGAATTTTATATACATAATTATCCACAAATTTGTTCCAAATATAAAAGTTCAATATTGAGTATCATCGCGGGTTTAAAATTCGAACAGGCGACGACACATTTGACAAATAGCTCCAACCCTCCGCTCGCCGCTGCTGTTATAATTTCGGACGAATTCTGCGCAGATGATTATTTCATACACAATTATGACATGCTGCCATTAATCCGCCGAGGGTTATATTTTTTATATCGCGTACGCGAACAATTCGCAATCGATATTGGTAGGGAGAAACATCTATTGTATTGAATGAATACGATCCGCACATTCATTGGCAAATCCCACAAACATTTCACTATTCATCTAGGTTATTGTAATTGCGTACGAATACACAGTTACATTGGAATTACAATTCTCATACTTCTGTGACCTTAAAAATATTTATATTTGTGTTACGCGTTTTTCTAAAAAAACTTAATATTTTTTTTTTAAATTTAATAACTGTTTTTTTCTAACTTTTCCCATGGGTAATACAAAAAAGGAACTATATAATTTTACCCATACATAGATTTTCAATGCTGCCAGAAAACAAAAAACATCTTAGCCATAGCCATCAGTCAGTCGTCACAGTCCTCAGGAAGTATATCGGTATTAATAGCTGTGGTATTATACTGCCACACGTTTTAGAAGTTACAAAATTATTTGATGACATTAGGAAAATAAATTTCAAATTGGCGGTAATGAAATTTTAAAAAATATCTCCTATATCTAAAGATAAGTTTATTCTAAAGCTCAAAATCTTTCAAGTAATAACATAATAAATAACTCTTAAGTCCGCCTTAAGATGTAATACGTCACACCAAAATAAACCGATATAAATTTACACTGATCCACGTTTCACTTTTACATAAAAGCTGATAACTTGATTGTTATAAAAATGTCATCAAGGTGTAGTTCTGGGAACTAATCTCGGTTTCTGGCGACACAATTGGCGATCTCCACGTAAATGGTCTAAGAATAGTTTTGGGTTTATACGACTGATATTCTATGTTCAATCAACGCTTGGAAAATGCACGTTTTGCCACCTTGCCGTGCTATAAAACTTGGGTTTTTTACCAACACACGTACACATAAAATCCTGATTAATTGAAACGGCGCGTGAAAAGGGAACACGGGAACTTTGAACAATATCATATTAACGTCCCCTAGTTATAATGATTAAAAATATGCCTTTCTTTTGTATTTGCATGATGATAGAACGGGTTCATTACTAGTATTAAGGGTTAATAATATCTAGACAAATATTTTTAACGAAGTGCTAACCTGCACTTAAATAATCAATATACATTTTAAACGCAAAGATTTTTGTGAAACAGTTTTTCTATCCTCATTTTCGAAGTTAATATTAAATTGCTAAAAGCTGAATTACGTTTATAAAAGCTATATTACTATGCTAAATTGCTATTAAGTTGTAGGGTTAACATCATAATTCACGATACTGACATGTGTGGGTGTGTAGATGTCACATACTCGATTGAGCATGGGCATACTTGTCTCTTTTCACTATTTTTGAAATGTTATAAACTAATCTTGATCTTATTTGGGAGCGGTAGCCATAAAACCCTTAAAGTGTCGTTCTTTTACTAGCAGGTGGCTTGGGTGCCGATGATCTGAAGGCCAATTTTATTATGAAAAGATATTCAAAATTCAGTCCCGATCGAATTACAAACTTCCAAATGTCAACCTATTTTTTTCATTGACATCATGATCCTTTGGTCTTTTGGTGTTGACCTATTATACTGTTCTATACCTGATTATATTATGTTATCTGTGACACCTGTATGGTATCTAAATATGTGTAAAAAGTAGAGTGTTTTGTTTTCTAGTTGGTTCTTAAGTAATTATGTTGAGGGTACAAAATTATTCAAAAGGGTACAATTCCGTTCGTCGTAAATAACAGTATAATTACTTCCCATGGTGATGGGGGCGTAAATAAATAATTTGTACGATTTCAATTTCACCTTCTCTCAGTGACCGTTAGTAATTCAACCCTTACAGCATTCGTAACCCCATGAGAGAAGGGAACCTGAGTTTTTTATAAGGTCGTTAGTCTTTGACAAAAATATATTCAAACATAAGTAACTTGTATTAATGGATAATATTTAAAAATCCTGCTCTGGTGAAGGTATATTTCAGAAAAGTTGTTCAGAGATTGTTCGGAGGTAGAGGTACATTTCGTCAGATGTTCCGGCCCCGCGTAATAGGAGACGAGCCTATTACCGTTGATAAAGCATTTTTACTGACTTTGATCATTTAAGTTAAAAATTCTGAAAAAGAGCTGAAAGAAATTGAAGCCATAAATTGTGAAACACTCACACTTATGGTCACTGCGTCGCTGCGCCTCGGAGGCTCATCCGCGTTTCCACCGCCCGCCACAATATATATGGTATTGAACGCCAAAATGCATGCGGTTCCCTGCAGAGTAGAATAAAGGAGCCACCCCACTCGATGCACTAAATGTCATCTAAATTCATCTATCGTTTTTTGCTTAACAAGTAAACCAACTCAATTTCGCATTATAATATATGGTATTAGAATAGAGATGAACACTTGAACAGTAATTATCCAACTTTGGATTTGGCACATAGCTACACAGATGGTTTTAACTACTCTGTAAAGGTACCAGAGATATATCTTCTTACTCTTCTTCCCAACGTGTAATATCAAAAGCCTGCTACGATTTTCAATGCCGTGACATTTACGATCATTAATCATTCGACAGCAGAGCAACCCTGTTAAGGTAATATTACACACCTTGATGTGTTACCATTGCTGTTAAAACGGTACGATTTTAGGGTGCAATGATTAATCGATCTCTCGATACCCTCTCTATTCGAATAGTTGCCGCCACATGATGTTATTCGATAACGAACTATTCGATTTAATTTTATGACTTTTTTCTAGACTTTTATGACGCGGTATTTAAGTGTTAATCTGATTATTTTGAGCGACTTTCTCATCAAAAGAGTTTTGTATGATAAGGAGGGTTACTTTATTTGGAATTATAAGAATTATTTACTTGTTTAATTATATAAGATTGAAGTTTTAAAATAATAACTATGCAATATTCAGACTTATGGCAGCGGAATGAGAGCCTGTCTAAAGAAATTTAAGACGAATGTTAAAATTCTGTACGAGAAATATTAAAGTGATTTCTCAAGCTCGCTGAAAATATAATACGACAGGAAAGTTCCATTTGTAACAAATGGATGACATTTGTTTTTCAAATGAGAAGGAATTTTGATCGTTCACTTTTTAGAATGTATTTGAAAACATAAAAAGTAAAATCAGTTTTCTACTGAAGCCGTTTCACTGTTCTGTACCGGTCTTAGTATTCAAGAAGTATTTGCAAGCAATGCTGCCAAAGGTGTGATAGGTACCCTGGACTTTGTCCAATGGAAGTACGATAATATATAACGATTTTAAATTGAGTGTACTTTAAAATTGGACCACGGACCCAGGACTCCATCGTAGTGTTACAAGTAGCCACTACTGGCGCTCTCAAAAGCTGCTTAAAGCTTACTACCAATTATAAAGTGTCTGATCACTTCAGCTCTGAAATCTTTCCTAAAATAATCAACTAAATTATAAAATGTCAGTACTTAATTAACTTATCCTCTGAATATTGTACCTACGCTACCAGCAGGGTATGATGGCCGTTAAGTACCTACTAAGAGAACTTGACAGAGCTTGCGTGCTCTCTCTTTTTTACACGGCCGTTAAGTACCACCTTATCTACTACCTTATCAACTCAACTACAGATGACTAGACCGTTTTACTCTGTCAATATCGTAATATAGTTAATATGTCAAAACGGTCATCATAGCGTGCCGCAAGTATAAGTACCTAGTTAAAAAATCATTTGTTTTGTAAGCATCTAAGAACTTTTGATAGCGACTGTACCATAAACATTCAACAAATTTATTCATAAAAGACAACTCAGAGCCTGTTCTTTAATAATGTAATGTTTTGGTATAAATAAATAATTTAATCAACAGCTAAACACACTCAAACATCGTTGACCGATAAAAACTTGATGCATAGGCAATTTTACTCATCTCCAATGTCCGTGTTTATCAGGAAGTTCAAGAGAAATGGGTCACGACATGACTTGGTGGCGCTTGTGTGCACAGTTGTATACGACACGACATTGTAGCCGACGTCATTGTCTATAGGATGTTATAGAAATTAGTTGTGTTCTGGAGTAATAAGTTGCATTCAGGTCATAATGAAAACTTGTTAAACTTTACACCGCGTAAACGACGCAATATATTTATTGAACTTTCATAGCATACAGAGTTATACGGACCTTTGAAGTATGAAAATGTAATACACATGTATACTTTTAGACCACATATTGTAATTCGTTCTGCAGTATTGTCTGTAAAAACTTCTATCACTTGAGGGACAATTCTCGTAATAAAAATATGTTCAAAATTCAGTCCCAATCTAATCTCAATCTCCTAAATGACAAAAATGGTATTTTCATTACACAATTTTCAAGGAATTACATTGCCAATTTTGAACATTGAATCGAGACTTAATAATGAACAGAGTTTTATCATTTAAAATTAGAAGCATTTTGTACGAAGACATGGGGCACACTAATTTTGAACTTCGTGCTAATCGGAATATTTATATTTTTATATCGCTTACTAGCTGTCGCCCGCGGCTCCGCCCGCGTGGATGTCGGTTATCGCGAATCGGGGTATGAAAAATAGATGTTGGCCGATTCTCAGACCTCACATGCCCACAAAATTTCATGAGGATCGGTGGAGCCGTTTCGGAGGAGTATGGCAACGAAAACTGTGACACGAGAATTTTATATATTAGATATTTTTTGAAACATTGCAACCTTCTTAGTAATAAAAAAGAAATTGGCGGGAAATCATTTGTCAATTAGTTTTTATCACACATCAAAGTTTTACGTTCGCAACGAATATGGAATTAGGTCTGTCTCTTCCCAAGACTGTGCCGCTCGTCTTCAAAATACTTTTCAGTGAGAAGCACCTTGTTTGAGCACCGAGAGGCGATGGTTCGCTGAATTTGAGAAAGGTCGGGTTTCTATTCATGACGAATTTTGTCTTTATAATAACTGCCGTCAACGAAAACAATGTGGCCGTTACTGTTAAGCGGCTAATTGAAGAAAACCCGCGGATTTACTATGGGACAGTTCGAGGACTATTGAGAATTGGGATGAGCCAAAGATGGTATTCTACGATTTGTTTACTTGAGGGTGTTCGAAAAAGTTCGCGATAGACGACCAAAAAGCCACGTTCTCCTTCACCATGATAACGCTTCTTCACACACGGCCAATAAAACAAAGTCATTTTTAGCTTCCGAAAAAGTACAACTAGTCACCCATCCTGCACGTAGCCCCGACCTAGCACCATGTGATTTCTGTATAATACCCAAAATCGAAGATTTGATAAGAGGTGTGCACGCTCCCGGCCCAACACTCAACGCCAGACTTTTATCAGAAACAGAAACGGCGGGTGCGCTGAGTAAGGCCGGGAACTGCTGGGATTGCAGAGTCGTCACGGGCTGAAGCCTGAAGACACCTTCGGCGGGGTACCTCGGTCGATGTGGGCGAGCTGAGTGTGGGGTTCTTGTTGTTGAAATGAACACTTTTTAACAAAAATGTTGCAGAGTTTTATCCCGACTTGTTATTGGTACAAATTCTGTCCGACTACTGAGATGTTGTGCCAACATGGCACCTGTTTTTATATGATTCGATTGACCTTGAAATATAGGCACGCGTCTGTTTCTGACTACTTTTATCTGATTTGTCAGTTGCGTTTAACTAACTCGCTCAGTGCCTATGCGGCCTAATGAAAAATTCTGACGTGCCTCTATTTCCTTATATACTACTGCTATGTACATAGTTTTTATATTTCTACATTCTTATGCTAATGGGATTCAATATTAATAAGATTCATATAAGAAATCAACGATAAAATTCTTACGACTAAATGTAAACAATGGCAGTTTGCTTAAGACTATTTACATTAGTGCCCTATTTGTCTGTTAAAAATGTCTTTATTTATCACAAATACCTTATATACTAACTTATATACTATTTACCTATTCTATTACATCGTTATTTACCATATAAACACAAACACAAATTGTCTTTTGGTCTAGTCACTGCACTTTCGTGTCTTTGTTCTGCACATTCTCCCCCCGTGGGACGAAGTCGCACTCTTTCGGTGCAGAACTCGCAGCTAGCAGCACTATCAGCTTCCTCACCGGTCGTCGCAGCACTCCTCCCTTGGTCTGAAGGTCGACGGTCCGCGTCACGCCGTCAGGTCCGGGGTAGGTGGTGATGACTCGCCCACGCAGCCACATGTTGCGGGGCGCGTTGGGATCCACCAGCAAGACCAGGTCATTCTGGCCTATTGTGGGTCCACGTCCATCTGGCACACGACGATTCTGAAGCTCCGGCAGGTACTCACGGAGCCACCTGGCCCAGAAGAGGTCGGCCAGGCGTTGAGCTGCTCGCCAGCTGGACTTCGAGGCGCCATCCTTTTCGTCGAAGGCGCCCGGCTGCTGCACACCTCCAGGTCCTCCCAGCAAGAAGTAGGAGACCACCGGCAGGGCTTCTGAAAGTTTATCAGTTATCTTACCGTTGATTTGATGTACCTTCTCTTCCGAGTCTTCTGTATTTTCTATCTTTGAAGTGTCTTGCGGCCATGACTCTTCTGGTAGGTATAGGAACTCAGGACCTCTATACCAACGGTGCTGCGTGCTGAAGTCGGTAGGTACATCTCGGGTGGCGTCGTCGGCGACGTTGAGCTTCGTCGGGACCCAGCGCCACTCGCTTACTGTTGAGCTGTCTTCTATAGCCGCTAAACGATGCGCTACATACGGCTTGTATGAGCGGGAACCTGTCTTGATCCAAGTGAGTACTGTACGGCTATCTGTCCAGAAGGTCTTGGAGTCGGGCTTACGTTCGTGTTCTTCTATTACTGTTTCGGCGAGTCTTGTACCCATTACTGCGGCTTGTAATTCGAGACGAGGTATTGAAGTGAGCTTCAGTGGCGCCACCTTTGCTTTGGTGACGACGAGTGACAGGTTCACTTCCTCGTTCGAGTCTTCTGTTCGCCAGTACAACACAGCTGAGTAGGCCGATTCACTGGCGTCTGTAAATACGTGCAACTGGAGGGACTTACAATCACTGTAGCTCAGATATCTTCTCGGGATAGAGATGGTG
The DNA here is from genome assembly GCA_949126895.1 of Eilema caniola. Classification (NCBI taxonomy): domain Eukaryota; kingdom Metazoa; phylum Arthropoda; class Insecta; order Lepidoptera; family Erebidae; genus Eilema; species Eilema caniola. Next base: position 6,724,490 of record OX421464.1, on the reverse strand, counting down.
GCTAGGTTCTTCAGATGCTCTATCCAGTCCTTCCATTTCACGGCTATGTCCTCGTTGACCTCTTCATCCCACCCGGTGCCACGCCTCCATATGTCTTGCAACAGCTGTTTGGCTCGAATGGTGACCGGCGATGCGAACCCCAGCGGATCGAACAGCGACATGACGATCCGAAGTGCTTCTCGCTTGGTAGGCGTCTTCTTGTCACATAGTGGCGTTGGAATGCGTGCGAGGTTGAGATTGAAGGTGAGTTCATCGGTGCCCGGCTTCCAGATTAGACCCAGTACTCGCTCGGTCTGTTCTTCTGTCTTGTATAGTTCTGTAGCTGTATCTTCTTGATTCACGCCGAGAGCATCTAACAACTGCGGTGAGTTCGATTTCCATTGCTTCAACTCGAACTTAGCTTCTCGGTGGATCATTCGGACGTCAGAGGCGATCTTAACGGCATCTTCTAACGTCTGAAAACTGTCTAAGTAGTCGTCGACGTAATGTTTCTTTACTATAGCTGAGACGGCTACGGGGTGAGTGGATCTGTACTGTTCGGCGTTCAAATTCTTGACGTAGATTGCAGTCGACAGCGAACTCGCTGCCCCGAAGATAAGCGACGTCATTCGGTACTCTGTTGGTGGTTCGTTGTCTCGGCGATTACCACGCCATAGATATCGAAGCGCGTCTCTGTCATCTTCTCTGATTTTTACCTGTAGAAACATTTCCCCGATGTCCGCTGTAACTGCAACTGCATGCTGTCTGAAGCGCATCACCACCCCCGGTAATGATTGGAGTAGGTCTGGGCCCCGCAGCAATGTATCATTGAGCGATATACCTCTCGTCTTGGCAGCGGCATCGTGGACGACTCTGATTTTACCCGGCTTCATAGGGTTAAAAACAGCAAAATGCGGCAGGTACCAAGTCTTGTTCTTGGTTTTCGTAGATGGCGCCAGCTCTGCATACCCCTTGGATAATAATGCGTCCATCTGCTCTGTATACTTCTGATTGAAGTCGGGATCTCTGTCTAATTTCTTCTCAATGTTGTGTAGTCGTCTCAGAGTGGCTTCGTAGTTGTCTGGTAATGACACTTGTTGTTGTTTCCATAGCAACGCTGTCTCGTATCTTCCGTCGGCTGTGTGGACTGTATTTTGCTGTAGAATACAAGAAGCTTGCTCGTCTGGATCGGATTTCGGCTTTCTCGGGTTGAGGAGTAGGTTGTCCACCTCGAAGTGCTGCTTGACCATTTTCTCAAGATCGTTGTCTGCGTTCTGTTCTTCAAACATATGAGAGATGTACTCGTGGCGACGTCCCGAAGCTCTCGCGTCACTCCCATGCAGCGCTCAACCGAGCGGCGTTTGTGAAGCCACCGGTTGGTCTTGTTGACCTATTCTGGTGTTATAGACGCGCAGCAGATGCCAGTTGTCTTGACCGATGAGAATCTTCGGGTTCGACTCCTCTTCATACGTAAGTTGACTTACCAAGTCTTTGAGGTGGCTACATCCTCTCAGCTGTCTGTAGGTGACACGTTGAGACGAAACTACCAAATTTTTCACTGTTCTAGCTTGAACTTCTGAATTCTGTTCTGTATTGATCCCTTTGATCTTCAGTGTGACACGACGAGACTGTTGATATCCTGTTTTCGAATTGTTAATTGTCTGCACACGAAGAGGGTCTGTAGGTCCCGACGCGCCGATTTCGTCGGCCACGGCGTCGTCGAGCAAAGTCACTGTTGAACCGTCGTCTAATAATGCGAACGTATTCACTGTACCTGTTGGCCCTGATAGTTGAACCGGCAGAATCTTCAGAAAGGTTTGCTTCCTGGCTGCTGTCCACGCCGAGTTGATAGCCTCAGTCGTGTTATTACTGTTATCTTCAGTGGGTTTTCTTCTGTAGTGTAGCAATGTATTGTGAGTCTTGCTACAGTTGTCTATTCCGCACCGCCGCTCTGTACACGTATGATTTTTATCACGATATTTCAAACACCTGAAGCACAGCCTTTTTTCTTTAGCGATGTCCCATCTCGTATCGAGGTCCGCTTTTTTGAATTTCTCACACTTAAAAGCCGGATGCTGCTGTTCACTGCATATGAGACATTTCTTACTTGTTTGTGGCTCAGTTGCGTTGTTGACACGCTGAGGGCGCCTCTGTTGCCCGCTGTGATGTTGCACTACGAAGTTTTCAGGTTGGGCGTATGGCCCACACAGATCGGCTTCTCTTCTGATGAATTTTTCGTACTTCACGAGGTCTGGCATCTCTCTTGGCTGTGTAGCGGCGAAATCGTAGTAACGGTACCTCAAAACTGGTGTTAATTTTTCTACTAATGATCTTGAAATTTCCGGGTTGTATAGATAATGCACACAGTTGAGAGTCTTCAATATTGCTACGGCGTTGGTGATCTTCGTAGAGTAGATGCAGATGTCTCTTGGTGTTTCTGTTAACTTCGGTAGGTTTCGTAGTGCTTCTAACTCAGACGACGCGATGGCTTCCGGTCGCCCAAATCTTGACTCTAATGTTTTCATAACATCAGATGGCTGTGAACTGGTCATGAGAAGGCTTTCGACTGCTTCCTTGGCCTTCCCACGGAGATTTCTTCGTAGTCTGTTCAAGTTTTCTATGGCGGTGTAACTGTCTTCGGTTTCTGCATAAGCGGCTTTGAATGGTAGCCACTCCTGATGAGCCCCACTGAAGTTTGGAAGCTCTATGAGCTTCGGTCGCTGCGCTGCTCTCACCGCCTGTGTAATAGCTACGGCCAGATCGGTGAAATTCTGCTGTGTCTGCTGTTGCTGCTGCTGCTGCTGCTGAACCGGTGGCGCTGTCGGCTGCGTCGCACTCGGCTCTTCTGTATGCGGCGTGTTTTCAATAGCGAGGACGGCGGGCTGGGGTGGCTCTTGACGGCTGAACCATTCCCCAACCTTTTCCTCTGCTGCTGCTAATATTTGTTCTGGATCATCCTGATCTTCCAGGTCTTGTTCTTCGCTGTCTTCTAAAGCGGCTAGCTTGGCGGCGGCTAGTTCGATGCGCAGACGGAGTAGCTCTTCTTTCGCCTTCGCGATCTTGACGGACTTCGCTTTAGAGTATGCTGAAGCACCCCCTCCCCCCCTCTTGCTGGTGGCTGGACGAGGTTCTGGTATCTTCAACTGCCGTAGGACTTCGGGACACGGCGGTGGCTCCGAAGCTGACGGTGCCTCTCTAGTGGTCACCGTTTCTGTACTGATGTCTGTCGGGGTTCTGTCTGAGGCGGACGTTTCTGTTGCGGTCTCCGCTGCCCCCCCAGGTCCAGCTGCCCCCACGACGGACGCTGCTTTCTTCTGCTCTGACCTCGTAGTCGGCATCTTCAGATTCTCGATTGCACACGAAACGGACTATACTCGCGCACTGCACTCGATTTTGCTACGCGCACTGTTCTGACGTACCGTCCACACCCAATTCACCCCCACAAACGGAGGGACCCTTTGGTGTCCGTGACGCTCCTTAATCCGGCTCGACAGGACCAGAAAATGTGCACGCTCCCGGCCCAACACTCAACGCCAGACTTTTATCAGAAACAGAAACGGCGGGTGCGCTGAGTAAGGCCGGGAACTGCTGGGATTGCAGAGTCGTCACGGGCTGAAGCCTGAAGACACCTTCGGCGGGGTACCTCGGTCGATGTGGGCGAGCTGAGTGTGGGGTTCTTGTTGTTGAAATGAACATTTTTTAACAAAAATGTTGCAGAGTTTTATTCCGACTTGTTATTGGTACAAATTCTGTCCGACTACTGAGATGTTGTGCCAACATGGCACCTGTTTTTATATGATTCGATTGACCTTGAAATATAGGCACGCGTCTGTTTCTGACTACTTTTATCTGATTTGTCAGTTGCGTTTAACTAACTCGCTCAGTGCCTATGCGGCCTAATGAAAAATTCTGACGTGCCTCTATTTCCTTATATACTACTGCTATGTACATAGTTTTTATATTTTTACATTCTTATGCTAATGGGATTCAATATTAATAAGATTCATATAAGAAATCAATGATAAAATTCTTACGACTAAATGTAAACAATGGCAGTTTGCTTAAGACTATTTACATTAGTGCCCTATTTGTCTGTTAAAAATGTCTTTATTTATCACAAATACCTTATATACTATTTACCTATTCTATTACACCGTTATTTACCATATAAACACAAACACAAATTGTCTTTTGGTCTAGTCACTGCACTTTCGTGTCTTTGTTCTGCACAAGAGGTTTCACTTTTACCAACTCCGAAGAGGCAGTGATAGCGTTCAATAAGCACGTAGAAAACATGCGTTCAGATCTGTGGTTCTCCTGTTTAAAAAAATGTTTCGGTCACATGAAAAAATATTTAAAATGTAAAGGAGAGTATTTTGAAAAGCAATAAACATAATATTTATATCGTGTTGTCTTTGTTTATATCATGTTGTTTTTTTTTCAAATTACGCAACACTTTTAGTATGACCTACGTAAACGACGTGGTCTATATAAATATGCAATGAATAAGCGTTACTTCAAGGAATGCGTACTTCGATACGAAACTATTTTATCGAGTGAGCGTGGATTTATTCCAGAATTTCAACGTTTCTAATATCCTTCGGCTCTTTCTGCAGTTTATTTCCTTGTTATTCTTGACGGCATCAAAATAAAATACACTACACAGTTGGCATTTATTTATTGTGTCATAATGTGGCTAACTTATTAGGTATTTCCTTTTTTAAAACGTTGGAATTACTTCTATGTTTACAAAAAATTGGGACGTAATCTATATTGAGCATTTGCTCATCCAGCAAGATGGAAGTTCTATTTACAGTGAGCATTATTAGAACATAGCTCGCGTGAGGTATAGTTGAGAAAGGAGATACCGTTGCAACTTTTTCATACAACTTTAAATGGAAAATTGCAACCGTTTCTCCTTTGTTGATTGTACATTCTGCAAATTTTAATGAAACTTTCTATACTCTTGTTTTGAGCAGCACGTAGTCGATATTATCACTAAATTCATAGATAAATTTACATGTAGGATAAATTATATATACCTATGTATAACACTCTCTAGATTCAAAAATGAATAGCTTTTTAGATTTAAACATACTTTTTTTTGTAAAAACATATTAACTATAAGTTCAATAAAATAATTTTGAAACTATAACTGCAAATCCTTCAGTCCAATGCAAACAAATATGTATACTGAACGGGAATCGAACCTGCGACCACCAATAAAGTCGAAAACCCACACCACTGAGATCGCTATATACGTTTATTTTTCACTTACCACTTACAAAAACCGACATCCTATCTCCTAATTATAACAATGGAAACCCACATTGCCAAAACGTTGTCTTCACCCTTGTCTAAGGGGTGCACCCTCAGACATATTTGCTGTACAGTGAATTGATTTCTACTAGCTCCCTCCAATCTCTTGTTGAAATAAGAGCTTGGTTTGACGTGCTTTGTGCTTTGAGTGCTCAGGGGAGCCTACGGTATTCTAATGCGAGGATATGGTGTGTGCATGAGGTTTTTTAGTAGGCATGATAGCAATTCTTGAACAATATTTCTTGTGTTTCTTTGTTGAAAATCGAGGCAATTTTCTGGTTCATATTCTCTAGAAATTGCGCGTTATTTTTACGTTTAAGAAGAAGAAAGACACCTTTGAGGATGCCGTAAGGCGAAACAAGTGTGTTCTCAATATGTGTGACAATAAATTCCACCAAGTAGGTACCATCAATCAACAGTACATTAGAAAACACTACCTAAGAACAGAAATTACTATAGTATACCCTCTATCCACTTCAGCTAAGCTAAATCGGTAGTGTTTTTTTTTATGTAGGACACGTCAATTTGACTTCACCTCGCCTAATGGTAAGCTGAAGGCAAAGACTTTGAAAAGAGGGTCACCATTACAAACACGTACCATGTTAACAATGGTGGCACTCAGCTTGACGGCCTCATCAGATGCTTTTTCACGCCCCGCTTAAAGGACCCGGGACTGTAGGAAGACTGTAGGACTGTAGGTATACACTTATGATGATCTTTGTCGTGTACTGCAATCGCAGCATGCAGCGTTAAAGGTGATCGGCTCGGGCCCCGGAGATTGTCCCGGATCTATATATAAAATCCATACTAATATTATATATGGGCAAGTGTGATGTGTCTGTTTCTCTGTCTTTCATGGCTAAACCACTGAACCAATTTTGAAGAAATTTGGTATAGGTTAGACCTTGAGAAAGGACATAGGCTATGTTTGGTCGCGATAACCGAAATCCAGAGCAGAGCCGCAGGCAACAGCTAGTAATAATATAAATAAAATGTTATTTATGTGTCATATTTTGACGCGAGTTTACTACCTATGGTTAATTTTTAGGGTGCCGTCTCTTAAGGAACCTTCTTACTAAGACTCTACTGTCCGTTTGTCTGTCTATAACCATGCTGTAATCTCATGGGCCATTATAGCAAGATTGTTGTAATTTTCACAGACGCTGTACTTGTGTTACCGTTGTTACGACAAATACTAAAAACAGAATAAAATAAATAATTAAGGTCATTCCCATACAACGAACGTGATTTTAAGGGGGCTAGGTCGTGATGATGGTAATGTACGGAGTGTGCAAGTCCGACTCGCACTTGGCCGGTTTTTTTTTGACCGCTTACCTCTAACAGGTTAACAGTCTCGTAAGATCACATTACAGTCTTTAATTTTGACTCTATTAAAATCACACGAGGCTTTAATCGCATTTGATTCGGTGTAAACATGTTTATGTTTAACGGAACACTATAACTAACGTTTATTAGTTTACAACCGGATTCTAATGAGATTGGTGAATACCAGTGCAATAAAAATCTGTTGGTATTCCGCTTCCGATAGAGCTTTAGATAGTTGTGGAAGAATTTTCTTCTTTTCATTTATCTACAAGGACTATTAAATTCGTTTTGCAATTTTGAATGGGGAGGATAGGGTGTTTGGACAGGAAATTTGGTTCAACACTAGAGACATTCCTTCTATTTCTCTTGTGTTGAACCAAATTCATTTATTCAAACAATTCGAAATTATAAGTACAGTAATGGGCTTTCAATTAGGCACTTCGCGATCGAAAAGAAGAGTGAAGTTAGCACTACAGTCAATGATTATTCCGTTACGGATTTTTTTGCGTCGGAATATTAATCACGTTGAAGGGGTAGGTCTGAATAGTATCATTAAGTTTGACATTTTATTTATTGTACACTATTGTACGCCAATTACAATATTTAACCTAAGAAATCAATAGGTAACCTAAGAGTAGTACAAAGGGCGGCTTTGTCGCTTTACGCAATTTCTACTCGTACTAGGCATTTCACACGGTTGCGGAGCGCGGCCGCTGCTGCTACAGTGATATAAAGTATTAAAGCATGTGTCAAGGAAATGTAAACACTGCCATGGATCATGGACGTACAGAGTAAAGCGGAAAATCGCGTGCGGAATTCCCATATCCCCAGTAGGTTTCATGTCCGGAACATTGCATAATAGGAACCTAAAATGCAGGAAAGAGGTGAATTTTTACATCTCTAAAAAAGTTGACAATCATATTCATGCGCTGTCAGCGCTGTGTGATGAAAAGTTGTAGTAATAGTAATCTATATCTGTGGTTTGTAAAGAATATAATACATACAAACGTAACACCGTGAGTTATCGCACTATGGTGATGTCTACTAGGCAACCAGAGAACGCTTTACAAAAGATGAAATAAATCGTAGTTGCCCCCCTAGAGAAGTGGCAATTCGTTGGCCGGTAGAATAGAATGTCAAAGGTATGGGATTTGACGTATCTGACAGTCGTTAACGCATGTCATAAAGTCATAAAGTACATACGTATGTAACCCAGCACGAATCTATCTCTTCGACGCAATACGCTTAGGCCTGCTCGTAAGGATTTTGGACGTTGTAGATGCCGTCGCTTCGCCGTCAAAGCACTGTATCCTATCCAAATCACTAAGCGATACAATAAGATGCCGATTTCCGTCAGCGCCCAGTATCCCGAATTTGTCACGCGCGGCCATGAAGGCCTTATGTCGCGATTTGGTGAAAAATTCGGAAATTGTCACGCCCGTACCTTTAAGTTTTGACTTGGCCGACCATATACTACCCTTCATCGTATGGGTCTGGAGTTTGACAAGCACAGGCCTGGGCTTCACATTGGACGCTTGCCGTCGCATTCTGTGGCAGCGTCTGATGTCAGCCGAAGAAAAGGAGCTAATCTTGAGCTGCTGTTTCATCACATCATTGACAACTCTGCTGATATCTTCGTCCTCTTGCTCTTTCACGCCATGTAGAAGCAGGATTTTCCGACGGCTACGCATCTCTAAATTGTCTACTTCTCGCGCGACGCTACTGAGCTCCTGGGAAAAAGATTTGAGTGTCTGCAGAACAAATGTTTTGAAAGCAGCAAACTCTTCAGCTATACTTCCTGTGTTGGATGACGTCTTCTTTTGCAGGTCTGCCTCGAACTTGGACATCCGTTCCTCAAAATAAGTCTGTACTTCAAGAATGCAGGCTTCCATTGTGTTCATTGTGAAATAAAGTGTGGCTTGCGGCGATAACACTAGAATAGCAGGTATCTATTGTTAGCAGTATAACTTATTCATAAAAATGTCAAATATTTATTAATTACTATTTTATTTTAAATTTTATGCAAGACCACTTTAAAAGTAAACTTTTTGCGTCAACTACCCACGAGCTTTTTTCCACTTATCTAGAAGGGCTGGACTAGACAGACTATCTCTCTTCTTACCGATGAGTGGATCGCAATGTATACTGCTGGGCACTGTGGTAACTGTTGAAAATCATATTCTTCTGAATTCAATGCATACTATTCTCTTGGATCTAAATTACCGAAAATGATAAAGATATCCGCGGCAAAGATTTTCCCGCGTTTTGTTTGTCCTCGAGTCGAGTTCGCTTAGTATATCTGATTGCCTAAAAGTTTTTGGTCGAATTTGTCTGTGGTTGTTTTTCCTGTTTGTCCCTGGATATCTGATTTCTTTCTGATCATATATAATGAACATAACAGTTTGTTCAGATAAAAGTTGTATATTTTTACAATGTTTTTACTGAGGAAAACTATTTGCTTGTTCTGATTTTTGTTAGTTGCCACTGCTGTTTATTGAATGTGGAAGGTAAACACATGCTATGCAGATATAATGATACCTACATACATACATGTAATCACGCCTTTATTTCACATTTCACCAATCTGTATTCGGTCCCACGTAATAGGGGGTGAGCCTATTGCCGTATTCGGGGCACTATTGCTGACTCGAGCCATGCATCTGAAGCTGAGTCTGGGCTGTTCATATTTGTTTGATGCTAAAGTTAATCAGCCCTATCCCATAGTCGCCTTGTACGACACCACATGGGAAGAAAAGGGGTGGCCCAAATTCCACTCTGCCGAGCTCTACCTATATTCTATATTTATTGAGGGATTATATGAAAGCCTCACTGAGGCAGTTAGGTAGGTTAGGTACCACGACAAACTGTCAGACTGCTCCAGTAAAACCCAAGATGCCGTAGCTTACTGATAGCCTTATTCTGGTTCCTACCAACTATGTTTTCGATTTCCAGTAAAAAGAAGAGAGCTTATTGCTTTGCGTATTTCCGTCTGAGTGAGCAGTGCGACTGAGAAAGTACCTTCGCCCAACAGAATACCGCGGCCATAATAACCTCGTGTTGTGTTTTCGGCGATGAGTAGGGTAGTCAGAACTCACTGGAGTGTTTTTGTGCTGGCAGTGGGAAGACCAAAGGCTATGCCTGCTTTGTCTTCTGTACTGACGGCACAGAAACTTTGTGTTTACACAGGGTCGGTAGTACGAGTGTGACTTCCCCGGTGTTGCACACGTCTATAGGCCACGGTAACCGCTTTCCATGAGGTGTGCTTGTCTGCCACTTTGGAAAAGTAATAAAAAGAATAAAACTGAGTTCATACCATTACCAAATAAAAATATGATTATACAATTCAATTTACGCATTTTATAATTCTAATATTAACATAAAACAACGTAATTATTCTCAAAATAAACAAACAAGAAACGAACAGAGTCACACCTCGCTATAAATTTGCCAAATCCAACAGATTGCCAGCGTTCAAACGTTAATGCAATTTAACCATGCACGAAGCAAGTGCGCACTGCAACGAACCCTCATCTAACCTCTCTTTCACACTCCCAACACTCTAATTATCTCTCACTCTTACACACCCCAGCGCGTCACAAATTCGGATCAACCGTTGTCATGACAACCGTCCAAAACAACGTTACATGCCCAATGCACCAGTTACTATTGATCTGTAGAACAGCTTTAATTATATGAACACGAGATGAAAAGACTAAGGATTAACAAACAATCAGAGGTCAATTTAATTTGGACAGTAATTCCCCTCACTTATTGCAATCTGAACTTTAGGTTCTTGTGTCTTGAGTGCAATTTAGGTTAATTAAGTTGTAGAGGTGTAACGGGATGAAAATGGTTTTAGGGAGTCCTAAGATAGTTTATATTTATTGATACGAGTGTCGGGAGTTGAATTCAGACCCTTGCAATGCAAGGTAACTGCCACGATTACTTTACTAAATAGATGTAATAGATTGGGCTGTTCAGTTGATTGCTGAAGTGACGCGCTCAGATGTGTGAGTGAGCTTTTCATTGTCCCTTTATTTATACGGCAGTAATAACGGTATTCGATCTTTCTTATTGGTCATTAGGACTGAAGTAGAAATTGATTAGTTTCTTCCTAATGTTTGAGGTAAGCGCTATGGGTACGGAACCTAAATTCAAATAATATGAAGTTTGGATTCTGCAGACTAAGGCTAGAATCAGTCCGTCGAATCAATCAGTCCTTACTATGTCAAAGGTATCTGAAAAATCAACTTGAGACAACTCTCAAGTTGACTTTTCAGATGCCTTTGTCATTAAAAAGAGACCTGTATAGTTGCGTAAAGATGTAGTCTTTATGCAATTGTAAACTTTCTAATATCATTAAAATCTGAAGAAACTGTTAAAACGCCATACCATAAAATAAATGGAGCTATTTGCATTTGCCTCATTGGACCGGTATTCGTGCTAATTGGACTTCAGAACTCACATTCTCTATAAAGGGGGTAGTTAGACCAAAGTAACAATACGTGTCCATTGACAGTCACTATATTTTAGACTAGTATTCAAATTTTCTACTGTACGTTATGGGTAGTTGGAGCCCTAAAAAATCCGACTAGTCTAAATACAGAACTTCGATATAGCCAATTGATTATAAAAGTCTGAAGGCAGTCGCTTCACGAAAAATTTCGAAGTTCAACCGCATCACAGTTAGATTTCAAAGCCAACTGAGTTGGTAAATATTCTGATTTGTATGCGTGAAAGTGTAGTTTCGGAGGTAAAATAAAATAATGTATTTAATTAGGGACCGTTTAAGGGTCCCGAGGGAGAAAGGCTTAGCTCTCTACATGAGCTTAGTTCGGGGAGAAAGAGGGGTAAAAGTCAGTCTTACGTTGTAACGAATGAAAGTTTTAGACTGGGGATTTTAACGTGAGTTAATTAAATGTGAAATATGCACTGTAAAAAAAGAATTAGACGTTTGTCTACCTGTCTAGGGTATGAGCATAGATAAATAATAAGATGGATTTATAATGGATAATAATATATAATCCAAAAGAAGGCGTTGCATGAATTTTATATTTAAAGGTATTTGGAAATGAATCTCAGGGTGGATTCGCAATAAATATTCTACCGAGGCGTTGTTTGGTCCGCAGTGCTGAGATGGTAAAAGCACTTAGCTCGTTCACTCCCGGCTGCTGATGTTGCCGGCGTGCCAGGGTCCTCGCTGTTGTGCCTCACGGCCGAATGATAGTGTGAAGCCCGGTGCGAAGACCCTGGCAAAAGAAAGAGTGTGGGTCAGTATGTCACATGGTACACTACGACTACGTCCAGTGACCCGCTAAAATAATAGCAAGTAAAGATAATCTCCCCAGCGGCAGAATAGCGCAAGCTGGTGACGTGACCTCTGACCGTAGAGGTCATCGGTCTCGTGGCATTAAATATTAGGCTGAAATAGCACATACTAAAAATAATACAAATAAGAATGTAAAAGCAAAAGAATATTAAGCAGGCCGTAAGCTGCACCGCTGGAAAGTCTTCACCTGTCTACAGGTGAAGACTTTTAACATTTCCTACTTCTTCTAAGAAGTAGGAAATGTTGATCTCAAAACTTACCCAGTTCCGACAGCAGTTGGCCGCCGGGGTCAAAGTGACCTTCCTGGGCGAAGGGTAGCCGAAGAAAGGGACCACTTTAGCGCCGTGAATAGACACTTTAGTTAATGTTGTCCAATCTCGCTCACACAACCATAGACGACATAGTTATTTAATATCGAAATTATTAAAATATCGACTATATTAGAGAATTTATTTAAAATAGATTTTAAAAAAATCCACAACGTTACAACGTATCTAATTTTATAGTCAGAATGTGCATAATTAAAGCCCGGTTGCCGTGCGACGTCCGTACTCTTCGCACAACTAATATAAAATCCGCAAGAGAGAGGGAAAGAGATGGCCGCGAGAACTTTAATGCATCGATTTAGAGAATTTTAAAAAACGTTTTTTTTTTTCAAGTTTTTGAAAAACATATCTGATGAAATGTAATTTTAACAGTCCCTAGATATTTTTATGGTCTATTTTTTAATACAATTCTACGATTATTTGATAATGGCGTCTTAGTGTAAAACGTGTTTGAAATAACGATTTGGAGCATTTCAGAGCCATGTTTGACGCTAATTTCTTTCGAAGCAAATATTATGAATTGTGTTTTCTCTCTTTACACGTCCCTAGACGGCTTAGCCTACCTTATGAATATGATTTTTATGTGGCGCAATTTGCTATAGGTATAACTTGATGACAAAATGTGTTCAAAAATTTTAAAAACGACTGCAACCCGTTCTTAATAAAAGTTTTTAATTCAGACAAGTTATATAATAGCAGTGTCTAAGGGAACATACACCTTCTTATGGCTTGTTCGTTATCTTTCTATAAAAGCGACTGATTTCACAACCCTGAGAGAAAGCCTGCAACAGAATCTCATTCAACAGTCACCAGGTGTACCGGCTTGTATTAGGTGAAGTCGGCTTTACCTCGAAGGTCTTGGATGGGGACCCACACGTACACTTTGAGTATCTAAGTTTAAAAAAAAACTAAATATATTGATGCTACACCGGTACAAAAAAATAGACAAACCTTCACCTTTTAAACTTAAATTGAAATGTTATTATGAATTTTAAGTCCTCTATTACGTTCATTGTTTACAGAATGAGCCCAAATAAGGTTCAAACATGTACAATACGTGAATTAACAATACAAAGAGGCCGGCTTCGTGAGGGAATGCCAGCTTACTGAATTATGCAAGCAAAAGTACAATGAAGCTTTACCCGCCAGGACCGTCTTTCTATTTAAGTATATTATAATTCTAAGCTTAAATAACGTTATATTTTAAAATGTTCGTGCGTTCTTAAAAAAACAACCCTCGAGTCCTGAGGTACTCGAACGATTAATCTTATCTTCTTGCTAATAAAACTAGTGAACCGTCTCATTGGCATTGCGGTAGCAAGTATGAATTGTCGGTTACTTGAAACAAATTAAAAAAAAACAAATATCCCGGTGACATTGTGAATTTATTCGTATGCAATATGTAGCTTCTTACTAATTTCAAAATTCAACGGGAAGTAATTTATCCATTGCGAGTGTCGAAATATGCGAAGTATTTTTTGACACACACTTTTGAAACACTTAAAAGAATGAAAAAAAAAAAACTAAAACAAAAAACATCATTTGAACAAAATAAGTAGTATTTCAAAACAAATTAGTACCTACCTGTAATCCAATAGGCGATGGGGGACTTGAATAATTTAAGAGCCGTAGTCGTAGCATAAACCTGATATTTACGATATAATATCCTTTGACGATATTTTTTTGGTCGAGCAGGCTACCCTTCTAAGTGAATAACTTTTAAGTACATAAACAGGGTGGAAGATTTTAACCTTACCTGGAGGGGAAGTACTCTAAATACTAGAGATAGCAAATTTCACTCGAAGGAAACATTACCTTATTTTTAAAAAGAAATGAAACGGCATTCAAATATTTTCGAAAATTCGCTTTCCACACCCGGTAATCGAACCGTCTAAAATCTAAGAAAATAACTATTTGTATTTTTATATCATCCATCGATAGGGTCAATCATAAGGATCAAATCTTCATTTCCTTTCATTTCATTTACCATGTTTGCTAGAAAACACTTGAAATCTAAACTTATAAATAAAATTTGGCAAAATAAAGCACTTTAACTCAAAGGCTAATCTGATATCATACTAACAATAAAATTTGATATTTAAATAAAATTCCTTTTTTTTAGTGGCAGATGCCGCCACTGGTTAGTAGGGGTATTTACATTGGACTCGAACCGACTAAAACCGCACGCCGTCTCAGGGTTCAAATAACATCTTTTGTGGTGTGGCGGTAGTGAAAAAGATATTTTTTACAGCAGCAATTTACTTTTAATAAACCATCATTTTCTCGAAGCCACAGTAGGACTGATCCCAAGTCCTGGATATTGACTGTTTCTGAATTTAGTTCGTAAGATTGTTAGTTCCTTTACTGGTTAGATAATTTTCTATGCGGGTTACAGCTTTAAAAAACCCCGGCAAAACCCCTTAAATAAAACTGAAATGATAAAAAAGAACTTATCGAGTGGGGTATAAGATAACGATAGATACAATTTATGTTATATTTAATTAATAAAGACCGCGAAGTAAACTGCGAACATGGCTGCTGAAAAGTAGCCGAAACTTCGGATTAAAAGTAAATAATAATGTTACGAGCGTGGGGGTCGGTTTAAATAGAAAATGCGAGGACAACCGTTGAAGGCAGGCTTTATTCAGCTTCACTTCAATTACAGCAAAGCGCGTAGAAATTCGAAAACTCTTCCTTACACAACACACAGTCACTTGTATAATCGCACTGTATAACTTCACACACTTTATCGCTTTGTTCGCTTCGAATACTAGTCTTAGACTAACTTGAGCAGCGGCTGTTAGCTCGCCTTTTATATAAGGCGCGGCCGAGTAGCGAAAGATCGAGAAAAGACAGGAACTTTCTGGGAGGTTCTATTAGGTCTTGTGTCTCTTTCTATTCGTTCCATTCCTTCTAGAACAGTGACGTCAAGGCATGCTGTCTCTTTCTAGCCTGACGTCTCGTTCTATTCATTCCATTCGTTCTAGAACAGTGACGTCAAGGCATGCTGTCTCTTTCTATAGTGCCGTCTCGCTCACTCCTATGGAAATTTGGCCATATATTGAAGTGGCCAAGCGCCGGGCGTAGCACTACCCCCTTCTTAGACATGCTCGTCCCGAGCATTATTAGATCCGTAGTATCTCGCCAGTCGGTCAACATGTACAACCTTCAAGGGGCTTCGCTGGTTGCGTTGTATCCGGTATGTAACGTCATTGATCCTGGTGACAACTTTATACGGCCCTTCCCAGGTTGGAGACAACTTCGGAGATTTGCCTTTGCGACGCATCGGATTGTGTAGCCATACCAACGAGCCTTCGTCGAACCCGGCTTGATGAGAGTTGCGGTCGTATCGGGTTTTCATTCTGTCGCTTGCCTGGAGCCCAGATTCACGGACGTGGGTGTGAACGTCATTTAGTCTATCGCCTAATGCACTAGCATATTCCGTGATTTCTTGCGGTGAATCTGGAGGACGTCCAGTCAGTAGATCAGCCGGTAGTCTCAGTTCTCTGCCAAAGTTTGCACACGCAGGCGTCACCGTTGTGTTTTCATGTATCGCCGTTCTATAAGACAACAAGAACAAAGGAATATGACTATCCCAGTCCTTTTGGTGGCTCTCAACAACCTTAGCCAAATGCCTTTCCAAGGTTTGGTTAAATCTTTCAACCATTCCGTCAGACTGCGGATGATATGGGGTGGTCCTGGTTTTATGAATACCCATTATCCTACAGGTTTCTTGAAATACCTGTGATTCAAAATTCCTTCCCTGGTCACTGTGTATTTCCAGAGGAACTCCATATCGGCAAAACACTTCCGTGACTAGTCTTTCCGCGACTGTAGTTGCTTCCTGGTTAGGTATGGCAAAAACCTCCGGCCATTTAGTAAAGTAGTCCATTACTACTAGGATGTATTTGTTTCCAGACCCCGATGCAGGAAATGGCCCTGCAACATCTAATGCAATCCTTTCCCAAGGCGCTCCAACATTGTATAGCTTCAATGCTCCCCTGCTCCTTGTATGCGGCCCTTTTACCGATGCGCAGCATGTACATTTCCTACACCAATCTTCAACATCCTCACGGCAATGGATCCAATAGAATCGTTGACGAATCTTCATCAAAGTCTTCTTCACACCAAGATGACCGCCTGAAGTTCCGTCATGAATTGATCTCAAAACCTCATTAATTTTAGTCTTTGGGACAACCAACTGTAGATGTGAGTCTTTCCCGTTTGCAGACTCCCATTTTCTACACAGGACTCCATTGTGTATCACGAGGCTTTTCCATTGTGCCCAGTAGCTCTTCGTAGCTGCACTCATTTGGGAGACATCACTCCATTTCGGCTTAGGTGTTCCTGTCCTTATCCAATCGAGAATAGGCTTGATGTCTCGATCCTCTTGCTGTGCTTGCTGCATGGCTTCGCTACTCCATTCATCGCTGACAGTAACAGTCCTAATCGTTCTAACCGCCACACTGTCCTTAGCTTCTTGCCTGCCACAATGGTTACGTTCCACCGGACAAGGTCTTCGAGAGAGCGCATCTACATTTCCATGCGCTTTCCCACTCCGATGCTCTCGTATTCCTGGCTTTTCAATCTGTCGCGCCGCTTGTTCTTGGCCATTACCATATTGAGTCCGTTTCGGGCAGCTAGGCCGAATATGTCCTTGTTCTTTGCAGAAATAACACCTGGGGGCGAATTTCCGACGGTACACACGTTGCTCATTTGTTGAGATCTCACGCAATCTATGTGGTCGAGGGTCATGTCGTACAGCTTCCACTTCAAGGGCGTGAGCAACAGCATCTTTAAGGGTTGCATGGTGACCCAGGCGGACGGCAGCTCTCACCTCCAAGTCTCTAATCCCGTCAATAAAAGCTTGCACCAAAATGCTGTCAAGAAATGACGAAGAAGCTCTTTGGTAAGCTTTTCTCACGAGCTTTTCTATTTCCAAAGCCCACTGCTGCAGAGACTCATTAAGACGCTGGTTTCTGTCCTTCAATTGGGCACGGTAGACATGTTCCAAGTGACTATCACCGTAACGTGATTCCAACGCTTCAAGAAGGCGGTCGTAAGTCACTTCACCTCCAAGCGCCTCTAAAACACTGAGTGCTTGGTCTCGTAACCCCAATGTTAATGCTGTTTTGGCTTGCTCCTCATCCCAACCGTTCGCCTTTGCCACAGACTCGAACTGCAGTTTGTATGCAGTCCACGAGGAGGTCCCATCAAATGGCGGTACTTTGAACTTTCCGACAGCCTGTGCAGATGAAATGGTTACAGAGCCAGCTGTTCCGCAAGCTATTTTCGTCTCCAATTTTTTTACGTTTTGAGCCACAGACTGCAGCCGCTCCTCATAACTCTCAAATTTCGTGTCGATGCTTCCTAATTTTTCGTCGTGGCTCTCTAATTTTACGTCGTGGCAGTCGAGCTTGTCTTGCACTGAATGAATTTCTCTTTGCCATTCCGCTTTAGACTCTTTCAAGAAGGCAAATAGATCTTCTTGTTGTTCCCGGAGCTGAACCTTTAGTTGCAAGGCCTGCTCTTCCTGGCGACGGGCCTGCTCTTCCTGGCGTCGGGCCTGCTCAGCCTGGTGGCGGGCCTGCTCTGCCTGGTGACGGGCCTGCTCTTCCTGGCGACGGATCAGCTCCTCCTGTTGTTGCTGGAGCTGTGCCTTCAATTGCAGAGTCTGCTCTTCCTGGCGACGGGCCTGCTCTGCCTGGTGACGGGCTTGCTCCTTCAATAAGGTCATAATCGCGCTCAGGTTAATTTCCGATGATGATCTTGAAGCACCCGTCGACGTACTCGGAGTACCCGCAGCCTCTTCCGCGGCCTGGCTTCGGGTTTTAACTCCCTCCCTGTCGTCTCTCGGCGTTATCGGCATTTTCTATCCCGCTTCTGACACCAGTTGTTACGAGCGTGGGGGTCGGTTTAAATAGAAAATGCGAGGACAACCGTTGAAGGCAGGCTTTATTCAGCTTCACTTCAATTACAGCAAAGCGCGTAGAAATTCGAAAACTCTTCCTTACACAACACACAGTCACTTGTATAATCGCACTGTATAACTTCACACACTTTATCGCTTTGTTCGCTTCGAATACTAGTCTTAGACTAACTTGAGCAGCGGCTGTTAGCTCGCCTTTTATATAAGGCGCGGCCGAGTAGCGAAAGATCGAGAAAAGACAGGTACGTTCTGAAAAAGACAGGAACTTTCTGGGAGGTTCTATTAGGTCTTGTGTCTCTTTCTATTCGTTCCATTCCTTCTAGAACAGTGACGTCAAGGCATGCTGTCTCTTTCTAGCCTGACGTCTCGTTCTATTCATTCCATTCGTTCTAGAACAGTGACGTCAAGGCATGCTGTCTCTTTCTATAGTGCCGTCTCGCTCACTCCTATGGAAATTTGGCCATATATTGAAGTGGCCAAGCGCCGGGCGTAGCAATAACAAATAAATCGCTATAGAATCTGTTAAAAAGTGATTTTATTTCAATGAGTGATATACGCGTAAACTTTAGAAAATAACTTTAGAAAATTTATTTGTATACTAATTACTAGTTTTTTGATACCAGTTAGGTGGCAGACAATCACGCGACCCACCTGATGGAAAGTAGTAACCGTGGCCTATGGATGTGTGCAATACCAGGGGCTTGACATTCGCACTGCCGACCCTGTTAGAACAATGAGTTTCAGTGACGTCAGTGTAGAAGATAAAGCAGGACAAACCTTAGGTCTTCCCACAGACAGCACAAAAACTCTCCAGTGAGCTCTGGCTACCTACTCACCGCCGGGAACATAACACGAGGTTATTATGACCGCGGTATTCTGTAGGGCGGAGGTATTTCCCCAGTCGGACTGCTAAATTGGACGGAAATAACGTCGAACCCTAAAATACCATCGATTTTTTCACTATCTATGATACAATTTCGTCCTAATCTATTTGTTCGAGGGTCAGAGGGACCTCATATTTTCTTCCTTTCCTCTTTTTTCCGTCTTTCTTTCCCTTTGCTGGGGAAACTTCTGGTATTAGTATTCACATCCTTTCATAGATCATAGTAACCCAAGGACAACAAGCAACCTATGCTTGTTTGAACCCTTATAAAAAAGAAATGACCGAATGTTAATGGAATGCTTAGGAACATTCATGTAACAGTCGAGTGTCCTAATTTCTTCACAACAGTTTATTTTAACAACTGAGGCACGTGAAAAATGCGTCCGATGCGTTTAATCTTAACTAAATAAAAGGTATTTCGAATATCACTTTGTTTATTCTTTTGAGTAGACAGTAATCGTCCACTATATAGGTGATAAACACTCGGCCACGGCGATCAATCACAAGTTATCGAACTCCATAAAAGCTTAAACGTATAAACAATACCATCAAGTATCAAATTTGATATCTTAGCCTGTTATGAACTATTGAATCTGTTATGACCTTTACATTTTTATGTTATGACATTTTTATAAACGAGCTTACGACGATTTTTGAGTGTATAAAGGCCCATTTTCGGTTTGTCTACGAATGAGGGCTTTAGGCTTTCTTCTCCAGTTAGGAAACAATAAGCAGTCACTTTTGAAAAAGCCAAGATAAACAAACATGGACAAGAAGAGTTATGTGGCTCTAATCGTAGTAATACGAGAATAGAATTTTACTGACATCAATAAACATTAACTTATTGTAAATTATTGTTATCGTAATACTACTATTTACTTCAAGCGGGAGACGCCGTTTATCGGACGGGTGATCTGCCCTTTTGCGAGGGCCATTTCATCCAATTTCGCTATTTCTCCCCTGGGGAGGCCAAGAAGCGTCCTGCAATCGCGGCGTTCCGTCGAACCTACCCGTTTTTTTGCAGAATCTTACGATTTGTCCCACCTACAGATCCTTGAGGTCTTGTGCTTCTAAAGTGTCCTTCCCCATGTTTTCCCATCTCTATATCAGTACATAGGGCATTTGGCCAGCAGGTGAAGGCTGGTCTCCTCTTCCTCCATGCACTCTGGACATTTGGGGTCGGTTTTCACCCCTATAACTGTCTGGTGCCTATTCAGTCAGCAATGTCCCGTTATCACTTCTACGACTAGCCACATGTTTCACCTGGAGAGTATGATGGAGATATGCCTTACTTTGTACTGTATATGCAATCCTCGTCTTCATTTTAACGTTGTTGTCGCCCGTATCCGAGAATTTCATCTCAAAGCCTGGGGAACGAGTACTCCTTCTCTCCCTTTCTTTTGGCGCATTCAGCTTAGATGGCAGTCACCGTCTGATCTAACGATGAGAGCAAAGCTTGTGCCAGAACCTCGACGGTTGGCCATGGCCTTTGCTCAATGGAGTCAAACACACACCGCATATAATTGCATCTGGGTGTCAAAGGCAATGGCTCCAGACAAGTGAAGAACTCACGTAAGAGCAAGAACAGCGCTCATTCACTACTGAATCGGAATAGTTCGAGAGCTGGTACTATTTTTTTTTGGCAAATAGGTACTTTTAAACGCATCTGGCAACGGTTAAGCCCCGACCAATTCGTCTGGCAATGTTTTTTTATATTATTTAAATATCAAAGTACAAAATTATAACAATTGCATTTTGCCTCAATCATGCTAAAACTAATAGATTGATTTAGCCCCGTTACTCACCAGCCATATCTGCACCTTCGTGTCAGGGTATAATAGGAGATGTGTATGACAAGTTTTCAGCTTGCCTCAAGCATGTCCCCAAAAATTGTACCAGCTCTCGGATTAGGAAAAGTGGTGTCTAGCACAATTAGCACAGCTACAATTTAAAAGACTTAGACCTTGTTATTGTTATCGATTAAGATTGGATAAAGTGAATGCTTAAACTTGACTTGAATCAGCCACCAGTCATTTACAAGGGGAATGCTATCTCTGCGTTACTAAGCCATGTCTTGAACAAACAAACATTTATTATTTATTATACTCCAAATTCTCCTCTACAACCATCCTGGCGCGACGATTTTGATTTGAATTGAATAGTTAGCACTTCGCTTTCAAATTTTATTAAATTTGATATGTTTATTTGGTTTATTATCAACAAAATTGATCTAAGGTGTTAGACATGCTCCAAGCATGAAGATGCCGGTTTGACTGGGGCTCTGACACCTAAATAGGTGTCAGAGCCCCAGTCGTAATATCGTATTCACCTGCCTCTTCTTAAGGCGTTATCAGTATCAGCTGTATGTTTAATTGGACCCCAATTAGAAGTATTTATAGCTAATATTGTAGAGAACGCTTATGGTAAACTCTTCCTTGTCAGTCAGGTAAACACAGGAATTGAATTTTAAATAATATTATTGTATTTAAAATTAGCTTTTGCCAGCGGCTCCATCCCCATGGATGTCGGTTATCGCGATCAAACATAGCCCAGGTCCTTTCTCAAGGTCTAATCTACGCCTATACCAATTTTCATCAAAATCGGTTCAGTGGTTTATGCGTGAAAGACGGACAAACAGACTCAGACATACACTTTCCCATTCATAATATTAGTATGGAGTCATGAATATATTAAGGATAATATTTAATAATATTTGGATAATTTGATAATCTGTTACTTCATTTTATTTTCATTTACTTTCAGATTATGTCTAACTGACCCCACGTCACATGAAATATTCAATCAATCTCAATTAATTAGCGGTCTACTGCTGGATAATAGTTCTCTCCCAATGTGCGCCATTGCTACCGATCTGTGCTCGCGATCCTATGCCTGTCACATCCAGTGCATTTCAGCCAGCTTTTTCAGCAGGTTATCAGCCCATGTGTCCATTAATACTAATTTACGTTGATTTTAATCAATTTTAATTGAAATTGATATTTACATGACATGTTTCTTTATACTAGTGAGGTGGCAGATAAGCACACGGCCCACCTGATGTGATGTTAAATATAAAATCGATTTTATTGAATCAAAAGTCTGTATTAGAATTGGACGATTAACTTCTTAACTAAACACTACCAAATGTGGTGGAAACTTATCAGAATGTTTAAAATATGTAAAACAGTACATCAGCAATCAGTGACCCGCTATTTAAGTTTACGACTAATCGGTATACTCGTGATACGGCCAATCATTATTACCGAACATATAGATGGGTGAGAAAACAACTTTAATGGGTGATGATAGTCATCAATGTCATGCGACGAAGACTTGCCAGTTTACGAGATACAATGAAAGATAGATGGATATACTTCAGTCAATGTTATATAAGTCAAATGGAGTGTTGTACGTTTACATTCTCACAGCTATAATGGAGTTTTAAGATCCTCATTTCACCAGCTATATTATTTAGTGGTGATGGTTTATTTACTACCCGGTCACCACCGAAAAATATACTTGTATGATGCAGTAGGGCTTGCGAGTCTTACAAGCTACTTTTTCTTCATCCTAACGTTAATCCCAGTCGCATGCGAAGCTTCTCCAAGTTCGGGGCCCGTTTTTTCCAGTTAAACTGCGGGTTTGGCTGTATTTCGATATTCTTCTATGAAGCGACTGTCATTTGACTTCCACTATCCGTTGGCGTTATCGAAGCAATGCAGTTAGACCAACGTTGAACTTTTTGAGGCTCCAACTATCATACAACAACATAGACGTTTGTTTGGCAACCAGGACCGACGGCTTAACGTGATCTTAAAGGCACGACCAGACCAATGGAAATAGCCATACTTACAAATATTCGTTCTGAGCGGGTATGTAATTCGCGCCTCCTGCGTAGTGGCCGCCATTTTTCAGTAGTCATCATCTACCACCGTCACCCCGTAAAAGCTGACATGTAAAAGTTGCCCGCGTGGAAATAGGGCGGCCGTTAAATTCTACTACGCAGGACAGTACGCCGAAATAATTAGATGCTACTTATTTAACACTGAGTGTATTTTAAAGTACTTCTGTGCGACAATTATGCTAAAATAACGGCATTTGGTTGGTCACGTAGTAACTATAGATACGACCGAGTTAGGTCTGGATCCGGTCATTTACCTTGAGCTATTATAAGTATTAACAGTGAGGACGTGACGAAAGTTTAAACCATCTTAATTACGATTTGTTCCGTTTTCGCCCTACAAAGTTACGCTTCGCACAAAATATTTTCATTCGAACATGCTTTATTCCTTTTTTGACCTGAAAATCGGGGTTATTAACTTTATACATCGCCATTTAGATCCAAACCCTTCAATAGGTAGCTTGAAATGTGGCGGCGGTAAGTCTTTCAGGAGTCGGCCTTACGATCAAGAGGGTTCGAATCCTGACCATTACACTATACCGACGTGAACCCACAAGCAATTTAGCTTATTTGGAGGGGTTAGACGGAATATGACTGATTTCAGTCGCTAATATTCTTATAAAATACAAAAAAAATAAGATTTAGAATGCGCATAAACTTGCTTACATATATTTTTCAAATATAACTACTGACTGATGGACGAGGGTTTCCTCTAAGGGTTGGGGGCTCAGTAGGCAGTCGTTCCTGTAAAAGCCATAAGAATCAAACCAGAAGGAATAGGAACTAATAAGCGGTACCGGGTTCTGAAGTGAAAGCCTGAGATGATGACGGGGACGTACGTTGTGTGAAAGTATAAATTTAACGATATCTGTTAACACCTGGCTCACAACTGATTACACCTGTATGTAAAGCGGCAACTATTACTAATTGTTAGTTCTTTATATTCTTACTTTGAGATTAGATACCTATACTTATTACTAATCTGTCGAAATAATAATCGACTAGGTACTTACTATCAAACTAGTTCATTAGTTAATCGATAACGAACGATATAAATATTAATTAAAAATTCTAGCGGTCACATTTTTAATTAGAAACACGGTGAATTCATATTCATCATTCATTTCTTTATTAATAATTATCCATAGAAAGTACATTTTAATTAAAATTTCAATAGATGATGTTATGAAGAAATCACACGGTGGATCTTGTACCGGGTACACACCAAACGAATGAAGGCATATCGTGGTTATTCTGGAATGAACCTGCACTCGAAGTCACGTGTGACATTTAGGTTAATACATTATTCACAAAAAATTGGCAGGCAAACCACTATTTTAAAACTATATTCTTGTTTTTTAGAACATTAAGTTTGATGGATAGTATCCATTAGGGACTAGAAAATAACCAACACAAAAATACATTGTATTTCGCAAACAAAAAAAACAACTAACCTAGTATTTTTTCTTTACAGAAATAGTGGAAGAGCAACAATGCCACGAAAACGAATTCCGGCTAACCTGCCGGGAACTGGACTCACATATAGCAGTATTAGAGGCGTGGTATACCTCGGCAGAAGATTATCAGTTCAACATCACCACCCACGAAAACCTCAGTATCAAAACTGAGAATGACTCAGAACTAAACAAAGTTTACGTGTATTCTAGTCCAAAACATAACGGTATTTACCAGCTGTCAAATCATTCCATGTTTGAAAATTTAAATTCGTCGAACGTAAATAATACTTTTAATGATTTAGTTAATGAAACAACTTTTTTAAACGATACTGAAGATCTCTCCGTGGATTTTTTAAACGTATCGGGATGTGGAGTGCCTGTGTATTCAAGAAGTTATGCCAGTTGGCGGGAAGGAGACAAACGAAGATACCATCAGACGAGGGAGATGTCTATTAATTTGAGAGCACCTGTCAGTTATAGGTGAGTTATAGCGGTACTTACAAATCACTTATATTATTTGATGCCTTTTTAAATTATACCTTCAGTTTTATATTTCTTTTTTAATGTTCTTAGGTAGATTATATGATACGTAACTTTTATTTTTCTTAACTGTATTTATTCGCACAAGACTTTCCACGTCCATAATATCGATTGAGCACTCGTGAGGCGTGCTTCGTAGTTCCGAATAGATAATATATATGTAGGTATGTACCTGACCTTAGATTTTCCTGTGTTATTAACTCTACTGACTACATTCGGGTGGAACGCAATCAAGGCTCGCAATAGAATGTCACTCAATGAGGATTGGTGCATACCCAGTGCGAATTGCGAATGATGAAATGTCTGTTTAGATTTATTTTACTAAACATATCTATCCAGTGACTTCGTAAGTCGTATGTTGCTGAAACAAAATAATTACTTTTAAGCATTTGAAATTGTTTTAATTATTTGATTTTATGACAAATAAATGATTTCATTTCATTTGTTAAGGACTAGTGGACTTTATAGCTTTAGGACGAGGTATGTTTTGCTTACTCTATAAAGGTACCAAACTGTCTGTACGGTATATGATAGAAAGAGAGAGAGCGCTTTTTTATACTACTAAGGTGGCAGACAAGCACACGCCCCACCTGATGGAAAGTGGTTACCGTGGCCTACGGACGTGTGCAACACCAGGGGCGTCACACTCGCGCTGCCGACCCTGTTAGAACAGAGAGTTTCTGTGCCGTCAGTCCAGAAGACATAGCTGGACAAGCCTTAGGTCTTCCCACTGATAGCACAAAAACTCTCCTGTGAGCTCTGGCTATCCTACTCACTACCGGAAACACAACACGAGGTTATTATGACTGTGGCATTCTGTAGGGCGGAGGTATTTCCCCAGTCGGACTGCTCAATTGGACGGAAATACCGTCATTTCCTACCTCATATGCTAGCACTCTGCTATATGCTAGCAAAAATGCCATACGAAAAGCTGGTTACTATCGTATAAAGTTTTATCATCGTCTATTAACAAGCATGTTGAGTATCATCAATTATAAATAGAAAGATTAAATTAAAACGTTCAGACCCGCCCAACTTTGAAGTGGACTCACATGCTACAAGGCAATTAAATGAACCAATTGTATTATAAAAATGTTCAAGCAAACAGTAATTACTATAATTTGGGGTATGTTAAAGCGTGTATGTGTCAAGATAAAAGTTTTGCTGAAATGTTTTGATTCTGTCATAAACATGAAACAATGAACAAAGGTTTATAACGAGGGCTGTTTGATAACGTACTTACCCCATTAATTGTTTGAACATTGGAGTCATGTCAGTGGTGAAATGTGAACATTTAGGGAGGTAAGGCGGTTAGACCTGGGGCATTATAATGAGTTTTAAACACACTCGTAACGTGAGAAGACGACAGATTTCAATTGGATTGTAATGTAAGAGATAGAACTGTCGGAAAACTAGAACCAGAATAGTGTCGTCGGCCATTGAAAACTTAAACGGTGTTACTTAGAATAAAAACACAAAGCCTGTATATCATTTTTGCAGGTCTATAAAGTCCATATTGTAAGTTTTATATTCTGATTTATTTGTGTAAATCATCTTATTTAACAGTTCAATATTTTACCAATTTGATATTTTTAGTTACCTACAAATTCATAGTATACCGGTTATTGTTATAAATTGTGGCCTCTCTGTTATTCTGATGTATAAGCTATATTATTGCAAAGTTCAATTAAAATCCATTCAGTAGTTTTTACGTGAAAGAGTAACAAACATCCATACTTATAAACTCTCGCGTTTATAATATTAGTAGGATGAGAGCATGATGTGCAACATTTTACACATTTTCATACAATTATCTTAAATATTACAAATATGAAACTTTCAATGTGGCCTTTTTCGACCTGCTGATCATCGTCAAGTTTCATTTTGTGACCTGTAGGCAGAAGAGGTATATATATCATGATCATCATCATCATCATTTCAGCCGAAAGACGTCCACTGCTGGACAAAGGCTTCCCCCAAGGATAGGCATAGGATAGGATATATATACATACGTATAATTTTATACTCTGTCTCATTCTGTACCCGTTTGTATCTTAAAGTTTTTAATGTTATATTTAAACTGACGATGCAAGAGGGGTGCTTATGAATTAAGCCATTGTTTGCCAATGGGGTCGTAGTTCCATGACGGATCAACCGTTACAAATAGGGTTCTAAAAAGATGATTCCAGCATTTTATTTTCCATTGTTGCTCTTTACTTTTGATCAATTAATTCACATAAGACTATAGATCTTATTAGGCTATGAGTTGCTCTTAGAAAATGGAAAGGAGTAGAGCCACCAACACTCAAATAAACCGTACTTAATGTCCTATATTGTTGCAAATATAATATTCATCATTCTACCGGCTATCCCGATTCACAAACGTTTGCACCTTAGAGCCCGGGGTTCGTTCCTACACTTTCTTCTTTTGGTGTCGCTAATTCTGACTTTTGTGGGAGCGACTGCTACCTGCTCCGTAGCTCGAAAGGAAAGCTTACGTCAAAGCCTCGTCTGTCGATCATTAGCTGAGGTTGGCTTGAGTGTCCGAAGGCCTTGGCGTACCAAAAACCTTTTTTTTTATAACACTGAGGTGGCAGACAAGACAGAGAGATTCTGTGCCGTCAGTGTAGAAAACAAAGCAGGAATAGCCTTTGGTTTTCCTACTGACGGCACAAAAATTCTCCTCTCTACCAAACTAACCGCAGAGAATGTAATTAAGTAAAATAATGACACAGCTCCGAGACTGAGACTCAGTGCAACTACTGAGGATTTCCTCTGACAGAATAACTTAATTTAAGGACTGTCAAGACAGTATCTGTGATACCGAAAAAGTACCGAAACATTTTGAGAAAAGCAAAAGCTAGGTACTTCTGTGATTCCGTTGCCTCGTCTCGGTAGGGGACACGGGAATCTAACGGTTATGCCCATTGTACTACAATGACTATAATGATTGTAGTCATCAGTGGCGAAGGGTGTACAGTTTCAAAAGGGAAGCCGGTGGTATTTTTTACCGCAAACTAGTTTATAACGCAGCATGCGAATCATGGGATTCTCTGTAAAGACAAGCCGGCTGGAATTGTGTTATAGGGACCACTTGCTACTGCT
The DNA here is from genome assembly GCA_949126895.1 of Eilema caniola. Classification (NCBI taxonomy): domain Eukaryota; kingdom Metazoa; phylum Arthropoda; class Insecta; order Lepidoptera; family Erebidae; genus Eilema; species Eilema caniola. The sequence continues at coordinate 6,696,396 of OX421464.1, read as the reverse complement.
AGTCATATTCTCTATCTCCATACTATTAAGCCATCTAAGTTCGTTGTTCACTACTGCAGTTATTGCACCAATAGCGCAGCCATGTGTGAGAATTAAGGGCCTTATATGTATTATTATTCAATAGGGAACGCACTGTCCACGCACGTATCGATGTCAATGATACCAATCTCATGGGAGCTTCTTGTGTGAGGTTTTAATGGAACAGCCTTTTGGAATAACAAGTTGTGTTTTCGTTGAGGTATGGTTTGACTATGAGCTCCATTTGGTGTGAAAAAGGGCACTATTGACCTGAAACAAATTTGAACGTTTGACCCAAACATAGGTACTATTATTTTTATAAGTAAATAAGTACAACAAAGTACATTGCAAAAAGAAACACTCAGTTTTATTTATTGTGTATCTTGGCTTTCGTGGGAGCGACTGCCGTTTGATATATGTAAACATATAATTAACGTAACGGGAATTAACGCGATCATGGTATAGGTACTTACATACCTTTGATTGCCTGACGTTTCGACCAGGTTACACCGGCCGTGGTCACAGGCTGACTGGCTCAGCAGTGGACGCCCGCCGTCCTCGAATCCGTGAGGTAGTAGGTTCTTCATCTACCCGCACATTTTCAATATTTTCTTGTCGCCATGTACCGTCACATACCACACTCACAGTGTCCCTATTACGTAAGCAAACTGTCCGGTGTCTATCCGACTGCGTAGAAAAGCGAGGTTGCATGTTTTTCATCACTGGATTCCATGCTGGAGATAATTTAAAACCATCTTCCCGATTGAAATTTTTATGTTTTTTGATTTCAATCGCTTCACGTACAGCTCTTGAGTAAAAGTGACGTTCCTTGGAGAGGACTTGCGTATGGTGAAATTCAATCCAGTGATTGGTGCCTGCTTCTAGCAGGTGCTCTGCAATCGCCGATTTGCTCGTCTGGCGATTCTTTACAGCTGCGATGTGTTCTTTGACCCGTTCAGCAATAGTCCGCTTCGTTTGGCCTATATAGGAACTACCACAGCTGCAATCTATCTTATAGACACCTGGACACTGTAACGGTAAGACATCCTTCGGTGTACCCACGATGTTGTTTACCCTTATGCCTGGGGTGTAAACTGTCGGGATGGAGTATGTTTTTAACACTGAGCCGACTTTGTCCGTTACTCCCTTGACATAGGGCATATAGGCTGGCTGTCTGCTCACCTCTGGACGTCTACGCCTCACTGCCTGTTGCTTTCGTCGTCCGTTCACTTCGTATCCGTTGTTCTTGAGTACCTCCTGAACATGATCCAGCTCTCGCTCCAGATGTTCAGGGTCACAGAGATCATACACATAGATCTATTCCTGAGTGAGGTCACAACGGATTGTAGGTGTCGGGGATGGTGATGAGACGTGGCGTGTAGGTATCTGTCTGTATGTGTAGGCTTCCGGTACACACAGTGTGACAAGGACCCATCTGATCTCACGGCTACTTTTACGTCTAAGAATGACAACGACCTATCCTTCTCCATCTCATACGTGAACCTTATCTTGGGATGAACTGAATTAAGGTGTTGTATATATTGATCCACTTCCTGTTGACTTCCCTTGACAATACTGAAAATGTCATCTACATATCGCTTCCACAGTCTGATGGTCTTCGGGCCAAGACTCAGGGCCTTTTCTTCAAAATGTTCCATCCAGATATTGGCAAGTACAGGGGCTACAGGACTTCCCATTGCGACACCATCTATCTGTAGGTAATGTTGACCTTGGAAAAGGAAGTAGTTACCATCTAGACAGTGCTCAAGTAGATCAACATAGTTAAACGGCAGTTCGTTGTCACTCAATAGATACTTTACGACGTTCAAGCATTCTTTTATAGGGACGTTGGTGAAAAGAGATTCCACGTCAAAGCTCACCATGATGTCATCTGGTTCCAGCTTGAGATCTTTAATGATCTGTATAAAGTGCCGTGAGTCCTTCACAAAAGACGTTGTTCTGCCTACCAGTGGTTGCAATACTGACGCAACGTACTTCGCAAGATCGTAAGTAGGAGATGCTATTTGACTTACAATTGGCCGCAGTGGCACGTTGGGCTTATGTATTTTTGGCAGACCATACAACTTGGGTGGCTGGTGTGACTTCGGTGAAAACAGTCTACTGTACTCATCTTCCGTAAAGAGGTCCTCGTTTTCTTGTATACGAGCTCGTATTCTGCGCGTTACTCTGGCCGTGGGGTTGTATGATACCGGTTTGTAAACCTTATCATCACTCAGCAGTTCGAGAATTTTTTTTTTGTTTGATAATCAAGTGTGTTCATCACTACGGTGGCGTTTCCCTTATCGGCCTTAAGCACCAAAATGTCCGGGTTATCCCTAATGTCCTTTAGTGCTTGACGCTCTTTCATAGTGATGTTACTCGCCGGGAGCTTCGATCGTCGTAATATCACCGCAACATCAGTCTTACCGTTACAGTGTCCAGCAGGGCTAACATGCGCGCCACGAGATAGCTATCTCGAGGCATTTTGCCGTTTTATGTTGATATGTCGACTGTTGGTAGCTTATAGGGCTAACATGCGCGCCACGAGATAGCTACCTCGAGGCATTTTGCCGTTTTATGTCGATATCGACTGTTGGTAACTTGGCAAATTTCATGGCGATCTGTCAGATATCGACATAACTCGACTTCGAGAAATCATCTCTACTTAGTGTCTGCAAATTGTAACATACGTGCCCTTATTTACTCGAATTTTGACATTTAAAAAGTTTTGTCTCTCGTCCTTCATTTGGTCGACGAGAAGTTATCTCGTGTAAACTTTTCTTGTGCTCGGTGCATTTTGGATCAAAATTTAGTACCTTTGTGCGACTGCAAGCCATTTTCGACCTTAATGACATTTCCTTTGTTACGTGTCTTTTCGCATTAATTGATAACGCTGATCACGAATATAAGAAAAAAAATTCGAAAGCATGTCATGTCAATAAGGTCGAAAATTGTTTGCACTATTTTTTCTCTTTTTCATACCTAGCATCCCTAACTAGTCTGTGCTTTCGAGCAAATGGCCGTATCGGGCCGATTTTATCGGATAAATGTTTAAAAAATGTGTATGCCATAGACAACAATTGAAAAGTTTGACGCGACAAAATATGTCGGCGTTACTTCGCTCGAGAAGACTCGAGATGATATCTCATCTCGATTCGAGATATTTGACAACGCGCGCATGTTAGCCCTGCAGGTGTCTATAAGATAGATTGCAGCTGTGGTAGTTCCTATATAGGCCAAACGAAGCGGACTATTGCTGAACGGGTCAAAGAACACATCGCAGCTGTAAAGAATCGCCAGACGAGCAAATCGGCGATTGCAGAGCACCTGCTAGAAGCAGGCACCAATCACTGGATTGAATTTCACCATACACAAGTCCTCTCCAAGGAACGTCACTTTTACTCAAGAGCTGTACGCGAAGCGATTGAAATCAAAAAACATGAAAATTTCAATCGGGAAGATGGTTTTAAATTATCTGCAACATGGAATCCAGTGATGAAAAACATGCAACCTCGCTTTTCTACGCAGTCGGATAGACACCGGACAGTTTGCTTACGTAATAGGGACACTGTGAGTGTGGTATGTGACGGTACATGGCGACAAGAAAATATTGAAAATGTGCGGGTAGATGAAGAACCTACTACCTCACGGATTCGAGGACGGCGGGCGTCCACTGCTGAGCCAGTCAGCCTGTGACCACGGCCGGTGTAACCTGGTCGAAACGTCAGGCAATCAAAGGTATGTAAGTACCTATACCATGATCGCGTTAATTCCCGTTACGTTAATTATATATCATGGAACGCGAGAGTTTAAAAGTTAGATATATGTAAACTTCAAGAGGAAGAGATTCTTTTTTTTTCATACTGCTGAGGTGGCCGACAAGCACACGGTTCATCGGATGGAAAGTAGTTACTGTGGCCTATGGACGTGTACAACACCAGGGGAGTCACACTCGTGCTGCCGACCCTGTAAACACAGAGTTTATGTACCGTCAGCATAGAAGACAAAACGGGAATAGCCTTTGGTCTTCCCACTGACAGCACAAAAACTCTCCAGTGAGCTCTGGCTACCCTACTCACCGCCGGGTACACAACACGAGTAAATGGTCGCGGTATTCTGTAGGGCGAAGGTACCTCCCCAGTCGGACTGCTCAATTGGACGGAAATACCGAAAATAAGTGCTTCGTCCATTAATAAGTGGTTACTTACAAGTGAGGTTGGCATGAGTTTCGAAAGTCACCCAAGGGCAAGAGTCCCTTATTAATGAAAATCACTGCTTCAAAATGTTATTTCAACTTCGTACCTACGCTGTATCCCATTTAACCTGATTACCGTTTTAGAAAAGTAAACACGAACTAATTTAGATTCACGATGTTGCAATTACAATGTTTACATGCGTATTACATGGTTTTATATCATTCACAGCTCACCTGTTCTTTCTAACTAGCGAATTCATTTATTAAAATATTCGGAACTAGTTGTTCAAGGCTTAGCTTCATAGATTTTTTGATGCCTGGTCGGAAAGCAGCTTTTTTTTGAAATGAAAACTTCTTTATAGCGGCGTTGGATGGGTAAAAAGTGTTAAACTCGCGTCAGGATCACTTGACCTTTGAACCGTAACCGACGACTGACGTCATACAACATTAGCTACAGACTGTCTATTTTGCAAGATACGGTAAGTAGCTTCGTAGCTTAGCGGTAAGTGCTTCGACTGTAAGTCCTTATGGTCTGAGATAGTACCGGGTTCGAACCTGGCCTTCTGACACTTTTTGTGATTATTTTTTCTTTTTGTAAATTATTACTTTTTGTGATTATTTTTCTTTTTGTAATTTATTAATTTCTTCTGACAGAAAATTAGCAGAAAATTAGTGATAGGTTAGAACCTATCATTAATTTTAACCATAGATGGTTGGCGCTGTATTATAGGTATGGTATGGTAGGTCCTTTTTTTTCTATGTATATAACGAAGAAAGAAAGATAGAAAAAGTTTTCACTTCTGCCGGAACTCCCAGAGTGCAACCCGTCTTTTTTTTGCAAAAGTTGTTTTAAAAAACAAGAAATAATCACTTTGTAGCTGAATGCTTTGAGAATGGATACAACATAATTTAGCCGACTTTTCGCACCATTACATTTTTCATATATTTAATTTATAATTGCATATTTTTACCCGACGGCCAAGAAGAGTTATATGATAGCTTAAACATCAGAATTCAATTATGAACTTGCTGTTTGATATAAATAATCTAACTTATCTTTTCAACATTAAAGTGCATTTAATATATAAAATTCTCGTGTAACAATGTTCGTTTCCATACTCCTCCGAAACAGGTCGACCGATTCTTATGAAATTTTTATGCATATTCGATAAGTCTAAGAATCGGCTACTATCTATTTTTCATACCCCGATCCGCGATAACCGACATCCGCGCGGGCGGAGCCGCGGGCAACAGCTAGTATTTATATAACTTTTACTTAAATAGGATAATATTCATAGATGCATCGACAGTATTCGGCAGGGTGGTGCTCTGAGTGATGTTGGAGTCAGAGGCTATCCCCGCTTATCAGCTATTGAGGGCAAGATAACGTACGGTAATTGATCTTCTTAATAAGTCTCGTGTCAGCTTTAAGTATTTTTCAAGAGAATATAATGGTGCCGCGGTGGCGGTAGGTCAGAGGAGGAAAAGAGATGCCAGGGAGAAATTGTAGGAACGCCTTAAGCAAGAATAACCCGTGATGGTGGTAGGGTAAATCTTTAACTTGGCAATTAGTTCCGTATAAAACTAGGTTTCGTAGATAAGTCTTTGTGAAATATGTTTGTTTATACAAATAAGTTGGTTTACGGCTAGGTTCTTACGTGATTGCTATCAGCGCAATTATTTTCTTTTTGTAATTATAATTTTATAAGTAAAGGTATTAGGTGTAGGACGCCCAACGGCCAGGTGGAAGGATAACCCCATCAAGGTCGCGGGGAAGCGCTGGATGCGATGAAGTTAATAACTTACCATTAATTACAAATCAAACTAAAGTTATGAATGGCCACATTTTCTTAGTGATGTTTGATTTCATCATAACATACCTCGTAAAAATTATTAATGAGCTAATGAGTATTTACTAGAGAATAATTTGAGCGAAAGAGAGGACTACCTGTTGAGAAAGCACTTGTGTACATAGGTATATCCTCAATATTTATTAGAACATAATTAACATGTTTGTCAACAGATTATCTGGCATATTGATTACAAGGGATTATTTATTACAATCACAAATTAAAGGTCCTACCATAACCCTCAAGGCTCAAGCCATTCTCACCTGCAAACTAGGCACGAGCTATCCTATCAGGGTTGGGGGGACAGACGGCAGTTGCTCTCAACAAAGTGGGAGAAGCCGCATAAAAAAATAGGAAAAGGAATAGGTAAGCGGATCCTGGATTCTGAGGTGAAAGCCTGGTATAGTACCAGTTGTATAAAAAATTATATCTAAAATAATAATGACCTTAGATAGATAGATCATTCTTTATTGCACACCAATAAATTTACATTAGGACATTATATACCTTACCTACTAAATGTCGAATTTTACTGTGCAAGTATTTGTATATTTATAGCAAAGCTATGGTCTTTACTTGGACTTGCAATCTGAAGGTTATGGTCAATAAACATCTCTCAACAAAATCTTACGAGTCTCTAGAGAATGTTCACGATCTCTGTCTAGGTTATTTAGAGGTTTACAGTGTTATAATAAAAACCTGCGGAGTAAGGTCTTTCTAGTAAATAAGACTTCTGAAATAAATGTGGGCTTCTATCGAAATAAAACGATATGGAACGGAGTCCTTCGTTGGCTTAGGTTTTTTTTCATTAGCTCAACATTATGAGAAAATTATTCCCAGAGGCAAATACCGAAAATGAATTATGTAAAGACACACATTTTTGCATATATTTTGATGATTTTCGTCGATTTCTCTAAGATCCCATAAGCGAATCCCGAATTCCTGCATCTACGATCATTCATCAAAACAACAATCATAAAAATCCTATCAAAAATTGAGGCAAATATATTATGTTAACATACGTGTCGAATTGAGATACCTCCTCTTTTTAAGTCTGTTAAAAATGAAATTAAATAAAGTAATGAAATAGTGAATGCAGTGAATCAGGCGCATCGGCAGCCTGAAGCTTAGGCCCCTCCTAAGCACTTTTTGAAGTTTAATTAATTTAAAAAAAATTAAGTATTTAATTTGATGTCAATTATTTTTATTGATAATATAGTTATTATATGGTATGGCTTTTCTATTCCCTCCCATGAAACCCACAAGAAGAGACAGGGTGATAGGGCTCTTATTAGCATACGAAAACCTTAAAATAAAACTTACTTTTAAATAATAATTACGTAAATTTCTTAAAATAGCAGGTTTATATCTATTTTATAGTTGAAGTTATTCCCGTGGCTCTCCTCTTAAAGCGTAACTTTGATAGTTTTATTTAATATCTTTTAACTTTGATGTTATTTATATCTTTAATTGGTTTATGAAGTTAGAGTAGTAATGAATTTAATGTTTATATGCAGTAACTAATTGATGTGTTTATGATATCTATTTATTGCTTCGAAAGGATTGAATCAATGAAAGCGTGGCGGGCACTTTGACCTTGCGGTCAATTGTATTCTTTTGACTTAAGTAACAATAACATATCAATCATTATAATAAAAACATGCGGAGTAAGGTCTTTCTGGTAAATAAGACTTCTAAAATAAATATAACCCACTTTCAATATCGAAATAAAACTATATGGAACGTCCCTCGTTGGCTTAGGTTTTTTTAATTAGCTCAACATTATGAAAAAGTTATTCCCATATACCGAAATTGAATAATATAAAGACACACATTTTTGCTTCTCTTAGTCCAGAATATAGCAAGACAATTTATTATTTTTTGGACAACGCAACGTAACATACCCAAAAGGCTGGCATAGCCATGCCAGCCTTTTGGGTATGTTACCAGTCAATATTGATGCGGAGGAATTCTTCGACGGCTAAACTCTTTGACCTTTTTTATATTCAAGTAAATATTTAGTTTATTTGTTATATGTTTTACTTTAACTTTGAACTTGTTTAACTTTAAAACTTGTAAATTAAAACCGATTAGTAAAATGTGAATTACCACTTAGCTTATCTTGTCAATTATATAAAGCTTACAGTTGCGATTTGGTTCAATCTACAGAACAATTTCTGAGATTAATCTTAATATGTGTAGCAGAACTATTTCCTCCCAAATATTTGCACTAATCTAAGCTCAATCTCCAGATTGTTTGGACAAATGAACATTCGCCAATATGTGTACTCATGAGACAAATATACTGAAGGACAGATTAAAAGATAAGTTGTTTGATTGCGTCCAGAAGAGACGTTCTATGTCAAAGTTTCTTTACTTGGGCACTTTCAAAATTTTCCTTTATTGATTACGTGATCAGTTTAGTTATAGTACTATCTACTTTGAATGTACTTTTAAAGCTAACTTCTTACTCGTAAAAGTTTGTTTAGGTGGTTGTTACTCAAACTCTGTCAGCTGTTGGTACTAGGTAGAAATTTTGTAGGTACAGGGTTAAATTATTATACTTAGTCTGAAATAACACATAGGCCACTTTCACCAGGCATAGATTTTCAAGTGTTGCAGCAACGGGATCAGAATTCCACACGGGCAAAGTTGGGGGCAACAGCAAGTCAAAGGTTAATTAAAGAAGAAATCCAAAACTGGTACTTATCCCGTTCTAGGGGGAATATTCTGACAAAATGAGATACAAGAGTCAAGATCGGCTTCATCATCCAGGTCCAGGTTGCGAACATCTATGGCAGTCGTTACAGGTAGTTGGAGCTTGGAGCCCTCAAAAGTTTGACTACTTGGAGCCCTCAAAAGTTCGACTAGTCTAACTAAAGAACTTCGATGTAGGCAATTGGCTTTGGAGGTCAAATGGCAGTCGCTTTATGGAAAATATTGTAGTTAATCCGCATCACATAAAAGCTACAGCAAACGATAATGTCGCCATAAGACATGTGTAGGCGAAAATTCTCTAAAGCAAGAACTCCAGGTATCTACTGAATATAACAGACTGTGAACAAACATTCTCATGATCTTGTTTAGTAAATGTTGCAAAGTGACGATAATGAACGAACACAAGCCAAATGTCTGTTCGGGACAGGTACGCGGGAGGAAGGCCTCGGTTCAAAGCGCGTTTGTAATTACACGGGCTTCAATCTTTCAAAAAGTAGCGCTCGTTTTGTTAATTAGCGACCGAAATTAGGTTAGTGAGTGATTTGTTTATTTATTACCTTTCGAATGAATTGATTGCTGAGGCTTCAGTAATACGATATATTCATTTAATTGCAGCTATAGACATCAAGGATATTGTTTTTTGTCTGCTTAATTTGAAATGAACGGAAAATTAATAAAAAAAATCGGACATCGGTGTATGGTTTATCCGTTGATTGACGCTCCTAATTGGCACTGGCACCTACAGCGTTAAGGGGTCAGATAGAAGTCACTTCTAATCATCATCTACCTACCATTATCCCAATTATTAGAGGTTGACGCAACATGTCATTCTCCTGCATACATTCCAGTCAGATGTCATTTCCTCAGTCACCTCCTTCTTTGCCATGTTCTCGTTCACGCATTCCATCTATCTCCTGTTATATTCTATCAGTCGCTCCACTTAAAAATACAAGATCGAAACTGCACATCTTAAAATCAACCAAAACTATTTCACACATTTCTATTCGTAAAATGACAAAAAACTTGTAATCCTTTCTCTAAATTCTCTACTTCGGCGGTTATTTTTAGATGACACGTCTGAAATCACCGTCTGGGCTATTAAAATCCACTCATGCCTATTAATTAATATAGATACAAATAAACAATCGTGATGTTTACATTTGTAAAACTGAGAGGACATTCGAAAAGAGCTTTGATGAAATTTTATAACAAGCACTCGTGAAGTGGGCGCGCCTCATTAAAAACTATATAAAAATCTCAACAAGAAGCATTCGTCTAAACACACATATATAGCAACACGCAGTTATGTTTTCCCAGTGTCATAATATGGAGGTAGTTCACATGGATATTTGTATTTGCGTATTTGACATATTTGACAAAGAATTACCATGTGTGGAGAGGGTATTTGGCAAAGCATTGGCCTTAGAGTCCCCCGACAAAACTCGGAACTAAAAATGACATCACTGCCATACTGTATGTTGGTTAGCTCAGGCCATGACAGGTAAGGTTTAGAGTTGCCAATCCATTTTTAATGATATTCTAGTGGGAATTTTCTGGTAAGTTGGGGATAACCTTTTCATCCATCCACTTTAACAAGTTGCGACAGCCACGCCGCGTCCAAGGGAATTATTTCGCGACGCTCTATTGCCTATTTGACAAATATGGCCAATACCAAATAGGTAAAATTGACAAGGTATTTCATTTTTTCAAATTCCGTATGGCCAGTAATTAGCCTTTTAATAGAGCATAAAATGTGACAATTTACACATATGACACCTCTTTGAAGTGAATACTTTCTTGTAAACAAAATTATATTTGTCTGTATTTCCATCTTTGCATGTATGACAAATATTTTTATCAAATACATCAAAAGCCCAATACCAAACACAACTAGCCATGTGAAGTGCCACCAACAGACGCAGTATGGTGCAGTGTCTATTGTTGCAACTCGATTCTCTAATGAACGATATCCTCAACAGATTTATATGACTTTCTTAACACACAAACATAGGATTGTGTTACTGCCGGAAGGGTCCCTACGATTCCTGTTCTTGTTCCTATATCTTTCCTTAGCATGTCTTAGTCTACCTTGTATTCTTTGGCACTTCGATATTCTATCCTACTAATACTATTTCCTGCTAATATTATAGAATGTTAAAGTTTGTGAAAATTTCTGGATGCTTGTTATTGAAACACGCTCTAACGGCTGAACAGGCTGAAATTTTAAACAGTGAAAGATTACAGTCTCAAATAATACACAGGCTTTTATCACGGGAATAGAGTCTCATGGGTTTGCGTTGGGGGAACGGGATCGAAATTCCGCAAGGGCGGAACCTTGGACAATAGCTAGTTACAAATTATAAGCTTTTAGAGTAGACTATGGCCTAGCAGCTACATTTAATAACCATCATTCAACACAAAGTAGGTACGCCAGCGCACTGCATTGCATCTGTTTTTGTTGTTGTTTATAAAGTTCACATCATTGAGTCATAGATCGATATGATGTCAGATCAATGTCATAGATCTAGTTATGTAATGGCTGAAGAAGGAATGATGGTCAATGTTGCCAATTAGAATATTTCTTGAATTATTAGTTTTTTTTGGTTTATATATTTAATGTAGGTATTGGAACTTAAAATATATGTAACAATATATTATAAGTTGATCTGTTTTATGTGCTGTAGTAAGCAGAATAAACGTTTTATTCTATCTTTTTGTCTTCTTTAGGTACATTCACACACATTTAATTTTTCTAAACTTCTATAACTTAATATGTAACAATGATAATACAGTTATTGACAGTAAGTGATATGAGAAATATCACTTTACTGTCAATAACTGTACAATACAACTGGATAACAATGATTAAAGCTTCTCAATTTTTATTTATGACATTTTTATGACTTCCGCTGCATTATAAAAACTTGATAAGACATTATTTACGATATCGTTGTCGGGTCTAGGCCCAGCGTCTAGGGAACGCTGGTCAGTTGATCTCCTCAAGTTTAATCAACAAAATTTACATGCAGAATGTGACTTACTGACTCGACTGTGCTGAATTGGGCACTATGAAATAGAACTTTATAGGTAATAAAACCCAAGAGTCCCACTATCCACGTTTTGACTCCATCACTAAATCACTTCAATGGTATCAAAATATTGTATTCTCAGCTCATCTGGATGGTCATATATGTGGTTAATAAAGTAAGAAGTCTATACAACAATATCACTGGAAGCTAATACAATTTTACATGCACAATTTATCTGGTAAGCCTAATAAAAACGTAGCATGGAAACAGTTTGAATATTTTTATGCATGTTTGAATGATATATTTGAAATACTAGCACCGGCGCTCCATATTCCAGTGCTTTGTTCACCAAGCGGATACGAAATTCTTTGAATATTTATACAAAAGTTCAGCGTTACCTTTGATCTGAACTGGCACAGTAAATTTTTCATTCATCGTTGAGTTGTTGTTGTTGTATCCGATGGAGAATAAGTTATAGACCGATATTCTTAGCAATCCATAAAGCGCGTTGCTGAGTTGGGAACCCGGGACAGTGCCTGGGACTTGCGACCGAAGTGTAGGTTTAAAAGGGCCCCTTTTGTTGATGTACTCACCTTCACTACCCAAGTTCCCCTCCCTGCCTAACAAAATTTGATGCGAACCTACTATTGCCGCTTTAGACATTCGTCCAAGTAATGAGCTTATTGCAGCTCTCCATAGGCCTAGGTCTTTAAGTAGGATAGAGAAGTTTAAATAGTTGATGAAATATGTAGTCAGAATATAAGTTTAAAATCATACTCTGTGTACGAAGCCACCAAGATTGACGGACAAGGCTTTTCCGCAGTCTTATCTCTCGGGTTTGTGTAGTCAGAAGGCAGACGCTCCAGTAAATTAATCAGCTATGAAAAGCAGGACACAGGTAGGAGAGTGGCCATCGAGTTTAGAAATACTTATCTAAAAACTTTAATGAAGAATGATAAATGATAAATGAAGCAATTTTAGATACCTCGTGTTGTGTTCTCGGCGGTGAGTAGGGTAGCCAGAGCTCACTGGAGAGTTTTTGTGCTGTCCTGTTGTGAAGACAAAGGCTTGTCCTGCTTTGTCTTCTACACTGACGGCAAAGAAACTCTCTATTCTAACAGGGTCGGCAGCGTGAGTGTGACGCCCCTGGTGTTGCACGCATCCATAGACCACGGTAACCACTTTCCATCAGGTGGGCCGTGCGCTTGTCTGCCACCTAAGTGGTATACAAAAAACCTGAATACCTCCATTGGTGTCTTGATGTTTCTCAAGTAATTGTTACTCAGGTTAAATTAATTCCGTGTCAAGATTGTCATTGTTATGTGACGTAATCAACCAAAACATTAATTATCGTATCGAAAAAAAAGGTGTTAATTCATTAATTTCCTTTTTCACGAATTCTTAAGAACTCAGAATGGTAGTCTCATATTTTTATTCCATTCTGAAAAACTTTGCCACTTCCGAGAGTTTGTTAAAAGCAAAGTTGTGGGCAATCAGAACCTTCTTAATATAACACTGCAGGGAATTAGAAGTTGGTATCACGTTTTTGCCTTTCTTGCTAGTTAACCGTGAGCCCCTTTTTTTCTTAATTCGCTACTGATACCCCGAAAAACATACATACTTACAAACGTCCATGCATTGCAAGTTAAATAAAACGTTGTAAAATTAGTTTATTTCCAAATACATTGTAACAATCTTGGGTGTAAGAGGCCCTACCGAGACCTAAAAGATCAAGTCACTCCTCTCCCACCTGGCACGGCTGAATGGATTTGGCTGAAATTTGGTACAAGGATAGATTGTATAGTAGTCGGAAATAGCAAATAGGCGATATTTTATCTGCTTTAGGTTACCATGGGTCCTAACCGCTTAAATATAATATTCACGTAATCTTTTAACAGTATAAATACACGCTACGCTTTTCAATATCATTATACTTAGGTAAGTCACGCGCTGTCCCAGTTGCCGACCTTTTAAGGATAATAAGTACCAAAACGGCCATGTTATTTACCGTTATAATCCGTTGTCATAATCGCCGAGGTCGCAGATCCGAATTGGGTCATACCACCCGGAACTGGATCCGTGTCAATTGGCCAATTGTTGACATGTGAGAGTCGTTAGAGATAGCTTTAATTAATTAAGGCTTTTTGGTGTTGGCATTGTTTTGACTGTTCAATTTCTGAATAATGAATACAATCATCTGAGAGAATGTGTCGTTATTGTAGTGGGAGAAGGACTAGGAGGGTGGTACAGTCGCAATCGGTTTTAGATTAAAACATTTTAAGTTACAGACCACCGTAACTCTAAGGCTACTTATATAATAATTTTAAACGATAGAGAGACCGATATTCTTAGCAATCCATGGATTCCCCATGCGGGTGCCGGGTCCATCGTGTTGCTAAGTTGGGAACTCAGGACAGTGCCTGGGACTTATGACCCAAGTATAGGTTTAAAAGGGGCCCCTTTTGTAGATGCACGAAATGAAGTGCTAACGAAGTGAAGTGCGAACCTACTAGTGCTGCTTTAGATATTCGTCCGTATGTAAGTATGAGCTTATTGTAGCTCTCAATAGGCCTAGATCTTTAAGTAGATTATAGAGAGATTTTGCTGGTAAACCTCTCACTCCCACCTCTTGCTTCTAAAAAAAAACTAGCTTTTAACGGATTACGGATTTAAAGTTCTTAGATTATAGACTTTTAGATTCATTTCAATGTTAAGATCGTTTATAAATTTGTTAGAGTTGGTTCAGCAAGTTCTGAGCATGTCGTTAGATAAGTACATCTACGGGAATCCCGGCCCGTTTTCCGGGAAAAGCATTACCCTACCGGCACCGGCCAGCAACTATAATACAGAATTCTAATATTGTCTATGTCATGCACAATTCGATAATACCATTTGCCCTGGTTTACACATTTGCATTGCTGATCCTATGATAGCGTTGATCCCACTCGATTTTTAGGTCACCAAATTTATTCAATTTGTAAGTTTATGGTGAGTGGTTACTGGTTAGCGGGCCAGACTCCTCAGAGTTATTCCTTAGCAACACCAATGCCCCTAATTTAAATTTATGAGATGTACCATCCAATATCGTAACGTTAGAGTACTGTTTTGAAATAATAAAACTTGACTCATACACTAGATCAAGTAATAAACAAATGTAAAAGCCACCCATTACAATAAAAATAGCCTCGCTGGATAATAAAACGTAATATCTCAATTGAATAACAGACCATTCATCTAATTTTTTTGTTACGCACATTATCAATAATCATAAAAAAAATTAAAACAATGATTGCTAAGAAAGAGTTCTAAATATACCACCAAGAGGCATAAAATGCTTTTAGTTACATTCCTGTAGTAGTGCTGAAAATAGGGTTGTCAAAAGTATTCGTATATAAGGTTACATTACATTAGGTACTCATCTTATAAAAGAAGTTTAGGTCAAGTACAATCAGACCGAAGTAGAAGTAATTCTGTTTGTCTGTCAAACATCAACCGCTGAACCGATGTTGATAAAATTTGGTACTCAAATAGATTAGACTGTGCGAAAAGCCATGGGCTATGTTTGGTTGCGATAATCGATATCCATACGGGAGCTGCGGGTAACAGCTAGTAAATAGTTTATTAAAAATATAGTTTTACAGACCGAATACAGATTGTTGAAATGTGGGTGTTAATTCACCTCTGCCTAACCCTCCGGGGATAAAGGCATTATTATGTGTATGTATGTATAGTTTTTACTACTTTGACGCACAGGACGCACGCATGATATGGTATGAGTGTCACGCATATCGAAAGTTATTATCATACCTGTCTATCTGTCTATTACAAAAACAGCTAATTGCTTTACATTCTTTCAAATAAAGACTTATGTAGATCTACTAAAGATTATTATAGCGGTCGTCGAAACTGGGTACAGAAATGGGTGGTAGAAAAGTTATCCAAAACTATCGTATTTTCAGATTTCAATCAATTAGCCTAGCAGTCCACCGCTGGACATAGGCCTCACCATGTTGGGTGGCTGTGGCCTACTGTTTCTACGCTGACCAGGGTTGATACAGGGATTTATTTCGCTTTTACGGAACCATCTTTTGAACAAACCTTTTATTGAAATAAAACGATATTTTATTAGATTCTATGCGATTTATTTGCCCGCGTAGAAACCCCTTTCGCGGGAAATATTTTTTATTTTTTTTATTTTTTTATAAATAGGACACGTCAGTTTGACTTTACCTCGCCTGATGGTAAGCTGAAGGTAAAGTCTCAAGAAAGAGGGCCACCATTATATACACGTGCCATGTTAACAATGGTGGCACTCAGCTTGACGGCCTCATCAGATGCTTTTTCACGCCCCGCTTAAAGGACCCGGGACTGTAGGAAGAGGGAAACACTTGAGCTGGCAAGGAATTCCAGGTCTTAATGGTGCGACAAAGGAAAGAGTCACCGAACCGCTTGGTTCTTGAAGGAATGTTCTGCACCGTATAGGGGTGACATCTAAGTCTTGCACGTGTCGTCCTGTATAGGAAGGGGGAGGGTGGGGAGGGTGGGAGCCTATGTGTTATTCCAGACTTTTCCTATCTATCCGTGTTCTAAATTTAAACCTGTATTAAGTGTCAGACGAGGCGCAACCCTAACGTTTCTTCCGCTCATCCGCAGTCCATAGTTAGAAATGTAGATTACAGTCATTACGTTGAAAGCCGCTCGTCTCAATTGAAAGTAATTACCCGGCATAATCTCAAAATGGCCGCAACTATCGTTACAACTACCTACCACTAGTTGCTGGTAGATTAAGCACCTAACTAGCCCAAATATTTTGTGAACAGATAGCTACTTTTTAATTCTCTTAGCTCGGATTCTTGTAAATAATACCAAACTAATATTATGAACGCGAAAGTTGGTAAAGATGTATGGATGAATGTTTGTTACTCTTTCACGTAAAAACTACCGAATGGATTTTAATGAAACTTTACAATAATATCGCTTATACATCAGAATAACACATAGACTACAATTTATAACGATAACTGCTATGATAGCGACGTCCGACATCCACGCGGGCGGAGCCAAAAGCTAGTACCAAATAAATCGCCTCAATCTGTTAAAAAGTAGTTTTATTTCAAAAAGTTAGTTTTTACACTGAAATGAAATAAAGTAGCCTCAAAACATCGCTGAATTTTCACTTCTTACAGCTTTTTTTTAGTACGAATATTAGAATTTCCCAGATACGATAGTGTTTCTTGCCTTAACTTTTACTCACCCCAATTTGTTTGATAATCTAGAATATTACTGTAAAACGATTTTATTCATGGCTTTGTTACAATATGACAGCGCGTGGGTGCAAGTGCGAATGTACAGTAGCGGTATGTTGCTAAAAATGCAACATTACTTTTTTATAAATCGGCAAAGAGCAACATTATAGCTATTTGATATTTTTAGCGTACAATTTATTATAAACACGAAAAGCCAAAAAGATCTTACTACGTATAAACGTGAAAAATCGCGTGGAATTAAGATGACGCTGTGTTTAAATAAATTCGAATTTAAATAGAAAAGAGCTTATAAGTAGTAGTAGTAGAAAAGACGGGCGTTGAGGCTCGTCGACAATCTCATACTCACAGGCGATGTGGAACCTCTCAGCCTTAGAAGGGACTTTGCCTCGCTGGTGTTCTACCGCCTATACAATGGTTTGTGCTCAGATGAATTGTTTGACATGATGCCCACCGCTGCTTTCTATCATCGCATCACTCGCCATAGGCAGGGAATTCATCCTCACACACTGCGACCGGAAATGGTGCGCACCGTGCGTTTTGAAAGGAACTTCATCCCACGCACGCTCAGGTTGTGGAATGAACTTCCTGCCGTGGTTTTCCCAAGCGACTACAATATGGGGTTCTTCAAGAAGGGTATTAGAAGGTTTCTACAGGGTCGGTAGCACGATTGTGAAGCCCCTGGTGTTGCAAACGTCCATAGGCCACGGTAACCACTTCCTATCAGGTGGGCCGTGTGCTTGTCTGCCACCTAAGTGGCATAAAAAAAAACCTAAGGCCTGGTTTTTGATTTGGCACTTCAGGAAGTAGCTCTCACTCTACTACTCAAGAATAAAAATGGCTTTGTGGCAATCGAAAAGCGTTGTCTGTCTATCATACATCAACCCCTCTAGACAAGGGGCAATTTGTTGGCCGACGGCGACGTACTGTAGAATAGAATGACAAATATATGGGATTTGACGTATATGACATTCATTGACGACTGTCATAAACGTTAAATTCCATACATTTGTCATTCTATTTTACGATAGCGAATTGTCAGCGAATTGTCACTTGTCTAGAGGGGCAGTTGCCAGTTTAATACATTTATAGAGTGGCAAAACAGTTTTTCTTTTATAAAAAATATTAGAATAGAATTGATTTCGATT
This sequence comes from Eilema caniola, assembly GCA_949126895.1. Classification (NCBI taxonomy): domain Eukaryota; kingdom Metazoa; phylum Arthropoda; class Insecta; order Lepidoptera; family Erebidae; genus Eilema; species Eilema caniola. Next base: position 6,678,174 of record OX421464.1, on the reverse strand, counting down.
TTCATTATCATAAAAACTATTTATACATTTATGTGCTTGATGGCAGTAGACATGCGTCTATCTCATTTTTATTATCTCCACAGATAATGAACAGCAGGTCGCCGCGCAGTTTTAACTGTTTGAATTTTAAAATGAATTTGTCTATGTTATTTAGTCTTATTCTATTTTTAAAACTAACCAATTACAATGTTCATTAACTCTATTTCCTGAAAGCATAATCAATCAGCAGAACTTTTTAACCGTTTTATAGGTACTCGGTCGTAAAACATAGAATTTATGTAGTAATATTCAAGGAATGCATAATGTAAGAGGTTTTATATTTTTGTTGACTTTTACGACATAACCATTACAACATTAGACCCTTAGGGGATGAATGAGAAAGTTTTTGTATTAGTTCAGCGCTTTTTTACGTGTTATCTATATGACGTGAAATAAGACTGAAATGTTAAAGGCTTATACACACAGGATTATACATTATTTTAAATGTTTGAGTGCTACTTCTACTAACGATGACCATGTAACTGTAGTATACATTTTAATGCTTTGACGGAGTAAGCGTCATAAATTGGTATATTTTCAATTGATTTTGGATTCTGTTGCGTACCTACATATATTGACTACCTACGTTTATTTCATGCCTTGTTGACAAGGTCTAAAAGGCCCCCAATAATCATAAATCACTACTATCATTCATAATTACACAAAATTAAACTAGGAAGCTCTTGTTCTCATCATCATATCTTAACTTTGACGTTTCCTATTACGAAATAAACTATACACCTAGTAATTTAAATTACACCTTAACTCATGAGACATAAGATTTAATTTCTTTTAAAACATTGCGTAGGAATAGCGGTTCGAATTTCAAAACAAATATCTGCGTCATAACATTATGTCGGGTTTGTAATAGGAATACAGAATTATCTTTAGTCCATTACCGTCGAACAATAAAAAGTATTAAGTACTCTTGTTGCACAGTGATCAATGGATGACTAATAAAGCATTAATACTAATAATAATGAAGTAGATTGATGGCTCAATACGAAGTTAATGGTTGGTACTACTGCACTGATTTATGTTTGTGAGTTAAGAGAGATTAAAGGATATCTTTATACTTTCCGTTCCGGGACATTTTAGGGTTTATCTTACTAATTATAAATGCGTTAGGATGACGGATGAATGTTTGTTATTTTATTATGTCAGAATGGTTGAATAGATCTGAATGAAATTTATCATCGATATAGATTCATCGATTCATATCTTAGGTCATACAAAGCACCACCAAAGTTTTCACTACTGCTGATTAATGTATGAAGCTTGCTTTTCTCTTCGCGTTGGGTGGTCAGTCGGCAGTCGCTCCGGGAATAATCAAGCGATTACCCCAGCCATACTCTAAAGTGGGAGCTTAGGATGCAGATGATGATGAGGTAAGCACGTTCTGGGATAGCTCATAGGCCTTTTATCCCGAAAACAGCTTTCCATGAGTCGCGGGAACGAGATCAGTATTTCACGCGGGTAAAATCGCAGGCAAAGGTAATTAGATTTTTTGTAAATTGTTTCTGTTATGGCTAAGGCGGCGTTACACAGCGCCTTAACTTAATTTTATGGGTCGCCCGTAAATCTCTTTTTAATTAACCTTGAAGGTTGTATTTGTAGATAGGTAGAAGTCTTTAATATTCATTTAAAAAATATTTACCTCTTTGGCGTGGGGTTGGAGCTCTTGGCTTCAACGTAGGTGGTCGCGGTTTGGTTCCCAGTGTACACACTGCTAAAGATGCAATGTTTCTGTTTCATGATTAGGATTAAAATGCTTTAAATCTGTGAATAATTGCTACACGAACAGTACTACGCGATTTTACCTCATAAACCTAGGCGACTGCCAATTTTTTTAAAGAAGAAAAAAGAAAAAAAAAAAAAAAGAAAAAAAAGAAAAAAATGCGTTTATTTCAGCTTACTGCAGCACACAAAACAGATCAACCCATACACATTCAGTTTTCTCAAGAACTGGACTATCAAATTCCTTTTATTTTGAATTATACAGACAAGTTCAAACATTAAAGCTTCAAAACAAAAAAGATCTTCAGTTATATTACTAGAATGCTTACTTAATAGTGAATAGTACTTGGTTTGATATAAAGTGTCAATAAAATTAAGTAAGCTGATAATTAAGTACGTTAGATATAACGTACTTAATTTTAAATACACAGATAAACGTGTCCGACCTATTGCCGCTTCTCACAGCGGAAAACAAAAAAAATCGATTAAATTGAATCGATACTTGATATCGATTACAAAGATTCAACCGTTCCGCTATTATCATCGTCACGACTTGATACACCGTTATAAAAAGTAGTGTTATTATTTAATTTGAAAAGTGGCACCGATTACAGCGAATAATATCGAATAATTTATCATTCTTTCATTGGAAAGTTTTTGTGCTGTCAGTGGAAAGACCAAAAGATATTCCTGCTTTGTCTTTTACACTGACGGTACAGAAACTCTCTGTGTTTACAGGGTCGGCAGCACGAGTTTGACTCCCCCATGGTGTTGCCCATGGGCACATTTCCATAGGCCATGGTAACCACTCTCCCCTGGTATTGCACATTTCCATAGGCCATGGTAACCACGTTCCATCAGGTGGGACATGTGCACGTCTGCCACTATGTAGTATAAAAAAAGACGGGTTGCGCTCCGAGAGTGCCGGCAGATGTGCAAACTTTTTCTTTAATTCTTCGTTATATACATAGAAAAAGATAAAAAGAACATACCATACCATACCATTCCATACCATACCTATAATATAGCGCCAATCATAGAATCGATCACTAATTTTCTGCTAAAAATCTGTCAGAAGAAATTAATAAATTACAAAACGCAAAAATAATCACAAAAAGTAATAAATTACAAAAAGAAAAAATAATCACAAAAAGTGTCAGAAGCCCAGGTTCGAACCCGGTACTATCTAAAACCACAAGGACTTACAGTTGAAGCGATTACCGCTAAGCTACGAAGCTTCTTAGCGTACCCAGCAAAATAAACACTCTGTAGCTAGGAATGTTATATGACGTCATGTCGTCCTACAAGTCGTCGGTTACGGGGCAAAGGTCACGTGGTCTTGACGCGAGTTAAACACGTGATCCTGACGCGAGTAGGTCACGTTATCCTGACGCGAGTAGGTCACGTGATCCTGACGCGAGTTTTACACTTTTTACCCATCCAACGCCGCTAAAGAAGTTTTAACTTCAAAAAATCCAAGGGACAATCCCTTTGATATGACTTTTCGAAAGTTTACCTACAAAGCGAATGGATATTACTTACATATTTTTAATGTATTCTATACGTTGTAAGTTGTAAAACATAGTTCTGTTTCAACGCATTCCTTTGTAAGAACAGTCAAGAAGTCTTGGAATTATCCTAAAATAGAAATGCTACAGTAAGAAAAACGCGGTAAAAAGACACGGACGAAGCATTATGACGAGATTCCGTTTTTATACTCCTTTTTAAAGAAATGCTTTACTGACTGCCACGAATGTTGACCGTAAAAGGTAGATCTATAATATTTCTTCTAATGTCTCCGAAGAGATGTCAGAGATGTCACCTAACTTTCGTCAAGTCTTGATTAATAAATAATAAGAAAATTACTAGATTGATGTGGAACCACCAGCACTGGTTCACCAGAAAGACGGACATTCTAAATTGTAATAATATATAAATGAATAAATATTATACATCTACTTAGTAAATAAATATTCTGAGATACATTTGAATGAAATTTTTAACGCATTTTGCCTCAAAGACGGATAAGGACAAATTTGGATTAGTTCGGGCGTGGTCTAGTGGCTCTGATCAGATCTGTCCCCCTGTAATGGAAACGTCGCGGGTTCGATTTCTGCCTGGACCGATACAAACTTTTTTCCTATCTAAAACGATTCTGGGATACTCATTACACAGCGCTTTCTAGACTCAAGCTAATGAAAAATAGCTAATTATGAGCTCTAAAATGTGAATAAACTATCTAGAATTAGATTTTTTCGTAAATATATAAATGTTTTCATTTTTCTTCCACGTTCAGGGCCCTTTTTTTTACCCACCCCTCCGGAGCCGGAGGGGGAGGTTATGTCGGACTCGAACCGACTAAACCGCACCCCGTCTCTGGGTCGTAGTGCTAGGCCGAAGGTGAGGTTGTCATGCGACATATCCCTCGCACCCTCGGTCTGGCCCTCCTCTACCAATTTTCCTTGTAGGACGAGGATGGTTTTTACGCAGAGAAAATTGAAAAAAAGGGTTTTGCCGTCATAAAAGCTTGAAAAGAGTTTCACACGAGCGAAGCCGCGGGCATCAGCTAGTATAATATAATTCTCCTAAACATAAAAATCCAATACCATTTTAAGCGGTTCGGTTATCGAATCTAATACATCATACACCATCACAGTTGCTACCAAGATTTTTCAGAGACAGCCAATTATTGATACAATTTCATACCTTGAATGGTAAGATTAAAAGGACAACAATTTATCATGCCTCTGAACCCAAACATGGGCACAATTACAGTCTATAGACTCAAACTTCGACATAAAAGGTAAAGCATTTGAGTTATAACTGTCACATACTTACGTGTTTACGTTACGCAATGATCGGATCAGCCGTTTCGTATAATGTTTTAGAAACAATCTAATAGATAGACATTCTGGTATGCAGTACCGTTGGAAATATCGGTGATAAACATGGCAGCATGGCGCTTGCTTTTTAGAATTAATCTTTTTCTATTTATCAAATATAAATAATTTAATACATACCTACTGAGTATGGGCTCCGAAATTCATCAATATTATTTTGAATTGAATGTAATTTTGAAACAGTAGATATTAGAGTAGTTACGGTACAAAATTATCCTATAAGTAGGTACTTACTTACTCTGGGTTTGCGAGGGAAATGTTTTAGGCAATTTGAAGACCCAAGACGGCACTGTTTAAATAATATATGACATTTGGTCAGCTGGTAAAAATACTGATTGATTGAAGTTGGTATATATAGACTTATAGAACCCTTCGGATATTGGTAGCGCAAACCTGGGGGTTAATTCTTGCAATAAAAATCAGTTCAAAGTCTCGATCTAATTTCAATTTACACTTAACAAATTTTTAAGATCAAATATTGACATCGTGAACGTTATTAACATTTTTGAGGTTAGATCAGACGGAATTTTGAATTTTTTACGAAAATTGACCTCTGAGCATTGATCTCAAATATCTTTTAAAATGCCAATTGGCGTAGCGTCTCCGTTCAATATGTCAATTGAATGGCTGGTTCTATTCAATATTTTTATTCCTAGATATTTTATAACATAATAACAATAAAGTTAAAAATTCTCTGCCACGATTCCAAAAGCAATTTGGACAAATCGTTGCGACAAAGTTATTTAAGTATTTCTAGTTCCTACTATCCTGTTCTATTTCCATGCATTAGAGTCGAAAATTGCACGTGAAGTAGGTATTTGAGAGCATACCCAAATTGGCTGTTAGTACTCTTTATTGAAGGAGTTTCATACAAAGCGCGTTCCATCGAAAAAATTTTATTGAAAAGGATATTTTGAAACGCGTAATAATATACCTATTCGTTTTCTAATTCGAATAAAGCTATTTACTTACCTATAATATGCTTAATATTAAATCCCGAAAGTTTTATCCTAATATTTGGATCGATAGTGCTGAGTTAGGCCAACCACTCCATCGCGCGTATGCATGCATGCGGAGCCCGCAAGCACCTTTCGAGCGAGATAAAATAAAATAAAAAAGTTATTAAAACGAAAGACCGTGTTCTTTTGAACCTTTTATTCTAAATATAGAGCGAGGACGGCACATCTTAATATGAAAATATCACACGGCACGCCCTATTTTATTAACATTTACAAATATATAGAAATTAAATGAAATGTCACATCATAATACGCCGGAACTATCACAAATGACCCGAAAATCTCTTAATAAATATTAATGAGCATGGGAAATGCTCGGGGCCTTTTAGACCCGCGGTAGATTCCTTTTGATTATCCGCATCAACCTCCTTAATGGCGTTTTCGGATCGTCCTTCGTGTTCCTTAACACTATTACAATGACTTAACGTGTGGAAATATAATATACTGCATTTTAAATAAAAATAGAATATACTGCACCCTGATCCGGCCATCTATTACTTATGCATGCCCTGTATGGAGTAGCACGTGCCATTCTAATATAAATAAAATACAGCTAATACAAAATAAGGCCCTTAAGTATGCTTATAATATTCTTTATCTACTCTGATACTATAATACAAAGATTATAAAATTGAAATTAGAACTCTTATGACAAACATTACGCACAGGCCAAAAAAAAAGTTTTATTACGATACAGGTCTTGTATGGACACCTATATCATTAAATAACTTTTTAATCATAACGATACACCTATACAACCTCCATCTCGACTGAACCTCTACTTTAAAAAAAGAATCCGCCATTTCGGAAGAAAAAAAAAGAAACACGCATGCGCAATCGAAGTTTGTGCCTTGGCGCGAATATTTTTTTTTTGTTCTATACATTTAAATTAAACAAAGTTTGGTTTGGTTTGTAAAATAAATTAGTTTATGTATTATAGTATGAGAGTAGATAAAGTAGTGTATGACACTGTACATAACTTGGTCTTATAACACTCGTGTTATAAGAACCCTTATTATGCAACAGTACCATAAATTACTATTTCCGCACTAACCTTCAAAAATTACATTTACAGATAGGATTACCAAGGATCGATGTATATATTTATAAACTATCTGAAAAATTTTATATCCATGCATAAATCATGGTGTCTTGTAGTGCTTCTTAGTGTTGCATTTTAAAGTAATTAATTGTCATGCCATAAGTTCTATATGGGCTACAATGCTCGCTGAATGTATACTGTTGTTCGAAGTTGTGCTACTAGGACTGGATACACTGGTACTGTACATAATTTGGAAGTGTTATGAAATAATAAAGATATTAAAAAAAAAACTAACGTGTGGAAATGCGGTTTGTATTAAAAAAAGGGAATACAAAAGTCGATTCTGTAGTAAATTTTGATTGTCCTAATTTTATATTAGCTGTGCTTTTTCATCGGCTTGCAGGGTAGTATGGCTTGGTACCCGATATCTTGATGGGGCCCCAGTTATCTGTCGTCGGTTCTACCACTAAAAGTTATGGAACCGAAGTTGTAAAGTTTACTTTACAACAGAACTGTTTTACAGTATTTTGTGTGTTGCCATAATTTGGATTAGTACAGCTTAAAATTGACTTACATGGCGTAAAAAATATTTATTCGTTTTACTTGCTCATAATATTGCTCTAATCTCACCGAAATTAGGCACATAAAATACCTTTCATCAAACTGTGTTTTTTGATTGTTATTAAATCACGAGTGGGATAGTGACTTCTTTTGTAGTGGTTGAGTTGCATTATTCTTAAAAAAATACAAAGAGATCTTTTTCAATAGAACAAATAAATCAATAAAACAATAAACAAATAAAACAAACAATGAAATGAACAAGTAATTAATAGGTATATTAATTACTTGTTCATTTCATGCAACTTCGTATTTAAATAGAAAATTTCATCTTGTACGTGTATAAAAAACAAAACTTTTACTCAAAAATAACTTTTATTCTTGCTCTGTTTTAAACTTTAAGTAAATTTACCATTTTTTACACAGAAAAAAAGAAACCTTATTTAGTCTAGTCTGTGGCCAGTGTTTCTTTTTTAATTATTGCCGCCAGTCCGCCAATATCAAATAGTTTCACAATTCGTTTTTACTGGTGAAATTATAGTTATTTATTATTTAAAATGTCTGTAAGTATGTACTAGTTATGAAGAAAACGATTTATGTACCTAGTACACCGCCCGATATATACACATATACTGTACTACGTCCGATTTATAATGTGATTGATGTGAAGTCCTTAACGTTATGGAATGTTTACTATCTGAAAACTGCAAGGTAAATATCTATTTTAGGATTATATTCTTCACAAGTAAAATGAAAAACGGTGTATGATACACGTGCGTATTGTTGATTACAGTCTTTCGGCTCTCTTTAGACCCTCGCCTAACGGTTCGGGTCTCAATATCATCTCAACGGTACCAACTTTACACACTTTTACCATAATCTAATTGTCACTTCATCTTGACATCATATTCCGTGGATACATATTCCCTTTTTAAATGACGTGATTGTTTCTGACCATGTGAACAAAAGTACTTCTCATTAGTTCTCATTGCATAATCCCAGTGTGACACATGTGAGGTCGATTGGACCGCAAAGCTGCGGTTTTGGGTTCGATGCCTGCGACGCGCTCTAGTTCATTTAGACCGTTTTGTGGTTAATTTGACAGTTTCCTGGAGATTCTTTCAGATAGATTGGGTAGGTTAATAACGTGTAAGAGGGATTTTAGTGGAAATGTAATCAAAATTGAAAGTTTCTACACATAAATTCCTGTCAGAATCGTAGTGGTGTGGTGCAGTGTACTAATCATTACTAACTAAGTGTTTTGTGTACGTCCATTTAAGTACTAGCGGTAAGTATGGGGGACTCTCCGGAGCCCCCAGACCCCCCCGTACCCCCAGATCCTCCTTTGGATGTGGATATGCCGGAATACTCGAGTCGTACACCCGGGAAAAAACGGCACATGGAAGAGCAGGAACGGCTTAATTCCAAAAAACATATAGCAGATCCGGAAGTAGCCTCTGCCTCTATACAAACCGTTTATAACCATCCGACCTTAATTCTCGACATAAAGTCGTACAGCGACGGAGACAAGGGTCCCTTCATTGTTTTAGTGTCCAAAAAAGAAGAAGATATGACAACTGGTCATACACTCAAGCCCCTAAAGTTCGGTCAATTTTTGTCGCGAAGCAAAATACAGAACATCTGCCCAGCGGGCATTAAACAGGTAGGCAGGAACAAGATGTCTGTCGAATTTAAGACTGCAAGGGATGCAAATAACTTTCTTGACAACCCAATAATGGCCCAAAATAAATATGAAGTGTTCATTCCTTCTTATAATATTTCTAGAATGGGGGTAGTTCGATCAATCCCAGTAGATTTGTCTATGGAAGAATTTGTGGAATCACTGGACCTTCCTCCATCCTGTGGGTTTGTGCTTAAGGCACGCCGATTAAATAGGAAAACTGTTAGTGAAAGCAACCTGGTGTCATGGGTGCCCACCCAGACGGTTGTCATCACCTTTAAAGGCCAGATCCTACCCTCGCATATTTACTCCTTCCACATATCCTTGCCTGTCGAGCACTATCAATTCCCCACCATACAATGCATGAGCTGTTGCAGGTTTGGCCACATTGCCTCGCAATGCAGGTCTAAACCACGTTGCTACCGTTGCGCACAACCACATGTTGGTCAATCATGCGAAGTGGCTGAGTCTCAAGCTACCTGCCTTTATTGCTTGGGACATCATTTCGCCATCAGCAAGAATTGTCCTGAACAACAGAGGCAGAAATCAATTAAAGCCTTCATGTCTCAAAAAGGTATATCTTACATAGAAGCCTCAGAAGCATTCCCGAATGTAAGGAAAACATTTTCAGAGGTAGTTAGGGCTCCTTTTCCTCAGGTTGCCCAGCCCTCACCGGAGGTCAGCTTCTGCTCACCTACATCATACAGGAAGGCTGTACTTAGGAATCCTCGCCCCAAAGCCCCTCTCAGTAAATCATATGATAGGGTTGCCCATCAGGCAATCATATCACAGAACGCGCCCTCTCTTCGTAATGGTTGTGCTTTACCTAATTCCCAATCCTTTACTAATTCCCAATCTCCTCCTTCTGAATCCCCTCTTTCTCTTACCTCTCTTTTGCATGCATTATTGACCATTATAGTAGAAAACAATTTATCACTACCGTCCAACGCTGCCCATACACTTTCTCAAATAACATTATTTAATACCCACAATGGCTCCACCCAAGGTGGTTCAATGGAACTGTTTAAGCACTAGGTCAAAAAGAGCAGAACTATATAACATAATCAATATGTATAACCCAACGGTCCTAGCTATCTCGGAAACATGGTTGAAGCCTGGGAGTGCATTTCGCATCCCTGGTTACTCCTGTATCCGTGATGACAGACCAAATGGTTATGATGGTTGTGCCCTGATTGTCAGTCGTAACCTATCCTTCTCTCAAATTAACCTCCATCCGCACTCACCTCTATTCGATGTAGTTGCAGTGAGGGCATATAATATATCTTTTATTTCTTTATATATTCCTCATCCCAATTCCACTCTTATCCCTGACTTAGCTTTGATCTTCAACTCGGTACCCTCTCCTAAGATCATAATGGGAGACTTCAATGCTCACCATACTTCTTGGGGATCAGTGGAGTGTGATACATTTGGTCACGCCTTGATTGAGATCCTGGATGAGTCTAACCTTTGCATCCTTAATGATGGTACAAGAACACGGAGAACTAGACCATCTGAAAACCCTAGTGCTGTGGACCTTACTGTCTGTTCACACACCCTTGCCTCCTTATTAAACTGGGAGATTCTTTCTGACTCATATGGCAGCGATCATTTTCCCATTATAATATCCATGCCTACAGCAGTATCACCTCCTGTAGATACTTCTCCAATATTCAGGTATAGGTTATCTGGGGCAGACTGGACTGAATACAAAATGTCCCTGGAGAATAAAATTACATCATTCCCCGAGCCTGACATGGATAATATCCTGCAGTCATATGATGAATTTCGCGACGCCATCATTTCCTCTGCCAATGACAATATCCCGATCAAGACAGGGAAGGCTAAGTTTGTCCTCTCTACACCTTGGTGGGATGCTGAATGCACTGAGGCAGTTAGAGTCAGACGCGAGTATCAGACTGTATATGACAGGTCAATGACAGAAAGCAACTTGATAGCTTACCGACAGAAAGCAGCTCTAGCGCGAAGAACTCTGACTGCGAAGAAAAAGAAGGGATGGTTGAGTTTCTGTGAAAATCTGTCACCTAAAACACCTTCCACAATTGTATGGAAGCAGATCAAGAGGTTTAGAGGGTCTAGTAACAGCAAAGATGTCTGCAATAATGACCTGTCGTCATGGGTTGATGCCTTTGCAGACAAGCTGGCTCCTCCCTGGGTGCCTACTAGGGATTCTATCCCCAGTCTTCTTGCATACCCCTGCCCTATGCAATCACATAGTACACTTAATGAGGATTTTACTTATGATGAATTTCAGTTAGCTGTGGATGGGCTGAAAGACTCAGCACCTGGAATTGATCACATACCATATTCCTTCATTACTAAAGCATCAGACAGAACAAAGTTGCATTTTTTAGGAATTATTAACGGAATTTTTAACAGCGGTGCAATTCCGTCTGATTGGAAGACCCAAATTATAATCCCCATTCCGAAACCGGGCTCAGACCCCACTTCCCCCAACAGTAGACGCCCAATAGCTCTCTCAGTAGTGCTGTGCAAGGTGACAGAGCACCTGATAAAACATCGACTGGAATGGTATGTAGAGAGCCAGGGAATGCTGGCTAAATCTCAATTTGGATTCAGGAAGAATATGAGCACTTTGGATAGTCTTGGCATCCTGACCACTGATATCCGCACAACTTTCCTTCGGAAGCACTATTTGGTAACTGTGTTTCTGGATGTGCAGTCGGCGTATGATAATGTTCTGCTTCCGGTACTCAGGAATAAACTTCTTCAGCTGAGCATCCCTGAGAGGCTAGTTCAATTCTGCGCTAAACTCTTAATGGAGAGATCTATAGTTATCAGGAATCAGCATAACCACCTACCCCCTAGGACCATTTGGAGGGGTCTTCCTCAGGGCTCTGTGTTAAGCCCACTCCTTTACAGTCTTTACACACACGATTTGGAATTGGTTGTCCAACCCTTTTGCCAGATTTTACAATACGCGGATGACCTGGCTCTCTACATGTCAGCTAGCTCAATTGACGAGATCTCTGTTAATTTGAATAGTGCTTTAAATTACCTAAATAAGTGGCTGCTAGAACATGGCTTATCCCTATCTGCAGCCAAAAGTAGTGCAGTAGTATTTACAAGGAAAAAGAGTATTCCCCTTGTTAATCTTCAGATAGACCGTGAAAATATACCTCAGTGTTCTAGTGCAAAGTTTCTTGGTATCTGGCTTGACTCTAGAATGACAGGGAGCCCTCATGTAGAGTATGTTTTGGGTAAGTGTGAGAAAAATATTAACATCCTTCGCTCTTTATCTGGTGTATGGTGGGGTAGTCACCCTCTCACACAAAAGCTCCTGTACAACGCTATTGTTCGTAGTCATCTGGACTTCGGTTCCTTCCTTCTAGAGCCTTGTAATAAAATTGCTTTGATAAAATTAGACAAAATTCAATATAAATGTTTACGCCTTATTTTGGGCGCAATGAAATCATCCCCAACTAATGCTTTGCAGTTGGAAGCCGTTGATCCTCCTCTTTTTCTGCGAAGACAGTATCTTTGCGACAGTTTTCTTTTTAAGCGTATTCAGAATTCTCAACATATTCTACTGATATGACATAAACTCTGATTCTTGCCCCAGCAACCTACCTTGTCTCGTTAATAGCTTCATCAAATTCCTCCGCCTTCCTAACCCTGTCATTCAGAATCGGATAAACCCTCTTTATTCTCTTCCTTTCAAAGCCATCACATTCCGTCCACCAGTTGTGATCGATCTAGGAGTACAAAAAGGTGCTGGAGACGCTAACCTATGTTTCAATAATAGCATGGATAACAATTATGAGGGATGGCTCAAAATGTTCACAGACTCCTCCAAATTGAGCTCCAATGAGCCTATCGGTGTAGCGGTATGGATCCCTGCTTTTAAAGTAATTTTAAGTTACAAGTGCCCCTCTATGACCTCAGTATTCACTGGAGAATCTATTGCTGTCCTTGAAGCCATTCGATACGTTCTATCCCATAACCTTAATAAGTCCATCATCCTTTCCGACTGCAAAAGCTGTCTGCAGGCCATCCTTTCTCATCCCTTCCGGTCCAAGTCCAAATTCCCTATTATACTCCAAATCAGAGAGGCGCTATACCTCTGCCATCAGCGAGGATTGGAAATTGCGGTAGCATGGATTCCCGGCCATTCCAATATTCCAGGAAACGAGACAGCTGATTCTTGCGCCAAAAGTGCAATTACAACTGGTACATTGGAGCACTTTCAATTGTTCACTCACGACTTAGTCCCAGTACTGAAGGCTAGCTTGTCTCGTTCGTGGGATGTGGTTTGGCGGGAATCTAAAAAGGTTAAGGGCAAATATTACGCGGATATTCAACCTGACATCCCGAGCAATCCCTGGTTTAAGAGGTATCGATTCCTTAGTAAACGTACGACATCTATTATTTCTCGCCTCCGACTGGGCCATGCTTGCACACCTGTCCATCTGGCTAAAATTAGGATAAGGGACCACTCCCTTTGCGAATGCGGTTTAGATGAGGGAGATGTTGATCATATCTTCTTCTGCTGTCCCAACCAACGTATCTCACTGTACGACATTCTGCCTTCTCGTATCCCTCGTCCTGTATCTGTCAAATCCCTCCTAACTCTAGTATATACTCCCTTCGTTAACATCTTGGCCAAATTTATAGAACTTAACTCACTAAAATTGTAAATTCATTCTGACGTATAAATATATCCTCCTCTCTATGGTCATATTATAATTTTACTCGTTACTCGTATAATACGTATAACCATTTATATGATAAGTAATTATATGTGTGTTGTCCTTTTGTTTAGATTCTGCGGGAAGTAACTACTAACTCGGATCAACCGGTCATATTCTGGTCCACTTTATCTCCTTCGTTAATAGCTCTACTACGGGACATTGGCGGAATTGATGCTGAAAGCACAGAGCCATTAATCAAGAATTGAAATTGAATTGAATTGACAGTTTCCTACATGTTTAAAGGTGAAATTTTCCTATGATTATTTAATTACTTCGTATATTATTATAAGGTCCTTTGGTAGTTCTAGTGTATTATGTAACTTATAATTAGAATAAACGTTTCAACATCGAAATGTGTTAATATATTATATTCTGCAGCCGTTTAATTCGGGGTGCTGGTTGGGTAACCTCCACGTCGGCTTCTCCGTTTCTTCCCCCTTTGGACCGCGGTCCTGGGGAGCGGAAGCGGGGGGGCTGGTGCACCCTGGACAACGGCTAACAGACTCCTACCTTGGGAGTTCTGTTGGCCGTTGACAAATAACCCGACGGCTGACCTCACGAGGAGGTCGTGGGATGGCGGGCCTTCAAGGCCCGCGGGAAGGGGTCCGTAGGATACCCTTCCATTCCAACAGCCCTTTTAAGGGCTAGCTGACCCCATTGCACGAGGGGGTCGAGGTATGGCGGGCCTGCAAGGCCCGCGGGGAGGGATCCGTAGGGTTCCTCCCACCTCAACAGCCCTTTTTAGGGCTAGCCGTCGCTCCCAGTACCCCTCTGCTTTAGCAGAGGAGACATGGGAGAGGCGACGGGATCCGTAGGATCCGGGGACGGGTCGGCCCACTGCTTGCGCAGGGGCTGACGGGCATTCGTGCCTCCGTCGGCGTTGGGAGAGTTGGCTACTCCCCCGCATCGCGTAACCTCCGAGATATCGACAACGACCTGAGTGCTAGCCACACTCGGGAATGCCGATATCCCGGAGGCCGTGGGGCTTGCCTTAATTGGCCGGCCCACGACAAGGAAAAGTCTGAAAACCCGACAGCGAAGTCGCTTAAAACCTGTGGATACCTGGGGACCTCCACAGTATGTACCCCGCTTCCTGGAATGGCCGTCACCCAGGAAGTGTCTCTAGTACGGTTCTACTCGTGGGACATCATGGAAGATCTTGTTAAAAACCCAAAAACCCCCCTACCTAATGAAACAGTCTGCGCGGAGGTCGCGCAGCACCACGACGCGGAGGTCGCGTCCCAAGCGGTGTCAGACCAACTTGACACCGCCACTCAGAGCAGGGCTAACAGCCCGGGTATAACGACCCGGAGCTCAGCCGGAAAGAGGAACAAGGTTCCTCCCCTTCGGCCTTTTGAACCGGACCCGGAGGTCAGCATGACCGACGGGTCCACGTCCAGCAGCGGACAGGAGGGAGATTATCTTTCTCCCCCGCCCAAGTTTGCGGCGCTCGGTCGCCGAAAGACGCGGGGTGGCAAGAGGGCTGCCTCTCAAAAACGTGCCCCAGCCCCAGTCCCGAAGGGTGTCATGGCGCCGCCGAGTTCCTCCTCCTCGGCGGCGCCCTTGCCTTGTGCCGGCGACACCACCTCTAACCAGGTGGTGGAGGCCCTTAAAGGCCTTGCTGAGGCCCGAACTGGGGCTATGACGCCGGAGGAGGACCGGCTCATGCGGTCGACGCTCCGCCTAGTGGAGCAATACAATCTGCTCAGGGCGGAGCTAGGCCGTGCGCGGCAGGAGCGGGCTGACCTCGGCAGGCGTCAGGAGGCCTTGCTTGGGGAAACCGAGCGGCAGGCGGCGGAATACCGCGGGGAGATGGCCAAGATGGCGGCTGAGTTGGCGGCGCTCCAAGACCGTGTGGCCCGCACAGAGAGGCGGAGGGTCGGAGCGCAGCCGGAACCGCCATCGCCGCCATCTCGGTCCAGGTCGCCGGTGCGGCCGGGGACGCCGCCTTCTCCTCCGGTGCGGCCGGCGCCACCGACGTCACCGGCACCACCGCGTTTGCCAACGCCGCCGCTCCCGCCGCGCTTAGCGGTCCCGCGGCCGCCGCTGCCGGCGCAGCCGAGGCCGACGTTGCGGCTCGCCCAGCCGCGGCCCTGGCAGGCGCAGGCGCCTGTGCCGGCGGGGTCCGCGAACGCGCTGGAGGCCTGCATGGCGGCAATGGCCGCCATGGAAGCGCGGCAGGCGGCGCACGAGGAGCGGACGCGGATTTGTCTGGAGGCCATCATGGACTCCATCCGCCGTCCGCCCCTGGCGCCGCCCACTACTGGAGGGTACGCCGGAGCTGTAAAGAGGGGCACCACGCGCAGTGCTACTGCGGCTGCCGTTGCTCCTCCTGCTGCTGCTCCGGCACCTATCGCCGTGCCAGCCGGGGGTGCCCAGAGTGCGCGGGGCGCCCAGGTCAAGGGCAAGGGAAAGGGGAAGGGCAAGGGGAAGTCGTCCCCAGCCCCAGCCCCAGCCCCAGCCAAGGTTCTGGCCACGGCACCAACATCGGCGGGTCCGGCTGCCTCCACAAGCTCCGCACCGGCAGGGGGCTGGGAGGTAGTGGGCGAAGCCAAAAAAAGGCGGAACGCCCGCAAAAAGGCAGCCAAAAGGGCCAAGAAGGCCCAGGCTGCTGCGAGGGGAGCGCCAGGAGCGCTGCGCGTCCCCCGCACCACCGCTGTCGTCTTAACGATGACACCGGAGGCTGCGGAGAGGGGCGTGCAGTACACTGCACTGGTGAAGCAGGCGAGGGGCCTCATCGATATGAGGGCACTCGACGTGGCGGGGACCCTCCGAGTGACACACACTCGGACGGGTGCCCGGCTCATCCACGTCCCTGGCGCTTCGAGCGGTCCCAAGGCTGATGCCATTGCGGCTAAGCTGAGGGAGACGCTGGATGCAGCCGACGTCCGGGTGTCCAGGCCCACCAAATGCGCAGAACTGCGCATTTCGGACCTGGACGACTCCATCACGGCCGAAGAGATTCGGGTCACCGTGGCGGAGGCCGGGGGCTGCCCCCTGGAGGCGGTTAAGGTCGGAGCTATACGCTACGGCCGTCGCGGACAGGGGGCAGCAGTTGTCGGCTGCCCCATCGCAGCAGCTGCAAAGGCTGCCGAAAGACGGGTCCTCGCGGTAGGCGGCGTTGTGGGAGTCCGGGTACGGCTCCTGCAGGCTCGGCCGGACAGGTGCTTTAGGTGCCTGTCGGCCGGCCACGTAGGCGTGCAGTGCAAGGCGGAGGTGACGGTCGGAGACCGTTGCTTCCGCTGCAGCCAACCCGGTCACAGAGCCGGCAATTGCGAAGCTCCGCCGCACTGTTTCAGGTGTGCGGCGGAGGGCAAGCCGGCCGACCATAGGGTTGGCAGCAAGGCCTGCACCCGCGGGGAGCCGCCGCCGCGAGGCGGGCGTTCCGCCAACGGTTCGGTGCGGGATGCGGAGATGGTTCCATAATGGATCCCCAGCTCCGCATCCTGCAGGCGAACGTGGGCCACGGTGTCGATGCTCAGGCCCTTCTGCTCCAGAGCATGGCACAGTGGTCCATACACGTCGCCGCTGTCGCCGATCCATACACTCACCGGCCCCTCGGGCCCGCCTGGGTGGTCGACCTGGATGGATCGGCGGCACTGGTGCATAACGCCGCTGCGGGTGCCCCTCCCCTTGTAGTGATCGCAAGGGAGCATGGCATCGTAGCGGCGCGTGTCGGGGAGATTGCGGTCGTGGCCGTTTATCTCACGCCGGGGTCACACCGACTCATCGGGCAGTATCGGCGGTCGCCGGAGCGGCTGACCGACGTCGTCAATGCCTGTACGCCTCGTCCGGTTCTTGTGCTCGGGGACTTCAACGCCTGGTCTCAGGCTTGGGGTTCCCGGCGCATGAACGCGCGGGGCAGGGCTCTGGAGAGCTGGGCCGATTCTCTCGGCTTAGTTCTCCAGAATCGCGGGGCCGAAGCCACGTATGTGGGCACCTTTGTGGCGGGGGAGCGCAGGTCGATCATAGACCTTTCGTTCGCGAGCGCTTCCCTGTCACTCCGCGTGCGGGACTGGCGTGTCGCCGTGGAGGTGGAGACACTATCGGATCACCGATACGTTCGGTTCGATGTCTCCCCTCCTGCGGGTGATGCGCCGGTCATATCGGCCCAACGCGAGCCGCGCTGGGTGTTGGGGCGACTGAATCGGGAGGACCTCCTGGAGGCCGCCATCGTACAGGCCTGGGCCATTGCGCCGGACAGGCCTGTCGACATAGACGATGAAGCGGCCTGGTTCCGGGAGGCCATGACACGGGTCTGCGATGCGGGTATGCCTAGGGCTCCAGCCTATAATCCGAGGCGTCGGGTCTACTGGTGGAATGCGGAGATCGCGAGGCTGCGACAAGCCTGCGTGATCACGCACCGCCGGTGGGCTCGACTCCGTAGGAGGCGTAGCCGTACCGCGGATTCGGAGCCCCGACTGGCGGAGCTTCACGAGGGATACAGGGAGGCCCGGAATGCCCTCCGAGCGGAGATCAAGCGGTCTAAGGCCGCTTGTTACCGGGAGCTCCTGGAGACGCTGGAGCGGGACCCATGGGGGCGGCCTTACCTTATGGTAAGAGAAAAGCTGCGCCCCCGGGCCCCTCCGCTGACCCAGGTGCTCGAACCGGCTCTGCTCGGAGGAGTGGTGGAATCCCTGTTCCCGGCGCGAGCGGAACATGTTCCGCCGCAGATGGCTCCGCCGCCTCGGTCGCCTACGGCACCCAGTACGGCGCCCAGTGCGGTGATTGACGACGACGTGCCCGAGGTCACTTGGGTAGAACTAGAGCTGGCGGTGCGAAGGCTGAGAGCCAAGAAAAACACCGCCCCGGGACCCGACGGCATTCCAGACCGCGCGTGGGTCCTAGCTCTAGGGGAAGACGGTCTCGAACCCCGACTGAGAGGGTTCCTCAGCGCATGTTTGGAGCGGGGCCAGTTTCCGAAGATGTGGAGGACGGGGAAACTGGTCCTCATCCGCAAGAAGGGACGCCCGGCGGACGAGCCGTCCGGGTACCGGCCCATAGTGCTGCTCGACGAGGTGGGCAAACTCTTCGAAAGAGTAATTGCCAAGCGCCTCGTCGAGCATCTCTCTAGAGTGGGGCCGGACCTGGCGAATACCCAGTTTGGGTTCCGCCGGTGGCGTTCCACTGTGGATGCCATCATGCGTGTGAGGACTCTGGCGGAGGATGCGGTTGCCCGGGGCGAGGTGATGTTGGCGGTGTCCTTGGACATCTCCAACGCCTTCAACACCTTGCCCTGGAGTTGCATCAGGGAGGCACTCGTGTACCACGGTGTGCCTCTCTACCTCCGCCGCATAGTCGGGGCTTACCTGACGGAGAGAGCCGTCGTCTACCCGAGTTCGACCGGAGTCGGTAGGCGTGAGATGTCGTGCGGTGTTCCACAGGGATCGGTCCTGGGGCCGTTACTGTGGAACATCGGTTACGACTGGGTGCTTCGCGGTGACTTCGCGTACGGTGCCACCGTCACGTGTTATGCGGACGACACGCTGGTGACGGTGGGCGGGGCTACGCACCGCGAGGCAACCCTGAGGGCCACGACCGCGGTTGGCCAAGTCGTCGAGCGGATCCGGCGGCTGGGTCTCGAGGTGGCTCTGCACAAGTCCGAGGTCATGTTCTTTCATGGTCCTCGGCGCAGGCCAGGCCCGGGAGCCAGCCTTACAGTGGGAGGCACTCCCATAGACATCAAGCCCCAGCTGAAATACCTGGGGCTCGTGCTTGACGGTCGATGGGACTTCGGACAACATCTCCGAAGCCTGCGCCCCAAGTTGGTCACCACGGCGAATGCCCTGAGTCGGCTGTTGCCCAACTTGAAGGGCCCAGGGGCCTCCTGCAGGAGACTCTACGCGGGTGTCGTGCGGTCCATGGCCCTATATGGGTGCCCCGTGTGGGCGGACACCCTGGGGGCCAGATTCCTGCCTCTGCTCCGTACGGCGCAGAGGACGATGGCCTCCAGGGCCATCAGGGGATACCGCACGATATCCTTCGAAGCGGCGAGTCTCCTGGCCGGATCGCCACCGTGGATCCTGGAAGCGAGGGCCCTTTCGGCACTATACCAGTTCCGAAAGGAGGCGCGGGAGCGGGGATTCGATCCCGAGCCCGAGGACATTCGGGCCGAGAAATCCCGGCTCCACCAGGTCATGGTGGCCGAGTGGGAGCGACGACTTGGGCAACCACGCGCAGGGCACGCCGTCATTGCGGCGGTAAGGCCCATCATGGGGGAGTGGCTAGAGAGGCCACACGGGAGCCTCTCGTACCGTCAGACGCAGATGATAACCGGGCACGGTTACTTCGGGCGGTATCTGCATCTGATGGGTATTGAGCCAACGCCCGAGTGCCATCACTGCGACGCGAGCGTGGACTCGGGGCTGCACACGCTCACCGAGTGTCCGGCGTTTGAGACGCCGAGGCGGGAGCTTGTGCAGGCCCTGGGGGTGAGAGTGCTCACGCTCTCCACCCTGCTCGCGGCGATGGTCCGCTGCGCGGATGCGTGGGCGGCCAGCGCCTCTTTCTGCGAGCAGGTCATGCTCGCGAAGGAGACAGCAGAGCGGGCGCGGCGCGGTGAGCGAGAAAGACTCGCTGACATCGCTGCTCGCGCCCGAAGGCGGCTCGGGCGTCGGAGGGCGCTTACAGACCTCCGCCCCCCATGAGCGCGGGCCTGAGGGTGACGGGTGGAGCCACCCGTCACCCTAGCAGAAGCAGGCCACGGCGGCGGCGCGCATCGTAGGACGATGCGCGCCTCCCCACACCGGGGTTGAGTCGGGGACGGCGTGGTCCCCACCTCCCGAGGAGGGCCAGACCGAAAGGGATGGCCCTGGGTCAGCCGGGGTGCGAGGGATATGTCGCAAGACAACCTCACCTTCGGCCTAGCACCACGACCCACAGACGGCGTGCGGTTTAGTCGGTTCGAGTCCGACATAACCCACCCCTCCGGCTCCGGAGGGGCGGGTATCCGTGGGGATTTCCCGCACGTAAAAAAAAAAAAAAAAAAGGCGTTTAATTCGTGCTGTAGTCAGATCCCTTGAGTCTTTTATAGTCTACCTTATCAGTTTCAGATGTATAAACATTTGCACTAAGCTGTAATCGAACCAGAGACTTTCTACTTAACCACCAAACGCTCTACTGCTACATCACATAGGTTTATTACTAAACTAGTTCCAAAGCATTAAACATTTTAACCATAGATTTTATTACCTATCTGACTTTATCGGCACCAATAAGAATAACCCTATACTTCCTTACAACGTCTTGGCCACAGATAACAAACAAACATATTATTGTGGGGTACTTGTGAGGCTTCCGCAGTTGTAACTGGAACTCAGTAATTGTATTTGTTATAGGTGCGTTGACACGATATTCGGGAAGTGGAACGGAGCGATAAAGATATAAGGACTCATCAAGTATGAGCCGAGATAGGGCTGCAATCAACTCCTTGTTATCAAACCCACTCCTATCACAAGCAATTTAGCTTAGTTGGATTTTTGGTAATTTTGGTTGTTTATATTCTTAAAAAAAGAACTAACCCGTTGATTTTCGTGGCTGCAGGCAGATAGGAGTCCTATGAAGCTCTTCGGGAAGATCTTTGCTCGTTGTCGGTAATTTCGGTTTTTCATTTTCTTTAAAAAAAACTAACCCGTTGATTTTCGTGGCTGCAGGCAGATAGGAGTCCTATGAAGATCTTCGGAAGATCTTTGCTGGTTGTCGGTCGAGGTTCTGGGGTAGGTTTTCTTCTCGGGGTGGGGAAGGTAGATGGTAATCGCAATCGCAAAAGAGTGGGAGAACAGCCTTCGGCTTAAAAAGTCCTTAGGGGAAAGTCAAGTTTATTGTAACGACTTTTAAATCGTACTACCTCTAGATTTCTTATTAAATCACAATTTTTTTCTACACCGGCAACACCAAACTATGTTTTAGTGTCGTCTCCAACTACCCGCCCAAGTTGGTTTAATATAATCGACATTACCGAATAGCTTTGGACGCACCTAAGCGTTCGGATTCCGGGTGAAAACAGGGATACATATAGTTCCATACCTCATTCTTTCCTCCAAACCTATTTAATTTTTTATTGTAACATATCACGATAGAGTTGCAGAATTGAGTTTCTGTCTGCTATATTAAAGTAATTAATATTTCTTGTCATAGTTACTTTTCAAGATTTATAAGTTGTATGTACCTTACAAAGTTCATTCTCAGTACGAGACACCAATTAATTTAAAACTACACTTAAGAAAATTCTGAAACAAATTCCAACGATGATAAAGAATGTTTATTTTGTGTAAAATGGTTGTAAAATGCAATGTTGGGCAAAGTGCCATTAGCAGTGAACCGTACTACGAAGGGCAATAAAAAATACAGAGGGTACTTACAAGTACTGAAACAAAAGGAGTAACATTATTTTTTTAAGAATGAATGGTTAGTAACACTGTAATATAGTATGAAGTCGTGATGGCACAAAGCGCAATCAAAATTTACCTTTTAAAGTAGCCCGGTTTAGGTAATCTATGGCCAAGTGTTGTAACATAATAAAAAAATAATGTGTTGAAATTTTCACGTTTCAAAAATAGAAACACTTTTTTTAAGAACTGCAATACCTACAGATTTGATGTAACAATCTGCGCGGAGTGAGTGAATGAAGTGAATGCAAACAAAACATGTTTGTCTGTGTTCATCTAGATCCGTTCAACCGTTCTAGCGTGATTGATAAATAAACTTCCAACATTACATACTCAATTATTATAATAGTAACTATGTAGTAAGTAGTAACAATAGTACATTACTACAGAGGCCGTCTATATGTCTTCGGCCGGCAACCCAATATTTCCCGCCGAGGTATGTATAGTGCTTATCTCAAACAGGCAATGAAATAAACAACAAAAAAATTAAAGATTTAAAGACATTAAAAGTAAACAAGATAAAAACTAAAACTCACGTGTATAGTACTGTTTCGTTTATTTTAGCTTGATTTTAACAGTAAACATTTACATTTATGTTCATTATCATGTTACTTAAAAAAAGTATACAGGCACGTTTCTGAACGAACAGTGACACTTGTCATTGTTATAAATGTCAATTTGTTGCAACTAAATTAAATACTTGAAGGCACATGGGGTTTACTTCGGGTCTGGGGCCTCTTAGTAGCCCATTGTAAGCTTGCACTTAGTCTGCGTGGATTTTACGGGCGAGGAGATAGGATAACCTAATACACGAATCACCACGTTTTAATTACATCAATCACTGACTACACATTTTACAGACACACTCGCGATCTATAACCAAGTATATTCAACCGAACTAGGAGCGTTCTGCTAGACACGTAGTGCTCGGTCGAGGTTCACAGCGATACTGATCACGATTCGCCGCGCGCCCCACCAAAGTCAATGATCTGTCAAACTCAAATTGACCGAATGAACGAATGACGTCACACTCGACCATAGAGCACTAGCGTCTTGCATTACGCCAGAGTGAATTTCATTCACCCTAATCACACAATAATTATAACGCGCCGTCACGGCCAGACTGACATGTCGCTCGTCCTCGTGCGACCAATGCCAGAGATCCGTCTGTGAACAAATGTACGAGGCTTTAATTCTTCTCGCACTGACACGCTCGTCCATCACTGACTTCCATCGCCGCACAGGCCTAACATCTCTCGTTGGTGTTCTTCGGCCACAACGAGCAGAACCGGGCAGCCACTCATTGGTGCCCCTACGACTATGAACTAGTCGGACCGGGCGACCACTCATTGGTGCCCCTGCGACCATAAACCGGTCGGAACCTGGGCGACCACTCATTGGCGCCCCTGCGACCATAAACCAGTCGGAACCCGGGCGACCACTCATTGGTGCCCCTGCGACCATAAACCGGTCGGAACCCGGGCGACCACTCATTGGTGCCCCCGCGACCATAAACCGGTCGGAACCCGGGCGACCACTCATTGGTGCCCCTGCGACCATAAACCGGTCGGAACCCGGGCGACCACTCATTGGTGCCCCTGCGACCATAAACCGGTCGGACCCCGGGCGACCACTCATTGGTGCCCCTCCGACCATAAACAAGTCGGACTCCGGGCAACCACTCATTGGTGCCCCTACGACTGCAAACCAGTCGGGCCGGGCAACCACTCCTTGGTGCCCCTACAACCACCTACACTGTCCTCCAAAGCTAGCAACATTACATAGTTCGAACATCGACCCTCGTGGAGCCAGTCCAAACATGAATGTGAGTCTAGACCTACGTACAACCACTCGGTGCCCCTACAAACACCTACACTATCCTGCAAGGCTAGCAACAATACATAGTTCGAACATCGACCCTCGAGGAGCCAGTCCGAACATGAAAGTGAGTCTGGACCTACCTACTTACAAAATGCATCAAGATCTGTGGAAGGTGGACTAGTAGTAATGATGTGAGAATTAATCGCTGAGAATGTGTCGTTGTCGTGAATTCTTCCTTCGTTCTGATTATAGACCGCCGTCTCGGCCAGCTCGTTGTCAATTTCTACTACAGTGGTATGACTAATCTCTCGAGATCGGATTGAGGCATTGGGGTTCGAAGCTAGGAGATGAAATGTACTGAAGTCTGCCTAAACACGATGTGTCCCAGCTCTATCCGCCATATTGGAAGCGAGTAGCGTCTACATCCTAGCCCAAGCCGCGGCCAGGCTTTATTTGAATAGGTTTCCAAAGGTAGTAGTAGCAAGTAAAGCAAGACTGGAAACCAATAAACCAACACTGACTATACTCCATTTAGTGCTCTATCCGCATACACTCGAAACCGATTAATTAGAACAAACTTATGGTTCAGAATTAGTTAGGAGCCAATTTTGTTACACTTCGCTTTCCTGTACCAAACTACCATACGCGCTTCGTTTCAAAAGAATATTAGCAACCAAAATCATCGAAATTACTAATATTCCCTCTAACCCCTCCAACCAAGCCAAACTGCCCGTGCCAGGAGTGGGCTCACGTCGGCTGTGCAACGGCCAGGACTCGAACCAGGGACCCCTCGATCGCAAGACCGACCCCCCAACCACCAAGCCACCGACGCTTCTCTCGCAGAGGCTCTCGTAACCGCTCCATTACCCTGTCTATTAACGAGGGCACGAATCACGACTACGCTTCCCCGGACCATTGGCGGATTCGCACGGATTGCACATCTACGCTGTTACTTTACATCACTTAATCATTAATATGGAGCGAAATAAGACGCATGGAGGAGCACACCGCCCTCCCACATAGAACGGTTTCATTACCACCCTGGCCATCATCCGTGTGTTGATCCATCGGAGTCACCATTAGATCAACACGATCGGCTGTGGAGCGAACATATCTATCACACTTACGGGGAAGCTGTCATTTTCATCTAGCTCATTGATTGCCTATTAAACAGAGTAGCCCTATGACACCGATACTACCCTGTAAAGTAAGAGAAGTCACCCAAGCACGCGTCTGTTTGAAGTAGTAATCCTCAACCTGGATGTCTCTGCCAATGCTTGTCAGTATCTGGAACTTTAGGTCTTCTCCTGTTCTAATCATATAACATAGATAACCCATATCCATGTAGTATTTCGAAATGGCGCACATTGGGAGAGGCCCACGTCGAGCAGTTGACCATGGTGGCCTAGTTGGTTGATTGATTGATCGATGTAGAATTTCGTCTATGTGACCACGTACGACGAGAAATCGTTACTTGAGATAACAATGAAACATTACTTGCTAATAGAACATCTTTCCCTAAATCTTAGGTACGCGAGGGTATTGAAATCAAAGACGTCCTAATTTCACCAAATGAGACATCTCAAAGCAAAGGCACAAAGCTTGTGACGACTCCATCACTCATACCCGAGAACACAGTACTAAAGCACTTTATTTTCACTCCTTATACACCACTTACTGATGTGACGGATTACAGCCCCCTTCATCTGATTATAGTCTGTACGTCAACTTCTGACATCTGAGCAATGATTCGTACTTAGACCCAATTTAGACTGAAATTTCGTAACAGTTTGAAATTTACGTGTTAACGCTTCAGAACGCATCCCGAGCGGCATACCATCTTGTATCCGCTTCCGGAATGAGTCCGCCATACTGCTCTTACATGTCAGCCACACAAGTCACAAGCACTAGCTAGTTACCTTAAGATTATTGTAAATTATTGCAAACACTGTCCCAACCTTAGAATAAAAGACAGTTAACTAAAGAATCTTGTCTAGCTAAAAAAACCCAGACAACACGAAATCCTCAACATTACGCACCTCACCTTGTGCCCGTGATTGCAGTGAGTCGGGTTCAGTTTTCCTACCACCAGAAACCTTCTACAGTTAATAACCTAGTGTCAATTTGTTAGCACTCAGATAACGCGGAATCAGCTGGTAGCCATTCTGGTGGTGGTGGACCCGTAATTACACACTTTACTCCACTTCATCATAATGGAGGGTATATGACAAATAAATAGCAGCAACCGCCGCTCCTAGCAATCAACTCCAACTCATTCTATCGTCAATCTCCGAACCCTTTTCTCGACCTAGTCGGTCTCGGCTCTCCAGTACAAACGCGGCGCGACTGGATCTCTAAACACCCCGAAGCGAAGCGACCGCCATCCGATCCCCACAACCAAGCGGCACACCGTTGTTCCGCAGCTACACCAGTCGGACCCCTGTGGGCTCTAATCACCCGTAGCGGCCGCCACAGACGCTCGCATGACAACCGGGATATATGACGCAACAGGCCCTCCGTAGCACGTAGACCAGACCAATGCCAGCAGACCCATACGAGCACACAAACACCCGCACCGACCGGGGACCGAAACCGAGGCCTCGCGTAGCAGCCGCATCGACCACCGCTATGCCACAGAGGCTTTCACCAGAATGTAGATCATATAATCGCCCAGTAAAGACGAGAGACTACTCGGGGCAGTTTATCGGCCTCAATCTGCCAATTTGGCGACGAGAACTATTCCTTTAGTCGACCCGAAATATTTGGTTACCAAACTGTTGGTTCGTGTATTCTTGCTAAGAATCCGCCACGCCTTTTCTACCTAGGTACACAATAGTGTGACCTCAAAGTGAAGTACACCACGGTGAGTCTACCCACTACCCACTTGAGAAATATTTCACGAACAACAATCCAGCACGCGATTATTAACAGAGTTCAACCTTCGTCATAGGAAGCTATATCTTACACTGTACAGCTACATTCACCTATCTGTCCACCAACAATTAAACACAGTTCGAGCACTCCGAGGGACCTATACATCTCAAGACAAGACACACCGGGTCAGTACCTGCTACCGAAAAGATATGGAAACCAAAAAAGCAAACGCAAAAACCAACACGTAATACATCGTGATATAATCGAAATCGTCCTTCGTTAGTTTTTTCTGCAAACTACTCACTTTTACGTAAATTATGTCACTTAAATAAAAAGATTAAATCGAGAACTGGTTCCTTTTGTCTAACTACCCTCCCACTCAATGGAAGACGATTTAACACGAGCCTTTGCACTATGGTGACATGGCATCTGCGTACTGACAATAAAGAACTCACTGATGTTAATATAGGGTAGTTCGTTAAAAATTATCGTTCTCACTTCTTGTACGTACTGATTGCGTCACCGCATTCCAAGCTAATCTAAGCAATCACAGTAACCTTTTGCAGCGTACCCTACTCAATTCGAATAAGTCTTCTCACCGTATTAACAGCTACAGATAGTATAGAAATTAGCATAGTTAGATATTAGGGATATTTCGAAACTTTCTCGTGTAATGACAATATGACTTAGCCACTATATAATTAGGTGCAAACTCCGATACCTCATAAACCTCTGCTCACGGATTGCCAGAACTGCTATCGTCTCTTCTGGCACTATATGGAATAGTAGAAATAGGACGAGACTTTTTATTCAAACACGAATTTGTACCCACGAGTAATACCTTTACAACAATATCTTTACCTGGAGGGTGGAATGCGATATTCCGCTACCAGGAAATTATTTGGCTATACCACTTGTTTTTAAGAATAAGCAAGCACACACTGTCTACGAAATAAAAAGGAACGGGCTCACCGGGTCTTGTAATCGGGATGCAGCCGACAATCAGGACAGTCACAGTTTCACGTTATTTCATGTAAACCCGACTAGCGAGTCTTTTGGTTGCCACTGCTATTCTCCTCAGCTTGTTGCCCTGGTATCCCACTTCTGATGAAGGCACATGGGGTTTACTTCGGGTCTGGGGCCTCTTAGTAGCCCATTGTAAGCTTGCACTTAGTCTGCGTGGATTTTACGGGCGAGGAGATAGGATAACCTAATACACGAATCACCACGTTTTAATTACATCAATCACTGACTACACATTTTACAGACACACTCGCGATCTATAACCAAGTATATTCAACCGAACTAGGAGCGTTCTGCTAGACACGTAGTGCTCGGTCGAGGTTCACAGCGATACTGATCACGATTCGCCGCGCGCCCCACCAAAGTCAATGATCTGTCAAACTCAAATTGACCGAATGAACGAATGACGTCACACTCGACCATAGAGCACTAGCGTCTTGCATTACGCCAGAGTGAATTTCATTCACCCTAATCACACAATAATTATAACGCGCCGTCATACTAATATTTCAATGTTTATGTGTATAGTTAAGAAAACAATTGATAATAATGTGTTATTAGGTATGTTAATGTGGATTTTTTATGTAAATAAAGCTGCTCTAAGTACATACCAAGTCGTTTATTGTTTTTTTTAAATACGCATAGTGGCAGAGTGTCCATTCTTTGCCAAAAATTTATGTAGAATCGAAATTAAAAAAGAGGACTTTTCCGGCCTTAGGCCTGCAAGGTTTGTATGAAATTCCACTACCGGCCTCTGGTCCTAGCCACGCCTGAAACGTCATACTTCACAGCCTATTAAGAGGAACGTAATTTCAATATTTCATTGCATGTTTTAGAAAATATATTTTCGCTTGTATGCCTATCTCAGAAGGTATGGGGCAGAGGTATTTTAAAATCCACATTTTGCTAACTGTATTTTTAACGGTGATCTATCCGCCTTACTCGGGATAATTTTTACAGACGTTTTGCTATTTGCAGCCCTGAAGACGATCCTTGACTGTAAGCTACTATTCGATCGTCAGCTGCAGGTCAATCAGGTGTTATGATAGGTGTTTCCGTTTTCAACCTAATTTTTAAAGCACTTTTTGTCCGGTTTTTACCCAATCTTAATTCCGTTTTCTACCCACGTTTAAAACTTAATTATTTTTGATTTGGGATTTTTCACAACATTTTGCGGTTTCAACCCAGTTATGCAAAAAGTTTTTTATATACGTACTTCAAAAAACAATTCCTACAAATATTATGCTATACAATATTTAATATTCTTGTGAGAATAG
Source organism: Eilema caniola (assembly GCA_949126895.1). Classification (NCBI taxonomy): domain Eukaryota; kingdom Metazoa; phylum Arthropoda; class Insecta; order Lepidoptera; family Erebidae; genus Eilema; species Eilema caniola. The sequence continues at coordinate 6,649,083 of OX421464.1, read as the reverse complement.
GAATATGTCCTTTTTGGTTTGTTCAAACATATTTTCTTGTCTTTATTTGACTTCTCTTTGTAATAAATACGGAAGTTTCATAATATTCAATGGAGTGGCAAAGTCAAACTTCTTAAATGTGTTACTTATATATTTAATGTGCTGGTAGAAGGCGCTCAGCCGTACTGTATGTCTAAAGTTTCGCTTGCTTTCGTAAGAAGCGACAAAACTCCCGTAAGTATTCAATATCGTATGAAGGTCGTCTCTGTATTCAAGATAGGGTGACACTTTTCCTTTTTTTGAGATAGCAAAAGACACATAGTCGAAAAGCTTATCATTATCTTAGCTTTGTATCTGGTGGCATCGGAGATTTACACCTTGGAGCTCCGCTTACTGCTTCTTCTACTTTTGGTTTGGCTTATACAGCTAATTATGGGCGCGACAAGCTGACTTCCTATTGATAGGCAAGTGCGGCAGAGCCTCGGCCGTTAACCAACATGTGTACCAGTTTCTAGACAGCATCGAAGGTATAGATGGAGCCCCATACTCACGGTTTTTATAAACTATTTTTTTGCATCGAATTAAAGATCGGTCTGGATCGGTCTAGGCGGGGTTTGAACCCGCGATCTTTGCCTTAAAAGGGCAATGCTTTGACCACTAAGCTACCAGACCTCGCCCTAATTCAAATTTCTCCTTCTATATCTGTTTTTTATTATGTCCGCACCAGAAGAGTTCACGAAATTCAGACAGATTTCAGACAAATTCTCATTTATGTTTCCTCCTATAATTCCAAAATACTAATAGGTGAGTTTTTTGATAAGCCTCTCTCTTCTTCTTGTTTTTTTTTTACATACGACCTGTTAATTTGACTTTACCTCGCCTGGTAAGCTGAAGGCAAAGTCTTGGGAAAGAGGGCCACCATTATATACACGTGCCATGTTAACAATGGTGGCACTCAGCTTGACGGCCTCATCAGATGCTTTTTCACGTCCCGCTAAAAGGACCCGGTACTGTAGGAAGAGGAAAACACGTGAGCTGGAAAGGAATTCCAGGTCTTAATGGTGCGAGGAAAGAGTCACCGAACCGCTTGGTTCTTGAAGGAATATTCTGCACCGTATGCGGATGACATCTAAGCCCTGCACGTATTGTCCTGTATAGGAAAGGAGAGGGTGGGACTAATTGGAATAGCTCATCAGAACATTCACCATGGTAGAGACGGTAAAATAATGCCCAGGAAGCAACATCTCTACGCATCTGCAGAGACAGGTACTCGTGACCTTAGGATTTCCAATAGTTCCGACCGTACCTACGTAAGTACTATAGATAATAGGTTTTAAACGGCTCGAAAGTCTTGCTCCACTTTTGTGGTACCGTCGTCCTATAATCCTGGGTCCTTTTTAAATCCCATTCATTAGAAGTCACATTAAGCTTATTCTAACATGAAGCCGCGTGGTTCCCGGCAGAGTACAATTTAGGTCACCCCTTCTCTTCCCATGTGGTGTCGTACAAGGCGACTAAGGGATAGGGTTGATTAACTTGAACATCAGACAGATATGTACAGCCCAGACTCAGCCTCAGATGCGGTTGCAGACCAACAATAGTGCCCGGAATACGGCAATAGGCTAACCCCCTATTAGGTGGGACCGAATACAGATTGGTGAAATGTGGGTGTTAATTCACCTCTGCCTAACCGTATGTAATATGAAGTCATTATGATGTTCATTGCACAAAAAAGTACAAATTCCACTTCTACAAGGCTCAAAGACCCACTCACACTCTTTGTAAATATCTTATCACCGAAATATCCATTTAGAGTAAATATTAGGAACGCATCGATTCCCGAATAGATACTTCACTCCTTCCCTGTAGCTATCGATAACAAATTCAATCGAAATAAAACGAATCGTCCATTTTTGTCTGTAGTTTCTCGAGCGTTATATCGAGTGTCTTGACTTAAACAAATCGAATAGTTTTCCGATTATACTTTATGATGATTTTTATCGCGTAAATAAGAAAATAAATCGCGGATCTGTTTACTGAGCCTTGATTCAAAGTAACATTTGGCATGAAGCCAATATACTAGATACATTTAATGTGTTGTCATTATGCGTTTGCAAATAATATATTCAGAGATATTACATTTCTAACTTCATAAAATAAAAATAAAGAATCAATCAAACACAGTTATTTTGGGATTTTTCCCACAATTGCTTTAAAAACGTATTATATTTTAAGACTGCAAATCATTGCTCAATAACACAAAGGAAAACTGAGTCACAACAAGGAAACTAAGTACAAGTACTCAAGGAAGGAAGGCTTCAGGTACCTAGGCCACCAATATTATAGGACTCGGGGGTTGGCTCCCGGCCTCTCCCGGCCTATAAACACAGATACTAACCGGTAGGAGAGGACAGCCTCCGTGGCGAAGCGGTAGTGAACGCAGCCTCTGCGCAGGAGGCGCAGTTCGATCCCCGGTCAGTGCAAATATTTGTTTGCATGAATATGGGTATTTGCATTGGTCTGGTCGTGTCTCGAAGAGCACGTTAAACCGTCGGTTCCGGTTGCCATAAATATCTATGGAAGTCGTTTCGGGTAGTTGAAGCCCTCAAAAGTCCAACAACTGGTCTAACTGCAATGCTTCAATATCGCCTTTGGGTTGTGGAGGTCAGATGGCAGTCGCTTCACGGAAAATCTCAAAGTTTAGCCAAATCCGAAGTTAGATTGGTAAAAGTGAACCCCAGACTCCAAGTTGATGGCCTCTAATGTGACTGGGATTTAGACTAGGATGAAGAAGAAAAAGAGCCATGTTACCTCTTCAGCTACTTGGTTCTCGATGTTGGGTCCAACTATCATAATGCAATTATTTAATGTATCACAATGATTATTTTTTTCTTTCTTCAAAATGTTGTAAGTTTTCTGGTCTGCCCCTCTAGACAAGTGGCAATTCGCTAGCTGGCGTTTTTTTTTTATTCTGATTTGACGTATATGACAGTCGTTAACGCATGTCAAATACGTCAAATCCCATACATTCGTCATTCTACTTGCCACTTGTCTAGAGGGGCTAAAGAGAACTTCAAACGAGTGGAGCTACGGGAAATAGCTAGTTCTCTATAAATCCATATCCATTTAGAATCGTGACCGATACCGTTTCTAGAGGATTAGTACGGAGCTACCGTATATCATAAGTACCTACTTACAAGTATTTGAAACCTTTTCATTGTGTGTTTAGGACGCGCTTAGAGCCAGCTGTTTGGTCACATCACATAAATGTAATTTTGTATTATATTTTACATAAAAACCTCTACCAACCCGTCTGGCCAGCATGGTAGGCCAAAGCCTTGGGAGAGGCTTACGTCCAGCAGTGAACTACTATAAGCTATAGATTGATTATAATATTTTGCTAGTAATCGAAAATAAAGTTTAATAACTTTGAATGTAACCCCCCATCACAATCTTCAGAGTCTAAGCCAACCCAACCGATTATTCGTACCTATTCCGGTAAGTCAACCCGTAAGTATAAATCAGCACGTGCTGATAAAAAACCATTCTTTTATTTTATTTTTACTAACTTTTGCCTGCTGCTCCGCTCGTGTGGATGTAAGTTATCGCGACTAAACATAGCCTACGTCCTTTTTCAAGGTCTAATCTACCCTAATCCAAATTACATCAAAATCGGTTCAGTGGTTTAGGCGTGAAAGATGGACAAACAGACATACACACACACACTTTCCCATTTATAATATTAGTATGGATACCACTGAGGTGCAAGCACATGGTCCACCTGATGGAAAGTGGTTACCGTGGCCTATGGACGCGTGCAACACAAGGAATGTCACACTCGTGCTGCTGACCCCGTAAACACAGAGAGTTTCTGTGCCGTCAGTGTAGAAGACAAAGCAGGACAAGCCTTTGGTCTTCCCACAGAAGATAAAAAGAATAACATTTTTTTTTTATTAAAAACAAAAACCCAACTAGTGCTGAAAAGATTGAAATAAATTTGATAGCAAGCAGTCTCATTAGAAAATTATAAACTGGATAAAAATTAATGGGTACCGCCTGCTATCAAACTTCTTTCGATATTTTCAGCATCAGTCGGGCTTTTTGTTTTTACTAATTTATTTATATTGCGTGAAAATAAGTTTTATTTAATAACATTGTTTATACGTGAATAGGAGCTTTAACCGAAGAGCCACAACACTTTCGAAGGCTTATGTAGAGACATGGGTCTAACAGTCAAAGCCCTTTGACCATTTTAATCTAAATTAGGTTGAGTGAGTCACCCGGGATAGAAAAGCTTAAAGCCATGCCCTCTGCACTAGACCTCAGATGACCCTAAAGGGCTTTGACTGTTTAATAACACTCAAAATTTGAAGTAAAGTACAAAGTACGAAGTACATTACAGGAATACTTATCTTATCTTTTGCCACGGTGTCTTACAAGTGAACAAAGGAATGGGCTTGTTCTCCATTCAACAGCTGCAAGCCGACTACAGATCCTGAAAGTAAGCCTGATTGACGGTAATACGTCCGACTTACATACCCATTTAGAGACTTAGGTATAGGAGTTCATGAACGTATAAATTATAGACAGTCTTGAGTATTTATATTAACCGCAACATATTACAGAGTCTATTCTTTAACCAAATAACCTATACACAAATAAAACAATAAGTAACGTATAAAGATTTTACCACACATTAACTTCCACTAATATTTTCTCAAAGCCCTACGAATATAATAAAACAATACGTGTATTGCATTAAACGTCCATTCCTTTGAAGTGGTATTTTTCTGGAACTTTGCCAAAACACCATACTTTGAACACTCATAAAAACTGAGTAATGCGAGTTTTCATGATAAACAGTGTACGTGTCGAATGTATCAAATAATAACTACAGATCGGATAGGCAAACGAAACCTGTTACGTACCGTTTGGAATCATATCATATTATAATCATTTGGTTAGGCAGGGAGAGGAACTTGGGTAGTGAAGGTGAGTGTTGATGTACATCAACAAAAGGGGCCAATTCTAAACCTACACTTGGGTCGCAAGTCCCAGGCACTGTCCCGAGTTCCAAACTCAGCAACGCGATGGACCCGGCACCCACACGTAGAATCCATGGCTTGCTAAGAATCTCCGTCTCATTGTATTAAGTTCTCATAGAATGTTTCCGATAAAGACTCTCTTGAGTCTCTTGTAAAAATGAAATATAGTTTTCATTTTTCATACTTGGAAAGTTATGTTTATCTAAACCAAGTACCAGGTAGAAAACGTTGCTTCCCATCCCAGGGCGAGAAACACTCGAACTATTGTCACTCTAACGAAGTACTTCGGGTGAAGTGGGTCACTTCCACCCTTGTTGACAATCGACTATTTCATACATAGGTACTCCCATCCAAAAAACCAAATCTGATTTTCAGGCCTATCTACGTTAAGATTTTACCACATCAACGGATTGAATGGATTAACGATTGATTATATCTATCTTTCTCTTTCTACCTACGGATACCCACCCCTCCGGAGCCGGAGGGGGAGGTTATGTCGGACGCCGTCTCTGGGTCGTAGTGCTAGGCCGAAGGTGAGGTTGTCATGCGACATATCTCTCGCACCCCGGCTGACCCAGGGCCATCCCTCTCGGTCTGGCCCTCCTCGGGAGGGGGGGACCACGCGGTCCCCGGCTCAACCCCGGTGTGGGGTGGCGCGCATCGTCCTACGATGCGCATCGGCGCCGATTAATAAGACTACAGCACTATTATCTATTCGGTGGTAGTAAGTATTCATTGACGTCAACTAAACTATTCGAAGGTAATTCCGTCCAATTAAGCAGTCCGACTGGGGAAGTACCTCCGCCCTACAGAATACCATAATAACCTCGTGTTGTGTTCCCGGCGGTGAGTAGGGTCGCCAGAGCTCACTGGTGAGTTTTGAGCTGTCCGTGGGAAGACTAAAAGCTTGTCCTGCTTTATCTTCTACGCTGACGGCACAGAAACTCTCTGTTCTAACAGGGTCGCCAGCGCGAGTGTGACGTGTGACGCCCATGGTGTTGCACATGTCCATAGGCCACGGTAACCACTTTCCATCAGGTGGGCCGTGTGCTTGTCTGCCGTATAAGTGGTATAAAAAAAATCTACCCTCAATTGATATCAGCGATAGAGGTACACAGTACGTGACCTTATTGCCGTTACATGACACTTTTCAATAGGCCGTATGTTGACTGTCCAATAGAGTCTATGTCAATGTCTTTTAACTCTTATCATAATGCATTATGGATCAAGATCAACATCTGTGAGATGACGTAAAGAATTTCCTTCGCAGAGAAGAGCTCTGGAACTGTCTGGAAACTTTTTAATTTTATGACAATATTTCACTAAGGCCGTCCTTAAGAATTTAACTAGTGACGGGTGAGATAATACCTACAGATGGGCAACGGTTAAGGTACATACACTTCACTGCACCATTACCACTAGGTACGAAAAAAAATCCCATGTTTCATTTCAAATATAAATTTTAAATTAAAAACTAGTAGATACCTTATTGGCCAAAAATATTTTTAAAATCAGTTATACCTAATGAAATACGATTAAGTATTTTATTCATGTCGGCACCACACATAAATTGCCGAAGGAATTCCACTGTTTATTTAAATGGCCAATATTTAGAGAAAAATAAATGGCTTCCAATTGGTTGTTACGGTTAGTTTATTAATATCGCGCTCTAGTAAATTCAAATCACATTAGACAACCCTATTAGTAGGGTCGGGCGAGTTTGTAACTTTTGCCATCTGGGGACTGGTTCAGTAGGTATGTACAAGACAGGGCATTCTCAGCGGGTTATACTCGTACATACTTAAAAGGTAGATGTAATAACTCTTCAGTAGTTTACATAAAATTTACCATAGACTCATAATGCATGCGTTATAATTCTATGTAATTTACATAATTAAAAAATTATTCAATTGTTCATTCGTATTTTACACGTGGTCGTACCATTCGGTGCATCCATTCGTGATAAAACTTTGTCAACTTATTGCGAGAAGGGAATAGATAGAACTGGCAGCTGGACCTGCTGTCGGCTACTTGGGCTGTAACTATGCGTCGTAGCATCAATATCCAATCTGAAATTTGATAATAGATGAACTGAAGGCAAATGATGAAACAATAATGATTTGAATGGTGAAATTCAAGGCTTGGCGCAACACACGACTGCAAAGAGGATGGGGCTAATGGCACATAAATTGTTTTCACTCGAGAGTTTTGACTAATAGTAGGTATGCCCTCGACGATCGCAAACAAACAACATTTTCTCAGCTTGGGGATTATTTTACATACATATATACATATAATCACGCCTATATCCCGAAGGGGTAAGGCAGAGGTGAATTAACACTCACATTTCACCAATCTCTATTCATTCGGTCCCACGTAATAGGGGGTGAGCCTATTGCCGTATTCCGGGCACTATTGTTGATTCGAGCCATGCATCTGAAGGCTGAGTCTGGGCTTTACATATCTGTCTGATGTTAAAGTTAATCAGCCCTATACCTTAGTCGCCTTGTACGACACCACATGGGAAGAGAAGGGGTGGCCCAAATTCTATTCTGCCGGGAACCACGCGGCAGAATTATTTTAATATTATACATTTTTATTATAATTTATTAATTACAAATCTAATAATTTGTTACATCGAATTTTCTGGAGAGGACAGCTTGCACCTGAGCCTCGTCCGCCAACCACCAGATGGACCGCATATAAAAGTGTATTGGGCGACAGCACAGAACAGATAATAGTACTAGTGAAATTATTTGTGCATTTAGAAGCACATTGACCGTTAAAGGTATGACCAATTGCAAAATGAACAACAAGCCGAATGAACAATACGTAGAATAACCAGCACTCCAAATGACTAATACATGAAATGACCAACATGTCAAATGACCAATACGTCAATGGACTTTTTACACCTATTTTGACATCATCTATCTGTTCAACTATTGTTGTTTACTTTTTCCATTGCGTTTTTAGTCCTACACGTTTTTGTCCTTTTTGTATTACTATATTGTACATCTTATATAATACGTGATGATATTGTTATTCATTCCGTAACATTTTCGTCTTTTCGGCAATACGCCATCAAAACTTTTCCTGACTCCAACAAAATGCCGTATTGATACTTTCATTTTTGTACTTTCGATATTACCATGGCTCCGAGACGGCAAATCAGTCTACATTTCCTTCGGCGAAAAGCCTTACGTCAAATTTTATTAAAAGGACCGACCCCACCGTTATTTCAGTGTCGATCTCATAGGAAGCGACTGTTTGAATACAAAATATGTGGCTACTTTCTGCGATGAATTTGCGTTCTATTTAGACTTAGAAAATATGACGAAATTTATCTAGAAACTTTTTTGGAAGCGTTATTTTTGCTGGATTTTAGTTATTTTGATTGATTTGAGTTCGTCTAGGTTTGTATACGTGTCGTCACTGAAGTGATATATTAGCCTATGACTGAACACGACTATTGAGGCTTGGTTTTGTTTAGTATCAAGTATATTCAACTATGTTGAAGTAAATATATAAAATTTTAGTACATTTTATACGATAGTACGAAACTGTGGTCCGACTTCTCATTTGATCGTTTTTTTTTTGTACAAAATGTATACATACCTACTTGATTTTAGACAACACGACTTAAGATAAACCTTTAAGTACTTATGAAATATTGACCTATACTTATTAATAAATTAGGAACTATTCAATGTATTCGCATTCCACAAATGAGCTGCTTGTATTGTAAAAGATTTATACAATAATCGAGGTAACTTTATACTCTAAACATAAGGTAGTCATTTCACGGAAAATATCGTAGTTAGACTGAGAGTCGACCTTAATTTATTTAAGAAAATGTTCGGCGGAGTCTAGCTGTTCAAGTTTTATTAAAAGGCCAATCAGAAATATTCAGGTATTATAAACGGGATCCGGCCGTTTGGCAAAATATGTTTGGTCAAATTTCACTTCCCAAAAAACTTATCGCATAGTTTCATTTCCCAAAAGAATATTTAGCAAATTTATATGTTTGATTTGTATAATAATAATATTAACTCTTATGTCAATCATATGATATACAATATTAAGAGCATGTTATGCCTAACTGTATTTGACTACCTAATACTTGGTAAAATGAAACTGCCATGTAATTATTTGCTAAACAATAAATTCCCCGAAATAGTATTGCTAAATGTAGTTGATTGAATTTGTTGAAACTTCTTGATGGAACTTCATTTTACTATCTTTATATATTAATAACTCACTTTACAAGTTCCACACAATTATATTTAGTTTTAGTTTTATCACTATATAATAATAATATTTAATTTATAATACTACGACATGTTTCGAATTACTCATCTTCAGGTAAACATATTTATTTTGTTTTGAATGAGGGTACTTATTAAAACTTCATGCTCTTGTTCGATTGAAGTGACCAAAGATATAAAGAAAAGGCACTGGGTGTGCCTTAGAGAGTAACATACTTAAATTTTAATAAATTTGAATGGATTGAATAACGCAATTATTAAATATGAGATTAGATGTCAAATATTAAATTAAATGTCCAAAATTATTTAAATATGTCAAAATTATTTAAATATGTCAAAATTATTTAAATATGTCAAAATTATTTAAATATGTCAAAATTAAGGTGAATTGGTCAAAATTGTACAAAATAATTCAATAATGGCGAGGGAGATAAATCTTTTTGTTCATTCAATATACCATTAGGTTGCCTGTGCTTTAGTTTATTTACTTCCAGTGCCTCCAATGCATCCAGCTTCCTACCTTTACAACACGTGTGTAGTAATTTGACATTATGCTTGGGGTCAAATTGATGGTTCTCGCTTATCAAGTGATCTGCAAACGTAGAATTGGATTTCCTTCCTTTCCAGCTTCTTATGTGTTCTTTAATTCTGTAATCAAAACGTCTTCCTGTTTGTCCTATGTAGATCTTGTTGCAACTATCACATGTAAGGCTGTACAGTGTACACGTAAGTGGAGTGTACAGCCTTACATGTGATAGTTGCAACAAGATCTACATAGGACAAACAGGAAGACGTTTTGATTACAGAATTAAAGAACACATAAGAAGCTGGAAAGGAAGGAAATCCAATTCTACGTTTGCAGATCACTTGATAAGCGAGAACCATCAATTTGACCCCAAGCATAATGTCAAATTACTACACACGTGTTGTAAAGGTAGGAAGCTGGATGCATTGGAGGCACTGGAAGTAAATAAACTAAAGCACAGGCAACCTAATGGTATATTGAATGAACAAAAAGATTTATCTCCCTCGCCATTATTGAATTATTTTGTACAATTTTGACCAATTCACCTTAATTTTGACATATTTAAATAATTTTGACATATTTAAATAATTTTGACATATTTAAATAATTTTGACATATTTAAATAATTTTGGACATTTAATTTAATATTTGACATCTAATCTCATATTTAATAATTGCGTTATTCAATCCATTCAAATTTATTAAAATTTAAGTATGTTACTCTCTAAGGCACACCCAGTGCCTTTTCTTTATATCTTTGGTCACTTCAATCGAACAAGAGCATGAAGTTTTAATAAGTACCCTCATTCAAAACAAAATAAATATGTTTACCTGAAGATGAGTAATTCGAAACATGTCGTAGTATTATAAATTAAATATTATTATTATATAGTGATAAAACTAAAACTAAATATAATTGTGTGGAACTTGTAAAGTGAGTTATTAATATATAAAGATAGTAAAATGAAGTTCCATCAAGAAGTTTCAACAAATTCAATCAACTACATTTAGCAATACTATTTCGGGGAATTTATTGTTTAGCAAATAATTACATGGCAGTTTCATTTTACCAAGTATTAGGTAGTCAAATACAGTTAGGCATAACATGCTCTTAATATTGTATATCATATGATTGACATAAGAGTTAATATTATTATTATACAAATCAAACATATAAATTTGCTAAATATTCTTTTGGGAAATGAAACTATGCGATAAGTTTTTTGGGAAGTGAAATTTGACCAAACATATTTTGCCAAACGGCCGGATCCCGTTTATAATACCTGAATATTTCTGATTGGCCTTTTAATAAAACTTGAACAGCTAGACTCCGCCGAACATTTTCTTAAATAAATTAAGGTCGACTCTCAGTCTAACTACGATATTTTCCGTGAAATGACTACCTTATGTTTAGAGTATAAAGTTACCTCGATTATTGTATAAATCTTTTACAATACAAGCAGCTCATTTGTGGAATGCGAATACATTGAATAGTTCCTAATTTATTAATAAGTATAGGTCAATATTTCATAAGTACTTAAAGGTTTATCTTAAGTCGTGTTGTCTAAAATCAAGTAGGTATGTATACATTTTGTACAAAAAAAAAACGATCAAATGAGAAGTCGGACCACAGTTTCGTACTATCGTATAAAATGTACTAAAATTTTATATATTTACTTCAACATAGTTGAATATACTTGATACTAAACAAAACCAAGCCTCAATAGTCGTGTTCAGTCATAGGCTAATATATCACTTCAGTGACGACACGTATACAAACCTAGACGAACTCAAATCAATCAAAATAACTAAAATCCAGCAAAAATAACGCTTCCAAAAAAGTTTCTAGATAAATTTCGTCATATTTTCTAAGTCTAAATAGAACGCAAATTCATCGCAGAAAGTAGCCACATATTTTGTATTCAAACAGTCGCTTCCTATGAGATCGACACTGAAATAACGGTGGGGTCGGTCCTTTTAATAAAATTTGACGTAAGGCTTTTCGCCGAAGGAAATGTAGACTGATTTGCCGTCTCGGAGCCATGGTAATATCGAAAGTACAAAAATGAAAGTATCAATACGGCATTTTGTTGGAGTCAGGAAAAGTTTTGATGGCGTATTGCCGAAAAGACGAAAATGTTACGGAATGAATAACAATATCATCACGTATTATATAAGATGTACAATATAGTAATACAAAAAGGACAAAAACGTGTAGGACTAAAAACGCAATGGAAAAAGTAAACAACAATAGTTGAACAGATAGATGATGTCAAAATAGGTGTAAAAAGTCCATTGACGTATTGGTCATTTGACATGTTGGTCATTTCATGTATTAGTCATTTGGAGTGCTGGTTATTCTACGTATTGTTCATTCGGCTTGTTGTTCATTTTGCAATTGGTCATACCTTTAACGGTCAATGTGCTTCTAAATGCACAAATAATTTCACTAGTACTATTATCTGTTCTGTGCTGTCGCCCAATACACTTTTATATGCGGTCCATCTGGTGGTTGGCGGACGAGGCTCAGGTGCAAGCTGTCCTCTCCAGAAAATTCGATGTAACAAATTATTAGATTTGTAATTAATAAATTATAATAAAAATGTATAATATTAAAATAATTCTGCCGCGTGGTTCCCGGCAGAATAGAATTTGGGCCACCCCTTCTCTTCCCATGTGGTGTCGTACAAGGCGACTAAGGTATAGGGCTGATTAACTTTAACATCAGACAGATATGTAAAGCCCAGACTCAGCCTTCAGATGCATGGCTCGAATCAACAATAGTGCCCGGAATACGGCAATAGGCTCACCCCCTATTACGTGGGACCGAATGAATAGAGATTGGTGAAATGTGAGTGTTAATTCACCTCTGCCTTACCCCTTCGGGATATAGGCGTGATTATATGTATATATGTATGTAAAATAATCCCCAAGCTGAGAAAATGTTGTTTGTTTGCGATCGTCGAGGGCATACCTACTATTAGTCAAAACTCTCGAGTGAAAACAATTTATGTGCCATTAGCCCCATCCTCTTTGCAGTCGTGTGTTGCGCCAAGCCTTGAATTTCACCATTCAAATCATTATTGTTTCATCATTTGCCTTCAGTTCATCTATTATCAAATTTCAGATTGGATATTGATGCTACGACGCATAGTTACAGCCCAAGTAGCCGACAGCAGGTCCAGCTGCCAGTTCTATCTATTCCCTTCTCGCAATAAGTTGACAAAGTTTTATCACGAATGGATGCACCGAATGGTACGACCACGTGTAAAATACGAATGAACAATTGAATAATTTTTTAATTATGTAAATTACATAGAATTATAACGCATGCATTATGAGTCTATGGTAAATTTTATGTAAACTACTGAAGAGTTATTACATCTACCTTTTAAGTATGTACGAGTATAACCCGCTGAGAATGCCCTGTCTTGTACATACCTACTGAACCAGTCCCCAGATGGCAAAAGTTACAAACTCGCCCGACCCTACTAATAGGGTTGTCTAATGTGATTTGAATTTACTAGAGCGCGATATTAATAAACTAACCGTAACAACCAATTGGAAGCCATTTATTTTTCTCTAAATATTGGCCATTTAAATAAACAGTGGAATTCCTTCGGCAATTTATGTGTGGTGCCGACATGAATAAAATACTTAATCGTATTTCATTAGGTATAACTGATTTTAAAAATATTTTTGGCCAATAAGGTATCTACTAGTTTTTAATTTAAAATTTATATTTGAAATGAAACATGGGATTTTTTTTCGTACCTAGTGGTAATGGTGCAGTGAAGTGTATGTACCTTAACCGTTGCCCATCTGTAGGTATTATCTCACCCGTCACTAGTTAAATTCTTAAGGACGGCCTTAGTGAAATATTGTCATAAAATTAAAAAGTTTCCAGACAGTTCCAGAGCTCTTCTCTGCGAAGGAAATTCTTTACGTCATCTCACAGATGTTGATCTTGATCCATAATGCATTATGATAAGAGTTAAAAGACATTGACATAGACTCTATTGGACAGTCAACATACGGCCTATTGAAAAGTGTCATGTAACGGCAATAAGGTCACGTACTGTGTACCTCTATCGCTGATATCAATTGAGGGTAGATTTTTTTTATACCACTTATACGGCAGACAAGCACACGGCCCACCTGATGGAAAGTGGTTACCGTGGCCTATGGACATGTGCAACACCATGGGCGTCACACGTCACACTCGCGCTGGCGACCCTGTTAGAACAGAGAGTTTCTGTGCCGTCAGCGTAGAAGATAAAGCAGGACAAGCTTTTAGTCTTCCCACGGACAGCTCAAAACTCACCAGTGAGCTCTGGCGACCCTACTCACCGCCGGGAACACAACACGAGGTTATTATGGTATTCTGTAGGGCGGAGGTACTTCCCCAGTCGGACTGCTTAATTGGACGGAATTACCTTCGAATAGTTTAGTTGACGTCAATGAATACTTACTACCACCGAATAGATAATAGTGCTGTAGTCTTATTAATCGGCGCCGATGCGCATCGTAGGACGATGCGCGCCACCCCACACCGGGGTTGAGCCGGGGACCGCGTGGTCCCCCCCTCCCGAGGAGGGCCAGACCGAGAGGGATGGCCCTGGGTCAGCCGGGGTGCGAGAGATATGTCGCATGACAACCTCACCTTCGGCCTAGCACTACGACCCAGAGACGGCGTCCGACATAACCTCCCCCTCCGGCTCCGGAGGGGTGGGTATCCGTAGGTAGAAAGAGAAAGATAGATATAATCAATCGTTAATCCATTCAATCCGTTGATGTGGTAAAATCTTAACGTAGATAGGCCTGAAAATCAGATTTGGTTTTTTGGATGGGAGTACCTATGTATGAAATAGTCGATTGTCAACAAGGGTGGAAGTGACCCACTTCACCCGAAGTACTTCGTTAGAGTGACAATAGTTCGAGTGTTTCTCGCCCTGGGATGGGAAGCAACGTTTTCTACCTGGTACTTGGTTTAGATAAACATAACTTTCCAAGTATGAAAAATGAAAACTATATTTCATTTTACAAGAGACTCAAGAGAGTCTTTATCGGAAACATTCTATGAGAACTTAATACAATAGAGACGGAGATTCTTAGCAAGCCATGGATTCTACGTGTGGGTGCCGGGTCCATCGCGTTGCTGAGTTTGGAAACTCGGGACAGTGCCTGGGACTTGCGACCCAAGTGTAGGTTTAGAATTGGCCCCTTTTGTTGATGTACATCAACACTCACCCTTCACTACCCAAGTTCCTCTCCCTGCCTAACCAAATGATTATAATATGATATGATTCCAAACGTACGTAACAGGTTTCGTTTGCCTATCCGATCTGTAGTTATTATTTGATACATTCGACACGTACACTGTTTATCATGAAAACTCGCATTACTCAGTTTTTATGAGTGTTCAAAGTATGGTGTTTTGGCAAAGTTCCAGAAAAATACCACTTCAAAGGAATGGACGTTTAATGCAATACACGTATTGTTTTATTATATTCGTAGGCTTTGAGAAAATATTAGTGGAAGTTAATGTGTGGTAAAATCTTTATACGTTACTTATTGTTTTATTTGTGTATAGGTTATTTGGTTAAAGAATAGACTCTGTAATATGTTGCGGTTAATATAAATACTCAAGACTGTCTATAATTTATACGTTCATGAACTCCTATACCTAAGTCTCTAAATGGGTATGTAAGTCGGACGTATTACCGTCAATCAGGCTTACTTTCAGGATCTGTAGTCGGCTTGCAGCTGTTGAATGGAGAACAAGCCCATTCCTTTGTTCACTTGTAAGACACCGTGGCAAAAGATAAGATAAGTATTCCTGTAATGTACTTCGTACTTTGTACTTTACTTCAAATTTTGAGTGTTATTAAACAGTCAAAGCCCTTTAGGGTCATCTGAGGTCTAGTGCAGAGGGCATGGCTTTAAGCTTTTCTATCCCGGGTGACTCACTCACCTAATTTAGATTAAAATGGTCAAAGGGCTTTGACTGTTAGACCCATGTCTCTACATAAGCCTTCGAAAGTGTTGTGGCTCTTCGGTTAAAGCTCCTATTCACGTATAAACAATGTTATTAAATAAAACTTATTTTCACGCAATATAAATAAATTAGTAAAAACAAAAAGCCCGACTGATGCTGAAAATATCGAAAGAAGTTTGATAGCAGGCGGTACCCATT